>OW387781.2:12400000-13600000 GCA_936446665.2 Synanthedon andrenaeformis | reverse complement strand
GAACTAGAAAGGAAAAGTTTCTGTATTTCTCACGGAGCGTTTCTTAATAACCCTTCCAGAGTAGACGTTGAATCAAGGAACAATTTACCGTCGCACACGCGGCGCAACGATAAATCTCAAAGACAATTTCCTAAACATTATTTTTCTATCTCCGAGGTTTACAGTGTGCGACTCATCTCGAAAAAGAAAATCACACCTACAATTCCATTATCGATCCCTATTTGAGTACAATTTGCGCTTGGCGCGGGCGAGCATAAGCAATTTTCAAAGTTAAATGAAAATATCGTCGTAGCCAGGAAGGCTTCGTTGGTTTTCGTGAGCCACCGTCTTCGGCAACTTACCGATAGTTCGCATCCGTTCGCTGTCTACCACAGACTGCATTCGTTCCCCTTTGTCTTCACTAAACTTTTTCACTGCACCATCGAAACTGTTTCAAATTCTTTTTCAGCGTAAAACATCTTCCAAGCTATAAACACTGTCCGTTTCAAACTTGATTGCTTTCTTGGAGTTTTATTAAAGGCTGTTATAGCGCGATGCGTTTCTGTTGCGTCATAATTGCTTCGCAACTCTGATTTATTTTTAACAACCACTTGTAAAAGTCAACAGTCAATTGTAAGGCTTGTATGCAAGCGTAATTGCTTGAACTTTATCTTGAGAACACTTAAAAGTTGATTAAGTTCTATAAGAGTCTATAAATGTGGTTAAAGGATATAAGAGCCTTTTCTTATCTCTTCCTAATCCCTTATCCTTTATCCTATCAAGAGCAGCAGAGCAATTGCAACCGCTATGGTGTTGCTTGTTTTACTAGGTGATGGTAGCATAGCAAATCATTAATTAGGTGTTTGGGAAATTTGGGAAACCCAGGTGTGGATTATTGTTACAAACGAAATTTACCTACATGGACCCAGCTAGTATAATCATAGTATAATAAGTATTTAATTTGGTCATTTCAATACGTCCTAGACATGGTAAAGGTTTAAATTTAAAAAAAAACACAAAGCCTAGAATGTTCCATTTCGATTTCCGCTGTTAATTCGTTGAATGAGTCGCAAATTCGATACCGCGAATGTATTTCATCGGAAGACAAAAGATATTCAGACTACTGAATAACAAATAAAATGTTGCAAAATTCATCGAAATTCACATTACTTGGAACAAGAGGCGCCCCATTTGTCCAAATGATACACGCAATTCTAGTGCTTATTAACGCGCAGTAAATGCCACAATGGCTTCCGTTTTGACGCATAGTGCAGTACAGTTTTATCGGTAGCTGATATGTTCGAGTGTATCCTACAGAGAGTAATATGGAAGTAGATACATAAGTATTTATGATGTGGGATGAAATATGACGCATTTTCTTCACGTTAATGCCCCATAAATTACCATTATTTTCCCATGCCTATTTAACGTGTACACTATGCTTAATTTTTTAAAATAACCTTTTTCAATAACTTGATTCAATGTGGGGGAATTACAACAAATAATACATATTTGCCACCGGGCTTCCTTATAATTATTTCATTGAATTTTCACAAAACACTTTCTTTTGTAATATTTTTTTTTTTTGGTATATTTCTAAACGGCTTTCAAAATAAATTAAATGCTACTGTAATGCCAAAATAAATTAAATAATTAATGCTAATTATTTCTTTTTGTTGTATGCTTTTATATACCTTTAAAAGATATAATATGTCCGTTGATGTCCAATAATGGAAGTTTTACATAAAAAATAGCCGTACAATTTATATAATGCTTTATCTGTTTTTGTTTCTGTCATTGTAAATTTTATAGAATGCATCTCTTGGCCTCTAGCTGCAGTTTTATAAGCGTTCTGATTATTTCTTGCCCTGCAATGAAAATAAGAATCTTTATGAGTTGCTTGAATTCTTTGCATTATTGAAAGACTGAATCGCAAGAAACAAGAGGCTATTGTTGTTGCACAGAGTACTCTATTGTAGAATATAGTCGAAGCGTTTTGTAGAAACAATAAATAATCGTTATAAAATAAGAAGATACGGCCAAAGGTAGGATGCAACAACAAAGGGAAAGGAAATATAGAGAAAAGTGGCAATTTTGGCACCCTGCAAGAAATTTTCCCGCCTCAAACAAATTCATATTGCACATCCCCCATCCTTTATTCCCTCGGATACAAAGGTGACTTTATCTATTTCAATGTTGTGTTAGGTTTGTTTTTGTAACACAGATACCATGTTCACGGTTTTTTCTTCATTGAAGAGGGGCTGCGAAAGTTGAGAGTTATATATCGTTTAGGACAGTACTCGACAACTTTTGAGATTAATTCTGGCGAAATGATGGCAGGACGCGTTACACAACAGTTTTGTTGTTATTCAATTTGCCCGTACATAACTAGTTATTCGATTAGTCGAGACCAGTTGCAATAATTAAATTATCAGCGTCCACTATCGAGTATTTTGATCGAATTGTTCTATAGGAATTTGGTCAGTTGTAACACTCCTGTGTTACCTCCTGTTGTATTATGTGTTTATATCTAGTTAAACTATCTAACAAAGTGGCGTCAGTGACCACAGAGATGACCATTGCATTTACCTTTCCACAGCACATCACAAGGCTGTTTATATTTTGGTCTATGAGTATTGTGCCCAGCCCATCTTGTTCTTTATTTTCTAGTAGCATTTGCCCGCACCTTCGTCCGCGCCCCTTATTTGAATTATTATTTGTATTTTTAGATGATGTCTCGGGAACAGTAACTTTTTTCTGGATGAAAGGTACCCTATATCCTATGTCCTTTTCCCTATACTTGACAATACTTCATCATCATCATCATCAGCTCCTGTCTCTCCACTGCTGGATGTAGGCCTCTCCCAAGGCTCGCCCCCACACACGGTAATCTGTGCTTCAAGGATAAAGATTAAGGTTAAAATCTCTAGCGTTCATTACACAAGTAGTGTTATTTTACAATGGTCTTTTATGAGTGGATGGTTACTGATACACAGTAGACAATAATCTAGTTTGGAACTTTTTGATTACTTTCAAATGTTTATTTGCCATTCTATTAATGTTAAATGCAAACTCTAAAAATGTATTACGTGTCACAAAGAGGAAGCATCGCATTTAAAATTTCCCCTGACTCGAATAGGATAATAGGATGTGCCGATTAAACTCCGATGGCACAGACTCCGAAGAAAATAAATTCTTTTCTATCCGCACACAACAATGTGTAACTCTAGTGAAATTCTTCAAAAGAAGTTGTTAACAAAAATACGCCGGGGTTCTCTGTGCCTGCGGGCCCCTGATAAGGCGGAGGGATCTGCAGTAAACACCCACACAGGGAACCGCTGGGCACCTCCGCTCAAGTGACAGACATAACGCGATATAAATTACTGCTAAACTTTTATATGCACAATTGCACATGTAAAAATGCACTTCAATTAAATATATTTAATTAATCCAATCAAAGTGAAACCACAATGCTGGCTCTTACTTTGCCCAGAAGATTTAAATTTTTTAATAAGTATTTTTTGAAAATAATTAGTTAGTTTTTAAGTTTTAACTTTTTATGTTAAATTTGTATCTTCATTTAAATGTAATTATGTTAATTAATATATTATATCCAATTATTTTTTACAAATTTCTACATTTATTATAAAAATAAATGAATGTTAAGGTTATCATGCGTAAATCATTGAAATTAATTTTGATCGAAATTAGTATACATTATTAAGTTTTTTTTTTCCAGTTTTTAAAATTATCGGTAGATGGCGCGAGCTCTTCCAGAACTTTATTAGTAATATTAAATTTAACCTCGGATCATTTTTGCCACATTTTTATCATATTGTTAATATTTTAAGTGTAAGATGTATATTTTCAATAGTGGCAGGGTACACTGCATTTCGCATTCATACATTGGACATAACCACCCCTTTACAGAAGAGTACTAAGTGAGTAAGGAATGCCCAAGCCCATCCCCTCCTAATCCCCTCAATTATACTAAAATAATGCTAAGTACTTTATCATACCAAAGTCGTCAGCGTAAATGCAGCACCTGTTAATAGACGACCATAACCACATACCATCAAGTGACCGTCAGCTTGCCTGCATACCTTACACACCTTCAAAAACAGTTTCGTAGAGGATATCGCTGTTTGCTCACAACTTGTACCAAGTCGTGGTTAGTACTCAAAGCCTTTCACCCATAGATTGCCAAGTTGGATGACGGTGTTCAAAGAAAGCGTGTATTGGCGAAATTTGTTAATTAAGCGTTCTGCGAAGCGTTGCTTAAATATCAATTTTAACATTCAGCGGAATTTATGTTTCAATATCAGAGACTATTATTTTCTGACAAAATTTATAACAAGATTTATAAAAGCTTAGAAGACATTTCACGGCTAAATGACGACACCGAACTTAAACGATTTAAGATAAATATTATTTTTCATAAAATTGCTATAGAATTTGCCACTCGTGATAAACTAACTTAATTGCCTATATCACGTTGGGAAGCTTTTATAACTAACACTTGCCACCTGCTTTCGATTCGATTTTTCTACTAATTATATACATAAACCTTCCTCGTTTATCATTAGTGAAAACGCTAACAAGATTCGTTTAGGTGGTTTTGTAGAAGACACTATTATTCTTGGATATTAGACCGAGTGTTAATAGTACCTATATGAGCACCCTGGATTAAGCCACAGACTAAGCTACTATTAGGCATTTATAAATAACCAGTGTTACATTTAAATCTCTTCTTAAATATTTTATTTGAGATAAAAATGTATCAATGTTATGTGTCGTAATATTTTTGTTAATAGAAGATTCTATTCTGTATTCTATTATATTCTACACGAATATCTATGATATTCTAGTAATTCCCAGTTCCCAGTCCCAGTCGATTGGAAAAGAGGTAAAGTTATGAAGTAAGTGGTTGAACTAGTTGAAAAGATACTTAACAATATCTATTCTTCGTGGCTTTTTCCTTTGGTAATGCAACTTTTTTAGTCTTACGCTGTCCATCTAGTAAACAAAGCGCTCCCTCATTTAAAAATCACTCCATCCCATCGTCTGTTTCAAAGACTCTTTCAATCTTACATTCCACGAAGCTTTAGAATCTTTTGCAAATAGTCCAACAAAATTTGAACGGCCACGGTTTGAACGATCTTTTAAATCCAGAACCACATACAATGTACAACGCCTACATATCCATCTCATTAAAATAGTATTTTGCAATTGCTGAATTTTTGAGACCAAATAAATTCACTTTATTTGCCAGGAGGATTTGACTATTTCTATCAGCTTTCACATGTAGGTATATGAAATACATAGTGGACTATTCCTCCATATACACCCTATTCACATTCGCTATACTGTTTACTTTGATTACACTCTGAACTCAAAATGTCACATCGTAGACATGCATCAACTCTACTTACAAATCCTGACCTGAAGTCGTAAGAAGCGTCCCTTTTCGGTTGCTGTTAATCGTTCCGTCTATTGCAAGTCAAAAGTTTTTTTCCCTTGGGAGTAATTCGTTATATTCATTAATAAGTTAAAGATTCAATCATGGTCAAAATGCGCCTGTAAAGAGATACCTAATCAAAACTAAAAAGTAAAATGGATGATAATGCTATAAGTTTATTCAAATTTTCTTATTAATATACATACACAGGTAAAATTAAATTCAAGCAAAGCATTGACTGTATATTTTATTCAAGCTAATCGTAAGATTTACAGGGCCACCTAGATCAATTAGTTAGCCTTCCAATTCCCGAACAAGTTTTTACTATTTTAGTTTATAAAAGATAATGTCTCATCTTAAAATGTACCTCGAGGGAAAAAAAAATTGCTTCTCTCTTAAGATCAACATCTCAACTAGACATTTTAAAAGTTTCAATTTTTATTATTCACCGGCTCCAATAAAAAAGTTTTTTATATTCATAACATCCCACAATACTGCTTCCATATTTTAAAGAATTATTTATGCATAATTCATACAATATAGAACGTTCGGCACTCTTCCGAAAATTCCATTCAAACTTGTTGGTAATATTTTTTTTATACTTTCTGCGCACAAAAGAACACTCGAAGCCCCAAAAATTGAGTTAATCTTCCGACTTTGTGTACTTAGAAAAGTATTGTTGGAAAAGGAGAAAAAATAAAATAGGGGAAATTGAGTTAGAACAGATTCCTATTTCAAAGAGATTCCATAAAGAAAAAAAAATTAACGGTACGGAGACCTATTTTGATAGGCTTCTTTTTACCTATCTAATCCGTTATTCTTCATGTTTTAATAGCATTTTTTATAGCATAAGATAGAACCTAAAATAAATATTCATATTAAATTATTCAAAAGTCATCAGGCCTCTTTATTACTATGTGTGCCCATTTATTTGATAAGTGATTGATAATAATTGTTCTAATAAATACACATAAAACTAAATACAGAAGCAATGTAGAGTTTTAAAAGGCGTCTAGATTTTGTGTAAAAATGGCGGCGAAAAACTTAACACCCACTCAAACAAAAGACTTGAGTTCCCTCTTGGAGTTGCATCGCCAAAATGCATCATTACTCCTGCCACACACAATGCACCCCCCATGTCAGCGCAATATGCGTGCGCGTGACAAAATATTTCATTATTGGGAGCTGACGTGACTGGTGTGAATTGAGAATTAAATTTGTTCAATTACATATCTCAATTTGCATTAGAAATGCATTTTTTTTTTCAATTGAATATACTTACAGTAAGGTTAGTGCAGTGTACTTAAGGTTGTAGGTTGGTACCTACACCATTAGTTTACATAATTCATTTACGCATAATTATATCGTACTTGCTTAATAAGTACATCTTCTTTGCATAATAAAATCCAAGTCGCGACCTCAGGGACTGCATGGTCCGACTGCTTCGTCCGATTGATCGGACAACGCGGACTTTTTTCCTGTTGCTCCGATCGTCTGGCAGGACATCTGACCTTCTGTACCTGGGGCCCTAGCCAAGATGCAAACGCAGTGCTTTCTACAGTCGTAAACGCTACGCTACACTGGGACAAAGCTTTGTGATTGGTCAAAATTTTATGTGGGCGTTACAACAACCAATCACCGGGCTTTATTTTGTTCGCTTCGTAAAGTTCGCTAGGGAGCGTTTCTTTAATGTACATCTTGGCTAGGCCCCCTGAGCTCTGTACGCTTAGATCTTTTAAACTACGCAATGGATTTTAAAGAGTTTTTCACTATTGAAAAGAGCGTTAAACTAGGAAAGGCTTTTATATATAATTCAACGTAGACGACGTTGCGAGCACCAGCTAGTTAATCTATATTTAAGTAAAGGCTTAATATGTATATATAATCTATATTAGGGGTTAAAGTATGAAATTGCCGATTTGTACTGAAAAATAAAAATTCGTTTTTTTTTTTTAATTTAACATATTTATTTAATCAAAATAATTACCATTATTATCTATACATTGCTGCCATCTAATAGGAAGCTCATTTATGCCTTTGCGATAGAACTCTGGTGATCTAGATTCGACAAACTGTGTGAAAGCATTTTGCACTGCCTCCTGAGAAGAAAACTTTTTATCACGCAGAAAATTGTCCAAATCACGAAAAAAATGGTAGTCCGTTGGAGCAAGGTCTGGCGAATACGGAGGGTGACGAATGGTTTCTAATTGCAGTTCCTGTAGAGTCTGCAGATCAGTCAAATCATGAGGCACCCATTTTTCATATTTTTTTATTTTATTGATTTGACGCAAATGAGTCAATATTGTTGGTAAGGTAACGTTAAACCATGCCGCTAATTCCTGGGTAGTTTGGCTCGGATCGGCTTCCACCATCTCTTTCAAATCATTGTTATTCACCTGTGTGGGCGGTCTTCCACGTGGTTCGTTCTTCAAATCGAAGTTTCCATCACGAAAGCGTTTAAACCAAAATCGCACAGTGCGTTCATTAGCAGTCCCCTCTCCAAACGCAACATTAATATTGCGAGCTGTTTCTGCCGCGTTAGTTCCGCGTCGGAACTCGTATTCAAAAATCACACGAATTTTCGAAGTATCCATCTTTATTGTCTAAGCTCAATAAAAAAAACAACTGAAAGTTGATAATCGAATGTTGCACATTTTTTAAAAGAAGAACTACATAGGTACCGTATGAAAAAAGTTTCACTCAAAAATCTCAAACCATGAAGGTTCTATGTCAATTCGAAGTACCTATTACAATAAAACGGCAATTTCATACTTTAACCCCTATTATTAAGCCTTTACATCGAAATGTTAATCTAGATAAGACCCAAAAAAATCATTGTAATTATAAATTATCCCTATAATATTATTTATATTATCTATGTTCATACATATTTATTTTCTTTCTTAATCCTATTTTTTTACTGTATAATTATACAAAAACAATAAATATTATAAAAAAAAAATTAAAACTAGAGGGCCGTAAGTAGCGAAGGCCCAAGCTACCGGCGGTTAGGGCTGCAGATTATTATTTATATTATTTATTATTTATTTTATGGTTTCATTGAAATGTTAAAAACTCCATAAAGTTATCTTCGCATTTTATTAGCATCACTCCACTTCGTTACAATTATATCCAAGTAAGTAATCTCCAGACTTTGGATATCCAATTTGTGACGTCAAAGCTCATCCTCGTTCTACTTGTAAAAAATCCCATCGCGACAAAGCCATTGGCACGCGACTGTACTTTCCCCGAACGATAATGCTATACACATCCATACAGAAAATGCTCTCAATCTCACACCTCTCGCAGGTGTGAGATTAGAGCAAATATCTTAGATCATCTTGAATTACATTGAGCTGAATTTGGACTATTCAATGAATAAATCTACATATATAATTTACTAGCTCTTGCCACGCGACTTCGTCCGAGTAACTTTATAAAATATAGCCTTTGTTACTCGCTAATATAGCTTTTTACAGGTGAAAGAGTTTTTAAAATCGCTCCAGTAGTTTTTCAGTTATTTCATTACAAAGATACAAATTTCTCTGTTTATAATATCAGTATAGAAATAGGTAAAGATAAAATAATAGGTTCTTTTTTATCATTTATTTTCCCACCTTCCAAATATAAATTTTATTTCGTTACAGTGATAGGCTTCAAATGCCAATTTTGAACAATTAGTGTCGATATCATTTATTTATTTTTAATTAATAACAGCGGTACACCCCTGGCTTCGCACGGATGCAATTTTTCCAATTTTACTCTTAATAAGAACCTTATAAGCCGAAATTATTCCTGGCAGAATTTGTCCAGCCTTAACACATAAACATTTGCCCCTAGCGGGATTCGAACCCGCGACCTTTTGGTTAACAGCTAGGGTTACTAGCCACTAGACCAAACGTGTCCTCAAAATATATTATTACATATATTTTTTATATTATATTATAAATAATAACGAGCATAAGGATTTTTTTACTACTAAAATGAGTGGCATTTTATTTCTAAGGCGTCTTTGCTTCGATGGTGCTAATAGGTTTTCCTTAGCCAATTTTATTTGTGAAATATCAAAGTTGAGGATAATCCAGTACTTCGACTGTAAGTATCTTATGTGATAACATTATTTTTTTATTCTCGGAGGCTTTCTCGAACAAAAATATTGTAATAAGTCGTGACGGAGTCGAATTTATAATAAAATATTTTTGATAAGAGCACCTATGTTTGTTCAGTATATCAAAAAGATTTACTATCCACTATTTTTAGTTCATTTATCTAAAATTGTAAAACTTTCTTACATTTTTTTAATTTATTTATTCTTAACATGTATTACAGAGACAATAAAAAGTGCCAAAAAATGCAGTTGGTATGTACATTAGAAATATCAAATTAATTAATTTAAAAATCTAATAATCCTACTAATATGGATGTATGGATGTTTATTACTAGTTCTCGCAAAAATTGCTTATCAGATTTGGATGAAATTTGGCACACAGATAGTTTACTGCCCGGATGCATGGATTACCTGGATTAATATAAGTATAGGTACTTTTATCCTGCAAAAATGTTAGGTTGCCCAAGGATCATCTAGAAATATAAAAAAATGGGCGCTAGTGTATCCCCATCGTCACAACGATAAAGATGTCGGTCGTTATATAATTTTTTTAACGCGGATGAAGTCGCGAGCAACAAGTAGTGGTGATTAAATTCTATATATTTTAATATATTTCCATATATTTCCTTTTTTTAAATTTTGCTTATACATTTAGTAGATACTGATTTAATTACTTTGCTATTGATTGAAATTTTTAATTAAAAATTATAGATAATAATTAGGTTTTAAGTCTTTGGAGTCTTGGAGTGTAATTAAATATTAATTAAGTAATTAATTTAATATAAACAAAATATTATTTTACAATGTGTCCAGAGATAGTTGAACAAGCGTCAGAACATAAATCTTATGAGAGATACTATGAAATTCAACAAAGCTTGCAGACAATAAAGAAGTATCATAAACCTCTACCTTTTATAATAACAATCTGCTGAACCGACAATAGTAAAAGAAGGTTGTGTCTTCTTTTACTGTAACGTTGTCGAGAAAATTCGATCACGTAGCACCGTAACGTTGAAGACAATTTAAGACCGCCTCTAAGTGTTGTTTAAATAAATTGATTATTTTATATCTCTTGGAAAAGTTTTCTTTTATTATCTTGATACGCTTAAGTGTTTATAGTGTTTGCGCCAATTTTTTTTTAAACGCGAAGTTACAGCAGCACTGGATTCTGTCAACTCGAATCATCAAAATACTACATATTTACATCAAAAACCTAAATATTAAAATTTACATTACAAACTTGCAAACGAATCTAAATATATATATAAATATAATATAAAATAAATAAATATCTTCACACATTCCACACAGCACCATCTAGTTTCAAACTAAGCAACTATAGGCTTGCATTATGGATACCAGACAGTTGATATTCTACATAGATTAGTTTTTTTTTTTGTAAATACATTTTATAAATACAAAAATCCATAAATCAGGTACAAAGGTAAATGATAACACATAAACAAAAATTTGCCCCTAGCGGGATTCGAACCCGCGACCGTTTGGTTAACCCTAGGTGGGTTACTAGCCAAGCCACTGGACTAAACGTGTCGTCAAAAATAATGTAAATTTACAATTTTTAAATACAAATTACAAGCTGTAGTCACAAGATAATAATCGAAATAATATGTGTCAATCAATATTTAAAAAAAAAACTAATGTTTTATATAAGATAAAATCACTTTGTCAGATTTACTTATTTTCGTGAGGATGTGAACGCTTTATATGTAATATTATGTGTGAATCCGATATTATGTTTTCTGTACGATCGCTATGTTCCCAAATAGTGGAATCGTAAAGAAATAGTATATAAGGCGGTTTTTTTTTGTCGAGGTAAGTCGCAAGTCACATCTGCGGGATTAGAGCCGGATCCGGGAATGTTTTCATAAGTCGTGCAAACATTATCCCCCTTTTTCACGAATTAGTTCTCTGTTTACGATAATCCTATAACGAAAATATAGTCTAGTTTCTTATACACACATTTACCCTCCATTTTCCGGCGCGCACCGCATTGCATTATTTATTGGGAAAAACTTTATATTTTCACAACATAAGCAAACAGATGCTTGGTTCACCTGTGGACTGGCTATTAGCATAATCTTCAGTAGAAAATAGACTTTACGCTTCAGAATTTAGAGTAGTATTTCTTGAATAATCTCGCGACAGGGTTATGTTTTTGTTTTTATAGCTCTTTGTAATCGCCTCCGACCGTACTCGTCAGAGTAATTTTCGAAGCGGGAGGATTTTGTCTAGTAAAATGTATTATTCAAACGTTTAGAAGTATCCGCGGTACTTTTTAACCTTTGTTTATACGAGTAAATGCTAATTCAGCGGTTATGAACTTTCAATGTGTGTTCTCAATAGAGCGTGCACTTTCCTATGGGGAAAAGTTTGAATAATATTTAATTTTATTCGTAAAATTTATTTATTTATTAAAGATTTTTACGTTGTCATGGAGTCAACCGTTATGCTAGGATATTTTTTCGTGATTAATGCCGTCAGACGGGTTGACGGTTCGCTTGATAGTAAGTGACTACTTCCGTCATCGCTTGTAGGGATGCAAATGTATAAAAAAAAAAAACTACATCCACACAAAACGGAGCGGATCTGTTAGGCTAGGTATATAGCAATGTCTAATTAATTAAAGTAACTAAAAACTGAAAGTAACTGAATGTATTTTTATAAATTTTTGAGTAAACACAAATAAGTAATTAACTCACACGAGAACTCTTCAAAGTTTACGTGTAAGTTGTGAATTTGATAGCAAATCGCGTGTTGCGGCATTTCTAAGCGTTTCAAGCTGTTTTCTTTTAAGCTCGTTGAATTAAAAACTCGGTGGGTTTATTGATTGAGGCTTTTCGTGCAAGTTTTGTTGATAGTAACGTCTCTGACGACGAGTGGTGGTTTTAATAAATTTTAATGTAGAATCATGTTGTGACTAACTGGTAGACAACTTAGCCTTGAACTAGTAGAAGTAGGTGTTATATAATTGGTTTGTGAAGGAATTATCTTTAAAAACGGACTTTTTTAATATAACTTTAAAGTTAGTAAGTTTTTTTTCCACTTATTTTTTATTATTATTCAGTAAAATGCCGAAAAAAGCTGATTACTTATTTGTACCCAAGTATCTTGCATGTTTCTCTGAAAAATCTGTCACTATAGATAATTATAATATTAATTTCTAATATACGATAGTATACACATAAAATTTGGAATTTTTTTTTTTTACATACATGACGCTAACAGCACATGTTATACTAAAATTACAAACTATATCATTGATAAACTATATGGGCCAATCATAGGAATCCACAACGTAAGTGTATAAAAGTTTCTATAAATTAACAATAAAAAAACTGCTATTTATTAAAAAATATAATAGTCCGATTGAGATACGAACCTACGACAGTCATATCGCTAGCCGAGTGTCATTACACTCGGCTAGCGATATGACCGTCGTAGGTTAAAGAGGAGTGGTAGCCCAGCGAGTGAAAAATGTTTCACTCACTGGCACCACTCTTCTTTAAGATCTTATACCCTCATGCATTGTAATTAATTGAAACCTTCCATTCAATTAAGGCCCAAAGATTGATCAATATAATCAGGTCAATATAAATTGATGACTGGTTTCGGGTTTGTCACGTGACGTCACGCGTGTTCATCCCGCAGCGTGTTTACATTGGCTAACAGGATTGCTGCAGGCTCTTTACTTATTCAGGCGGCCAGGCCCGGTCGCAGTTTCATGTGCGGCCGTCGATCAAAATCACTTTGCACCCTACTACCATCGTAATTAGGTTCAAAATATTTCATAGTGCCGTGTTGTCAGCTATTACATATTTTACTCCGTGAATACTTTTGATTGTTTATAATTTACCTACTTCGCAATTAATATTAAATTTGTTAGAATTAATTACAAACATATTAATGTTTGTAAATCGTACTATTTTCACTCCACAATCTTGTGTGTGATTTCTTGAGCTTCTAAATTTTAAAAAATGTGTTATTTTATTCTAGACTAGCGGCCCGCTCCCGGCTTCGCCCGAGGTGTATTTTTTCTAATAAAAGAATTTTTCTAAAATAAACGTAGCCTAAGTTACTCCTTATTACATCAGCTACCTGCCAATAAAAGTCCCGTCAAAATCGGTCCAGCCATTTCAGAGATTAGCCGGAACAAACAAACAGACAGACAGGCAAAAATTGTAAAAAAATGTTATTTTGGTGTATGTACCGTATATATATTCATATGCATGTAGTAAAAAACGGTTATTTCAATATTATCCAATTTTATTTATATGTATAGACTAGCTAGTACCCGCGACTGCATCGGCGTTGAAAAATGAAAAATATAACATCTGTGAAAAAGTTTGATTCGTGTAACTAAAGTACCAAGATGAGCTGAAATACTTTCAGAATTTAAATTTGTTTTTTAAACTAAGTACATGCATATAGTTTTATGTGTGTACTTGTTAGACAAAATACAATTAGGAATTTGTTGAATTAATATTGCCTATAACGCGAAGTGAACTTGTAGTATGTGGTAGTCTAACTGATTCAAACATTACGTTAATTGGCGTCAGTTTGTAAAAGCAATTATATCATGTTTCCCGCGAACATCTATCGACATAAATCACGCGTAAACCCTCGTGTTAGCGAATATCCTTATCAGAATTACCGCGTTAGCGAATATCAGACGATAATTGCGAATTAATAGACAAGTAATAGCTATCCAACGAAGGCAATCGCGCGTGAAGTGCCTACTCCTGTACATCGCTTTGTGATATCTCTCTTACAAACCTACGGCTTAAAATTGACTGCAAACCGCTTACATTACTTTGTCTTCTATAATTAGGGACTTGTGTAATTTCCTTCGCCTAATTGATAAAAATACAGTGGATAACAGAATACACCAAAAAAACGTTTTATGAGAAAAAAAATTGAAGTACTTTATTCATATTTATTTATTTATATTAGGGAAACATACAATATCTCGCTACACATTATACATATACATAAATGAGCGAAGTTTTCACTAAATTACTAAAACATATTATAAAGTACAAGTCACTACAGAATATTGGAGGTGGGAGAAAACACAAAAAAAGCAAGAAACAGTTAACCAATACTATATAACATACAAAATAAACAAATAAACTGGCCGTAACAAAAATGAGACTACACAACTATATTTTCGAGAGCTTGTTTAAGGCTTTACGAAAGGTATTACGTCCAAAATACCTTTCTCGTGATACTAATAAAAAAAACAGCGACAATTACATTTGTTTTTAAGCTTATTACTTAGTTAACTTAAGTTCTGTACTAAATTTTTAATAGGCTAAGCTTCTATTTCGTTTTTAAAGTTCTACACAAAATTTAAGAAAAACCTAAATGCACAGGTTTCGCTCATTTTATTCGTAATATTTTATTTAGTTTTAGTCTCTTACAATAGTCAATTCTTTTGCATTCTCCACTAACTAAGGGGACAGAAAAAGAACTGACTGAAAAACCTCATAGTAGCTCTTTTTATGATCATTTTTTTATAAAATTTAGCCATCAGATGCAAGCAACTCCTTCAATTAAATAATCGTTATACGAGTAATAGCTTTTACGTTAAACTGCTTTTTTAATTTTTTATGACGGTAGGGCCTAAATTTGACTTGTTACCTTGTTATAGACATGTAAGCATTGGTATATAAAGGTGTTATTGATTTTCGATTACCTAGGTATATTTTAACACACGGCAATGTCAGCGTTGCTACATAAGAATATGATTTTTAGGATATTAAAACTCAGGACATAAATATTATATCCATCTAGTTGTTTAAATTGAAGGCATTTTTATAGTTATGTATAGGGCAGCAAGCAGAAGATCAGCATGTAATGTGTATCAGTGTAATAAGGGGGTGGATACTGCCGCCATACGTGCTGCCAGTTATTTTGACTGCGAAACGCAGTGTGCCCTGCCACTACTAACGAAAAATTTAAAAAAAACTAATAATGTCTGACGACTTTTACATAAAAAATAGAAAGAATAAAGACTACTATTTGTAAAACAAAACTACTAAGTCTAAAAAAACATCCAGTAAGAAAACTTTTTTGAAAATATCAACTCTGTGCGAAGCCAGGAACGGGTCGCTAGTCTTAAATAATAGTCAAATTTTTAATCCGTTGCTAGGCAACTCTTTTTCCCTCGGGAACAATATTTTTTTCTGGATGTAAGGTACCCTATGTTATTTTCTGTATCATTATGATCACTTGAGTAGTTAGGCATGACAGGGTAACAAACAAATAGACTTTCGAATTTACATATCAAGTTAGGATTAAGTACTATTTAAAAAAATAATTATAATACCCATTTATTTTGTTACAGGTACGTATTTAGCGGGTAAATAAGGGCAACAGTCATTATTTCTGTAAACAGGTAAATACATTGAGCTTTTTGATTAAAAAAAAATGCCTTTACATTCAGAAAACAAGTCTTTATATTCTCATATTGCTTCAATTGAATAACCTAATCCTCTGACGCTGTTGTGTACAGTCGCCCACAACTGCGCAATTACTTGTCGAAAAGTCCAAATTTGTCTTCGTTAAGTCCGATGTGAAAAAAGGCCGAAATCAACCCAATACCGAATGCCTGTAATTTTGATGTTATTAACACATAGGTTATTCTCAACTTACTGAATTGGGATGACATCAAAGTAGTACAAATTACTAAATTCATTACTTCTTTGCTCTTAGTAAAGATGGGACGAGTACTAGATCTACTACCGAGTAACCAAATCGTGTGTGAATAACTCGGTCAGTTTCTACGCAGACTGCCTGCCTAATAGTAATTTATACAGGGTGTGGCCTGTAATAAGAGCAATAAATTTAAGCGATGATTCTATAGAGTATACGCAGTTACCTTAACCTAATCATGATTCTCCAAAGTGTTTATACTCAGAGATAAAGCAATCCAAAGTTACAATATATAATCAATGAATTTCATGATCGCTAAATTGTCGGTTATCAGTCGTTAGATGTCTTGGTACAGGGTACTGAGGCGAGAATGATCTTAAAGTCAATGTCAAGTACTCCATCTGGACACATTATGTCTGTAGTAGTACATTGCTGGCTCGATTAATTTTGTTACAAAATAACAGCAAATTTGTTTTTCATTTTAATTAATTGAAACCATTTGGAATTAATTACTGATTCGTTAAAGGGTCTATATTTTAATTTATTGCTCTTATTACATGCCACACCCTGTATAATTATGGCTTATAGAGAAAGCAAGGAAGTATTATCCTAATAGTATTTTACTACTCGGGCCAGTAATAAAGTAATTGTCGGCCGAGTAGTATTGAAAGTACAAGATAAAGTCGAGTTACTTCCAAGTGATTTTATAACGACGAGCTGTATAGCCTATGTTACTCTCTGATAACGTAACTTTCTATGGGTGAAAGATTTTTTAAAATAGGTTCAGTAGTTTTTGAGTTTATTCATTACAAACATACAATTCTTCTCTCTTTATAATATAGACTATCGGCCCGCTCCCGGCTTCGCCCGGGGTGTATTTTTTCTAATAAAATAATTTTTCTAAAATAAACGTAGCCTAAGTTACTCCTTATTACATCAGCTACCTGCCAATAAAAGTCCCGTCAAAATCGGTCCAGCCATTTCAGAGATTAGCCGGAACAAACAGACAGACAAAAATTGTAAAAAATGTTATTTTGGTGTATGTACCGTATATATATTCATATGCATGTAGTAAAAAACGGTTATTTCAATATTACAAACAGACACTCCAATTTTATTTATATGTATAGATATACGAGTAGATAACCGCGAGCGAAGCCGAGATTAAGAGCTAGTACTGAGTCAATACAAGGAGGTAAATTGAGTCGTTAAAAACACGTTCTTCAACATTCCAATACGTCTTTCGGTATTTCAATATTAATTCTTCGGTGTTCGATATATGAAAATTGAAAGTACTCGCTTCAAGCACCGAGATAGGATTTCCAATAAGCGTAATTTGTACGCGATTATATTTAAATTTAAGACATTTTTCTCGCGATTCGTTTCGATTGTGTGTGAATTCGGTTGTGCGTTTGACGCAAACGAATCGATTGATTCGATAAAGAGCATTGTGTTGAAAATGAGATAATTCACATCCATTTGTTTGTATTGTTCGTCACTTGATTGTTGGACGATACCGAATCTGCCATAGACACTGTATTTGAACGGGTTTTAAGCTTTTCAACCTCAATATACTATTTCTGTTATAAGGATATATTCACACAGCATTTTTAAGGAATAAAAAAGTCTTTTAAAGGCAATCTAGTCATCTGGGGTCTTTGAGGCAGAGATATAATATCTGATTTCAGGTTTAAAACAGTTTTAAACCATTCATTTTTAAAACATAATATTTCTCATTATTTTTTTTATGTTAATGCGGACGAATGACGATGTCTCGACCCTATGTGTCGATCGTCCTGTCTAACATACATTTTATTTATTATATTATATTTAGATATATAGCTCTGATACATAATATATGATATGTCAATGAATAGTTCGTCAATATTTTTGTCAAACGGTATCTACATAATTGATGATTCTTAGTTATATGTATATATGTAACGAATATATATATATATAGGTTAGTTAGATTCCAGACTGAAGAGTACTAATGAAGATTAAATAAAAACTACATAGGATAAGTTAAATAAAATTTTCAAAGTAAATAAAGCTTAAAGCGTTTAAACCACTTTTTTCACTTTAAATTTGAAATGTTTCGTAACGAAGAAATTCTGATATTAGACAAATAAGTAGCATCTGCGCTTGTCAATGATTTGTTTATATTTAAGTAAACGAAGAACCGAGCGTTTTGAACATTAATTGGTTGGTTTATTTGGCTTTCAGTTTTAGCTTAGCTTGCCACTCATTAGCTAATGTTAAAACGCGCTTTTAATGAGCTTCGCAACTTTATACTTATATTTATGTATATAATTATGATGTTGTATATTAATATATGTAATATACTAATATTTATTATTCTTCTGCATGTGTGTATGTCACTATAAACTTCTTTTAAGCGGCTGTACAATTTTTATGGAAAGTTTTTGTATGACTGTGTAAGTGACTGAGTTTATTTTTTTCACAAGTATCATATACACTGTAAATATATAATGCACTAAATATATAAATTTATATATGTAAACTAGTGGCCCGCTCTCGGCTTCGCACGGGTGCAATTTTTTACTCAATCCAGCTGATAAAATTACCTTACATCGCCATCTGTTAGAATCTTTTGGAACTCACAGATAAATAATTGCTGGATTGAATAGGTATCAACAGATGGCGCTATGTTAATAATATTATATAATTTGCAAAAAAAATAATAAACAAAATGAGATATAAACTATCCTATCTTTTAAGTTGGACCAAATTACATATAGTTACGAAATTTTATCAAAGTCGGTTCAGTAGTTTCAGAGTTTATCGCGAACATACATCGTGACACGAGATTTTTATGTAGAAGATGTATTATCATTTACAATGGATCATAATTATATGAGATACTATGTACAAATATTTGTAAAAGATACTTACGTCCGATTAATCTGCCTAATCGTTCCAATGAATTTCTGTGCCTTAAATGAGAGTCTAGCCGATTCAAAGCCGTACATTTAATTAGTAAACTGTCTAGCGAGCTACGACGACAGAATCCGGAGCCGACCGACCGGGCGTTTTTAATTTTATGCACTAATTAGATTTTTCTAGAAAACCAAGGCTCGCTTAATCGCTAATTTGCTTGTTGAATAGAATCCCACTTTTTCTCTCTTTTATTGGAAACAATTCGTTGATAGTCGATTTAATTTTATCATTTTCTAATGCACTTCGTATGTATTGGTTCTTTTATTTTAAACTAGCTACCCGCTCCCGGTTTCGCACTGATGCGTTTTTTTTTTTTCTGAAAATTATAAACCTTCCTCGCTTATCGTGTATCCACATTATACTGGACTTTATTTTGACGAAGGAATTATTAACTAACATACAAATTTATAAGATAACTAGTGGCCCGGTCCCGGCTTCGGACGGGTACAATTTACTCAATCCAGCTGATAAAATTACCTTACATCGCCATCTCTTAGAATCTTTTGGAACTCACAGATAAATAATTGCTGGATTGAATAGGTATCAACAGATGGCGCTATGTTAATAATATTATATAATTTGCAAAAAAATAATAAACAAAATGAGATATAAACTATCCTATCTTTTAAGTTGGACCAAATTACATATAGTTACGAAATTTTATCAAAATCGGTTCAGTAGTTTGGGAGTTCATCGCGGACAAACATGTGACACGTAATTTTTATATACATATATAAGGATTTGCTAACGCCTGCGAGTTGACTAGCTCGTTCTTTCCATTATGGGAAACACAGAAAACCTTATCAAATTTGTTGCGTTGTATAGAAGAAGTTAGCAGTGAAACAGAAGCATACATGTTAGACGTTCGATTCCTAACTTATGATGCTATATTTTTTGCTTATATTAAAATAAGTTATTATGTAATGTATTTAGTAGTTCGCTTAGAAAACAACAGTTACGCTAAAAGTGATACTGTTTTATTTAATAGGGCATAGAACACGGCTACCGTTTGTATGGACGTGGTCCGGTCCGCCGGAGGGCACTGCATTAACATAATTGCAGCGCGATATTGATTGGCCGCCTTGTGGCCATCCGCCCGCCGGAACAGAGCCTGTACTGGAGTTTACTATTATATTTTAGCTATTGTTTCATGTTTTTAACCCCTGCTTTCATAGTGCCTCTGCAACGTATGAAGATTGGCAGTTAGGTTTTTAACCGATTTTCTTTTTGTATTTTCTTATTGACGAGCTTTAAAAAGTATCTTTCAAAAAGTTCTTTTTTTTTTTTTTTTCAATAATAAGGTTATTTTCTTAAAAGATACCAAAGCGATTTACTTAAAGTCATATCTAACCATAATTTACGTTAATGCTTAAACTAATTAAGTATAGTGCCTTCAAGTGTAATTGTATATGTTATCGCAAAGTTACCGTCATAACGTTTACGTGTACAAATTAATGTCCTCTGTGCTTTTTAAGATAATGTGCGGCAGACAGACAGTCTGTTCACTCGATGGAATCTATAGGAACACAAGAAATATTAAGGTTCTCTCCACTCTACACTTATTCTGTGTGATATCTGTGCTAAAATTGTAAAGAGAAAAGATTGTATTTTTGTTTGTAATTAATAAATCTTTCACCTATAGAAAGTTTCATTATCGGCGAGTAATATAGGCTATCTATACTAATATTATAAATAGGAAAGATTCGTTTGTTTGTTTGTTTGCATTGAATAGGCTTCGAAACTACTGGACCGATTTGAAAAATTCTTTCACTGCTGGGAAGCTATATTTAATAAAGTTACGCGGGCAAAGCCGCGTGCAACAGCTAGTATTTTATAAAGTCAAGCGGTCAAAGTCGCGTTCAACAGATAGTTGTCGGTCTCCTGTGGCAAAGAAAGTATAAATTGCAATGTTTACTTACATCGTATTAGTTAGTGAGTCGTCCAAATACGTTCGTTGTTCCATAGAGATCGGTAGGCGTCCAAACCTTCAGTAGCCGACGGTGGCTTGCAGAGATATGATCACGAGCGACGTTACGGGGCCCGAGCATAATAGCACCCACTGGCAACTTTGTATCGAGAAATTGAATTATTTTATTAAATAGCAACCCACCGCAACCGGGAAATGTTACTTTTTAAATATCGCTGTCATATTTTTACTTCACAATTCATGAATAGTTTTCGCTTTAATTTAGCTCGTCACGTACAAACGGTGCTTCGTTGTGAATTAAATTCGACAGTATTCAATTTGTCTTATTAAAATGCGACATAAAATTTTGTCTGTTTTTTTTTTAATATTCTGTATATGTTATAAGCGTTCGTGATGTGTTTATCAAGAAATTAAAGAAAAAAAGAAGTCGGTACTTACTAAAAGAAATCACACTCTTCCTAATGTTCTTGACGATCTTATTATCTTCAGAAAATAAAAAAAGGTATCGTATATTTCTTCGATCAGTAGTTTCTATAACACAGTTCTAGTTAAGGTAGTTAGTTAGTATAGTTTCTATAACCTTCCTCTCTATAAAAAAGTGGTCCGTACTTGACAGTAGTCTACCTTCCTTTATCATTCCACGCAACTGCCTATATTTTTATTGTACAAACTATGCATACACTTTACAATAAAGAAGAATAAAGCTAGCATTTGATTGCATTTAGATGATATCGTCTGAACTTCCCTTTCCGTATTTTTACGTAAGATTTACATCGCATGGTATAAGCTACAAGCGACGAGCGTCAGGTGTCCCATCGGGTGGTTCTAACAACAGCGTTTTAAGTATTTCAGTTGACTATGTAATAATTTTATTTTCTATTATATTATTAGCACTCTTTACTTCGGGTACATTAATGAAACCACTTTATGTTTAGTCCCAATACTTTTATTGTCCGACCGTTATATCAGAACTACATTTCCAACTTTAGTTGTGAACTTTAGGTGCGCGGATATACGATAACGACCTTTCTTCGTGGACGCTTTCGTTCAACTGTCTTGAGAGCAAATAAATTCTATTCAATTTCTTAATACGGTGTTAGTGGAGAAAGAGAGTCGTCATCCAGCGTATCCTGACTGAAAACCATTAATTCAGCTGTCTCTTATTCTGTCTTTCCTTCGTGCTGCATCTTCATAAATAAAGATAGCCATGAAGGTCTACAACCTTCGAGAGAAATAGCAGTTTAAGAATAAGGTTTTTTTTTCACCTATTTATTTTTAATATTCATATCCATTGATGACTTTTACGGCGTCATATACTTGAGCGCTTTAACTGACACACTACAAAATTTTAATCATTTAAACACCAGAATGTGTCAGAATGAATTATTATAGATAGGCTATAGTTACAGATATATTAAGGTTTCCAACAGACATGCCTTAAAAGGAATCGTCGTGAGTTCTTAACTTGTACCATACGAAGAAATACAGATAAGATCCAACGGTAATAAAGAAGGCTATACGCGTTTGTCATTCAAGGATATTTTTGTGTTATGCGTCACGGTGTGCGGGCACGGGCCGCGACGTTTTTATAAGGGGACAAACGGGCACAGGGGAGCGAATGTAACGAAATTTGCAATTTTATTACATTTCCGATTTAAACTTTTTATTTATTTCTTTTGGAAATTGTAAAGCAAACTGTCGTATATTTTTCTGTATTGGAAAAGTTAGCTGTGTTTGTGGTTTGTGGATACATTTTAATGTGACAGTAGATTTTGCCATAAAGATGGTAAACATGTCTTTTGATAATTTTAATGTATTTATATTTATAATCTACTTTTTAAATGAAATAATGAACAATTAATTTTTAATATTTTTTTTTTATTTGTACAAATTTTCACAAGCAACCAAAGACTGCAATAAATTTAAAAAGTAATATTATTCGTTCAATATCAGTATTCTTGAGAATTCATTATATCCGTAGATAATATTTGATAAGAATATGTCTAAATTGATCATTAAAAAATAGTTAATTACTTTAAGATTAAAATAGTTGGAGTTTCTTTCCTAATTTATTTGAAAGAAATCTTATTTCCAGAAATAAGATGATGCAGGAGTCTGAAAAGGAAAATTAAGAATACTCAGCAATATTTTAAAATTATTTGCGTTTGAAATGCAAATTATGAAATGTAGATGGGGTCGACGCTTTTACCTCCCTTTAATCGAATAGGGGACTATTGTTAATGCGGCAAGGGAACTTGTTTATCTACAGTATGTTCTTTTACTAATCAATATACGAGTACCTTATGCCGATGGAAATAAGGATTACAATGCAATGTTATTTTGTAACATTCAATGTCACACTTAATGTATTCAACCCGTTATTGTTTGTTGATTTTGTGTCCTTTCGAGCTTCTTACAATGAGTACGGGAATGTTAAAAAGTTAGGACGTATATATCTACTTATATTTAGTTTGTTAATTCATGTATTTGACAGTACAGCCTTTTGCCATTGACCAATTTGAAAACTGACCTTTTTAGAAATTTCAAATTAGTCAAAACAAGTAAATCAACTTAGTTGAATCATTTTTTGTTTCACATGAACCATGGCAGTTGTATTCGTGTAAAGTGACTACAAAGTCGTTCAAAGCCCTACTTTCTCTGTCTTTCTTTGTCAAAGGTAATTTTACTTTGCTGTTTTTATTTAAAACTATTTTTAACCTACATATAAACGATTTTAAGTAGTGCCAGAGAACACTGCGTTACGCTGTCATTTGGGTAGCTCGTCTGGCAGCAGTAACCACCCCAACCTTGTCATGACATAATGTGTGCTGTTATACTTCGGTGAGTGTGTAAGGGATACCATAGCAAATTTCCTTATCCCTTCCCAATCCGTCATTCTTAATCCTACTACTGTCGGTAGCACCTGTGGGCGTTGTTAGATTGTAGACGACCGTTGCCATCTATCATCAAGTGGACAAAAAAGAGCTATTTACACAAGAGGGATAGTTCTGTTCTGAACTTTAATACAATGAACCTTATCTGAAGCAAAGGTCATTTAAGAACTTAAATTTTTATCCTTGTGATATATTTCTCTAAACGAGAAGTCAAGATACTTAAACCACCCACCCAAAGTAAAGCAGTCTGCTGATAACATAAATACTTCGTACAATATTTCACCCACACAATACCCCGTACATTCGCCATAACAATAACACAATATTCCCAATAATACGAGGAAACAAAAACTAATCTAACTGGCCTCGTCGTAAAGATAACATAGGTCGGTCTCTAGAGAGTTGATACTATTTAGCCGCTTTTACAACTATGTCGAAGCAAGACCACTCGGTAATACGATGATAATAAGTCTACGTCCGTAGCGTTGGTTGGTGTGACATGGTTCCATGGAATTTTGTGTACTTACTTGCAGCATTTTATATCAGTTTATTATTGCTTTTACGCTAATGAATTCCAGAATAATCTATGTTACTTATATTCTCAAGATAGTTACTTCTTCTAATAAATATAGCTAATAAAATTCTAATAAACTTATTGTTGTAAATTCTATTTAAGAATTCATTTCATTTAAACCTTTTAGTTTAAAATTATATCAAAACAACATGTTAATTTGTATCAAGATATAAGATTCTTCAGAACTTAGCAAAACTTCTTAACAATACTAATATTCCAAAACGAAGGTATAACATTTCATCTAAGACTTAGCACCGTATTCTAAGGGCGTATCCACAAAAGTATCGATATAGGAAGGAACATTCTTGCTTCATTTAAAAATAACTCGACGTTGTTTTACTAGCTTTCGCCCGCGACTTCGTCCTCTTATCATTATTAAAATAAAGCCAATTTATTATTCTGATGTATAATCTGTCTAGTAGTTTTTGTGCGAAATAGTTGGTTAATATGTATAGTTCGACATTTAATTTAGTCTATTGGTTAAGTATATACACACCTTAGTGTTCGTAGATGTAAGTGTAGATTCATTAAGAGTCGGTACGCGGCTTCGGCTGGGACATGCCATAGACGCAATAAATAAAATGGTGCTTCACAGCCGCTCACTTATATCCACTTGTTTATGTAAACCGAGTCGTTATTTATACGAGCGGGGCTAATGGAAGACAACAACAGTATTAAGCCGAGCATTGTCTAAGACAATGAGGGGGTGAACTTGTACCCCAGTAATCTTTACAGCGATCTCTAACCTCGACTCTCGTTCAACAGCGCCCTCGATGCGACCACCGTGACTAAGGACGTACCACAAAAAAGCAATGCAATTGCAGTTGATACAATTTTATTTAAGTAAAAAAAAAACTGTTGCTACGAAAACTAATTTATAGATCGCTGTACGAAAATTTCGATAATTGTGCCCAGAACTTAAAACCAATCTTCCAATTTTAATAATGATTTTTATTTGTAATACAATTTAAGCATTATTGATTAAAACACTATTGAAACGTATAAAAATCAATACTAATAATAAATCTGTAAGGGTCGGTCATGGAGTAAGTTACTTTGTTTTCAGAGATATCGTGTTTATAGGCTCTATACATGATACTGAAACTAAATTGACGATTTTTAGATTTTTTTTCTGTATGTATGTATGTATGTTCCTCCATAACTCTTAAACGAATTAACTGATTTTCATGAAACTTGGTAGATAAACATTTAGACGTACAGGACACAGGATAGGCTACTTTTTTCTTTTTCAACGCGGACGAAGTCGCGGGCGCCAGCTAGTATTTAATAAAAACAGCAAAATTATTTATTAAAACATAAAAAAATAAAAGGCCTTTATAATTCGTATTCAGTTTTTAAAGTAGTCTAAAATCGCTAAGAATTTTTAAGACAAACGCAAATATCAAGAAAATGTCACACTTCTTGCAAGAAAGTCTTAAGTCGCCAGTTTACGTAGTTTTCAAGTAGATATTGTTGTTGGCGTCAGTCGTGACGGTCCGTCGTGACGTTGCCGGCAATTCGCGGTATTACTGTCAGCGTATCAGGGAACGAGCGATGATGCCGGTATAATTGCGGGCGATGGTGACTGATACCGGCACTGTGAAAGTAATGATGTTAAAGAGAAAACGTATGCCTCGTTCACACGAGATCCTCTCCTCTATGTAGGGTGTGTGAAAGCGTACATAGTAATTGTATTGCTCAATGCAGAATTATTGCATACAAAAACAATTGTGTCTAATGAGCTGTTGAATTTTTTTCTAAATAAAAAAAGTTCTATACTGTCACACTGATTGTTTTGTCTCGCGTTTTTTAAGAAACTTTAATATTTAGTCATTAATCAAGTTAATGACGGTGGCAGGAAATTTTAGTAGTAGAATGACTTCGACAGTCATAAACTATACAGCCAGTTTAGCATCAATCACCGCCTCATTACAG
The DNA here is from genome assembly GCA_936446665.2 of Synanthedon andrenaeformis. NCBI lineage: Eukaryota > Metazoa > Arthropoda > Insecta > Lepidoptera > Sesiidae > Synanthedon > Synanthedon andrenaeformis. Next base: position 13,573,489 of record OW387781.2, on the reverse strand, counting down.
AAGAACAGCCTTAAATAACAGAACACGTGCTTTTGTGTTTCGGCAGGTGAGTAAAATTTTGTCTGAGCTCATTCCCCTAACCCTCATACCTTATCCTGCACATCTTATCTCATAAAATACTGCAGCACACTTAGGTTTGTGGTTTATAGGAAATAGTATTGCCATCTACCCTCAAATGGTAGTATAAACGGTAGCCAATAAACCTTTCTCAAGGTATTTTTAAAATCCGGCTGGTAGATTTTTAGATCCTTAGATTAGCGCTTTCTAAACAAACTCTTCAGCTTTATTATATATTGTATGAATATGAGAAATATTTTCCATAAGAAGCCTTAAAACATTGCCACCAATCAGTTAGGAGGAACGTTTTCTGTTGTTCGCGCGTTTTGTTGAGACGTTGCGAACTACAGATGTTACTGTGTGATGAATTGTGACGGATTGCTGGTGAAAATTGTTACCGCTTCCTACCTTAATTAATGCAAAAACATTACGGTAACCTCGTATTTTTATCTCCTCAAAATGTCTGCGGCTCTCATGCAAACGCATTATGAAAAATTTTCACAACACGGTTTTCCTGCTTCACTTCTCTCAGGGAAAGCTTCACATTCATTCGATTTGTTTTTTTTTGCCTAAATTAACCGTGACTTATTGGAAAGCTATATTAAATCTTTGAGCAAGCTCATCGCAAGCATGTTGAACTATGCCGATCTATTTTAACACATTATGTAAATATATACGTATATGCGTATAATTAAACTTATTTAATTATATGCATTATTAATTTGTTTGTTTGTTACGCTTTTGCGTCTTAACTGCTCAACCGATCATGAAATATTGCATACACTTTGTCAGGAATACAGAAAAGGACATAGGATCCAGAGAAGAAGTACTGCTTCCGATGAATCATCAAAAAATGAGAATAAAAAATTCAACGTCTCACAAAAATATATGAGAATGAATAAATTTTAACACCTAAGTCGCGTCAAGTCGCGGCCAAAAGCTAGTAGCCTCTAAGTTACATAAGTTGCGATTGCCGATGGGTTAAAAAGGCCACATTCACCATTTTAATACGTATAAATTTTGACAGAATATAAAAATTATATTCCGTTGAAGCGTTTAATTTTCTACGAGTCCTAATTAAAAATGTATTGTTAGCCTCGCGCTTTATTATTCCAAGTCGACAATTACCATACTAAAGTAAGATGTCAAACTTGTAACTCCAAAATTCATACACACAATTTGCATGATAATACTCTTGTAGCGCGTACGTTTACGTACATACACAGGCAAACGTCTTCAACTTTAACAAATTGTACAAACAACCTAAGGCCCGCCTCTCACTGGAAGCAGCGTGCTACGACGTTACATACGTTAACAAACAATATGTCTTCTAAGAGTGCGTATGTGTGTAGTGCTACTTGAAGGTTTAATTAAAAATTGCACGTTATACATGACATCTTATCATGAGGTGAAATAACCTATTAAAGAACAGATTATACATAATAAGATTAATTGTGCAATAGAATGATTAATGAGTAATTAGGACTTATTCTCTTTATTCCTAATAAACCATATAATAAACCATTTGTCGATTATTCTCATCAAATTTGGCAGCTTCACGTGGACCGTCAGCTTGCCTGCCAACTTTTACATAGAAAAATAAGGAGCGATGAAGGAGCGAGAGCGATAAGTTCAGTAATTGAGTTAATGACGTAGTAATTACTACTAGTAATAATACTACAATATCTTATAAATTAGAATGTTTCTGAGAATGAATATTTGCTAAAAATTACGCAACAAACTATGAACAAAACCGAATGAAACTTGAAAGCTTATACGGCGACGTATCCGCGGATTATTGCTAGCTAATAATAATAATGTTTAATAATGTTAAGATAGCGTGACGTGTCTAGCCTATGCTAAACTGATTAATTCTATTGAACCTATCTGAACAAGGTGAATTAATTAAAATAATAAATTGTCTTAATTTATCGCTTCCAATGGAACTAAAGCTGAATTCGTGCTAGAGGGCGCTGCCATATTTGTACGCCATATTTGGACGCCATGTTTGACACGTCGCGCTTTAATTAGATAATTGCATGAAACCGGTGCCGTTTGCGCATCAACTCTGCATGTTTACACGTCTCGATTGGAAGTGCCGATTTAAATGATAGGGTTGTCACTCACATACATTTGTTTTGGATTTTTATTTTTATCAAATCCAACACCTACTTAATATTAGTAATTATATTTCAAAGGGATTAGGAAATGATGCAAATTACCTTTTTAAAATCATTTAAAATGATCCTATTAGGTAGTACTCCATCATTAAAATTAAAAATATACCGGGTATGAACAAGAAGAAGCTAAAAGTAAATACTAGAAAAATTACCCTTTAAAAATCTGATCATCAATTTATTTAAGTAACAATTTCATTCAATTAATTTTTCCATTAATCAAAATAATAAGGGTGTGGTTTTGAACCCCCGAAAACACTACAGGGGGGCGAAAAAATCTGAGGAAGTGGAAGTAGGGCAGTATAATTGGATACAAATTGACAAACAGCACGTTACTTGGAAGCTCTTTGATTCAATTATTTTGTTGGTGTGCTTTTTTTTTATCTTTTTTTACCTAAACATGTTACGTAGCAAGGCAATTTTCAAACAAAAATACTTTCTTACGTTTTTGAAGATAGAAAAATCATTGTAAACTTCAATTCATGTATACATAGCACAATTCATAATAGTATTATTAAGTTTGCAATCAAGCAGCAAAAGTTAATAATTAAATTGACATTTCAAAAATTGCCAACCCTACCGCGTTGTATTCTGAACATTTCTATCGAATAAACTCTAAAATTTAATCGATATTTAATTAGGTGTTTACAGTTTTGTTTAGTTTAGTTTACAGTACACGATAGCCGATTCTAATTGACGTTCGAAAATATTGTGCACAAGGGTTGCCAGTCACGAATAAACCGGGAACACTCGTGTTGGTAATTGGTACTTATTAAGTGACTGCCCTTTTAAATATTCAATATACTTACTTATGTAAGCTGAATCCAATAGCATTAAGCAATTACTATATTTTTCATTGTGTTTGTTTTAGGTAAGCTTGCTCATTTGGGAAATTTGAAGATACAATGCGACAATGGTAAATTATAATAGCTTTGATTTATTGACTCTTACTTAACATCTATCTAAAAAAAATTGTACTAGTATATTACCAGTAGTAGTTTTAAGTAAATAGTAAATTTTAAAATTGTTTTCATTTTAAACGCGTTTTAATTATAAATTTAATTATCTTATATTTCAAAATATTTTATTTGTATTTATTTTCTTTTTCGTTTATTCAATATGTGTATAACAATTTATAGATAATTATAACAGTCTAGTGAAATTAAATACCTGTATTTTTATTTTATTTTTTATTTTATTATTTAAATTAAATATTCAGTTTATACATTCTATTTGCGATATTTTCTTTTTGTTTTGATACCTCAAAAATAATATTTAGTAATTAACAACAAGTAACAACGTTACTTTTCAGATATACATTTTTTGTTAACAAACTTTATTGTAACATTATAAATTGTTAATTAAAAGCCATCTATAGCCATATTATGGCAAGCGAAGGAGGTGTGCAAGTATGCTGCCAGCACTATTAGATGATGCTGATAAGTGTTAAAGTAGTCCCTTATCCCTTATTGGGATCATCGTTAGGTTAGGAGTCCGATATCCCTCACTCATACTGTGATAATGTCACTGTTACAAGATTTGTCTGTTTTATGACTGGAACACAGCCTTACTAGCCAGTACTAACATTTGAATCAAAGCTTGTGTGTTTATAGATAATGACCTACCATATTTTCTAGAACGAGACTGCAGCCCCCTTTTAAAAGTAGGTTTGAAAGCGGAAGTGGTTCGTCGGTTAGGTGAAATTTATAACTCCTGCGAGGGTTCAAATCGGGGGTGTAAATTGGTTAATGCAAGGGGTCGAATGTTATAAAGGAGTTTGTGCACTCTCCTAGACTGGACTTAGTTGTGTTATATATATATTTTTATTGTTGGTGCAATGTACAATAAAAAAGCGAGATGCAACCGTAAGCATTTAAGTATAGCTAAGGAAAACGAGGTATTTAGGTAATATCGCGCGCTGACATTGTTAAGCGAGTAAGTACCGATGAAAACCGAGCATTACCGAGGATAGCCTAAATGTGCGTGCCCATTTCAATATAAATTAAAAAGTCGGGTGAAACCCTGGAACACAGCTAGTCTTGTAATAAATATCTAATGATGCACAGATATAACACTGTTTAAATTGATCAGATCTTCCATTTTTTTGTCTTTTAATTTAATCTTTTAACGGCTTGGTTGTGTAGAAGTTGTCTGACCCTAGCGCTTGACTCGTAAACCGATATTATTATTATTTTTTTAAATAGAAAGCAACGCAATGATTAAAAAAAAAACATTTTACAAGTACCTAGATGGATTTGTCGTATATATACGTCTCTGGTGAAGTAGACACGAAAATAATTGTCGGATAAATCCGACTGGCGGCTAAAGGGTAAATGTAAATAGTCCCTAATAACTCTCTAATAGGTTTCTACTCCGTGTTGTTAAATTTTATGCGTGACGATGGCGATCCAACATGCGCCTAGCCGGTCAGATTATTGGTGTTCGTATCGCTTTATATTCCCTTATGCATTATAAAAACACAATTTAACCTTAAGTGTATTTATTTATGCAATTGTACCTTATTGCTGGGTTGGGGTGCGGGCAAACGCGTGTAATTATATATTTTATGGGTAATTATGATAAGTTTGTTAACCTGACACGTGTACAGATTTTTTCGGCGAAATAAGACATAAGCTTTAATGAGACATATTCGATGTAGTGCGTATATATAGTTGACAAATAGATTAGGACTATGTCATGTTCCAGACAGGGTATACTTAGATTTGATTGGACGATCAATCTTCGAAGCTGAGGCAATCGTGGCAGAAATACCTATCTCTCACTCAGAAGAGAGAACTGTGGGTAGTTATTTGGCTGATACAGATAGAGATGGACTTCTAATTTTAACGCTAATTAGATATTGCATGGTTCTGCAATTTTGAACTGGGAGGGAACCCATTCCGCCGGGAATGGACTAACGTTTACATTAGATTTAATATTACCTGGTATTCCGTAAATAAACACCTTAAAAATTATATTTTAATAAATATTTTATATAATTTTTTTTTAATATTTTTTATATTGGGAATTAAATAGCTAAAATTTAAAAGCTAAAATTTAGAAATTAAATTAAAGGATCTCGACAAACCAAAATAATTGTCCTAAATATGTTACTCTGTTTCATTAAGATTTATGCGCGAATTGATTTTTTTTTCGTTTCTTATTTAAAAGAATAATGCTTCCTTCCAACTGAAATAAAATACCTTTTAGTTCGTCTCCTGGTATGAAAATAGAATATGTAGGTGAGTTGAACTTAAAAATTCTGACAATGTTAATAAGGTCATTTATTGAGTTACAGCTTATAATAAAAAAAGTTTTTTTTTTCTCTTCATGTCATTTGATATTGTAATTTCGTAGCCTTAGACAACTGGGTCAGAAATATGTATATTTTATGGTTTAAAAACGCAATTTCATAAAATAATATCGTGTGTAACGTGTTCACCTAGTATAATATAATAATATAAACTAATAATCAGTCGGTCTGTTTTTCCATTTAGTGGGGAAATGGGGGACAAGCTAGTGGGCAATACTTAAACATTACAACATAATACTTAATGTGTCATATAAGTGATGATAGTGTGTTTTTTATGCTAAGTAATCTCCCTAGAGTACGTAAGAACGACACAAGTATGTAATTTTCCACTATTAGCAAACATAGCGTCTTGTGAGGATAAGTTAAAAATTACTTACAGCAACTGGTACAAATTCCCAATTAATAACGGCGCTCAAACTTCTTGGAACTCATTTCGCTAGGATGTCGGTTCGATTCCGGGAAAGTGGAAATTGTCTCTTGTATTTGTATGTAAATTATTTTAGCTGCAGGGAGGAATGCTCATTGTCTGTGAAGTGTACAATTGTACATCGCTTGCTAATAAGTTAGATCCAAAATTAGATAATATTCAAGTTAATGATTATTTAATAATATCTTCAATTATCGTTTTACATAATATCAACTAATTAACAAGTTCATAAATTGAAAATTAATTGTGTCTATACGTTATATATTTTCAGGACTAAACCACTTACTTAAATGAATTTGGTGTAGTTTAATATGGAAATAGTTTAAACCCGAATACGAATACCCGAAGACAGCAATATTCATAGCATTCATAATACATACATAAGTAGCGTGATATACACTATAGCCGTTAAATTAACAAAATATGTGTCTAATGCGTAGGCTTTTTTTTTTTTAAGTAGAGATTGGTTTGCTCTTGGCCAACATCCAGGTGTGTAGCGAAGATGAGGCCTATGATGGAGCGAGTTCACCCAGAAGGTGCCTATTCACTCGAACTTTGAATAGATTCAGGTTATATGTGCTCGGAAATACAGACGCCGGCAGGGAGTTCCAAACCTTGGCAGTGCGCATTATAAAGGATGTTTTAAAGCGCTTGGTCCGAAATAGAGGGATATCGACAAGATGAGGATGGTAACCAACCGTATGTCTGTATGTCCGATGGAAGAAAGGGGAAGGCGGTATGAGTTCATGCAGCTCCTGAGCACACTCTCCGAAGTACATCTTATAGAAGACAAATAGACTGGTAATTTTGCGTCTATGTGCCAGGCTCTGCATCTTAGTTTTATATAATAATATATAATTATTATATAAGGCTGATACACATATATAATAATAATATTAAATAAATAAATAAATAATAAATCGCCAAGACTAAACATACCAATTATAAGGTCCCCAAAGTAATCACTTATATAAAAAAATATGTCTTCACACATTCTACACAGAACCATCTAGTTCCACAGTAAGCAACTATAATGCTTGTGTTATGGATACCAGACAGTTGATATACTACATAGATTACTTTTTTTTTTTATAAAAACATACGTATTATAAATACAAAACATCCATGACTCAGGTACAAAGGTAAAATGTTAACACATGAACATTTGCCCCTAGCGGGATTCGAACCCGCGACCTTTTGGTTAACAGCTAGGGTTACTAGCCACTAGACCAAACGTGTCGTCAGGCTTGTGATATGAGATAACTATCCAATGGACAGCGAATACCTGCACGCCCATACCAGCCACCTTGAAAATTTCATTTCCAAAGTAAGCACTGCCGGGTATCAAACCCGGGACCACAGAGTCTTTTCATAAATAAAGTTATTTGCGACAATTTAAATTCATGTTAATAATTCTGTCTGACCAGCCCAAGCACAACTATACCTACCTACATGCTCTACCTTGGACATATTGTGTTTGCTGAATCCCGACCTGTATCTTCACCTGTGTTTGCTATCCTTCGCCCTCTCTTATCCATGCACATAACATAATTAGGTTGCAGTAGATAAACTCGGCATTGTTCAAGACTATTATTAGTTTCCAATTTTTAACAACAATTGTCCAATACCTGTGTAATATGTGTGACACTGGCACAAAGCAATGGCATGGCAATTTTTATAATATTTTGTAAGCTTTAACAGTTCCTATCATTGATTATGAATAAGTATCAATAATGTTAGTGATACTGTCTAATACCTAAAAACAAGTCAGCTACAATTTTCTTCTAGCCTCTATAGACACATAGACAAAGACACGGTTACTTTTACTTTTATAATTAATACATAACTATATGGAACGTCCTAAATTTATGTAGTTTTATATCATGGAAAATTATTTATCCTGTCAAATTACAAGGCGAAGATACAGGCTGTCCCTAATTCCTAGAAAAAATGAAATATTTTTCAGTTACTCTCATGTACTACATATTTCTAGATGACTCCTATATAAGTTACCAGATAAGAAGTATTAATTTACAAAGCTTGTGTGAGCGAACTCAGTATACGATGTCGAGTAATAACACTGTTAATTGCGTACATTGTGGTCTCACCGTCAATTCAATACGAAATCCAATTTCTTTTACGTTACAAGTTGGCTCATTTTGTTTCTTCGTCGAAGAATTGAAAGTTAGGTTGGATATGAGAATTTCTATTGACTCGCATGGCTCTGACAGCCCGGGGGCTATTATTGCGTCCCGGGATTATTGAGTGAAATAAATGTAGGGATGTCTCAGTCTCGGCCCGGAGTTATTGTGCCAAATATCGATGTTAAAGATTTGCTTTATTAAAAAGGAATCCGGAACAAATAAACCACTCGATGGGTCTCAGATTAAAATGCTCTCCGAGATCCTCTCTTCTAACACCGAAGGATGTTTTTATGAGAAATAAAAAGAAATTTCTGATCTTGTCACCTACTTCCTTCTAGGGTCATGTAGTATTTCACTCAATGGTAATATATCCAAATTAGGTACTTTGTACATACTCCAACTTACATTTAGATGTTACCCATCTGAAGGGCTTCTAAGTTTAACTATAGTATCTATAGTAACTTCAATTATATTCTTCCTATTGAAAATTAATCTTAAACTGGGTGTTTCTCTCTAATCCGTTATAATATATATTTATTTCGAACAACTAGGATCATAAGCGGTGGATCCAGGCTGCTTCTGACCGATCCTATTGTGTCCTATTGTCCTATTGGGCCTATGTCCTGCTGCAGAGATGATGAGGATCATCAACAATGTTTCAGATACTGACAGTCAAGCCTAGCAGCAAATGTTATAATAGAATTCTCATCATTGTTATCTTGATTAAATTTTGATCTGTGGGAGTCTATTTTATTTTAATTCAAAAATATACCTACTCGTAGTTCACTTAAATGTAAATTGAAAAGTCTTACAGTGTTATGTTTACGGAAAAACATAGTTCATATAGTAACCGTCTCGATCGGCCATCTCTAGATATACATAACTCCTTATCACAATTTTAACGAAGGCATCGGGTGCGTTCGACAGCCACGAGAGGGGTCAAGGGGGGTCGCCGGAAGATCCCTGGGGAGGAGGGGGTGACTGCGTCCTGTGTCCGACACACGGACCCGTCTCATTCGTCTCGTTAGACGGACTCCGAGGGAAACTTTTTAAATTCCACTAACCGGACTTATTTTTAAACTACCCGCGGGACTTAGAAAAAAAAAGGCAATCGGAGCAACGAAATTAGAAGTAGACGAAGTAATTTTAAAGAAAAAGGCATCGGATTTTTATGCAATCGCGGGTCGAAATTCAAAAGTTTCCCTGATAACAATAAGAGGCCACGAGAAAAGTTCTCGAATGAATCAGTTAGATAAGAGTTCCGAATAAAAAAGGCACTTCATTCACCGAATTTATCTCACGGTGAAAGTTTTAACGCAAAGGGCTGTAAAGTTGGAGGAAAACAAGAGCAATACAAACTTGGCCACTGAATAAAAATAACGAAATCAGCAAGCCTAATTCATTTCAAACTGAATCTACTCGTTTTGGTTTTACGATCCGATTGCGATACGACACTAGAAAATCTGTAAACTAGAGTACTGACTAATCATTTTAGACATATTATATATATATTAGCCAACAAACTTAACTTAGAATTTTTATTGTTAATAAGTTCTTTATTTATATAGTTAATTCATTGTTTATTTATATAATTAATAAGATACAAAATATTATCCAAACTACTAAGGGATTTTGATGCAGCTTTAAAAATTTCTTTTTCAAATTATAAATTCCAATATAGTTTTATATACCTTTTGTAATGAAATTGTCATATAATAACGATTTGTAAAGGAAACATGTGTATTGAAACCAGACCTGTATATAATGGATCGACAGATTTTCGGTAATGCCTTCCTTTGCAGTAGCCAAGTGTAAATCCCGGGGCGGCGTAAGATAATACAGAGCGAAATAAAATTAAAGAAAAAAAGTACGAAGAGAAAAGTTTTCAGCAACAATGGACGTACTCCGCGACAAAACACATTGCCTGGATTAAAGGACTCGAAGAAACTTTTCTTGTTCGCTAAAGGGAGAGATGAGACGCCATCATAGACAGAAAAATCGTTTTTATTCATTGTTCGCTATAAAAGTTGAATGACCATTTATATATAGACATTATTATTCAAAGGTTTGCAAAAGTTCTTAAAAAAAAAAAAAATTTCAATTGTTTTCGACAATTTTGACCCCTAAGAAAAGGGTATATGGCAAAAATTACCTTATAAATTATTAAAGTGCATTTTATTCCCAATAATAAAATGAGATGACCTGACATAGACCTGATAGTTCCTGAGAGCTGATGTTTCTTTTAGAAGCATTTTACGTTAGACAATTTCTTTAGACATCACAATACTGTTTTGATAGAATATTTCAAGACTCTTTCTATTACTTATACGTCGTTTTATTCATGATTTAGTAAATTCAATTTAGATTCAGCTCTTAAATACGACATTTTGAACGGAATAGAGAAAATTCAGCGACAAACGAAAATTAGAGGTGTACAGAATATACAGTGAAAAACATATTATGCCAACAGCGATTGGAAGTGTTTCTTTGTTCTGTTGCTATTCAATTAATTCTAACTATTCCCAATCTTCGATTTCGTGCTTTGTGCAAGCGAAATTCCCCGGTTTGATTATATATATTAAGGAAGAGAGCTAAATTAGAACTTCATGGATGCGATGAAACGCCATTCAACTATCTTCTGAATAATATATAAATATATAATAATTTTGAAGATATATTTTTATCTTCAAAATATTATATATTTGTATTTGAATTATTATATATTGTGAGAAATGAATTTGTTGTATTTTTTAAGTTTTATGTTTACTAGCAGTATCTTTTTCAACTTTCTTGTAGAAACTAGACTTGTTACTTTTGGCGTTGAATTGATAGTCAGTCGTGACAAAAGTAGATTAAATTCTAATTAAATATAGTAAAAAAATACAATATATACATATACTTAGATTACCTGATGCCAATATTAGGAGGAAATTTAAAGCTCTTGTAACTTTTAAGCACGACACATTCCTGAAGTACTGCCTTTTCATTTGTCTTATTCCTTTTGAAGTTCCCTGATTCGGTTGTTTGCACTGCAACTTTTCTGACGTAAAAGTATTCTCTATTAAAAGAGGACAACGGATCAAATTGTTTTCTGTAAACAATTCTTTTTACTCTCCTTTATTGGTTTTATCGGAAACGTGTGTCGAATAGTTGAAGCATTTTTTAGAGTTGTCGGTTACTTTGTTTTCTTTCTGAAACAATTTATCGGATTTTATTTTGTTACATACTCGTATATTGTTAAACAAGTAAAAATAATTGTTATCTATAATACAATCATCTATTTCAATTTTTATTTTAAAAATTTTAATCTTGACAAATATATGCAAAGAAAATATCTCAAGATTAAAAGTTAAGACTAACACTTGATTAGATTGAAACAGATAACAGGATTCATTTAACTTTCCTTTCCCGATTCCTCTTCCTTTATGGTCTTCAGCTCCTGATCACAAAGGTGGATTAAATGGACTGTCAACTTATAGTTTGTTGGTTCTTTTGTTTGAATACAGATTTATAAAAAACACGCTTAAAGTAGTACGGGATACCCAAACCCAAAACCTCACTAACTTTCAGCAAATACAGCGTGTTTTAACTCATTATAATGGTATCAATGCATTGTCGGGTTAGTTTATAATTTTTAATTATAGCCTGTTAATCATTTTTTTTAAGTAGCTCACTTCAAGCAACAGAAACCTTTCCTGTATCTACCCATAGCTCTTAACCCGAATTTTCTTCAAACGCGACTCTTACTGAAGAAGGTATTTTATAAATAACCACTACTGAAAGCATTTCTTCATTTGTATCGCTTAAAACGAAATGGTTCTAAGTGCTCACATTTTCTCATATATTTACCTACTTTTTCTTACTTAATTCAGTTCAAGTTTTGTGCCAATGTATCAACGTCTCATTTTCACATTACACCACTGATTTATTTTCATTTCATCATAAAAATGAGTTTTATTATGTAGTATAATTTAATTTGACGCCTCACACATGTCCTTACAATTTTAATATCATGTGGATATTTAAACGTTTTACTAATTCATTAACTACTAAAGTTTTTCATTTACGTTATGAAATAGTTGTTAAAAAAGTGGTTGATGTCATCAATACATTTGGCGTCACTTCTAAATTTTAATAAGCGACATACTTACACAAATAACTTGGCATACTCATCGGCCAAGCAATTGCCAACGGTTATAGGTCATGCATAATGATCAGTACCTCTTCTATATTATATTGGCAACAGACGCAGTCTTAAGTTCCAAATCCGACCTCAGTTAAGATTGTCAATACCAAATTATGTTTCTATTGTATTACTAATTATAAGTATTAATATTTTTAAATTTGTTTTCTTTTTTTAACACATTTTCTCTGAAATTTTACAAATCATTGCCGACTTAGTTTTGTAATAAGTTAAACCTAAACTCACTGTTTACTTGTCTAAATATTATTAGGATAGTGACTTGAGCATTGAGCAGTTACCTAAGCAAATTACTAAAATAACCATTTATAATTTTTCTGTATACCAATTTTAATCGAGAAGTTACTTAAAAGTACATTGTTTACATTCGGCGCTTGTAATTTTGCATGTAAAACTAAGCCGAAAATTTGCACTAAAACTCATGACACAGGCAACACACGTGACGCTCTATAATTACGTCTCGCATAGCAACAATGGCTGCACTCTAATACTCAAGACTTTTAATTGAAATACGCAGCTTTAGCGGACGCGTCAGCGAGAAACTTATAATTAACGAGTGTCCAATTTGGTCCCGGGATAATTTAGGGCTTGACAGCGTCCAGGATACGGCTTCGGGGCAAAAGTGACCCATCCTTTTGCCGCCGGGTTTTTTGTACTTCTATATTTGAGTGTTCTATAAAATCATTTAAGCGACCGAATTACGTTTCGTTTTATGATCAACAGCGTAAGGTTGGTGATATGTGGCTACTGGCGTTTAGCAAGCAGCTTAGCAAAAGTGTGTTTCCTTATGATTTATCTGTAAACGGGTGATTACTTTCACCAGAGAAGCGATTCAGTTTAGTTTGTTCACTACTAGAAACAAATTAGAATATTTTTATATTTGTCTGTTATTTTAAAGTAAAAAAGATAATGGGAACTCCTCACATACATAACTGTAATTCAACATTGTTACTAAGATAGGCCTATGTTTTACTTTCAATATCAAGAATGTATTAAAAATTTGGTCTTACAAAATTAATTAACTTATTACATCAATTTGAAAAATTAATTTAAATGCTTCAGTGTTTTTTTTTTTGTTTCAGGTAATTTTCATTACAATTTGCCCGTTTATTGGTAAATTTAGAAATAAATTATTGGAAAATCATTGGATTTTCCAATAATTTATAATATAGTTAAAGACTGCTGGATATAGGCTAGACAGCCGCCCGTCGTAAGGTCCCCCGACATGGCCGTCGTGCCTCTACTTCCGGGTACGTCGAGGTTCTGACAGGGAGAGTAGCCCTCCCAGCGCTGGATAGCCGTGGCGGGGCACCGATGTCGTGTCATAATCTCCCCCCCCCTCCCCGCGCGCGCTAGAAAGTCGTTGGGTTTTAGCCGGTAAGAATCCGGTATAACCCAGCAGTGTCCCCAGCACTGCCAACGATCCAAGAGGATTTCCCAACGTTCAAAAAAGGCCTTTCCCAAGGCTCGCCACCACGCACCGTCTTTTGTTTTTCACATCTAATCCCTCCCTGCGAAGCCCTTTAGGTCGAAACGTTAAACCAATAAACAGTCAGAACATTACATATATTCCCTAATTATGAAAATAGCGAATTTATAAATTTCACTTAGGAATTCATTCTCGTAAGAGAAGTTATTACATGTTCTAAATCCGTTCTCAAAATTAAGAATGTTTCGTTTAATTGGATGTCAAAAACTTATATGAATACGTCACGAGCAGATCGTCAGAAATGTTTATAGAACTTGTAACAACAATTTGGCGCGTTTAAATAATTTTCATTTGCGATCGTTGCGGGAACCCGAATTAAAATTTGCAAGTTTATTTTATGTTCAAACTTGTTTAGTGTTTATGTTTCAGAGAATAAATTTACGTTAACTAAAAGTTTTTCTTTTTTCTAACTTGCTTTTGTAACTTCGTCTGGAAATAGGAAAAGTTTATTATTATCTCTTAAATTTAACAATATTCCCATTCAAAAAAGTGTTAAATATTTTTGCATATTTCTTTGTTATTTTGTAGTTTATTTTAAACTAGCTGTCGTCCGCGACCTCGTCCGGACCTCGTTTATTTTTAGATATCTGTTTCCCAATTGGAATAAGCCTATCTTGAAATTCTATTCTAACTATTGGTGAAAGATTTTTTTAAATGGCATGAGTAGTTTCTAAGATTACCTCCTGCATACAAACAAACTTTACCTCTTTATAATATTAGTATACATGCTTATTGTCGCCTATATAAACACGAGGAATATCATGGTGATACGTGGTCTGTAATCGGATCTTTGAGACATTTGATTCATATAGTTACTGACCAATCAATAATTGAACGACCATTTGTCAGTGCCTAAAACTAGCAAGTGTTTCAACCAACCCCTAAAGGCCACTTAACACGGGACATGCAAATCACACCGTAACAATTCTTTCGGACCCAAGGGCCGCCCATAAAACATGGGCCGTGAATTAACCGACAATAAATTAGTCACCCTGGCCCTCTCAGGGCAGCCTCAGGTGCCTCAGCCCTCCCATAAATTGTGACCTCTTCAAGCTATTTCAATTGCTGATGAACTACTCCGAGGAATGGTTGGAGGGCGGATTTTAATTCTATTGGCTCTCGACGATTTGGCTCAGGTTTAATGGCATGCGACTTCAGCCATGGGAGACGTAAGAATAGGTAATTAAAAATATTCATTAACAATCTTAGATCACAGTGAACGAAAAAAAAACTATCCTAATATACCTAAAGTCTAACAATTATAAATAAAAATTAAATTAAGATTGGCTTGTGCAATATTTTAAATTTTAAAATTTATTATTTGTGCAGTATTTTAACCACTGACCCGTATTACTTATAATTTCGAGCCTGTTTCAAACAGATTTACAACTTTATTGAAAATTTTGTATATTTTAAAAATAAATATACAAGAAAATACTTTAACCTGTTACGAAGAAGATAATATTATGTTTAACGACATTGTGGACTCTAAAGAAAGTTTGCACACTGTCGATAATAATGTCTACGTCGTTAATGACAATGGATTTTTAAATAACTCTCTGGTTTAAAGATAGTTTCAGGAGAAAAGAAATCCTTCTTATTTTTATAAAATTGACCTTTATAAAAATATTGGTCAATATATCCTTTTTGCTGAAAGGAATATAACTAAAGAAGTCTGTATCGACTTCCAAGAAGTTTCAGGAGAAAAAGATTTCTTTCTTATTTTTATAAAATTGACCTTTATGGTCATTATATCCTTTTTGCTGAAAGGAATATAACTAAAGAAGTCTGTATCGACTTCCAAGAAGTTTCAGGAGAAAAAGATTTCCTTCTAATCTTTATAAAATTGACCTTTATGGTCATTATATCCTTTTTGCTGAAAGGAATATAACTAAAGAAGTCTGTATCGACTTCCAAGAAGTTTCAGGAGAAAAAGATTTCCTTCTAATCTTTATAAAATTGACCTTTATGGTCATTATATCCTTTTTTCTGAAAGGAATATAACTAAAGAAGTCTGTATCGACTTCCAAGAAGTTTCAGGAGAAAAAGATTTCCTTCTTATCTTTATAAAATTGACCTTTATGGTCATTATATCCTTTTTGCTGAAAGGAATATAACTAAAGAAGTCTGTATCGACTTCCAAGAAGTTTCAGGAGAAAAAGATTTCCTTCTTATCTTTATAAAATTGACCTTTATGGTCATTATATCCTTTTTTCTGAAAGGAATATAACTAAAGAAGTCTGTATCGACTTCCAAGAAGTTTCAGGAGAAAGAGATTTCCTTTTTATCTTTATAAAATTGACCTTTATGGTCATTATATCCTTTTTTCTTAAAGGAATATAACTAAAGAAGTCTGTATCGATTTCCAAGAATAACTTTTAAATCAACAGCTCTTTGTAGGCAAAGGGCCTAGGTACACATTAATTACTGCTATCCTTCTATTATAATTAAGTGTTCAAAGTTAACGTCGAAACACTTCCAATTTAGCAATGTACTCGTCTATTAAACTAACTGTTGGACGATATACCTACTTGTACGTATCAGAGTAGAGACATGAAAATAACTTTGTACGTTGCTAGAGAACTCCCTTGCGGAGTGTCCTTCAAAGTTGGAGGTTAACGCATGAGTCAGGAATGAGATTAATTGCTACTTCATTAAGATCTAGGTGCTTATATCTTCATTTATACCGCATTTCATAAATCTTTTAATATGACTCTTTGTGCATGTTTAAATACTTCTATAATATAATTATTCTTTCTTAAAGACGCATATTGATAAGTTACTATCTGGTTTCACAAGCCGGCTTAATTCAAGTTAATATAGGTATGCACATTTCGGATTTTCTCGGTAATGCTCGGTTTTTGTTGGGCGATAGCAATCGTTGCATCACAATCTATTATTCGTTTTCTTTTAGCTTCAGTTTTTTTTTGTCTGCTCCTAAGGGTCATACCATATCACAACCTTCCTACACATTTAAGCTAGATGTTGAAAATTATTTTTTTTTTAAATTCGACTGCTAGTTCCAGAGATTAGCGCTTTCAAACCAAAAATATCTTTAGCTTTATTTTATTCTTATAGATGATATATAAGGCAATCACAGCCAAGTTGAGCATTTATAATGAATAGAATTCACATTACAAATTAATATAATGATAGTTCATTTAATTTATTCTGATTCGACTTGCCATTGCATTTCAACTGATAGTCGGAAGGAGGGGGTTGTTACCTCGGGACATCTTGCGGCACCCCCACTTGATTTATCTGACCACGGCCGGCCGCAAACTAGACGCCTTCGTATTTATAGCCACAATAACCCTATTAATTCTCTCATACGACTCAAACTCGTGGGGCCCTAACCCTTGCGCTGAGGGGTCGTTACGAGCTAGCGTAATCACAAGTCAACGTGAATAGGGAACTGTGGTTTCCTCTAATGCCTCTTATAAGGATGTACATAATTCACCAAGATATTTGCTTTACACATCACCTTTAAAAGATCCATTGTCTCCAATATATACACCAAATAAGGTGAAAATATTAAAAGTGAAGTATCCAAAAATTATAAACAATAATGCAACAAGTTTCAAAAAAATTCCAATATCATGACCGCGGATATTACTTGGTTCTGTGATGAGATCGTTGTTTAAATGATTGGAGGGACGTTCTACTTTTTCACCGACATTTTTCAGACAAGAAAAAACATATTTAAGATTTTTTAACAAATCTTGAAATTTACCAGTCGAATTGTCGGTAAAAAAAGAAGAACGTCCGTTTCGGGGACGTTTCAGGGATTTTCAGGGATTTTTTTAATATCCTATTCTTTGTTATGAAATTGAGTTACGTTATCTGGCTGACCTTATAATGACGGAAACGAAATTGTGCATTTTAATACCGAAAGCGAAAGCATATTTCAATAACTGTTTTTTTCATGTATCTATGTAAGTTTTGCTTATTCTAAAGATCATTAACGCAGAGTTGTCTTGTATACACAGAAACAGACAAATACTCAGCAGCCTCTTTTTCAAAACAAGTAATCAAAGGTCTAGGTTCGACTTTCACAAAAGATGATAGAAAGAACTATTCTTATGTGTTAACTACGGAAAAGCACTTTTCAAAGTTGGTCTGTAGTAAATGTAGAAGTTTTTGTTCCCAATGTATTGTGCTCGGTTCAGGTCATACGTTATTTGTGCCTAATTCTGTAATTTGTTGTTTTCATACAATAATTTTTAACCACTTAATCTAGATCTACGTATAAAAGAATTTATTTATAAAATTACGAAGAGACGTTTCAAATTTAGGTTATATAACGTTACATTACATTACGTTACATGACACTGTCGCGAGTTCAATTATTTTATCCCATCTCAAAAATGCCCAACGCGCCTAAAGAAGTTTTCACTTCAAAAACTGAGAGCGAAGAAGCGCTTTATATATATATCCAAATCAGGTAGGTGTCTGATTAATTGATCGTGTAGTCTAGTAAAACGGCTCTCCAATTAACATGTAAAAGTAGTTTATTTTGGTTGAAAAACGTGCGTCGCCCGCCAATCTCGAGTTAGAGTAACAAATGGACACGGCAGTCAGAAACAAAGGGCCGCTCCCAATATAGCCCATTAACATGGTGTCCGGGCATTTCTCAATGTTTAACTAGTTAGTGGTGATTATTTATTAGCACGACGTTGGCTTCCGTTCGTACGGATGCGATCGCAGCCGAATTCAATTTGATTCATTGCTCTAATGCGTTGCGGTCACGCGACTCCTGCCGAACCAAAAACTGTCTCATTTTTATATAGGTCATAGCGCCGTCTGCACACTTTCGATTTAGTTGCGACTTTTCTGAAACTTTCTTTATTACATTAGCTTAGCTCTATGTACCAGACAAGCTTCCCTAACACTGTTAAATATGAAATATATTTTTTTGACAATTATTCTCACCTACACAAACTTCTAATGACAGAAAAAAAAATGTTTTATGTTTTCATAACGTTATCTTACTTTTTTATTAGCAAAATAAAGTCGCTGTCTTCCTCTCTCTCTCTCTCTGTGTTTCTCTATTAACTTCTTTTAAAACACCCAACAAATTTTGATACGGTTTTTGTGTACACATATAATTTACAGAACAAAAAAATGCGAAGCCTGAAGCAAAGCCTGTCACTAGTTAATATGTACTTCGATTACAAATACCATATAGTAGTTTTGCGTATGCTAAAATACGTTTTAATGAAATTTGATCATAAATACTGTTTTAGTTTTTAATTTAACGTTGATTTGTAAGTTAGGTAACTGTAAGCGAAATTTTAAGTGACGATAACCTGTAATAATATTATAAGAAAATAACTTCATTTTTGTGTATCGTTACATAACTTACCATAAACAATATTTAACTTATTCTCATTTATTATGAAGTTTACAAAATGAATTGGACATTGAAATGTCAGTGCTCAATTTGCCTTATTCCTATACTCTTTCTTAATTCGCATTCGATTATGGGGTCGATTCGATAGGCGGCCTCTTTTTATGGCTTTTGCCCTAAAATGTACTTAATGCCTTTCATTTAACATTTTCAGAGCACCACTTGAAATTCCCTTAAATCGCAGCGAATATCGTAAGACTTACCTTAATTTTCTTACCTTTTTCCACTTTCTTTTCTCTATAACAATATTTTAAAAGGTTCGTTCTTTATTTATATCAAAAAAATCAAAAAGTTAAAACTAAACTCATTTAACTAAAACACTATTTTATGGTCAAAAGAGTGGGTGTCAGTGTTTGCGTGTGTGTTAGTTCGTCTGAAAATACATTAACAAACATACATTTAAAGTATGTCTATGTAATATTTTTCAAATATAATTTCATTATCAGAGTATCAGGGAAGCCCGTCTAACAAAAGTCCACTTACAGAAGACCCTTGCGAATATAAGGTATGCTATTCCCCATATCTTCATCTGTTTATTTATCCTGAATCCTATCTGGATTGGCAGCTCTCCTTCTCCTGGAATGTTTATAAGTAACTGTAATCATATAAGATCAAATGTATCAAATATTAACGTCTGTTACTCTATATTTATAAGACTAGCTGGCGCCCACGACTTCGTCTGCGTTGAAAAATATTAAGTAGCCTATCCTGTGTCCCGTACGTCCAAATGTTTATCTACCAAGTTTCATGAAAATCAGTTAATTCGTTTAAGAGTTATGGAGGAACATATATACATACATACATACAGAAAAAAAATCTAAAAATCGTCAATTTAGTTTCAGTATCATGTATAGAGCCTATAAACACGATATCTCTGAAAACAAAGTAACTTACTCCATGACCGACCCTTACAGATTTATTTAGTTGAACATAAAAATTGTCATCTCCATACATTTTGTAACCCATTAGGCAGTCAAAATTAAAACGGTATCCACAAACAGTTTGCCCTAAGTAGCCTCCAACTCGGAACAAACACATCGTCCAAAAAAGACAAGCCAAGTTTCATTTCGAACGTTTCATTTCAAACCTCCACCAGCAAATACAGTCTTTATTGCTTTTGTAATATAGATGACTGGCTACATGTAAATGGGAATTTATCAGTAGTAATCTCGATTAAATTATTTTTTATTTTATGTTTTTATCAATTGGTCTCCCATGAGTCTAAGAGGCTATCAAACATTATTTTATATGAAACCATTATAATTTAAATAGATTATTTAATTAGTTTTAAACATCTGTCGCTTTGTCACAAACTAACGTTGTCAATATAGTTATGTTTTAAATTTTATTGATTTCAATTTAATATTTTTGAAATAAAGTTATTATTACTATCACATATTATTGTTTACATTCTTAATTCTAATTTTTTTTTACAATATAATTATACAAACACAATAAATATTATAAAATTAAATTAAATACCTACATAGTGAGTTTCTTTTTCGGTTTTCACGAGGTTTTTGATATGCGGGACAGCGATGTCAATAATAATAATGATTTTATTATCATTATGTCCTAAAGTAAAATGAAATTTTAGACAATATAAATTACATTTATAATCGTATTTAGTTTGTTTTTTTATCTCGTATTTTTTAGGTATTCTTATATATCTTAAGTTTCTTAATGTATATTAATTATAATAAGAAAATTTACTTCTATCCAACGACCTGCCCCGGCTTCACACGGATGCATATTTTTTCTGCAAATTACGTACAAAAAAAATTCCTAGTTTATCGCTCTTTCATTGGTGAAAACAGTATCAAAATCCGTTGAATAGTTTAGAAGAAGTTAATAGAAGTAACAGACAGAGGCGGTCAGCGTCTTTATGTTATAATATGTATAGATATACCTACTAGTAGATAGGTAATAATGGTAACTGATGGACGTCTATACAATCAATCAGAGGGTGTCACAATTACGTTTTTCCTTTTGCAGAAATAACACGGTGTCACTTGTGTATCAGTTGGAAAATGGTCAGTAGCGACAGGATATTACGAAGCACCAGCGTCGGGCACATCCGTGTTTAGTCGTGTCGTGGCTAAAGTAGAAATTGTAAAATAACAGAACGTCCTGAAAGCGACTCTCTTTATGCAAAGTGACAGTCGGATTTTAAAATAACATATTTTCGTCTCTGCTTTTTTGCATGCTTTAATTTTTAAAATTAAAATTTGACTGTATCATTATTTGAAGCATCTACTGCTAGCTAATTGCGACTGATAATAAGATTGTTTATAAGATTGTTTGGCGCAGAAAAGCCAGCCAAAGACAGGACAAAATCATTCAAAACTGCCCACTCTTTTTTTTAAATAATATTTGAATCAATCAATCAATATTAATATAGAAAACGGTTGAACTTTTCTGCTTAATTCGCAAAAAATAATTTCAATTACTTGAATAACTTGGCTTATCGTCATATACTTATATGTTCATGTTGCATTCCTCTTACGTCATCCACCGCCAATTCGAACCCTAAAATTGTTAAGAGAAGCCATTAAAGACAATTTATATACACATGTTGTTAGTAATTAGTATTTACTTTAAGGCGGCTCCACACCGCACAGTGATTAATCTCTTCTATACACTCCCGCCAAAACCCTAATCCTGCGAGGGTAAAGGCAACGACACACAGACAGTTATTGAACCCCTTTATACGGAAAAGATATTGTTAGGCTTTAAATTTCATTTCAGTGTGCCTTTTTAATTAACTTTTTGTAAAGTAGAAATTACTTGAATCTTCTATCTATATATAATAAAAGGCAATGTGTGTATATATGTATGTTCCCTGTGGACTCTAAAACCGCTGAACCGATTTTGATGAAATTTTCAGACAATCTTCAGATTAGTCCAGCGGGTAATCCTGTGAAGTTTGGTAGCGGACGAAGTCGCGGGCAAAACCTAGTATTAAATAAAATTGCCACTTATCAGTTGTATGTATTCAGTTTGAAAAGGAGACCCAGCGGTTTTTCATAATATTGTTGGCCTAAAAATGGTATGAAGTTAGCACAAACGCTGAGAAAAGATATATATATATATATATGCTTTTCCTGCTTTCAAAATTTTAACGCAGGCAAAACCACGAGCAAAATGCTAGCATATACTCGTACCTATAATATGAAACAGATTCTATATTTTGATAATGATATATTCGTATATAAAACTAACGAAACATAAATCAATATTAATTCAAGTCTATCAATTTTATTATTGTTCCATCATCAATCATTTGATTTACCTATGAAAATTAGTATAGTACAATAAGTAATTATTTTTATTTAATAAAAATAATTCGAAACGGCATGAATATAATTATTCTAACTTATGTTATTAATATTGTATATTATAAGTAAGTTTCATAAAATCATAATTAATTTATCGCTTAATAAATTTACCTGATTTTTGTGTTTTTAGACAAAGAACAGGATTTTTTTGGAAATATTATATGGCGTCCTCTACAACGCTGCCTTACTACGGAACCACAGGATACAATATTTTATCCCCTCTCTCCCCTTATTAGCAAACGGAGACGCGGCATTCGCGGCAAACATCTTAGCCCCCAAAGTAATCTATACTATACTTTTCGCGTGAGCTAAAGATTAATGTCTTGCCATTTTTCCCCATTTTACTCTTTTGGTGTTTTCAATCCACTTTACAATTAATTCACTGTTTTTTATTATTATTTTGTATTATCAAGACATACTGAGTTCCGTAGTCATAAATAACACTATAAAGGTTATTATAAGTTATATAAGGTTATATGAGAAAAGTTTGACGACACATTTGGTCTAGCGGTTAGTAACCCTAGCTGTTAACCAAACGGTCGCGGGTTCGAATCCCGCTAGGGGCAAATGTTTATGTGTAACACTTTACCTTTATAAAGGTTTTATACATAACAAATTTTAATTACCTTTTATAAAACAAATGAACTAAAATACATAGATACAATGTATATATGTAACAATAACACCAAAAACTTCAGATATGTCTTGATTTAATCGAAATTTACATACTCCTTTTAGTTGATAATAATAAAATTGTATTTAACATAGGTATAATATTAAATAATTTAATATAAAACCTGTGATTCAGAGAGAGAACTATATTCTTGTACTAAACCTACTATGTATTACGAAATATAGAGACATCATTTCTGTCATTCTAACTACGAATGATTTAATCAAGCGATGATCGGAAGATTAGATTCTTAAGTAACACATCCACGTGAGCCTTAAAAGTTCTTTTTATAATTACCATTATCATAGACTTCGAGACAAATAATCGATTCAAAACACGCTCACCATTTCTCACTTACGGCATAGAACACACTGTAGAGACGTTGCGAAATTAATTGTTACGCTTACGTCGCAAGCACACCCCCGATTTGCTTTGAAAAATCATCTCTCTTTGTATATTTGGTAAGAGATTTACGACTTTGCATCCGTACTCTAAGGCGGCCGTGTATAAGTGAAGTCGTTCACGCGATCCTGTTCGAATCAGTGACGGAGAGATTAACATCTTACATTTCAGTGGAACTGTCTAGCACGTTTTTATTTTTGTATGTTGTGTTCACATGTAGTAGGTTACATTCCGAATTAATTGCTGTATTTGTATGTTCTTGTTTTTTCTTATTTGCTTGTACATGGAATTGTATACCAGTTTTGTGAACCTTTTAAAAAAAAAAGAAAAAAAAAGAAAAAAAAAAAAAAAAATTCTGGAACTATGAAAGATGTCCAATTTTAGCCTATCTAAATGTCTATTGAGTTGAGTTTATTGCCGCTACTTATCAATGTTGCCATATTAAAATACCCAAATCGAGTTAGTTGAGAGTAAATATTTAAACATTTTTAATACAAACAAATAAATGGTTTAATAAATAAATAAATAAATGATTAATAATAGATGAATTAATAATACGAATAAATGATGAATAAATGATTGATCTTTAAGCGTAAGTTGGAATCAGACATTTTTCACCGGGCCTAAAACCAAACACATGTAAGCACACATTACGAAATCATTGAGTAAGGGGGGAACTCCTTTGAAAGTTCGCAAAGGGTCTGCAATAAAGAAGATTAAAACTATAGCGGGCGGCCATTATCATCGGGCCAGCGGCCGGCTGGATTCGGAAGCACGGTATATTAAGGCAATTACCCGCTCCCCTGAAAGCCTTCGCCGGCACACATGACCTGAAAGTTCATCACTTCATTACAGAACCATCTGTAACCCAATTTCGTTGGCAGAAGTAATACTCATAATTTTCAGCTGCGGTCTGCCCTCTTCTGTTCCATTGCTATTTCGAATCTAGATTTATTTAAATGGAGCTTTGATTGCGACGTGCAAAGCTTGTTATGGACGTGCAAATATAAATTGATACTTCATTTGTTGTTCTCGCGTAGGAAATAAGGTTGACAATTGCACCGATTGTGCGCCTTTTAATGTTGGTCAAACGCTAACCCCATCTCTCTAATAAGAGGATGGAAGGTTGGGAGTGATTGTTATTTCTTTTTATGGCAAATACTCTTGTTTGATATGATAATTCCTTTAATAGGATAAGAGCTTGTACATCGTGTTGATGAATTTCGCTTCTATTTTGTTTTGCGTTCTTTGGTTACATAAATTTAAAATTACACCAAATAAATGCTCGGATATCTAAGCTAACGCTATTAAATTACATATTGGTCGATTGATTAGGGCTCTTGCTTTAATGCTCTGTCTCAGGGGTCCAGGATTCTATTCCCGGAAACTTTTCCGGGCCAATTTTGGAAAGGAACTTTTCAAAGTTGGCTCTGGTCTGGATTTGGCAAGTAGCGGCTTAGTTTCACAATCATTTGGGCAGCCAGTCTGGTGGCAATAACCACCCTTACAGAAGACCACCGTGAAATAACATCTTATGCTGTTGTGTTTCGGTGAGCGACTAAGGGATGTCCATTTCATGGCGTGGCTTGTGCTATAGGCGACGGTTTCCACCTACCATCGAGTGGACCGTCAGCCTGTCCGACCAATTTCACATAAAAAAAAACACGTACCAAATTGATCAAAGTAATTTACAAACAGATACACGGTCCCAAATGTCGCAAACAAACAACGAACGAACTTATTGGCCAAATTAGGAAGTGGCCCGAAAAAATAAACAGAGGAACATTTTAATTGTATATTGAATTAAATTGGAGTGGGTTCGACATCGAAGCAACAAATTTTGGTGGCTGCTAATGATGGGGCAGGACGGGGTGAGATGGCAACCCTCAAAAAGTCAGACATTTTTTGATTAACCGAAAAAAATTTACGGTACAAACGTAATTAATGGTGGGGAGTGTTACGTGGTGTAATTTCTTTTTGGGGGAATCTTGTCGAGTGATTCAGTGCTTTTTTCTAACGGGGAAATTTCATTTCACTCTTGTTAAGTGTGGAAAGCGCTGATATGCAAACCTCTTTATTTTTTCTCTTTACTTATTTTAATTTTCACTTATTCACTTATAACCATAATAAATTAATCCTAACTAATATTATAAATGTGAAGTTTGCTTGTTTGTTTTTGTCTATGTGTATTCTATGTGGTCACGCCAATGATCCGGCTCGTAAGGAACACTCAGAGTGGATCACGCAAATATGTTGGATAAAAAGTGGACTGTATTCTTTATATGGTGCGTGCAATCAAGTGGCAAGGAAGAGAGACTGGACCGGGACATGCAACACCTACCTCGTATGCCGTCGGTAGCTTACGCGTTCCTCCAGCGCTGATGGAGACGGGCGGGCCCGCCACACAACTCGTTCTGGTATCGGAACTGTCTTCCTTCACCTAAACTGCACTCGCGGGGCGTGACCAATTGTTAATTATAAAAGCACAATGCTTCAGCGATGCGATATGCGAATTTAATCGGATTTATCGATATTATAAATCCGCGCGGCGCGATACACAAATTTCTTTCTTTTTTCAACTGCGGGTTCACACCGAGCGCTGCGTTGCGTTTCGAAGTCACCAGAGGGCGTTACTCGGCGTGTGCGGTGTTTGCATGTTTGGTGGCGTGGATTTAAGGAATTGGGAACGCACCATAGTAAGTTAGTTATTTTGGCGCCACCACTATGTATAAAATGACATGTATAGGTAGGTACATTACAAAAAAAAGTAAATACGAGTATTTATGATGAAGCACCCATAGTACAAGCTCGACTTAACTAGGATTGTAGATGGCTCTGTAAGTATTAACATTTATGTACATATATTTATTATTATATTTATAAATTTATGTTACTCAATCACGCAAAAACGATCGAATGAATTTGGATGAAATTTGGCACACAGATAGCTTATTACCTGAAATAACATATAGGATACTTTTTATCTTGAAAAAAATTCAGGTTCCTGTGGGAATTTCAAAAAACGAACTATAGCGAGTACGAAATCACAGGCACAGCTAGAGTAACATAGAAATTCTCGAATGGAACGAGTCATCGCGAACCGGAAAACATTCAAAAACTTCGCCAACCGATATCTCGCATAATTGCATCTTTAAGGCGTTTAAGGGGCGGTACTATATTAAAATGATCGGAGGGAATTGAAGAAATTCGCCTCGCGTCTTAATAAGAACGCCCGAATATTCTAGATATCAGCAAACTGTTCGAATCGTCAGACTTCTTAATGAAATTTTCGGATTACGACTCGCCGCGCTCTCTGTCCCTCTCTGACTGCCCGCTGGCCGCATAAACGCGTCCCTCTCTAGCATATGAAGGTGCACTCCCGAGTTTTATGCGAAATTTATTCATAACTCTGTAATTTATCCGCGCCAAGTAAAACGCTCACTAATGGGAACAGGGGATAATGTTTTCGTGTGTATTATTATAAACGCGAGTTCAGCTTTAATATAACTGTCACGTTATCGTTTGTGTAAATAGGAGATTTCCAATTGTCGTTATAACGATTCTGTGAGTTTTATGTTTGGTTAATAATATCGCATTAACTTTTACAGCAGCACACGTTTTGGCGTTACCGTAAATCATAGAAGTACTAGTATATTTTTGATGTTTTGAATGTGGATATTTTAAATAACATACAACTCTTTTGTATTGTCTAAATACTGTTATAATCCAATGAATATATGTATATTAATATGAATTAATAATTACGATTGCTTCAAAAATTTACGGATGTGGCTTAACAATAAATATAAAATTACGGTTATTGTTTAAAAATATTTTATGAAATATCTCAAAATAACAATTGAAAAAAAAAATTTAAACTTTTGATCCTATTTCATGTGCAGCAATTGAGTTCACAGTTCCTACAAGTTACCTACCTTACCTCTTTTTAGAATATCATATGCAAAATAATGTTAAAGAAATACAGATCGAAAATAGTGTTTCATTTTATTTTACATGTGTTTCGAGTGATTTAAGAAAGACCACATAATGATAACAAAATTATTATTACTATTGGTATTAAATAAATATGTATTACATGTCCTATAGTCTTTTTCAAAAGTGTATATTTTTTACCATGTTTATTATTGCAGAAAAACGCATATAACTAGGCATAAGAATAGCAGCGCCCTATTAAGAACGCGTTAGTGAAGTATCCGACGACAAACACCCGAGGAGCCGCGTATTTCCAAAGCATTTACTTCTGTTGAGATATTCAGAAAGCCGAACCATTATACTATTACGCTGCGGTAACTTTGTAAGGCGCCAACATTTTTAAAAAGTAGGAAACAAAGTCGCGGAAGCGCCTAGGAGCTCTTTTGTACTCGCTCACCTATGAATGTATAATGATCACTATTTATTTGTTCTCAAGTTGAGACTCGTCACGAATGAATAGAATGAATTGTTCCCTTTTCACTGACGAAGATTGGAAGAATCAACAGAATCTCTAAACGCAATATAGTTCAAAGTTATAGAAGTATTTTCTAACTTATTGTGGTTTTTGTTTGACAACTGGTTGGACTATCAACTTGTAAGATTGCACAACGTATGCTTAAAACTTGTGCGTATAAACAAATAATGATATCCATTTTTAATATATTTATATTAACTTAAATCCCCTTTTTAATTTTGTCAGTTAAAAAACGTTCTCTGAGAAAATATATTTACTTCACTCTTTTATAACTTTACAAAGTACCTACACTATAGAAATAATGTATATACAGATTAACGCAGACATTCTTTAATGTAGGCAGTTTTTTGTTTTCCAAAAATAACATTATCTATTATCGTATTATCTGATTTAGTGGCACCTGTAAATTTTTTAGTGCTATATTTTTAAAAGGCGACCTTGCCATATCGTGACTTGGAGTGATAAACTGCTTTGGCTGCTACTTAACTGTAGCGACAGTTAAGTACGAGATACAACAAAGTAGCCAGTATATTTTAATCGTACTATAAATCAAATAAAACTGATTTATTAGCTGAAGTTTATACCTTATTTTGGCATTTTTGAAAAATTACAAAATTTATTTCATATCTTTAAATCGATTATTGCAAATCCACAGATTCAACAACTATATTTAACATAAGCAATTAATTTATATTGTATATAATTTAATAGAAAGTGATTAGGGTTATTCTATATAGCTTTGTTATATAAAAATAATCTGAGCTTTTGTGAAATTTAATTTATATTTTAGCTGCATGGTATCTGTAAGACGTCTGTAGGTAACAAACCAAAATATATGTTTTTTTGGTAAAAGTCATCATGACATGCTAACGGTTCACATGATGGTGTGTAACTTTAATATTAAAGCGCCTATTAACACAAGCAACGTCATATATATTAAAAAAGAGCTATCGACTTTAGAGTATTTAGAATAAGGGATAAAGAAAGAAATGGAGAAGTGGTCTCTGGCATCTGTTTATTAAAAAAACTTAAAAATAAATATGATTAAACGCATTGAGTGCAATCAGAAGTAAGCGTGATAGATTGTGGAAAAATTGGGATATTGTTACTCAATCATGCATAAACGGTTAATAGATTGTCATGAAAATTTGTTCATAAATAGACCAAAACCTGGATTTGCATATAGGATTTTTCTGCAGTGTTGTTTGTACTGAACAGATTCTATAGAACCTGTATTTTATACGTTTAACATACATTGAACAGATTCATCCATTTTATTATTTTCATAGACAAATTCAATAAATTCCTTACAACAATAATAACTTACATGATAATCGTTCCTAACCTTGTATAGATTTAACTTTGAGAACGTAAAATTATAGCAATAATGAGTAAAATAAGTGCATTAAAATTCTGTCATGTGAAGAATATTACATTTAAATGGCTAACATTTAAATAAATTTATATTCGACATTGCCAAGCGACCTTCAAAGTCCAATTGCGTACAGAATCAGCGATAAAAACGTATCGAAAGCCTTATGAAATATGACTCTCTTCGATTACTTTAATTCCAAGTTCGTAGACGTGCTACGAAAGTGGCGTAGTCACGTAGACGCGTAGCATTACGTAGATAGGGGATAATGGTCCTTTTTTAAAAAAGGTACTTATTAGATTTATTCAATGTTATAATAAAAATAATACACTATGAGGAATAAGGATGCCAGTTGACCCTTCCATTTCTTAGTAAAATATGGTAAATAAAAATGGCCTTCATTTACTCCGACCACATGAGTCGGCGATATACATTAGTAGTAGGTAGGTATTAAAAATTTTTTTTATTTTCAGCATCCATACTTTAGGGATGAGACTGTCTTTCAATATCCCTTTTTCTTATCATTTAGATCCTTTTTTATATTCCACTCCCCAGCTCCCCAGCCTTTTGGCAGATCATCTTCTCATTTCTTTGCCTTTTCTTGGTTTTCATTACGTTATGTTTTCTGTCCATTTTTCTGTTTTATTCCTTGTATTATTTTTGTAACGTCTTCCACTATTGTATTTTTATTTCACAAGTATCTTTAATCCAATCAAGTGACCCAATCTGTGAGTGCGGTACGCAGTGTGCCCTCTACACACACACGCACTTTGTTGTGCATTAATACAATGAACATAAAATAAATTTCAATAATCTCAACTGCAACGAAGGCTTTGTTTAATAATCGTGGAATAAAAAGGAAGTTTCCGGCATTATTTTCAATTTTACTGTAAGCGCGGTTATCGCCCTCCGCAATACCTCGTGATCTTAACACTAAATGTCGTTATTAACAAGGAAAAACACGCGTATATCCGTGCCTATAATCCGGTTAATCTTCGGACGCCTCGGGCGCGGGACGTGTGCGGAGGAATTGGGGTGTGGTCACAGTAACGGCAATGCGGAATTACCAAGATCAAGGTGTTTTATTAAATAAAAATTTTATCTGTCCTTATTTATTAAAATCACACTTCATTTTAGAGATCCCCCGAGGTCCCATCTAAAGATGGGATTTTTCTAATGATTTCGATTCTCTTTAATGATTACAATTTTTGTAGGTTAAGCTTAGATTTTTTTTATCAGTATTAAACTGTAAAATTTATTAAACACATTTCACTCACTTATATTAGCTATCTGAATGACGTTGCTTCCGCCTCGCCAATGGCTACGCTAACAATGATACAATACCCGCCTGCCGACCGGCCACGTACGAGGCATGTATTCGCCGCGCGTGGCTTGCTAACAAGCTACAATTCTATTACGAAATTAGTAGATGTCTTCCTTCAGTGTGATATCTTATATTTTCATATATACCTTGTATTGTTTTCACTGGCCAATTTCATTGTTAAAGAGGTACACGGTACGTGTCTGGGTAAAACTCATTATTTCTTATCCACAATTGAAATTCATCTTACCTTAAACTCTGAAATAACTTTTTATAAAAGATGAGAAGCAGACCGTCAATCCACTTGATGGAAGCAAATTTGTTGCCCACCCCAGTGTGGTCTAATCTAAGAATTAGTATTAAAAAAAATTAAAGAATTCTCAATAGGATTTTTACGAGATCGTTCTATGTGTCTATTTGTACAACAAATTATAGGTCAAAAACTCTTTCTTTCCTAGACCTTCAAATTGTCTTAACTTTACTGACTTGGGCTTGTTCTATTTCATTTAAACAAATGCAAAACAAAGGTATTTTTATCTAAAACGTGGTTCGATTTTCTTGCTCTGTTTCGTAGATTATTTCTATTTATTGTTAAATCTTTATTTTTCTTTTTATATTGATTAAAAATTTATATTGGTTTTTTATTCTTCAAATATTATATGTGAAAAAATGGTGAATGGTGTTTATAATTTAATTGGTTTATTGTGTAAAATGTTCACTATGTATGTTTTCAAAATAAAATAAAACATCAACACTTCTAACCATTGCTCCTCCCTACGTAAGCCACTATAAGTGTTTTCTTTGTGGATTGCGAACAGTCAGCAGTATAAGTATACCCTTTAACATGTTTATCCATTTCGGCAGAACCTCCCCTCAAACACTGCCGAATATAACGATGTAATTCACTTTGCGTTTCTATTTTATGTGTTTTGTGTAAACGAGAGATTGAAAAAATGTTTTGCCGCCTTCCAAGCTCCTGATCAAAACTATAGTTTGGTTAACACAATATTTTTTCAGAAGATTTTATCAGAAACGCTGGTTTGATTTTCGGAATACATTTTTTTTTTTATCTCAGCGTTCCATGTGTAGCATGAAATAAGAAACGTGTAGGGTTCCACTTGCTTGAATACGAATCAACAAATTCTTAGGATTTTTGCGCCACAGTTAAAATGACTAATAAATCTTAAATATATAAATTGGTTGTTTCATTCCAATTGGTTTACATTATAAAAGTTGATTTAAGAGCCTAATACGCGCTATTCTAGAACCAGGCGTACGAAGGCAGAGCTAGTAAATAATATTAAATTATAATAAGCCAAAAATGTATTCTTTTTACACCTTCATCACTACTGCCTGTTTTCACACAGGTTACACTCGACTGCCTACATTCAAGTGCTCCGTGACTTGTCTGCATCTCTTTACCTTTAAAGTGTAGTCTTAAAATCCCTAGAATGCAGTCCTGTTAGCATATCTTTTGCGTTCCACCATAAAAAAATCATTTTTCATGTAAATGATAATTTACGTGTAATTGAATATTGATTTTCTCTAGACCCTCAGATCTCTTGGCATCCATTAAACAAAGACTGTAGGGTCCAAGCGATTGCAATGCTTTTATATACCTCCGGCAAATAAAAATAAATATCATAAAATAGCTGCCATGGGGATTGGTCTGACTGCATCCGATGAAACTTTAATATGAGTAATAAAATATACGATTTGAGTACTTGAAAACATAAAAATGCTTTTAAATTTTTTAAAAATAACTTGTAACCCGAAGAATGATAATCTTAAATAAATATTGGACGTGAAACAAATATTTTTAGGAAAAGCATGAGCCACGAGGCGGTGTTCGATACAATTTACATGCCGTACCGGCTGATCGAATGTAAACAAGCCATGTGTAGTGTGTGCTCGTCTTATAAAAACATGGGGACTGCAGAAGTCGACTTTTATAGTTGGGACCTACACACAGCCCCTCGAACGTCATCGCTTTTAAAATATCGTTCCTCTATAATAATAATTAACTAATTAATGATTTAGCCCTTGCTTTACATGTAAATTTAAAAAAAAATATTAGACAGAACGCAGAGTACACTAGGTTTCTATAGTCATCAGTTGAAATTTATCTTGATATTACATCAAGAATATAAAAATACTATATTCCGCAGCCCATGTGGTTGCAGTAACCATCCCAAATGCGTAAGCTTAAAAAATAGCAGCCATAATGCCGCTATAAATATAATATATACTTGGATAAAATGTCATTAAAAGTGAAGACAAGAATGTTCTATAATTTTAATATTATACCGTACGATTGTGTGAAACTACATACTGTTATTTGGGACTAATAATAAATTTCGAGCAACCTTAGGGTTTGTAGCGCACTTATACTCCCCTAGTGTTGCTTGTGTTTTTAGTAGGCTACATTAACAACTTACCATGATTAGTGGACTGTCAGCCTGTCTGACACCCTTAATAATATATATAAAAAACTTCTTCTAAATCACTCAACCGATTTTTATATAGTAACTAGCTGACCCGGCAAACGTTGTTTTGCCAAAAAAAATTTTTGGGGTGGACCACCCTTAACATTTAGGGGTATGGAAAATAGATGTTGGCCGATTCTCAGATCCACCCGATAAGCACACAAAATTTCATCAAAATCGGTCCAGCCGTTTCGGAGGAGTTTGGCAACAAACACCGCGACACGAGAATTTTATATATTAGATGGAAAGAGTCCATAAACTAGGAAGATTTTTGAATATACATAATTTGCAGAAAAAATTTGCATCCGTGTGAAGCCGCTAGTGAAAGGTCGGGTCGCTAGTTGGAAATACAATTGTGTCACATTGGTTTTCGTTACAAAAAAATATAAGACAAACAAATGGATAGTCCGAGGGGCACGACGACTGTCGGATGCGAACATTGACATATTCCAGGGATCCATATTTGTGACAAGGGCGCTCTATTCCACTTGAATCCTCTCCACAAATAGCATATTTGTTCCGATAAAAATAGAAAATAAATCAAAACCCGTGGAAACTTTTTTTTTATACGTCAGATATCCATTTCCTGAATCTCTACTAATCTCATTTAGATAGATCATTTAGTCTTCAATAGACTGCTCACTGGTGCAATATTTATTTTTAATTTCTATAAAACAAAAATAATAATGAATATAATATTCAAATGACACAAAAAAAAGTTTATTAACTTCATCTAATTGATTTCTAAAAAAATATATATTATTCATTTACTAATGATATTTTTTTGTTGTTTCAGGTAAAAAACGTTAGTTTCACTGCATCTCTTTCTAGTGATCGTCTAATTGTCAAGGTATTTGTACTCGATAAAAATTCAAATTTTTAATATTTATAATATTAGTTAGGATATTAATAAAAAAAGGTTTCTTCCCATATAAGATGTTTCTTATATCCGGTTTAACAGAGTTAAAACACTTTATGTAGTTGACGTTTATAAGTCCGGCTAAATTAACGTTTAATAAAGCATTTAATTACGGTAATTAATTTAACTCAACTGAAAAGGGCTCAAACAAAACTAATTACGGCCAAATTAATGCCTGAAAATAACACTATTAGCGATCTGGTGTGGGAAATAAACGGAGCTTTGAGAGGATTCACATGCAGTGCGTGTAACTAGATTTATTTCAAATTTATAATAACCGATTAAGTTACATATTAATATTAATATCAGAATATCTTCCTAACCTTATTTACGGAAACGAGCTTATAGGAAGAAAAAGCGTTCGGTTGTGATTGGTGGAGATAACCGACAATGTGAGTGTACACAGTACATGTACTTTTTCATTTTATGATTATATCAGGAACCAAAATGTCTATTATCTTAATTAATAAATAATTCACAACTTAATAGCTACAATAGTTTATACAAAATAAAATGTTTAGGGTTGTGGGTAAGTACGTAGATAATCTTTATATATAAAAATCTCGTGTCACGAATTCACGATGTATGTTCGGGATAAACTCCGAAACTACTGAACCGATTTTGATAAAATTTCGTAACTATATGTAATTTGGTCCAACTTAAAAGATAGGATAGTTTATATCTCATTTTGTTTTTATTTTGTTTATTATTTTTTTGCAAATTATATAATATTATTAACATAGCGCCATCTGTTGATACCTATTCAATCCAGCAATTATTTACCTGTGAGTTCCAAAAGATTCTAACAGATGGCGATGTAAGGTAATTTTATCAGCTGGATTGAGTAAAAAATTGCACCCGTGCGAAGCCGGGAGCGGGCCACTAGTATTATAATATTTTATTATAGTTTACAAAGCTAAAAGCACCGTAAAGTGAACGTTCCACTCAAGATTATTGTAAACCTATTATTGTAAACACCCCACTCAAGATTTGCTGTCCTTGTCTTTTGTATGGAATTGAGTGAAAGAGAAAGCGCTCTATAAGCTCGTTTCCGTGAATGAGGTATAGTACCTTAACTTTTCTTACCTTTCCCTATCAGCTCAAATCTTACAAGTTGGTAGCCACCTATGGGTATACATAGGGTAAATGGGGTAGACAGTATCAGTGTCTTTTCTCTCTTAAGGGAAAACAGTATTTTCCCTAATTAATATGAAAGTGAAAACAGTATTTTGAGACGATCTCAATGACGATACGATACGATATGTATTATTGTATAGGCAAATTTACCTTATAAAAATCCTTCTGAAAACCATTTAAAACTAAATAAATGATTTTTTTAGGACAACGATGGCGAAGTCCCAGCTTTAATTCTCTAAATAAAAAATAAAGTTTATTATAAAATAAAGTTTGATTCTGTCATTTTCTCCGCTAACTTCTTTCAACTCACCCTACGAATTTTGATAAGGTTTCCACTAATGAGCGATAAATGAAGAATCTTTGTGTATATAATTTGCAGAAAAACTGCATCCGCGCGAAGCCATGATATACGACAAATGTCCAGTATAAACAACGTTTTGATTCTAATACTACTTTGTTTAAACTATTAAAAATCTTCACATATTTTTAAACATGATTTCTTGTCCCGATTATACCTATATGTCAAATAATATAATACACTTTCAGACAGTACTTGCGATTTTGAAATGTTGGTTTCTCCGTGTAAACTGTTTATAATGTCTTCTTACAATATTGTTTCGATGTGTTTGTACGTTAAGGTAAATAAAACAGCATATAATATTGAACAAAAAGGTTAGTTCACAGTAAAGCACGCGATGCATTCGTTTTCAGGTGACAGACAAACCCGCATTCTCTCGCGCCAAATGCATAAATATTTCCACATTCGTCGTGAGTAGAAAAATTTTCAGCGCAGATTTTCACACAATGATTTCAAAGCCTCAAATAAGACTCGAAACGCGTTCCCTCGCAAACGCGAATTCAAAATGGCGGTGACGCCTTCTTTTTCTAAACTTGAATTAATCAGCCAGCTCTTTGTGTACTTGTCAACATACGTGCCCACATAAAACATGTTTGCCAACAATAAAAATCGTCTTTTTAATTTTAAATGTAAAATCATTTGAATATTAAATTATTAAAAAAATAATAATATTGTAACAAACTATTTTTCAGCGTGTAGTGTCCCCAAATAACATATTTTTATCATAAATAAATATTGCGTATATAATAAAGAAATATTTCATTTCGGCCCTAACGTCATTTACTAGAGGCGTTTATTGCCAAAAAAAAAATTGAACTAAGTCTCAGAATATATACTCTGTGTACAATACAATCTAAGTGTAGCCTATCCTTAAAGCGCATATAGTTGCATTAAAAAGGAAATATCTAAAAGATCATAATTTATCGATATGATAATTTATAATTTAAATTTTTAATCTTGTTTTTGTTCATTGTAAGTGAATTTTGCCACTCCTCTTATTGCCTTGCCAATAACAGAAACATACAGAAACAGTTATATCAATATACTAACATAATAAAATTATTATGCAATGTTAAGCTGTTAGTCACTAACAGTTGGTATTTAGGTAGATTTATTAAATAAATAAAATAAATGAGTAAATAAAATTCAACAACAGAAGCGCACATCACTATTGAAAGCAAGCTGTGGCTTGATTGGAAAATAAGTGGAATTCTTTCAAATTCAGCGCAAGAAAGAATTTTATTTCATTACTAAAATATATCAGACATTTGTGGAATTTATTTTATTCAGAAAATCTATTCCAAATCGGTGCGATATTTTCGAAAATGTGTAACGCAAATTACACGTGTTTTATATTCGATTCAACATCGATACATCGAGTAATAAATCGTGGCAATCGAGTAGACAATAAAAGAGGATCGGTGGGTTTGAAGTTATAGAGCATCCTGTACATTTACGATTCCAGGGGCAAACTTTAACAGCCTGTATTTACCGTGATGGCACTATAAAAACTGTCATATATCGGTTAACGTTTGACGCACAATTGACTTGCTGTAAAAATGTTTTTAAGGCCTCGCATTTAACAGGTTATAGGGTACTTGGACATCTTGTTCGTTCAAATCGCTTTCTCGATATGTTTTTTATTTACGTGAAATCAACAGTTTTCATACAAATCGACGCGATGTTTTGACGTAACTATATCTCATTTTATTTTAATTTTATATAATTTAAAAACTGTTTTTGAATTATTTATATAATTATTACATAAGAAATAACTAGTATATGTAATTATTAGAGGTTTTTTTTTAATATATATTATTAGAGTGGCAAAAAGGCTGATGGTCCGCTTGTTGGTATAGGGTTTTTTACACGCAGCCAAAAGGGAGCCAAAAGATCCTTTTACACACACTGTTCTAAATTGCATACAGTAGTCCCATTTTTATGTGGTAGGTATTTGTTTTGATAAAGTTTCAATTCTTGTAAGTTGTAAAATGGAGAATACGCTGACTTTGGCTTCAAAGGACCGTAATTGTGTTGGCTGTTTAACAATTCCTTCACCGATATCATTCTTTTTCATTTCAACATCGAACAAAGAGTCTGTAGCGAATTGCAATGTGTAAAGGAATACGTTATTTCGCATATAGAATACCGTTTCAACAGCACTCATAGCTAACGCGTTGCACAAAGCAAATTAGCGAAATGCAAGTGTGAAAGACGCTTGTCGAATTCAACGTGTGAAATATCTGTGTTGTATTTTTCCAACAAATCTCACGGAGCAGAAGTTGAGACGAGACGCACGGCTCTTTTCCTCACTATCTGAATTGCAAATGGCTGGCGTTATACAAAACTAAAAGTGTTGGCAAACTTTGGATTAAACTTCCCCGTGGTTTCAGGTACAGAAACAAAAACCTCACTTACAATTATGATAATTTCGCATCTCGACGGATTGAATTTGCATGGCTATCCATTGCTATGTCAACGGCGCTACCTCCCCGATGAATAATGCAGGCACGCGACGCCACTTACCTACCGTATTAACATATTTATTAATAAAATAAATATCAGACGTCCGCACACCTTCGCGTTCTGACGGCAACTGAGCGAACCTACGCTACGTTCCACAATGTTGACATTGTAGATATTCCTCGACTAACTTTGTCGAGAGCTTATACTAGATTGTTAAGTGAAATCAGCTAATATTATGTTAATTGTGTAACTTATTAACATATTTCTATGACACAAGAGATTAAGAAGTAACTGTAAACTTTTAAGTAGTCTGAAAGTGTATGAGAAACGTAAAAGTTTGCGAGAATAGATGTATGAATGTTTGTTGCTCTTTCACGCAAAAACTAATGAAAGACTTTTGATGAAACCTTACGATAATATAGTTTCTACATTAAAATAACACATATACTGTAATTTATAGAGATAAGCGGACTAAGTCGTGTGCTAAAGCTGCTTTAAATAAAACTACATTCACATTTGCCAATTTAAACCTTCCTATTGAGTATCTATAATCCCAACTATTAATTTATTTCGTTGTCTCTTAAAGTAGAAAGTTAATTCAATTAACAAATGCGCCTTCAATTGTATAGGTACGTATATCAATAATTAAATATGAGGAGATAAATTAATGAGATAAAATGATAAATAATAAAATAATTGTATAACCTACTCAGTATATCACAATAATAATATTAATAGGAAAATTGTTGTTTATATTTAAGTTGTTACATTTCACAAGAAAACATTTAAGTAAGATATTTATATCCCATGGGATCATAATTGTAGCAGCACTTTTATAAATGTTAAAGGTTTATAAATTCAATCAGGTTTCTTACAGCCACTATATTATTATTTCTAAGCTACATCTTAATCTATTACAATATTCAATCCAATAAGAAAATTGGTTTAAAATTGATCACAAAAAATCTTCTTTTTTACAATAAATCTTGTAAGATTTCCGGTCTGTCGATAGGTATGCGGGGCTGGATACGTGTAAAAAGCTTAAAGCTCCAGAGACTCGGTGCATTTCAGACGTAAATTTATATAGGTAGCTAAATTAAATACGTGGATTGCAGGCTTAATAGGGGTGCGGTGCAAAAAAACTACTTCGGACCGCGTGACCCTAATTTATTGAACCCACGAGACTAGCTCCATTGCGTACACTATATAAATGCATCTCCATGTATTTTACTCTATATCGGAACTAATATTATAAATGTGAAAGTAAATCTGTTAGTCTATTTATTTTCACGTCTAAATCACTCAACTAATTTTACCTTTTTTTTTTTTTTCAAAGCTATTTTTCGTTACACCTACGAACCGACCCTGGCTTCGCATGGATGTCTATTTTACAATTTTTTTTTTTCTTACATTACTCTTATTGTAATAATTATATAGTTATTACAATACATTATAAATCACGCATAAGTACATATAACTACTAATTCACATTACCAATTAATTGTAAGAGATACCAGTTAGGTATAAATTTGGTATAATCACACGCACAGGCAGTAGTTAAGAGGGGCGGTCCACTCAAAGGTTGAATGGCAAATTTTCAATTTTCACACACAGCCATGGCAGACACGCATCCTCCACACGTGATCAGCATCCACCACACCCCGTGTCGCTGTGCAGTAAGTCGTCAGACATCGCATTATGCGCCACGAAACACAGCCGCGGCAAGTTTCTGGTCGCGTGCTGAATTATGCATGCATACTCCGTACATTAAACCGATACGAGTACACGGCGCAGATTAAATATGGACACCCTGTTTAGTCATTCCGCCGTGCTAACTAGTGGGTGAGGTTGCTTACCGGTCTTACGTCAACTCATCAACCCTTCGGTGGCGTATCATTCTAGACAATCGCCTTAAATATATACTTTTTCGCCACCCCTATTTCCTAGGTATTAAAATATTCCTCGGAAACAGCACTTGATTTCTAGATGAAAGCTCAGGCCTTGGCCTTTTTTGTATCCCTGACAAAGTGTATGCAAAATTTCATGGTGATCGGTTGAGTATTTAAACGTCAAATCGTTAATAACAAACAAACTCACTCTCATTTATTATGTTAATTAGGATATAATACGAAGTTTATTTCTGTATAAATGTGCATATTGTATATACTTAATAAAAAACTTTAGTTCGACTAAAAATAATGAACAACAGACATGGAATAAATAGGTACGAGGAGTATTTAATTTTTAACGGGTTATTTATATTAATATTACTTAGTTTACTTAATTATAACATTTTATTATAAGTAGATATGATGTTGAAGAATATACACCGTCTCAACTGCATTAAGTATAAATAGCAACTTATTTAAAAGCCCTCGTCTGCATCTCAGTGTCGCAACTTTATAAAACATTCATTCCTCATATAAAAAAACTTTCATAGTAAAAACCCATTCCCAGTCGTAACTTCCGAGGGAATCAAAGCGAAATACATTTGAAATTGTGTCTTAAACGCCATTATTTTGTTCCGCAGTAATCGTCTCGCTAACTACCACCTTAAGTTTTATTTTCAACGTTTTCCTTCGCAACAGAACTTGGGTTTTTTTCTCTTACCAAATCGCTATTTAAACAACTCTTCAATAAAACTTTACAGACGTTAAGGCAGTTTTGTATACACAATTATAGCCGAAATATCGTGTTTTATGTACATTTTTTTACGCGAATATACAACCCGCATCTCCGCCCCCCTGCAAGCACTTTCCGTTTCGCTTTCAACGAACAACTTTTATAATTTGTCGACGCCATTTTTCGAGTGGCTCGTTAAGCTACCTTTGTCGTCGGTATAGCGTTGTCGGCGTCGAAAACGTCTTGAATCGCCCCGATTGTCCCTCATTATTTATATTGTGAATTATTCTTTATATTCAACGAAGATATGAGCAGTCGCAGGGCACACTACGTTTCGCAGTCACAAATTGGACAGACCGTCTATCAGCAGTAAATACTCACTTGCAGATGACCACTGTGAATAAATAACAGCATGTATGCTGTTATTTTTCGGTGATCTTTACGTAAAAAAAAATTAAAGTAATATTACAAAATCGAAAGTGAATTTGTTTGTTCAGATTTCACGCCTTATCTACTCAATAATGAAATTTTTCATACACATTTTCAGCGATACAGGAAAACTTGGTATCTTTCATCCAGAAAAAAAGTACTGTTTCCGATTAATATTCTAAAAATTAAAAATATGAAGGCTAGAGAAAATATTCGAGCAATAGGTAAACTTTGTATAAATTTTATAACACTTAAGCGGGCGAATTCACGGCCAAAAGCTAGTGAAGAATAATCCCAATTTAAGTGAGAGCATCAAACATGATTACTTTCTTCTTTTGAGCTTAGGAAAACTAATCTTCTGCTTGTCACAACGTGATGACAAAGTGTGATGAAATGAAATTATATGGCTCCCAGTCAGCTCCTAGACTAATGAATCACGTTTAGCTTAAAACTCTTCAGCCTTTGCGAGTGCCGTAAACAGCTATTGTTGGTTTTAATTGAAGTTAAAGAATAAAAAAAGGTCGGATGAAACCTAAAACAATCGACCAAAAATCCTGTATAGCTAGAGCGAAAAACTAAATCTCTTGAAACCCAACGCGGGCGTACATTCGGGTGGGAAATAAAAGCCAGAATGAGAGCCGGCGGTGTACAGTCGTGCGCGAAATCACAAAGAGCGGAGGTACAGGCGCGAGCATTCGATAATTGCAACTGCGGCCACCGACTGGCACACTTCCACAAAAGCCTGTAATGCATTCACCAAATTCTGACACGATACACCATCTCTAGTGACGTGCTTTCATTAAAATATCGATAAATTTATATTTATATTTTTTTTTTACTTGCAATGAAATTCTTTAAGAATTCAAACTATAGTGAAATTATCGAGAATTACATTAAAAAATAAATAGAAAAGTAAAAAATAAGTAGGTATAGTTATTAAATTATGTAAAACTTTTTGGTTACTCTCTACACACACAGGGAATTCACAAATAGAACTTTTCCTCGCGATTTTAACTTGACATCGACATCGGTAAACTAGTAATATGTGCCTTCACAAACTGTTATACAATACGTGGCCGTCGGTCAGGGCAAACTTTTCATGCATTCACATACCAAATTCACGTCCAATTGTAAACTCGCAAATCCACCATTTATGTTTTCTCTGAATAATAAATGAGCATTTATATACAAAGAGTTTTAATCAGTTCGCACGGTCTCGCTGTTCACTTTTAATACACACAAAAAATTTCATAAAAAATCTGTCAAGCCGTTTCGGAGGAGTTTGTTTACAAACACTGTGACACGAGAATTTTATATACGATATATAGAAGAAAAGAAGAGATTATGTGAAATAACATAATATTTTTTACATGTATTATATATAGAACAAAAAATAATTGATTAACGTCATTGAATATTTCCTGTTAAAAAAAAATACAAAAGTTTCTTTGTAGACAGTAATTTTCTAATTTTAAAAGGTCAAGATGTGACATTGTTTTACAATTATTGCTTTCTCGTGGACAAAATCCAAAGCCTTAATTCTGAAGTTTATCATTTCACCTTGTGACAATTATATATTTTCAATTTAACTCGAGTTATACATACAATATATTCTTCCTTGTTTATCGCTCTTTCTATTAATGAAATACATATCAAAATCAACCATTGGTTGGTTTAGAATAAGTTAGCGGAGAAGCAGACAAAAGCGGGCACCGACTTTGTTTTATATTATGTATAGAGTAGTTATAGATAACAACTGCGATATATCCTTGACGTTGATATGAATAAAAAACCGTTTTTAATATAAATAAGTCCAGTTATAACAGCGTTGGTGTAAACGAGCAGACTGAACACAATGAACCATTGGGTAAAGTCTAGTTGAATACTAATATTGAAGGTTAAAGTTCTGAATATTACACGATGTTTATGTTGTTAGAGCTTTCCATTGGAAATCCTTTTAAGCGAAGGTCAAACGCAAAGTAGGTAGGTACTGCCACTTTATAAAATTAAATTATTTAGTTAGTTTTTAAGGTAATGTGTAATATCTTTTGTTTTTCTTTTTGTTATTTTTTTTATTTGTTATTTTAAGTCTAATATATCAAATTCTCGTGTCGCGGTGTTTGTTGCCAAACTCCTCCGAAACGGCTGTACCGATTTTGATGAAATTTTGTGTGCTTATCGGGTATGTCTGAGAATCGGGCCAACATCTATTTTCCATACCCCTAAATGTTAAGGGTGGTTCACCCCAATTTTTTTTTTTTTGGCAAAACCACAAATGCCGGGTCAGCTAGTATTGTTATAATAGTTTTTTATTCTTTGATTTTAGTCTTGTTCTCAGTTATTTATTGTTTAATTAATTTTTTTTGTTAAATAGTTTGCGTGTTGCTCTATGCCTTAAAATTGCCTTGTGTTACTTATACCTTTTAGTAAATAAATAAATCTCTAATATTATATAAAGGAGTTGTATTGTACTTTGAACTTAATGATTTTTATTAAAAAAAATAGTTAAAAAACTGGGCAGCCCGTTTGGCGGCAGTGACCAACCTTTTACAGAAAACTTTAAAGCCCCTTTAAAGATATTTAAAGCCTTTAAAACTTACATGACAACAACTCCAATAAAGCTATGACGAGGAATATAAGAAGCGGTGTTTGAAATGGTATCGATTGCGCCGTGAAATGTCACCCAAACGGTCTCTTACCGGGATATTAAGAATTCCATAAACATGGCTCGCGTCTAGAAATAACTCGAGTGTAGGTAACGTCGCGGTGTCGGCCTCAGCCCGTACTCGTCTCAATAATGCAACGAGTGATCGATACAATTTACAATGCACACGCGAACAAGCACAGTTCCCTCATTGTTCTCTCTGACTAACCTCCTTTGCACTTGTTACGCAGTCGTGCTCCATTTACAAAATAATTAAAAAACTGACGTCGTTCGATCAACTTTTAATTATGTAATTTCTCGTATGGTTTTGTCGTTGATTTGTGACTTAAAGATGACCAAAAAAGATGATTTAAGAGGCTCTAAAAGGCATTGTGTCAACGTATAATGTTTATTTTTACCTAATATCAGACAGGTCAGATGTTCCCATGATGATGGTGGCGTGTGCTGCCAGTCAGATTAGGATTAAGAATTAGGGTTTAGTAAGGGAAAACATAACAGTACACATTCTGTTATTTCATGGTAGTCTTTCTTTTCTAAAGAGGTGGTTTACTGTCGACAGACGGACTGCCGACTGAAATAACAGCAGTTGTGCTATTTCATTGCTTGAATAAGGAATGTCAGTATACTTACCATCCCTTTTTGACTTATATGTGCCTACTCTAGGAATAATACAAAATTATAGGCCATATATCCTATATAGAGTAGAAACTCAAAGCTATCTGTAACATAATTCAATAATGTTCGGCAGTAATGGACCTGTCTATTGGTCAATTTGACTTATTAGCCATAGACGACACGTGTAATTGGAATTATTGGTCTACAGCCTATGGATCGTCTTCAAAGGGTCTGCTATCCACCTGATGCTACAAATTAAGCTGCAAGACATTCGGATTACAAATGATATTCGAATTATTAGTCACTGTATCTCTGTCATCAACCACAACAAGAAGAAACTGTTCTTTAAATTTTAGTCGCTTATGTTACCAAAACGTACTTCTTCCGTACACAATAAATATTTTATAAGCTCCTTT
Source organism: Synanthedon andrenaeformis (assembly GCA_936446665.2). NCBI lineage: Eukaryota > Metazoa > Arthropoda > Insecta > Lepidoptera > Sesiidae > Synanthedon > Synanthedon andrenaeformis. The sequence goes on along the minus strand of OW387781.2, from coordinate 13,528,584 downwards.
TTTATTTGCACGACAAAACAATCTTTTACGTATAAATCACTTCGTTTCATCCTTAATAATAGACAATTTATGTCAGTTTTGCCTTACAACTTTAATGTGTTTTAAACGTTTGTAAACCGGTGTGATTTCAAACCAGCCCAGTACATAATTGTCTCCAACTAATGACAAAGGAAAACGCTGTTTTTCTGTTGGTTAACTTGTTAACAATTTTTGCATTCGATAAGCCTATTTTAGAACTTGAAATACATTCTGTCAAATAAGTACAGGGAATTGATGTTTTAAAAAGCCCACTTAAAGGGATTGTCGAAATTATTTTGGTTGCTATGTCGGCACAACTGTCTATACTCACGAGGAGTTTAAGCGCCATGAGTTGAGGTTTATTTAGTTTATTTACAGAGCGCTATTTACAAGCCTTACAGATACAGTGAATTCAAGAGACTAGTCGGCCATCAACGTATTCAATCAAAAATGAAGGTGATGACAGTTTTTTTATTATCGGGGTGTCGTGCAATCGGAATTCTTGCGAGAAGGTGATACAGTAAATAGGGAATATTATCTGGGCGTTATTCGACGTTTGAGAGAGCAAATTCGTCGAAAAAGACCAGATTTATGGAAAGGAAATTCATGGATTTTGAACCACGATAACGCGCCATCTCACACGGCTCATTGTGAACGCATTTCTAGCCAAAAACTCAACAAATCTTTTGGAACAACCACCGTATTCCCTGATATGGCTCCAAGCGATTTTTTCTTTTTCTAAAGTTCAAATTACCACTTGGTGACACCCGTTTTCAGTCGATAGAAGACATAAAAGAGAATTCGCAGCGAACAGTAAAGTCGATTTAAAAAAAATCGTTCAAGAACATTTTTTGATGATTAAGTTATTCGTAGGCGAAGTGTATAGTTTCGGAAGGTGCATATTTCGAAGGCTATACAATAAATTTGGATGAATAATACATATTTAGTCGCCTGGTTAATAGTTTACTAAAACACTTCATGAGAAAATGTACCAAAATTTAATTTTGAGATGGGATAACACAGCTCGACTTGCTTTATCCCCTTTAACAGTATAATAGATTAGGGATGCAGTACGGAAACGAAACGATTACCAATTTGCATATCCTCAAAATGTTTTGATCACCCCAATTTCTGTTAACGGCTGATATTTGAAAACGCTGTTGCATCTAAACTAACCACGTTAAGAGGCTACGTTTAACGTACTGAACGTACGTTCTTGTGCTGAATTGGCTGGAGTTCACTATGGAGAAATGTATCTCGATTTAAATTGATCGTTAAATAAAAAAAACGACATATCGTGTGACTTGGTCGCCACAACTTCTTTAAGGAAATTGGGCTAAATTATTTCTTTAAAGCAATGATGAATTATTTCGTTATTTTGTAAAGAAAATCTAATATATATCTTAGTAATAGATTGATAATAATTTATTTGAACAATTTCAATATTCTTCGGCAGAATTCGGCCCAATAATTCTGGCTGGTTCATTAAGAACCAGCCAGAATTATTGGGCCCGCCAGAATCAGCCTTGATCCACCGTCGGACTACGGCCCTTATTAGGTTGTATGTTCATCTTGTAGGTCTGTCCATTGTTTCTTCTACTTACTAATCCTCTGTTTGCTACGTATCTTCTCATTCATAATTCTATTTCGCATAGCCCTCTCTATTGGTAGTTTGAGGTACAACTTTGAGCTTTCTTACAAGAATCATAATTAGAGACCACGTTTCACCACCATCAAGTATATCAGCACTGAGGCATTGAAACTAAATTTGTAACTCAGAATTTTCTAGACTAAATTTGTAATGGCATTAACTTGTTTAGCCTTAATCGAATTCATGTTAAAAATATTCATTAGAATACTTTCGTAAAAACACTAAGTGAGGCACACAACTTCACGATTCACGCGATACCATTAAAATCTATATTAGCCACGCGGTTTTTTCAATGGGAAGTTTTACGTAAAAAAAACCATTTCCAAACCCTTACAGTGTATATCAAACGGCCACCTGCCTATTAGATAGGTGCTTGTCTAAAACAGGGTGCGAGGGGTGTGCTATCTTGTGCCAGGCACTGAAAAACACCAGTAATAGCCTTTTGTTGTTTAAAACGAGGAATTAAGAGGTACATATACCTCCGGCGCGTTTCGAACGTGCAATCTGTTGTTACAACTTAAAACTTAATAAGTAGTGGCCACTTTTATAATTAGCAATAATTATAACATTAATTCACTTATTTCATTATTTTCCTCAGTCATTTGATTTTAAAAACCCTAACTAATATTAAATATTAACTGTTGCACGCGACTTCGTTCGCATAACTTTATAAAACAAAGCCTATGTTACTCGCAGGCTTAATGAATTTGTTGTCAAGCATAATGAATTAATTATTAAGTGTACATAAAACAGTTTTTTAAAAATATTTTGTACCAATAGGAATATTTATATATTATTATTAGATATTATTAATACAATACTTTTTGTATATGGCTACATTAGTCACTCTTTTGCTCTACACAGGGTTGCTTATGCATTTAGAAACAAGTTGCATCGTTCCATTTTCGCTATTGCCTTCTGCTGGTAATATTATTTTTTTACTGTTTAAACACTTAATTTTTTACGGAAAATTACAACGTCAAAACTATTCCTCAAAAGCGGTTGAAACATGCACTGGTTTCGTGATGCATGCCGCTCTTTGAATATATTTACTCTAAATAATTATACTTAGCAAAGTCTCAATCGTTTCAACAGGCCATAAGGCTTAACTTCATGAGTCAGCTAAAACCGCGGTATCATTTGCGCGAGTTCCCGCGTAAACACACTTTTAAAAGCATTAATGAAAAGCGAGATATTGACAGCGTTTTTTCCATTTATCTCTTCCAACGTTAATTTAACTTCGTCCCCCTCAAACCAGAATTCTGCAAGTCACAAGTCTGCGTTGATAAGATAATATAAAACGATTGTGTGTGGATTGAGGAAGAAAATTCGGTTCGCACGACCGTACATACGTCCCGTCCGAGCGAGCGTTGACAATCGAATGTGCATATAAATACGAATGCAGATGCGTGGCGGGTGATGCGGGGGTGAGCGCGGGACGGAGGGTGGAAGGAGTGGGGGACGTTTTGAATAAATTCCGCGGGTAGATTGCAACGAGTAGGCTGCACAATTTCCATGTCAAACGGCCGCCGCTGCGGTGGGGGGCCTTGTGAATTTTTAACAATGCACGTTAGTTCGCACCGCTCTCTATCCGTCCACGGATCTCAATTGATTTCGGCAACAATTGCTTGTTACGCAAACCAGTTTCTGTGTCACATATTCGACAACACCCACAACAATAATTAAATACTAATACAACTCTAAATCTCAACTATGACTGATCTGTGCTTTTACTACTAATATTATTATTAGATAAATCGCAGGTCTACAAAAAAAAATGGATTACACTCGATGGACTTTTATTTCACTATTGATCTGCTGACACTATAAATCTTGTTTTTTTATATTTTGGAGTACATTAGTGCAAAAAATTGTAATTAAAAAAAAAAAAATCGCTTCCCAGTTAGCTTCATAATGATTTGTTTATAAATCTTAATTTATTGTGACTTTATAGCAATAAGAAGTAGATACTTGACTAACATGTTACTAACTAGTTTTATTTATGTAATTTTTATAATGTAATTTATGGTTATTAGGAATGTAATGAATGCCTATAAAATTGGTTCATATACCGCATAATATTCTTCATCATTAATTTAAGTATTGCTCTTTGTTTTACAGCATTAAAGTAAATAAAATACAAAATGTCTACATCTTAAAAACCATACGCTCAAGGTGTCTTTAATTTACAAAGTACCAACGAACGAGACATTGGGAGGTATTTTTATAGGATTTTCTTTAGGGGAACACGCGGAGGCTCAGCGCGGTATTAATTTTGGCGAAATTCCAGCGTAATTACGCATTCAAAGGTAAAAACCGGGGTGTTCTGCGAACAGTGCGAAAGACAGCACATTTCCTCCGATAAAATCCTAATAATTTCGATTTTACACCTTAACAGGTGTACACAGAGTATAAAGTGGGTTGTTGTTATAGAGTAGAGGTACAATTTAACCGTCCGCTCTCTCAATGAACGTTGCGGGCGTCGAAAACCCATCAGAGAAACAGCTTCATTCAAAATTGAACTCAAACTAATCTCAATTTAGTATAAAATTTACGTATCTCGTGAAATTGCTTAGATAAGTCTTGAGGATAAGCCGATTTCAAAAGGAACATGTGATCAAATGATGATTGCGTTCAAGTCGTCCCCTCTACTAAACGCAATATTAAAATACTGCGGGGTACCATTAATATTAAATTTAAATTAGAACCAAACCAGATCCTTTTGATAAGGTAATCTTGTAAATCTTTGTCGGTGTCTAATTAAATGTGCGAATTGATCTCATAATAAGAATTTCAGTAGTCACTATCCAAATGATGTTTATAAAAAAGAAACTAACTTAGTGTCATCTAATAAAATGTCGCACCATAAACTATAACTGTATAAACTATAACAATCAATTAGACTATGTGTTTTTGTGATGTATGAATTTTATATTAGTGTGAAGTTTTATCTAAATCGGTTCAGTAGTTTTTTCAAAAAAGGATAAACAAGCATCCATATTCCAACCTTTAAAACTTTCGAAATTATAAAATTAGAAGGTTATAACATAGTAGCTTTTGCCTGTATCTTCGTCTGCGTACCTCGGCATCGGTAATACACTGCAACATACTGACTATATACTGACATACAAGCAAATATATTGACTTTTACACTTATAATATTCTCTTACTAGATATAAATATTAATAATATAAATATAAATAAATAAATACTATGACACACATTCCACTAAGCACCATCTAGTTCTACAGTAAGCAATACTGTTGATACAATAAGCAGTTGATATACTACATAATTACTTTTTTTTGTTTTGTAAATGCATACATATTATAAATATAAACATCCATGACTCAGGTACAAAGGTAAATGTTAAAACATAAACATTTGCCCCTAGCGGGATTCGAACGCGCGACCGTTTGGTTAACAGCTAGGGTTACTAGCCACTAGACCAAACGTCTCGTCAAATTATGGTAACGTGATATTAGTTAGGATATAATATAGTCCATGTTGACGATATAGAATTTTTTTTCGTAAAAAATTACACAATAATCATTAATTAAATTCAGAGGAAAGTTTTTTTTTCTATTGCTTAATTTTTTTATTTATATTCAAACATATTGAATGGTGTAATTTCGCCTGTACATGGGTGTACAGTACATCCAGTTCTTTCAATACAAATATAATAGCACCCCAGTATGTACTTTGGCGTAATTTTTTTTTAACAATTTATTAGTAACTATCATGATTAAAACAATTTAAATACCTACTTAAATGTTCCAAAGGTGCGTATACATATTTTTCAAAAATAACAAAATCTGAGTTATAAAAGGATACAATAAGGAATTAGGATACAACCTGTATTATTTCACTTATAAAACTATAACAAATGTGAATACAATAAATTTATTGTTATATTTTTCTATATTAAAATAGTCGTTGTAGGAAAGAAAAGACTTTTTTTAATAAAAATAACGTCCGACGCGAAGTCAGACGTTTTGTCTGGCTTGTCAGTCAGTTAGCCTGGAATATAACAGCTGCAATATTTTAAATTTCTGTAAAACCTTATAATTTCATATATTTTTTTTCAGTTTTTTCTTATTAATAACTTACAAACGGATCGCCGTAACTAAAGTGTGTGATAGAGTATTCCAATAATTACAATGTATTGGAACTTTAAGAACTTTTGCTTAATTAAAAACTTAATGTTACTTGTATTTTTTGTTGTTCTTTGTGATATTGGCAGAGGGCAGGTTTTTTTTTTTTGACAGACAACTTGATGGTAGCCAATAGCAAACTTCATACATACATACATATATACATGTTATAAAACAAAGTTGCTCTTTGCTTCTGTTGTTTCTCCGCTAACTTCTTCTAGCAACAGATCTTGATACGGTTTTCACAAAAGGAAAAAGTGATAAACAAGGAAGGTTTGTGTATAGTATTTTCTGAAAAAATTGCATCTGCGCGAAGCCGGAGGCGTGTCGCTAGTTAAGGATAAATATTCGACAATTCATGATCCAATAATATCCTAATGATAAAGAAGAATGAACATAGATACAAATTTTAGATAAAAAAGTGTTTTCTTAAGAGAGTTTTTTATATTTTTGCATTAGCTAAACTTGTTAGCAATGAAAATTTAGCAAAGTTTCCCCCTCGCCACATTTCACGACCACTCTACATTATCTTTTAATGGATATTAGAATCTGTCATAAAACTTAATTGCATAATATTGAAGTTGATAAGACTCCGGGTTGATTTTAGCAAACGTTGCTAAGTCCTCATTAAGATGGAGAAAAAAAATATTTAATTTTCTTTACTTCACCGCTCAGTTAGTATGAAAGATCCAGGGGAACTGCCCTCCGCACTCTAGTGTAGACGCGTGGTACAAGTTTCAAGCGTAGGCGGTTATAAAAAGGTAATTTTTTTCAAATAATTTCTTGTCGAATTACGACATCTGACTCCACAAGTGGATGTAATTAAGCAGAAACTTATATTCGTTATATATATTTAAATTTTTGCAGTTAATAGTATGAAGTGTGAGTAATGCGCATTTGTAAGGGATTCTAATGCGCTTTTGCACTTTATCCTTTCTGGATCCTGAGCGTCTTGTACCCTTCTTTTAGGAGGGGGGGATGGGAGATGACATTTACGCACTATCCCCTCGTCGACTGTCGACGGGGACAGTCGACGAGGGGGAGTGTGGGACTCACCCGGTGAAGTGACATATCACCGGGAATACCCACTAGTAGGTACTATAAAATAGTTGTAGGAAAACGTTATTGACTTTTTCTACTATTATTAGATTTAAATTCAATCTATTTGACATTTAACAATTATATCAAAATCGGTTGTGTTGACTAGAATCACTAAAATGTTAAGCTCGGAAAGCGATTTATTATTTCAAATAAAATCTTCATATCTATTAATATTTAATTAATTTATAATAATTCTAAGAATTTTATTATATTCAAAATTACACATTTATTCGCTACAACCCATCCCCTTGCACCCAACACAAAGAGGCGTGATTAAACCTCCGGGCCTGTTCCACACTCGACGGTCTAAAGATTCGTTAATTACTGGCAACATTAAAATTAACTACCATCTCAGCAATAATAAGATTTTCAACGCGAGCTTCTTTGTCGAGTTATTGTTCAAGAGAATATAATATCTAATAGGTATTTTAAGTTTCAGTGAAGTCACTTTAGTCGTGCTTTAATATTTATTATGGAAAAGGCGTTGTATATTATTTGGTTTTATTTGGTTAAGGTTTAAGTCTAATTGAATAAGTTTATGTAGTAATTTTTTTTCTCATGCAAATACATCTAATACTTACTATAGTTTATGCCAAAGCGAGTTTGTTTGTTCGTTATGCTTTCACGTCTTAACTACTCAACTTAACATCATGAAATTTTGCATACCTGTTTTCTGTGATATATAAAAGGACATGAAGCATTTTATCTATAAAAATAGTACTATTCCCGAGGGTACATCTAAAAATTAGAAATTCTATTGTATAATAAAACGTCGTGCGTTGATCAGTAAGTACAATCGAATTGGGCAAACGATTTTAAGATTAGATCTAAAATCTATAAAATATAGTATAATCTACAACATTTTTCACAAGTGATTTATTTAGCAGACAAAAATATGAGAATGTTATAAATAAACACTGCCATCGACAAAAAGAAGAGAAATATAAAAAGCTATAAATAATAAAATTTTAAATGTTATTCGTTTATTTTTTAATAACATGTTCGCACACTTTTTAATGGTCTGGTTTGATAATATGCTACGCAGGGTTCTACTGTTTTATTATTACAGTGTGGAAGCCACAAAACGGACTGAGGGCGGAGCTCGGTAGATCAGGGCCTATGTCGAAAGTTCATTTCCGGAACCCTTGAGCCAGAGCCCGCTCAGCAAACACCTTTAACCACTCAACCATTGGGTTCGGAAGTATAATGCTACTTACTGTATAAATAAGTGATAGTCAACACGTAAAGCCGAAGTAGATTCTCAAGAATTGACGTATAATGTAATAACACACTAAAGATGTTATTCTAAGTAAAAGTTATACTTAGTTAAGTATAACTTTATACACTGTAGTGCTAAAACAAAAATAATGAAATTTATTCAAACGCTACTACGTTGGGTCTATTACAGCTTGTCTGGTGGCAGTAACCACTTCAGTAACCATGAAATAACAGCATGTATTATGCTGCTGTGTTTATATTATCCTTAGTTTTGCAATAAACAGTGGTCAAGCTCAGTTACAGCATCTATGGCGTTGCTTGTGTTAATAGGTGACGATAGCCACCTACTTTTAAGTGGTCTGTCGGTCTATCTGATGACCTTTACATTAAAAACTAGTAAACATCGCGGGAGAAGCGAAACCGCGGTGCGAATTTAGTAAATGCCACACACTACGATAAGACTAAAGGACCTGAAGCTAAAGTTTAGCGCAAATGGTTATCTCTTTATTTAGGTGAGGCGTTCACTATATACGGCTAGTAGCCTCCAAGTGTGTATCCGATGCAGGGCCATTTATCTCTGTCAGATGCCGCTGGTGTGCCCCCGGCTTTACATTAGGCTTGTTGATAGCGGGTCGGGTTAAGTGAAACGTCTGAGGAGTTCGCAAAAACGCTTATATTTCAAAACATTAGCGATGGGATTACACAAGTCAAAGAATTGTGTCACTTATGAAATTTGATGTTCTTTACATAAAAACGCCCTGTATGAGGAGGTTCAGTATACAGCTTTTATGTATGTAGTTCAGGCTTCCATCATTGTGCTAATATTCTAGATAATTGTTAATCGTCAGACAAGGATTAGAACCTACATTCCAATAAATTATAACTTCATTTATTAGGCCTAAAAATAAAAAATAAAAATAAAAATTTAAGTGGTTATTATTTTTTTACACTTGTAATTGAACTGTTTTACTCTATAAATTCACGCCCTCCTTGAAGTAGATCATAGGTATTAAATTAAAACAGCTATTCTGGCAAAGAAAATCCACGAGACCGCCGGAATCAAGGACGTATATGAGAAATAGCTGTAGACCTTAAAGTAAGTTAATTCATTATAACAATATAATAGCCATTTTTCTCTCTATGGCCAATTGACCAATGACAATCGCCTGTCCAATCACACATACTCTGTCCTTTGTGTATATTTTGTAAACTTCGAGACATTACAGTCTATATATACTCGTTAGAACAATACACAATTAAGCTCGAACATTGTCCCCACGCTAAAACTTCATAATCGTCATAATCTCAGTCGTAGGACGTTCACTGTTTGATAATTTTCCAATAGGATAATCATATTATTTTCCAATAGGATTGGTCAGAACTGGAGGATAAGGTTTTCAGTCCAACTAATGGGTACTATGTGTTCCTGCTCAATGCCTCTTCAACTTACAAATCCGCCGAATTTCTTCATTCTGTTGTTTGTTTGCGGATCTTCATTCCTGATTCGCTGAAGGCTTACCTGTGTATATATTTCTGCTCAGAGGAAATTCCTAAAATCTAATATTTAAATTGTTTTAGTATTAACATAAATAAATGTATGTTTTTACATGCTTATTTTTTGATCATCAAAAGTATATCCTTACCTATATTTCGTTAAAGCTTAAAAATAAATATCGCTTCGCTTATTGTGTACCGATCGTGTATCGGAGAAACAAACAGGTATTAAACGGTGTAGATATCTTCAATACAGTATGAAGCAACACGTTATACGAGTTGCAAAAACAGCTTCGTGTGTTAGTTAACCCAGCCGCTGCAAGCTTCTCGACTGTGGCGAGCTTATTTGGTAACACGGCCATTATGGCCCACCGCTTAAGGAAGCCGGTCCTGCAACACCAAATAAGGGATGAGAGGCTTGCAACCATGTTACCAGGCGCAATTGTGGGGGAATTTCAATGGAAATTGATGCCCTTTAAATAGCCAGCGTACAGATTATGGGATACGGAATGTAGGGAGTATTTATATGCATCCCATTTGTACATATACGACTGTACATGACAAAATACGGCGAGATACGAGTTTTAACTTTTTTTAAACTATAGAATGGCAAAGCACTGGCCGAACTGGGCAACCCTTGTGGCGGCAGTAACCACCTACAGATAACCACCGTGCTTGAGTGGTCTTCAATAGACCGTTTAAAGCCTGCTCTTGTCTAGGTGTGCAAGGTTCGCCCCTATTAATTGTATGTTACTTTAATAGTTCTATCATATAAGTCAGATTATTTATTTATTTTATTTTTACATTTAATAGAAGGTAATTGCTAAAATGAAAGAAGGTCAAAGATGAATATAGAAATATAAAATTTTAAGAAATTTATATGAGTTAAAATTAATTTTAGACTTGTTTAAAAAACACTGTTGTTTCATTTAGTGTATCGAGTTATATAGAAAGCCAAATACACTGTCAGAAGCGGAACATGCGCATATATTAATTGAAGGTATACCGCAAAAGACTGCACAACCAATAACTCCTTATCGAGCTTGAAAACGAATTATAATTGGGATTCGTTCGTTTTAATTGCAGGCAAGTCAGTCGCCTAATTTTGTTACGAATCGCAAATTCATTTCTTTAATTAAGAAACGAAATAGCCCGTAATGTTTCTTCAAAACTAACTTATGAATATTTGTTGTTTGTTAATCAATTCGTACCGACAAGCGATTCGGAGAATTGTTTTTGATGTGAAATGAAGTCATTGTTTTTATTTTTCAATAAAAATGTAAAATATGATACAAATGTTAAAATATTAAACAAAAATACATGAATAGTTGTAATTTAAAAATTAATTAAAACACACTAGGTAATAAAATGTAAACACAGACTATGTATGTAACCTATGTACACTATGTAACCTACTAGCTTTTGCCTGCGAATTCGTTCACGCCTTTTTTTCTTGGTTTCTAAGACTTTATTGATCATATTTTTTTGTCAGGCGTTAATTTTTTTTTTTAGATTTCAGATTAAAAGGTACAATTTTTCCTTTTTTGTATATCGGTTATATCTAGTTCGGATTATTATATTAGTTCTGTAAGTGGAAATTGGTATTTGAATAAGATTCATATAAGATTCATACTTTACAAATGTATGTATTGTACATATAAATGCATTAATGATAATTTATGCTATTTTAAATTATTGTAAAACTGTAGGTATTTATATTTACTATGTTATGATAATGTTTATAAATAATAAATTATTATTAAAATAAGATAAGGACATTTCCTTAAAGCACTCTCATTATTCGATACGCGTTTCACTTTATGATTTCCTGCTAACATAATTTATTACACAAAAAGCCACTCCTACACATGTTAGGAAAAACAGTATTATTAAATTGCTAAAATTATTTACGCTGTACTGTTAACGGCATAGGTCTCAAAATAATATGTCGGTTTTGTGCATGTGATTATGTTGAATTTATGTCGCCACAATGTCCTCAAGTAGCCGTCGTGAACTTTGACTTTTCACTAACTTACAATAGAGTGATGTATTCGCAACAAACATTGATAGGTAGCAATGACCGATAAAATGTAGTATACTTACAATTGGAATTATGTTAAAAATAGATTTTTATCTATTAAAATGATTGCTCGTCTTATTTCGTTTCTTCGTCCAACATTAAGAATATCTTATCGTAATAATAAGGACGAAAGTTCACTCTTCACGCCTTAACTACTCAACCAATCGTCATAAAATTTGCATTAGATGTCAGGTGCACAAAAAAGGGTAGGTATAGTCTACTTTTATTCCATAAATAAGTAATGTTTGCGAAGGAAGCGGACGAATTCACTGGCTAAAAAATTGTATTCAAAAAACATATTAATATGTATTGCTGTTGACATAGCCATCGATACATCCGAAAGAACCCGACCTACCCAAATATTAGGTCGTTGGAATGATGAGAAGGGTGAAATTGACCAATAAGACATCGTATCGTGATTCCGATCAGCTTCCAAGCGGCAGCCACGTGGGACGGATCACGAACGTCCTATCACGACCACGACGGTCGGCGCGCGCGCAATGACAGTTTTTTGTCTCCTCTAATTTATTGTGTCGTGCGGACGCCAGCGGTCACGCGCGCACTTTGGTACAGCCATTTCAAATTGCCTTTGACCCATAAGATAGACGATTAAAGCCCGTTTTGACTTCAAAACCTACATTTTATAAAAAAACATAGACATATACTAGAATTTAAAAAAAAGAAACGATATTCTTACATCAAATATCAATTTTGTACGAATAAGTACTTACTGCGAAGTACATTTGTGGTAATATTTCTGCACGCGTCTGTATACTTTGATATTTTTCAACTTTGCATATAAAAATGATACCTGGACCTAGAAATTACTAGCGAAGCGCCCCCCGTCTTCGCCCAGATTAATTTTTTTTCGCAAATTATACAAACTTTCTTCTTTTAATCAGGGTGGTTTAGCAGAAGTTAGCGAAGAATCAGACACAAGCGGACAGCGACTTTATTTTATAATATGTAAACATTATTAGATACATCGATATGAGTTCGGGATGAATCATAATATAATTTCCAGATATATTTATTAGCGGATGTTTTAATTTTACTAATACTTAATGTGCACCTTACTTATAGGTACGTACTGGGACTGTCTATGCAAGAGATGTAAATTTCCTAATCATTGACCATAATTGTGCCGCCTACTGATGTTTAACCATGAGCAGATATGGCTACAAACTTTATTTTTGTACTACCTTCAATAGCAGCTTTTTGTTCCATCATGTGACAAATAATATTGTCATCGCTTGTTACTCTCAAAATAATAGATCGATCAGACACCGGCGCAATGTAGGTACACTCGTGTCTAAGAATTTTAGGCGTATACAATTTTCTCCCCCGAAACGTGTCACATGTTTTCCTACCTGCTCATTGACATCATAACCAAACACACTTCTACGTGCCGCCGCTTCAATGGGTACAGCTTTGAATTATGTTCTTGTAAAGAAATTTTCACAATTTCACACCCTCCAATATCGAAGATATACCGAGTCCGTCGAGCGCGTACAATAGAATAATAAAGAGAAGCCCCTTTCACATGTGGCGATGGCGTTGAATGGTTTTTTTTTTTTCATTTTTTCATTTGCAATGTAAACATGCTTACTGCCTGTGGGTATATATGGTATATAAAATAAAATTTATTTCAGGCATCTAATTTTAACTTTAGAAATAATTACTTACCTACATACTTAATAAATTTAAAAATACATACTTTTTTAAAAATACAATTAATAAAATTTTGTTTTGTTTGTGTGCTGTACACAACCAATTATATTTCATGTCCAAAAATTATACACATTTTCTGATTTTTTTAAATTGTTAATTTAATTACTAAAGAGTTACACCTAAGCAATTCATAAAACCATAGAACAGTCGCATACATCGGTCTCTCATTGTGCTATAAACTAAAATCGAAATGTATACCAACGTGTCGTCTGCCTGAGCTCAAAGCCTCTCTAAACGCAACAAAATATCACCAGTACACTCGACAACATAATGTTGAATATGAGCGTGTAGAGAGTATTTCTCGCTTGCGTAAACTGTCAACTTGTATGGTGTTTCGATAGCAATAGTGAATTATGCCAGAGATCGCTTTTGCAGCGCCAAAGATTGACGTTTATTAACGTGTAGAAAAAAACCTTACACTAGTCATGTTCAGTAAATATTTATAGTAGAAAAAAAAAATATAGATGATAGTAGAGATTTGTATTGTCCATTGAATCAAAAGAAAACGGAGAAGAAATAAGCAAATAAAGTTCAAATTAAACTAGAGGTTATGACAAATAATTATTTTATTAAATAATTATAATAATAAATATCATCATTGTTGCTAAACAATGTTTGTTTAATTTAAAAAAATCAAGTGAAGTTGTCATCAGTGAAAGTTATCTTTGTTCGACTGTATAAGTAGATGCCGCCCAATTAACACGTAGCGGCCATAAACCGGTTGTCATGGCAACGGAGCACTTTCCACGCACTGCGCTAAATAAACTAATTGACCAACGCTTTTGTCGTCGCTTGTACTTCGACAGCCAGTTCATTAATTAACTTTGAGTCCATTGTTTTTCTCAGAAAACTTATTGCTGTTTAATTTTTTATACTGTCTTTCAATGTGTCTTTTTTTTTTCTCCTTTTTGAACGTGGAAATTGACATTAGAAATTCATGTTAGACATTTTGAAAGAAGCAAGCGATGTTTTAATTTAATATATAATATTTTTATGTATTAATAAAAATTTAAAAACTATATGTATATATGTAGTTTTAAATTATACGACCCTTCAGGTATTAACATTAGAAATTAGTATAAAATAACCTTAATTTGGGCTAATTCTCAGGGTATTTCAAATTAACGTTGAATTTAAATGTTTGTCATTTACTAAATGTAAAATTAAATTTGATTTCATTTTTTTTACAGGCATGCTGAGGTCCACCTACGATCGGTCAGACCACGAACGTAAGTTTCATTTAAACTACGACCAACTTTATTTATTTGTGAATACACGACTAATGTCGGTATAAAATTTGCCTATGCCCGCCGCACTATATTGAATAAATAGAAAAGCGATGTAAAAAAACATGAATTTGCTCAGAAAAGCCGGCTCTAATATAATAGCCATCAATTTTTTCCATTCACCGGTCTCGGTATTGAGTAAATCCATCACTCTTTTACGGGAGCGCACCTATGAGCCCTACCATTTGTTCGGCTTACAACATTATTATTTATATTAACAGAATTTATGTTTAATAATGTGAAAAGGTGATGAAATCTTAAATCTTCAACCAAAGTCAAAAATAGCCTGTATTATAAGCTATAAGTCCAGCGTACTTATGCAAGTCGGCTTACAGATAAATTCGAATCGCCTAGCAATTTAAAACTAATAAAACTAGCTATTAGATAGCTATTCAATATATTTTTATTTTATTTATTTATTTAATACCCTTTCATTCAGCCACTATCTAAGACTTGGGTGGCCAACACGCGGCCCGCAGGCCAAATGCAGCCCTCCGGATGTTGTGGCCCGCGGAGCTAGATCACATAAACAAAACATTTTTCTATTGTACAACACACCGTGAATTTCTGTTAGATTCTAGCTAAAACTTGTGTTTAAAACCACCTTTATGAAAAATTTGGCCCAGCTGCCAAAAAGGTTGGCCACCTATGATCTAAAACAATGAGAAAAGTATGCTATATGAACTGGCTGGCAAGAATCGCGCTGGAATTATGGGCTCATAAGTCTAACATCCATTCTAACCTTATTCGACGCGACTGTGCTTATATACTAGTTAATAATACTTTTCAAAGGAAACGACATTCTAAGACGCATAACCGAATAATGCTTGAATTCTTCGGAGATACTGTGCACTTCTCAAAGGACATTAGCGTTTTAAAACAGCGAAACAAATGGTAGGGGACCAATCTCCAAATAAATTGCACTTCAACGTTCCGCACACTACCCACCCACTATTCGTCAAATAAATCAACCGGCGGAATTTTGCATTTGTTCTCCTTAAATATCGACACAATGATATTATAATATGCAAAGAAAATTTATAATATGTTGTTTATGTAACATACAGTCAACCATGTGACCACTGAGTTTGTCAACTACATGAAGCTACCTACAGAAATTGGTTGCATTTAAACCCGATTCCCAAGTTCCGATAAGTTGAAAACGCCAGCTAGCTGAACGAACATTGCAATACGCCCAACTGCACACTCATTACACTATAGCAGACAAATTACGTTAGTGGCGATTGTTTAGCAGTTAGAAAGCGAGTTAGTGATTTTCGCAAGTTCCCCGTTTGAGCCCGCTCGCTCTATCGCGAATCAAGTTCGGCGTTAACTTTGTCAGGTGGCGCTAATTAATTTTAAACGCGTTTGATACGCTCCTTTTTAGCCGCAACGCGAACTGTTAGACAATTATTATTGCTCGTTAACTCCGGCCACACAGTAAGCTTTAACTATTTTATTATTGTTAAGCACTAAACTAGCGATGTGTTTAGTGTTCGCCCGTGTAATGTATGTGCTCGTTTAATGTATGCAGACCTAACAATATGTAGGAAATTCGATAGATATTTGAAGTAAAATAATGATAGGTAATTCAGCCAGCATGCTTGGGACCCCTACCTAGCTTTATACTGTATAAATGTAATATAAATTTTGTTTATATCCATAAAAGTTTAAAGTAATTTACACATAAATATATTATTTTGCCTTGTTCAGCTTAATATTTTTGATGTAAAATAACCATTTCTGAGCCAACCACCATCGCGTGTTATTATCGTGTGTTATTGACTTGAGGAAAATTTTCTAATACACTCAAGCAGTTTAATTCAAGCCAATAAATCAATATGTTTTAAATTAAAACAATTCAAATTCAAATTCCCGCGACCCTGCCCATTAACGGCCGCGATAGAAAGTCGTTGGGTTTAAGTCGGTACGAATCCGGCATAACCGCAGTGCCCCCTACACTGCCGGGTATCCCCTACACTGCCATAGCGTTTGGCAGTCATAAACTATGAAAGTGGATCATCTATAGAAGAGGCAGAAACCACTTCCACTTCTCTTATATTCCTTTATCCTATCAAGGTCTGCAAGGGTACCTGCAACGTTTATGGCGCTGCATTTGTTAAATGCTACGGTAGCCACCTACTATCAGATGAACCGTCAGTTTGCCCGCCAACCCTTAAATTTCAAAATTATTATTAGCTAAGAAAAAAAAGAGTTACATAGATTTAGTTTCTTGAAGAATGTAGGTCATCATCACTCATAAAAAGCGCAATTTCCGACGTAAAAAAATATCATTTCCTTCGACGACCTCCAAGACATTTGTACCCGTCTTTGTGATGTATTATTTAAAACTTTTATGTTAGCTTTTTATACGAAAATAACTTTATTTTATGAACATTTAACATATTTCAATAAATTGATGATTTTGATAAATCGGTATATATATAAAAATAGACTAATTTTACCGACGTGGCCCCGGTTTGCAAGGATGACGAGTACACAAATAATCTTATATCTACCTGGAGCAATAAAGCTCTAAAATAGTGAAAAAATTCTTCAAATGGTAGTAGTGGTTCCTGAGATCACATCACAAACATACCAAATTAGTTTTCTTTCTTTGTAATATACTATAGATGTGAAATTATTTAAATTTTTGATATTCCACCATTAAGCAGTTCAGGTTTATATATACATGTTTTCAATATTTTTTTATATCGTTTATGTACTTCCCTTTAAATTTTGTGTTAAGACACTGTAGTATTGAACTTAACTATAGCAGGCTTCGAATAAAACCTTAAATCTGTGTATAAGCCTTTAACATGTATGTTAATATTTATTTATAACATGTACCTAATCCTTTATGAGAATGGTCGTTTTATCTATCTATGTAACTTCTGTTTGTAACCCAAATATATTGTAAATAAAACTCGCTATAAAACTTGGCCATTTATTATTTGCCTTTGCCTTTGCCGACGGCGAGGACAAATTTCAAAGCCCTTTTTTGTATAGTTACGCTGACGCTGCTAATCTTAATTAAATTGGATAAAATATTTTTAGGTGCTTCGTCGATTCTTCGCAAACTACAATAACCAAGTAATTTTTCATTTACGCTGCCGCCTTACAATAAAATCATCCCCTACGAACCTTTACCGTGAACGAACCTATTGTTCAGCAGTCATAACAAAAAAAAAACCTGAAAATTTTCCGAACATCAAGTGTCACGGTAAAAAAATAATGCAAATTCACTTCGGGAGCCCCATCTCGCGGAATAATGTCCGATCGTTACATTGATAACGGAGGTTTTTTTTTTTCGTTAAAACCTCGCTCCTTCCGCCCTTAACGACATTGCCCTTCGTTAAACTGAAAAGTGATTCAGGTGGTCGTTCGCTTTGAGTGCCTTTACTCATTTGCTTGAACCGTTTACAACATAACGGAAAAGGAGGTGATTTATTTATTGCGTCAATTGTTGGAAAGATTGTACGTTTTCTTTTTTTATGATATAGCAATGCAGTCAGGCTGACAGTGTCCGCTTGATAATTCTATAGCCCTGCCGTCATACAGGTTATACAAAAAGGTTATGTTGCTTATTGTACATAAGCACCGAAACACAACAGCACAAATGCTATTGATGTTTTTTCGTAGTGGCTTTCGTACCTGCCAGTATGCTGCTCAACAAATAATAAAATAAAGAAATAAAATAACTAAAATAGACTAAAAGACGTTAATTTTTGTACGGTAATTCAAACTACAATATATTTTTTATGTGAAGGTTGTCAGACAGGCTGACGGTCCAAATAAGTGGCTACCGTCGCCGGCGACTATAGAAGGATTAAGGACAACGTAATAAATACGAAGGGATATGACAATAGCATCCCTTAATCACTCACTGAAAAACAAAAGTATGTTCACTTTTGTCACTTTGTGACACAGTGGTCTGACATTCTGTAGGTAAGGGGGTGGTTACTGCCGCCAGACGGGCCAGACGGGCTGCCTAAATGATTGCGAAACTTATTGTGCCCTCCCACTACTTAAATTATAGTTGTAAAGTTGTATTAAAATCGATAAAAAAAAATTACAAATTTTTAACAATAACCGTTTTGTATACATTAACATATAATCACTTTTACAAGAAAAAAAAAAGGTTGAAAATTCTCCAAGAGAAGTGGCGTCATGGGATGTACTGAGCCGTTATCAGCCTACGTAATTTGGCCAAGAACACCATCCAACAATTTGTATGCAAATCCAAATCGGGAACCGTTTGTCTTGATGAGCCTTAAAAGAAACTCAGCGAATTTTCTATCGCTTATGGTTTCAAATTAGACTGCAGTCCAACTTAAATCTTACATTATTATTGACTTTTCTTATATAAGATCTTATATCTTCAATTTATCAATCAAGTATAAACTAACTTATAAATAAATTATTTTACCTGACTGTCAACGTACAGTCAAAACTACTATTGTCTAAAAATCTGAAATTTGAAAAACAGGTTTATTTTATAACGTAAGCATCCGCTAACAAAGGATTTTTGAAAAGATCAACTCCGGGCGAAGTCGGGTGCTGGTCGCTAGTATTTAATAAGTATAAGCTTTTATTGTTTAGTAGTGGCAAAGTATACTGCATAATTACTTGATTGGGCTTTCCTTTTAACGCCATACTACCCCGTTACAGAAAACCATGAATGTGTTCAATGCTGTTGTGTTTTAGTGAGTGAGTAAACGATGTTTATTTTAATTTTTTTTACGATACACCAACAGTATACGTGTTACCTATTTATGATATAATAATATACAGCGTATTTTGGCTGACACACGTACCAATTACAGGCGTATACAGACATCACTTAGGCAAAAAATTTTAAATTTACGAAATAAGAATAATGCAAATTCATGATGGCTGAACATTGTCAATGTTGTTTATATTGGTGATTTTTACTCTGTGAATGATTTGTCTATTTTATTTTTGAATGAATGTTCCTTCCTAATTAATCCTTTGGGATTTATCCAACTAGTCAACAGCGCACTTGCATTGCTTGTGTTAATAGGTGACGGTAGCCATCAAGTGGACTGTCAACCTGCCTGAATTCAACAAAAATGTAATTTTTTTAAATAAGTACGAAAAATACGAGATAAACTATTAGATACAAGTTATGTTTTATGTGTTTACCTAAAGACGAACTCATAAAATGTCGATACAAAAGCAACTCGCGTCAATTTAGATAAGAAATATTCCCTCTTCTGTATATGAATCAAGATAAGCGTTGTAAGTTGCAAGCGTTGAGATTGTTAAAAGAAAACTGAATTTTCTTTTTATGTTAGCTATCAAGTTTTCGTAATTATTAATTAAATTCTCATACATTTGGATGTATAACTATTCTACCTCATTACACTCGTTGAAGACATTGTAACTTGTTGTTTCAAATATTTTTAGTCCATCCATTTTGATAAATTAATTAAATTAAAGTGTAATGCATTTTGCTATATTAGTATAAATTCTTCAAATATTTATATTATCTTTATATATAAAAATTTCGTGTCACGTTGTTTGTCCGCGATGAACTCCTAAACTACTGAACCGATTTTGATCAAATTTCATAACTATTTGTAATTTGGTCCAACTTAAAAGATAGGATAGTTTATTGCACCCGCGAAGCCGGGAGCGGATAGCTAGTATATTTATAAATATTAGTGAAAATACAAACACTTTTGGCTGAAACATACAAAACTTCAAATATCCTAAATTCATTTAAAAACAATTTTTTACTCACATCTTTTCTTTAAAAAAAAAAACTGAAAAACGCCTTCCATCGAGTGCCTGTCTGCTGAAATTTTCATTATAAATTGATTAAATTTTAGAAATAAAACAATAAATAAATAAATTATCGGGAAATATTCACCTGCGAAGCCTTAAAATATGTTATAGTGACACGCTCTAGTCAACCAAGCTGTGGAATTCGTGCTGAAGGAAATGAAGTCTTAAATAAACTAGATTTATTCATAGCATGTGCTCAAAGTGATCTCTAGAACTATCACGTACGTACTGAGCCAATGCAGCTCCGAGTTGTCGTGACCTGTATGGTCATATTGAGCATATTGAGCCGTCAGATAAGCGTAGGAATTTCAGTTAGCTCTTGAGGTCCAATCTTAAAACAATCTTCGATCATGGGTAATAAGAGTGATATTTCTTTGCAGCGTATGAAAAACCAAACAAGTTCTTATTTTGTTTCATGAAATGAGGGTAGTCAAAAGTTAGTGAAATAATTGGTATAGCGGTATAGCTAAATAATAATTAATGTGTTCTTAACAATATTTAAAAAAAACTCATATTATTTATTTCTAAAATTTGTTTATCACGTATTTGTGAATTAATATTTATATCTAATAATAATTAATAGGCTGTCTATGTCTCTCTAAGTAGAATTTCCGCAGAGAAAAGTATTTCTAAGGGCACTTAAGTCATTTTCAAATAGTTTTGTGTTAAAAAATTGTGCTAAAAGTGGTGTCTCCTGAAATGTACCAGACCCCACGTTTCTCACCTCTCTTAGCGCATTTTCTCCATTTTTCCCTCCAATATATTATGATGGTCGCCCAAGGAGTCGTTTACAGTACGCCGACTTATAATTTGCTGGTTTCGTATCTGCTATCCCTCAGGACCTTGAATCAAGTCTGGAGTTACAGGTTAACGTGTGATACAAATATTTTTAAAAAGCAATTAACAGTTGCAAAAATTCTATGTCAAAAGAATAACTTTATCAGACTTTTGTATTACTAAAAGTGTGGGTTCTAAACCTATTGTATTTATATTATTAATTTTGTGTCTTTATTTGTTATTATTCTTACTATGTTTAAATATTCAATATTATTTTTTTTCAAAATATTATTTTAACCAGTGAAATATATGTACAATCAGATTTTAGAACATTTTTGGAATGGTTCAAAGTTTAAATATTTTTCTATGCAACTTCAGCCACATTTCAGCTTTTAAAGAAGCGAAAAAAATTCTGATTAGTCGTACTATAGGTACAAAGGCGAGGTAATTCAGAAAAGTTAGAGAGCAAGCCAAAACTCCTACGAGTATCCGAAATGCTCCGTTATTTTAACATTCCCTCGATTCGGAAAATAGTCGGGAAAGTTTATTGTATCGGAATGTAGTTTGTCTTCGGAGCTGTACGCCCAGAAATTACTTTACTTTATTCCTAACTTTAACAAACCAATATTAACATGACGGAGTTAAAAATAGGTTTAAGTTGGAATAACAATAATAATACATTTTACACGGCATTTTTATTCAAATAAAATCTTTCTCTTTATAAGATTTTCCACGGACTTTAACGAATGTTTGAAAAAAGAAAATAGTCAAATTGGTCCAGCCGATCTCGAGTTTTGCTCTTCGTCATACATTTAGCGATTCGTTTTTATTTTTATAGATTTTTTTTTATTTTTTTTAAATGCCATGAGTATACTGCGTTTTAGAAGTCATAAATTGGACACGCCTTTAATGCCACGCTTTTAAAGACCAGAAGGCCACAAACATGTGTGCTGTTCTGTTTCGGTGGGTATAATGAATGTCAAAGCCCATTTGCCTGTCCCTTCCTATTCCTTGGCCTATGCCACCTATGGCGTTTTATGTGCCATTAGACCATCAAGTGGACCGTCTTTATATAAAATAAAAATGCCTGCCTGTCTATACTAGTGAAATACTAGTCTATACTAATATTATAAAGAGAGATGATTTGTAAGTTTGTAATGAATAAACTCAAAAACTACTAGACCTATTTTGAATATTCTTTCACTTATAGAAAGCTACATTATCGGCGAGTAACTTAGGCTATATTTTATAAACTTATGCGGGCGAAGTCGCGTGCAACAGTTAGTATAAAATAAAAATCACATCGGAGTCGGTCGACGCGACGTCGTGAATTTTTGTCTCTAGTGTTGTTAGTGGAACACTTTAGTTTATAAATTACCCATATATGGAGCGAGCGAGGCCGCGTGCAAAAGCTTATTTAATAATACACGCTTCCTATGTAACCTCCCCATCTTGACTAACAAATGTCTCGCTGTCCTGCTCTAATGTCAAACAAAATACAATCGTACGTCTCACTCTCGCAAACACTAAAGTAGGTAGAGTATATAAAGTTTTTACTGCTTCCGAAAAAAGAGGGAAATGTTATTGTAGAAGCGGAAAAATGGGAGGTTTTATAGGTCGCAGCTCCTTTATTACATGCGCTTCACTTAATTGTTTCAATTAACTAAGCGCCAAAGTTTTCTCCCCGTAAGTACACACAGAATTTTACCTATTTCTTATATCTTTATACACATTCACAGGACAAAATTACAGACTATCAAGTATTATCAAAGTATTTGCTGATTCTGTAGTGGGGCACTGAAGTCGTGTCATATCATAGCGTCCCCGCGACCCCGCCCATCAAAGGTTGCGCTAGAAAGTCGTAGGGTTTTAGCCAGTACGAATCCAGCTGCCTTATTATCTAACAGCAGACGACTTGCGATCAACTTGCAACAGGCGAAAACTTTCTATCAATTTGTGCATTATCACACTAAATCGTGTTTTTGGTATCACGTAACTCATAAAAAAGGTGTGGTTTGCTAAAATTAAAGTAAAATTTCTATAGGGCAGCACACGCGATCGCAAGTCGTCTGCTGTCGTCTGCTGTTATATAATAAGGCAGCGGCCTAACCCCGCAGTGTCCCCTACACTGCCGGGTATCCAAGAGAATTTCCTACGTTAAGAAAGGGGGTACACGCGTAAAATAATAGCAAAGCATATTTTGTTATGTCACTCCCGAAATATTATTTCATAACGTTGCAATTTACGTTAGCCTCTAATGATGTAAAAGACGCAAAGTCAGAGAAGCAAGGGTTAAGAGAGCTCTTACTCAGTGTGGTTTTTAGATGTACGTCAATTATTTTCAAAACAGAATAATGCTTAGCGAGAGAAAGCTTGTTATTTTCTTGCTAACATCAGTTGACATTTTAGAAATACGAATGGATATTCAAATGTAATTTATTTTGTTGTATGAAACCGCAAAGATTTTTGAAAAGAAATAAAATGAAAGAATTTATATTATACTTTTACATTGCTTACTCAATAACTGTAAATGGAATATTAAAATACTTAAAATATTAAATATGTTGAGAACTTCGTACGCGTATTATTTTAATTTATACGAGTTTTATTAAGTACTGAAATAGCGCGTATTATTTTAATTAACTTAACTTTTTTGTTTTATGCCGATTGATGGAATGAAACAAACACATAATTTTATGGGAAGCTTGTTTAAATCAGTGAAATCCGCATTCAAATCGGTTAAGCCGTATCTTTTATCTGTTTGTCAAGGGTCGATAAAGATGTTAAATGTTGTGTATGTATACCTGTCATTGGAATTCACATCAGACCATGACCGAATGTAAAATTGTTTTATGGTGTTGTATTGTGTCTTCTGTTGGTGTACCTTAATAAATAAATAAATCTTTTAAGCACAAATTGACTCAGATGTGTAACACCTTAAGCCTAAAACCTCATAAAGTTATAACCTAAAAATCATCACATCGATTTTCTTCATTGAAGCTTTTACAAAATTTGCTAATTTTATTAGTTAAAAGCGTCAATGTCATTTGTTATGTACCAAGTGAGTAATCAAATTAAGTTGACCTTTTTGCACGTAATAGATTTGCTACGTCAGCCGCACATACAAACACACTTATGCAAAGCGGTCACGTGACCTGTTAGAGGTCATTCGCCCTAGCACACTGTGTAGGGTGTAAAGTCAACCGCATGTATGCCTAGGTGCCCTGTTTTACGAATTAGGCACTCGCCACACGAAGGACACTACGCTGCGGCACAGCAAAAATCGTTCAAGTCATAAAAAGCCATTATTTATGATATATTATATTTCTATGGTTAAAATGTAATTTTAACACAACGATATTCAACCCAACCTGTTAAATATAATGTACCAAAAAATATTTTTGACTGTTTATTATCTTTCGACTTTGTCATGCATAAGATTATGTCCAAAATGTGACAAAGCTTTGCCCGAAAAAGCTGAGCTTTCAAAAATATTTATGTTATTATATATTGAGTTAGTTTTTAATTAAACTAAAATTTGTAATGTACCAATCAATGGCCTGACACGAATGCTTATTGAGGCCAAAGCACAATGCGTTCCGCAGTCATAACTTAAGCAGTCCGACTGGCGGCAGTAACCACCCCTTACGTAAGTACCTTTAAGCAGCCCTTACGTACGTTTAAATAGCTCCGTAAAATAACAGTAAACGTCCTGGTTTTTCTTCTTGTAAGTAAGGAACGTCAGTAAATTTCTTAGAATATTAAGTACAAAGTGACTTGTGTGGGAACACACGCAGCCTCAGTGGTGAAAATAAATAAATACGTAATCGCGTCTTAACTATATACATTTATTTATGAACAATAATAACAAAAACCTAAACGGTGTATAGATGCCTTTCCGGTTCTATTTCTGCTCTATTCGGTATATGTAGTAGTAGTGTATAACGCACAGGTAACGCAGCTTGGCTATTAGGCTATTGCTAATTAACTCGGCCTAATTAACTAATGCTATTAACGCTACCCACGCCATATATTTACGTGCAGATTTATACTGTCTGGTCTCATGTTAGGGCTTAATGATCTTGAATTAAATATTACTAACAAAAAACTATAGTAGAAATTACATCCCAGAGGGACGTACGTTTAGCTGCCTTCACGTAAGATTTAAGCTCTAATCTCTGTCGGGCCATCATTTCAAGAGTATTTCTATTTCCATTTGTGCATTTTACGACTTGTTGTAATTGTAAAGAAACAATCATACTAGGAATAGTTGTGTTATGTGTGTGAAAATTAGCAATCTTTGAATAAATGTAAAATATCCTGTAATTTGCAAAAAGCCTGCCTACGTAGTGGCACATTGCATTTTGCAGTCTGTCAGCCTGTTTGAATACTTTTATACTAAAGAAAATCTTAAGAGTAAAAAGAACAAATATAATAAACCGTAATTTGAACCCACACCTTCGACTTATTACACCACAGAGCCGTCACCACACAAATGCTGTTTACTGCACTTGTTTATCATGTAATTGTGTTATTTAAATTCATAAATGTGACAATGTAATGTTACATCTTAATAATGCAATGACGTGTAAAGCGGATGGAACAACGCGTAAAACACACCGCTACAAAGATGCTACGCCGTAGCAACCGCTACGGCCCCGCTACGGCGTAACATGATAAAAGAAAAAGTGTAAAATATCACAACGTTGAGCAACAGACAGTAGTTGATTTCCACTTGTTCTTAAAAATTATACAGCTTTCGTTCGAGAAATCTCATAAATTATGCATTGTTCTGATCCTTTTATACGTTAAATACAAAAATCTATTTTCTGCTTTTTTTGTATATATAAAACGTAAGTTGAAGGAAAAAAATCGTCGGTAATTACCTAGATTATGAGATTGACGTACTTTAAAAAAAAGGATTTATTCTAGGAACGGGACATTTATATGTAAAAATCATCATTGAATCGCAATTTAAGATATGAAAATTATATTCTTGAGGTGTTTGATTGTGTTGCATTATATAATTCAGATATTTTTATGATTAGTGCGTGTGTGTATGACTGACTTACATAAGTGACTGCATATTCTGTATTTGTTATACTGTGTATCGATGCTTGTAAAACGTAATTGTGCGGAATACAGTTTCGCAGCGCGATAATAAAGTGCACCCGTTGTTTTTCCAATTCCTAATAAAAATAACTTTGTTTAAGCAGTAAAAAGTTACGTTGGAACTTTCGCATTTTCATTTTACATTACTGGCAAACAATTTAAATTAATTTTAAATAGTCTTTGTGTTAATATTATCGTTAACTGTCTGCACATGAACTAAATACACACAAAATAAATATTTGTTTTCTTTCTCGAAATTCAAAATATGAGTTAATTAAATTGTTTGAATTAAATACAAAAAAAATCATTAATTCTTAGAAAGAATATTATTAAAAGCCAATATTTTCTACAAACATTCTATGGTCGGCAGCTCATTTGCAGCATTTGTGGCGTTGTTTGTGTTATTGGCGACGGTAGTCACCTACCGTCAGCCTGTCTGTCGAACTTAACATTATATAAATTAGTAAAATCGAACAATTATTTCATTGCATTTTTTAACAAATTCCTAATCAAAATCTAGCAATATGGTTCAAGACATATTATTATAACATTTCTTATTTAAGAAGTGCTAAAATAATATAAAGTAAGTTGATTGTATTAAGAAAAGAAAAATGCAATGAACTTTGAACAGTTCGGTAACAATTTTTACCGTAGCCTCAACGAAGAGAAGCCATAAAAAAATAAAAAAGGCGAATATAAAGAGGAACGGCCCACAGATGGCGCCACGTAAAATATTAACTAAATTTAAAAAAAGAACGCATTC
The DNA here is from genome assembly GCA_936446665.2 of Synanthedon andrenaeformis. Classification (NCBI taxonomy): domain Eukaryota; kingdom Metazoa; phylum Arthropoda; class Insecta; order Lepidoptera; family Sesiidae; genus Synanthedon; species Synanthedon andrenaeformis. Next base: position 13,501,388 of record OW387781.2, on the reverse strand, counting down.
TCAATGTGAAATGGGCCGTGAGAGAATTTAGTATTGCGCTTGTTGCGATCGTTTGGCATCGCGTCGAGTCGCGGTCCGCGGTCGATACTGCCTCGTGTGTTAACTACCTTATCTCATACTAACATTTAGGGCGTCTACACACAATCTTATTGGATGTTTTAAATTATTCGATTTTAGAATATGGAAGGTTTAGTGGCAAAATAGTGAAATAATACAGATTCACCCGTTTTCCTCTTATCCCTAGACTTTATCATCATGGAATTTTGATTCCTTCGCCATTTTGTTATATATCTGCTGATCTGTCATCTTCTATAATATAAAAATGAATCCCTAAATATGTTGCTAAGCGCAAAACTCGAGAACGGCTTGACCGATTTTAATTCTGTCTTCACTCATGGATAGAGGGATAATCAGGGAAGGTTTTTACGTAAAAAAAATGCACCCCGGGCGAAGCCGGGAACAGGAACAGGGAAGTCAAACATCAAAAATTTGTACTACTCGCGGTATCGAATCACCACTTGTGTTATTATGTTTTTATTGAGTTTCCCAACTGAAACAGAGGGAACAAGGGGGTAAGAGACGAAGGGCTCAGAGGGGATAGCAAACATAACAAGTGGATAAAATAATTGCACCAATTTGTATCGAGCACACCGCGTTGCAGATTGCTAATGACCTCACACCTCCTGGCTGGCGCAGCGCCATTTATACGATACGAAATAAACTCCAATTGGGAACTATTTCTTGGACATAGTCTGTTAAAAAAAATACAATATACATCGTTGTTCCTTGAAAGTTTCTAATAAAACTAATTAAGCGAAATAAATTTATATACTGATGCGGCTTCATCACTAAAACCAATTGAATTCTTTGAAAACATAAGTTGACTTTAAGATACAATGAAATAGAGCGTAAATTAGATAGATAAAGAATAATAATAATATATGAAAAATATGTTAGTTTGTATATATTATATATGTATAATAAAGAAAGAAAAAAGAAATTTATTTCGATAATTACTTTTTATAAAGTCGTAAAATCTATTTCAGTTATAAACTTTTTCAGGATTGTACCTACTACAATTTTCTATAAACACTAGGCTTGGCCTGTCCTACAAACAGACATGCAATAATAACATTTTATTATGGGCTATAAAAATGATTTTGTAAGTGTATTGTGTATGTGTGTGCGTGTGAATGTGTCTGCAAATATGAACCAGTATTTTGTGCTTGCACAATATTTCTATCGAACAAACAAAATAACAAACGAAAGTTTCATTACAATCATTATGAAGCTGTTTTTTTATATGTTAGTTCATTTCATCAGTAGGATTGAGAGTACTTAAAACCAGTACCCACATATCTCTAGACGAATTATTTTCTAAGTAGCAAACGTTCGCTAATTTATTGACATTAAGTAAAAGGAAAATTACAATTTCCGACACCAAGTGCAAAGGAGGGAAATAATCTAAATTTAGATTTATCAATTAAATATCCGTGGTTATAAATTTCAATTGACTTCATCGTCACGTCCTCGTATCGTTAGCAGTAAAAAGATCCCGGTCTCGTCTCCACCACAATTAACGTCCGCTTCAAATTTTCTGAAAAGCTGAGAATAATTGCGATTGAGTTGCGAATTCGGGTATCTAACGGGTGTCCGAACACTTGCGAATTGTCGTTCTAAATGAACGAATTTATTCCTATCAACTAAATATAATTAATTCTTGTCCTTGAAACTGTTTTATTTCTTCACGAATTTATTTTCTATATTTTTTCTAAATGCCACAACCTTTCGGCAAAAATAACTTTATGGTTTATGCCTTTTAACATTATGGTTTATGGCAACTTAAACACAACTTTATCGCACCAAACAAATAATTAACGAAATTGAGTCTCTATGAAAAATAAAAAGTCAATGAAAATCTAGTGTCATATGAAGCCTTGGCGTTGTTTGTGCTTATCCACCTACCATGTGAACTTTCATGAAAATGAAAAAATACAAATTACCAATAGATGGTCCTAGCGGCGCCGAGGGCCTCGTTTAGCCTAGAAATATACAGAGACAATGTTTTGTTACGCCGAGTTGGTGATCCAGATTATTTTTGACAAACAAGTCTACTTTTTGGCGTGAATGGCCCGAGGCTCTGCTGTGCGGAATTAATTAGCGAAAAACTTTAAAGTCATCGACGGTTGGGGAAAATTGGATAGTCATAATATAGCGAACCTTTTAAAATAAATATTAACGAATATTTACGACATTTGCACCATTTTCTCAACAAATGGTGTGTTTATCTAAAACTGTCTATAAACAGAAACACAATATAAATCATTAAAAAGTACCTACTACTTAAAAGTACATTGGCACTTTGTGGGTTGCCGATCGAATGCAATCTGTAAACCTTTGTTTCTCTTATAATTGTCTAAAAATTACACATCTTCTGTAAAAGTAGTTTCTTCTAGAATTCCCACGAATATAGTGTAAGATAGAAGATTAGAAATCATTAAGTTTTTCTAGTCCTTACCGTTTTGTGTATCTAGAGAGAGTTCAGAATCTAGAGAGAGATATATGAAGTTTCAATATTTAAACATTAACATACTTAAACACTATTTTTCGATACAAAATACCACTTTTTGTATTCAAATTTATGCTATATTTTGTTAGATTAATCCGAAAACTACGAAATTAACCAAATAAGGTGAAATTATACTGAAGCCGCCCACTGTCGCCGCTAAAAGTAAATATGGTAAAAGTTATAGCAAGCAAAATTAAACTTTATGCGTTGAACATATAGTTCAAATTTAATTGATCTTCATATATTTTCACAACCGACTGAATTTTGTATTAAATGTTTTGTTGGTCAATGTTTTCCGTTCTAAATTACATACCTACCTCTTTTGAAAAGTTTGATCATTCAATTATTTGAATTGTTCTAATATAAAGGTAACCTAAAAGTGCGTCCAGATTGAATAAATTATTACATAACTTTTGTTGTAAAACACGTTTAAATTATTTAACATTGTTGTAAAACATTGCAATATAAAACAAGACTTACCTACGTACATACACATGTTCAATGTTCAGAGCCCATTTTCTTTAATCTTAAATACTAGTATAGTCGGCAGTGCACTTGCAACACCTGTAGCATTTCTTGTGTTATAAGCAACGGTAGCCACATACCATCAAGTGTACCGTCAGCCTGTCTCTGCTTAACATAAAAAAAATGTTATCTGACATGTCTACAATGGTCTCTAACTTATATTTTAGAGAACATTTGTTATGAAACAAAGTTATATAACTTTGACACAGGCATATCGTCCACACCATATGAAACAATGTTATATAACAATGTTTTATAACATATTTTTTATATAGTCTGGACTCACTGTATTTATTAACATCACACTTTAAATAAATTTCAAATGAGTCTCTTGGCTATTGTGATATAAATTTTCTAAAGGACCCTACAGCTTTTTCCGTTGCAAATGTCGATTATAGCTAACCGCCTTTGTAATCGTACTCCTAGTTACACGGATAATATTGCTTTGTTCGGCTATAGAATTATGCCACTTTGTGCTACGATATTTGCCTAATGAGCTCTGATGGACTTCAAAGTTCCATTGATAACTACCATGGATATTGGAAAGTTCGAGTAACTAATACAGTTATTCTATGTGCGGACACTAATGTGTTTGAGAGACGATTTCATTTTAAATCAACAAGTGTTTCGACTGGAATTGACGATATATTGTTTAATTAAATATGTTACATACAAACTATATAGTATATTATTTATAAATTTATACTAATTACTGATAATTACAACATCCTTACATAATATTTCTTATTACACTAGTTTTTTTTCTGTACTAATATTGTAAAGAGAAAATATTTGTGTTTTTGTTTGTAATGAATTAACTCAAAAACTACTGGACCGATTTTAAAAATTCTTTCACATATAGAAAGCTGCATAATCAGCGAGTAACATAGGCTGTATTTTATAAAATTACGCGGACGAAGTCGCGGGCAACAGCTAGTATTAAATACAATCCATGCTTTTGTGTACACATCGATTCTATTTAAATTCTAAATTGAAAACTTATGTGATTGGTGAACGATAAAATTAAAACGATTTAAGATTGCTGGCAATGTTACCGATTGCTGAGTGCTTTTTCTATACACAATATTTTGTAGAAATAAAAGGGCATTTTGTAGCAGTAGCAGCAACCGATTCAGCCTACATAGCGGATTAACGGAGTCTTGCGAATTTGAATTTTTCATCACTGCTCTTAGCGAGTCTTCAGTTTTATTTTGCGGTTCCATTACGAGCGAATAATTACACAATTTAATTTGTAATAACCTGCAACCCAAAAGGCATAATATTCTTTTACATTTTGTTCATATTTTACTTTTAAAAAATATATTTTCTTTGGATATATCCTTGTTTTTAGTTACATAAAGACGACAAGTTACAAGTGGAACAAAATCATTTTCTTTCAAAACTATTGTTATGTCAAAAATATCGAAATTCCATTCGTGTTTTTTATTTTATAAAATTAAACGGCATATAAACTTTTATTTCTTCTTTTTCTCTTATATTTCTTGCGATCAATAATTTTGTGAAGCTGTTTTCACTTCTGACATTCAGTCCAACGACTAACATGCATTTTTTATTTCTTTTTTTTTTTACCAAAGAATTAAAAAAATTAAAATATTCAGCGCTTACTTGTAAATTTGCTTGTCATATTGAAAGTATCATGTTATTTCTTAAAATTTCTTCATATAATATTGTATACTAATATTTCTATTTTATATTAGATAAAATTTATAAATTTTGGACCCATTATTTATTTATTAATTATGAAACATGTCTAGAGCTTATTTATACTTATAATTCTTGTAAAAAACGTTTTCATCGTCCGCTAGAAGTGAAACCACATCCTTACCTTGTCGGTAAAGACCTACTTTCGTCTCTCAACCTCGCAACTGGGCTCAGACTTTGAATTTTACAATGCTTCTGAATACTATATGCGCTCGTCTTAGTTTCAACGGACATTCGCACTGTTCTGATTTTTATGACAATTTTATTTATGCATGCATTTTATTAGCTGAAAGAACACTTAAAAGATAAGCTACATCAATTACTTAGAGCTTAGAAATTTTTTTTGTATTACCTTCACATATTTTAATACTGAATATGATAATTAATTATATCGCTCTATTATAGTTTGTTTTTAATTAATAAAAGTTTTGCTCTTGGGCAGCATCTAGCCGTGTATGAAAGACGAGGCCAACGATGGAGCGACCTAACCCAGAAAATGCCTATTCACTTGAAATTTAAAAAGATTTCGGTTATATGAGCTTTGACGACACGTTTGGTCTAGTGGCTAGTAACCCTAGCTGTTAACCAAAAGGTCGCGGGTTCGAATCCCGCTAGGGGCAAATGTTTATGTGTTAACATTTTACCTTTGTACCTGAGTCATGGATGTTTTGTACAAAAAAAAAGGTAATCTATGTAGTATATCAACTGTCTGGTATCCATAACAAGCATTAGTTGCTTACTGTGGAACTAGATGGTGCTGGGTAGAATGTGAAGATATTTATATTATATTATCTCGCCGTAAGAGAGTTCAAATCCTTGGCAGTGCATAACTGCATATTTTGGGATGCGAACTAAGTCGCGGGCTAAAGCTAAATAATGATGTCATATAAGTATGCGATAAAAATGCCCCTTATCGCCGTTAGGAACTATATGTACCTACTCTTATTAAAAATGTTAACCCTAAAACAACGACGGCGTCTTTTAACTTGAAGGCGGCGGGAATTTTCAATTGTTTTCGCGAACTAAATTAAACTGGCGAACTTCCCAATTCCCTACGTGGCTCTGTTGCAGATTGACAACACTGAGTTGCTCCATATCAGTAAAAAAATATTATTTGACATCACATATTCTAGATCAAAACTTCTCACGTTATAAAAAAACACGTAGAAGGATAATTTGAATTTGAATTTTTTTTATCAGATAATTCATGAAGAAATCAAGTGAGAATAGTATTAGAGACTGAACTGAGATAAATAACATTGCCTAATAATTTATTGTCGACTGGAAATTATCTTTTATTTACATATAATTTATTCGAACTACATCACTGCCCAATGGAAAGCCATTTAAAGGTTGTTTATTTTTTTATTTTTTTCATTTTTTTTAATCATTTTCTAGGAGCAATCCACATTTATTTTGTACATTTAGACAACATTTTCAAAAAACACCTAGAAAACGTTCTTGTACTCTTAAAATTAATTTTGTTCAAAAAGAATAAGTTGTGGCCAAGTTTCCCTTATTATTAAATTAATATCAGCATAATATCTATCTGAAAACAAACAAACAAACAAATGTAACATTCTTAAAGAATTTATATTTTTCATCTGTGAAACCAATTTAATTTTTACCTGCGCAGACAATTTCACACTATATGAAATTTTAAAGGAAATACGTGCCAACGATTCCATTCTAAGGACACATAACGTGAAGCGTATTGCATTAAAAGTATAGAATAAGTAAAAATTTGTGTCAATGTACGTCTTAACCCGTCGGCTGCTTGCCAAAAATCCGCCAGGTCACGTTCGCTTACATAACCCTCCAGTGGCGAGGCTGTAATTTTAAGAAGTATATTGGTATAGTTTTTAACGCCAGCGAGGCTGCCAAACGTTGGTCGGTTCGAAATTAACCCTTACTTGCTTTACGGTCCGCTCTGATCTCACACGAGTAACCTTTTAAAGTCTGTGTAAAGATTATCTCGGCTTTTAATAGCGTATTGAGTACACACTCCACCCCGTCTAGAGTGGACATTTTTTCAACCATATTTTCTATGTCATCAGAGTATAAGCCATTAGGAATTTAAAATTGTCTGAGAAATATGAAAGCTTTTCCATGGAGTTCAACACCATGGTTTATTACCATCACCATACTGTGTGTTATTACATAAAACATAGCATAGTGACGGCAAATACAATACTTTAATGCTTTTTTTATTTTTATGCCATTTTCATCAGTTCATAGTAGTACCTAGTTTTCATCAGTTGCAAATACAAAAAGAAGTAGGTATTTGATGAGCCCACTGGTCGAGCAGTTAAAATGCTTGCCTTAGCGTATTTTCAAAGAGAGGACCGGGATCGATTCCCGGCAGGACTAAATTTGGAAATTAACTTTCAAAGTTGACTTTGGTCTTTGTATGGATTTCCAAAAACTCGATATGAATTCTGTTGCAAATCTTACTCTTATTCATGTTCTATTCATCTGTAAAAAGTGTACAACGGTTAGGGCTGTATTGAGGATTGACTTAAAAGTTTGCAAAATAAAAAAATAAAAATATTTCAGTTAAAACTTTAAACCGCATAATAATATACAATAAGCTTCTCAAAAATTCTTAGGTATTAAAAATGATAATAATAGTCTTATAGCGAAGAGCCTTGACCAACACCTCAAGAGGTTCAAGGGATCGAGGAACAGAAGACAGAAAGCGGTACTTCTTGACACGGCACGAATTGTCAGGAGGTTCCTCACTCTGCAGCCCTAACTACCGGTTGCTAGGACATTGCCCCACTACCAACTGAAAACTAATTTTGACTTTGTTATAATGTTTATTGTTTTATACTGAATATTTTTAAAAAATATTAAAATTAAAAATGTATAAATAAAATTAACAAACCTATATTGTTTACATTTATACTTTGTCTGTAATAACTCTTACGAAAACTGCCTCATTGTTAGTACAGTTGCCATGTGTGATACCTAAACGGCTTTAGTTTTATTGCTTTTATTAAAAGTAGATTTCCTAAACAAGTTGCGCCCTCAAAACTAAAACTATTCCTTTATAAATTTACCTAAGTCTAGAAACAAAGCAATACTGATTCGATTTAGAAGCAGTAGAACGAGATCTACTTTGATGTGACGAATCAAAGGCAGCGATCCGGCTGTAATACACTTAGCCAGGCCATTTCAGCCCCCTCAGACGGCGGGAGGGTTAAGGGGCCCGATGCACTCGCACTGCGAGGTTCAATAAGATTTTCATTAACCATTGAAAAGTTTTTAATGAGCAAGGATTTTGCTCTCAACCCCTTGAGGGCACTCCAGTATTTAAATACTCGCCGAGGCATTTTTGTATTGGAAACTTTATGTTAATTCTTTAGGATGTAACTATTTTAAAATTCAACACAATAAGGAAATAGCTAATGGCTTATCTTTACCCATACGGTTTTTGTTTATTTATCTAAAAAAGAGACCGATAATTACATACAAACATTTAGAGCATAAGTTGATTCAGGAAACTCAATCAAATGTCAAACATGATAGTGTATTCTCCGTCTGAAGAAAGTGTGTAAATCAAAATTGACAATATTTCGCTATGAACCGTCACGTATTTAATTTCGTAATACTTCTACATAATTTCAATAGGGCTTATTTGACTAGACTATCCATAGACAAGTAAATATAGCGGATCTATTTTGTAAGTCTGATCGTTGACTTGGTTAAAGTACATGCAAATTGAAATTTATTTATTATTAACTATATTTTGTTTTAATATTCATCAGCCTGTGTCTCTCCACTATTGAATTTATATCCAACAGAAGACCATGCTCCTCCCAAGGCTTCCTCCGAAGCCTTGCAGATAGTCTATCCGCCTAGCCGCAGTCTGCGTTTTGTAATAATACTAGCTGTTGCCCACGACTTCGTCCGCGTTGAAAAATATTAAGTAGCCTATCCTGTGTCCCGTACGTCCAAATGTTTATCTACCAAGTTTCATGAAAATCAGTTAATTCATTTCAGAGTTATGGAGGAACATACATACACACAGAAAAAAATTCTAAAAATCATCAATTTAGTTTCAGTATCATGTATAGAGCCTATAAACACGATATCTCTGAAAACAAAGTAACTTACCCTTACAGATTTATTATTAGTATTGATGATGTATAATCTTCTACGAACAAGCATTTCAACATATACAGATACGTAGACATATTGGCGTTATATTAATAAAAAAGTTTTATTAATCGAAATTGGAACAGGTTTCATGATCCATTTTGTAACTTTTGATGGAAATTGCCGATCGGTGCGTCCACTAATCGTCTTTAAGCGGACTAACTTTAAAATGAAACTTGGTTAAGGAACCGATTACACCTGTCAAACCGCTCAGCGAGCGTTTTAAGACGTCTCACAAATTTGAGGGGATATAAAATTAATGGAGGTACCGCACAAACATTTTAATTTATTTTCTCAAAATTCGCTGAAAATTGAAAAGTGTTTATTCATTGTAAAAGCTTATAATGAATGTAAGTTAATTTTATATAGCGACTTCATATTGTAAAATAAAGTCGCTCTCCTCTTTTGTTTTTCTGCTCATCTCATCCAAATAACATAACGGAATTTTTAAATGCGGTTTTCATTAATGAGGAAGGTTTGTGTAGGTATAAAATTTGCAAAAAAAAATGCATCCTTGCGAAGGCAGGCGAGTTGCTAGTATAATAATACAATTGTAGCAGTATTTGTTAGCTTTTACACCTTAACAACTCAACCGCCTTAACTACATCATGAAATTTTGCATACCCATACCTTTCATTCAAAAAATACTTGTTGTTAGTACTTATATAATATGTTTTGCAAAAAGTTCTTAGTATGAGTATATGTTTTACAAAAAGTTCTTAGTATGAGTATATATTTTACAAAAAGTTCTTAGTATGAGTATATGTTTTACAAAAAGTTCTTAGTATGAGTATATGTTTTACAAAAAGTTCTTAGTATGAGTATATGTTTTACAAAAAGTTCTTAGTATGAGTATATATTTTACAAAAAGTTCTTAGTATGAGTATATGTTTTACAAAAAGTTCTTAGTATGAGTATATATTTTACAAAAAGTTCTTAGTATGAGTATATGTTTTACAAAAAGTTCTTAGTATGAGTATATGTTTTACAAGAAGTTCTTAGTATGAGTATAGTATGAATACAATTTCACAAAATGCTTCCACTATTTCTATACTGATAGGAAGTCAGAAGCTCAATCGATCCGCGGAAATGAGTTATAAGTAGGCGAGCAAATAGGGCCAAATCTGATAAGTGTTTTTCTTCGCCACGCCATTTGATTGATGCCTCCATTGTGCTCGATCGATTACGAGAACCATTTTTAAAACTCAAACTATACTGATTTATTTACTGCGATGCAGTGATGGCCTAGCTAGAGGGATTGCTGCACTTCCATCAATTCACATCTTAGTATTTCAGATTTTTTGTGTACATTAGAAATATGTATTTATAACTTGTTTGTTAACCTTTTTTTAATATTAGAAAGGGTGGCAGGCATGCCGACAGTCCACCAGATGGTAAGTGGTTATGGTCGCCTAAAGACACAAGCAAGTGCAGATGCGCTGCCGACTCTAAAAACATCTTAAGAAAACCAGCGTTTCTAAGAAGCCATTTTTTTGCTAACACATAATTTATACCTACTTAACAAACTGGCGACTATGCAAGTACATGACAACTCGCGGACACCCGCGAGTTGACTTATTAGTCAACTCGCGGGCGCCCGCCAGACAAAGTTTTAAAAAAATAGGCTTACTATTTTTTCATTTTTATTATTTACGATTTCAGCTCCTATTTAATACTTACACAAGATCCACTTTAGAATACACTTCCATCATTTCCATCGATATTTTGTCTACATCGCGAGTTTGGGTGTATCCAAAATAAACTAATTCTTTTTTTAGAATTTAAGTGTTCCAATTATAGATTGGCGCGGTCATCAAATATTTGAACCCCTTATTTATACTCGACGAATTGAAAGGGATCCAGATCCAGTATTACTGCTAAAACTAATAAACAGTTATCCTGTTTACTCGTTCTTGTCGTCCTGCTGTTCAGGTGTCATGTTTTGGTAACTCCTCTTTTGTCTTTCTGTTCAATTTCTATTATGATTTACCTATTGTATCTACGCGTTTGGAATATGTATGAATTTCTATAACTTTTATCAACACTTTTTCTATCTTATTTAGCACATTCCACGTTTATTTATATAAGTAAGTTCAGCACTTAATTTTATTATAACCAAAAAGAGATACTTCGAAATTATTCATATTCATACCTATATCAAAAGTGATAAAAAAGTAGGTGCAAGAAAGCAGTTGTTAAGATTTTCTCAACAATAAATATAAGAAAAAGTGAAAAACCTCACCGAGGCAACAATTTAAACAAATTAAAAATTCATGCCTGGAACAAGAGAAAGAAGAAAAACGCTTTTGTTTCGCAGCGAGAAGGCAACAATTAATTAAATGTCCATTAAGTCTGCAATCAATTCTGCATTTCAATTATTGTCAGTCAACGGGGCCCCTTTGCATCCTCTTCTCGGGAACTTACGAGCGTTTTCGTGCACCGTTTCCTAATTGGCCTATCTTCGGACACAGTACTTGTCATAGCCGTAACAACTGAACCACATAAGATAAACATTAAGTAGGTAGTGTCCAGGGCACACTGCATATCGCAGTCATTTAGGCAGCCCGTCTGGCGGCAGTAGCCACTTACCATCGAGTGGACCGTCAGCCTGTCTTCCGACCTTAACATACAAAAAACAGTAAATCTATTGTCTTATTTCTTTCTTCTATTGGCTGTCACTATGTGTTTTGTCACTAGTTACGCCACGCGGTTACAGCCACCGTTTAATTTCATAGAAATAAAATTCTATCTCTTTTCAATATAATATCGTAAGATATATTTGTAGACATATCAGTATCAGAGGGGAAGACATTAAAACAAGTTTGTACATTGCGAGAGAACTCCCTTGCGGAGTGTCCTTCAAAGTTAAGAGGTTAACGCAAGAGTCAGGAATGAGATTAATTGCTACTGATTTTAAATCTAGCTGCTTATATCTTATTTAATACCGCACTTCATAAATCATCTAAAATGACTCTTTGTGCATTTTAAATGAATATTTATCGATTTTAAAAATTCTTTCATCTATCACCTTTAGAGACATATCACCTATATCACCTATAGAGAAAACGACATTATTAGCGAGTAACATACTTAGGCTATGTTCAACAGCCCATGCAACAGCTAGTATATAAGTAATGTTATTTAACAAGCAAAATGACATCTGCTAACTTTGTATTTGTGGGCATTCGCTGGTTGGACTACTTAATTTTCGGGTCGGATGCGCGGCAGTCTCAATCCCCCAGAGTCATAGTTGCCGTCGGATTGCATGTCGGTCTTTATGCAAATCATTCAACAATTTTAATCTGTTCCCTTTGTCTGCGATTTACAAAGACCATTTTCTATGTTCTGTGGCATCCACGAAAGTTTTGTAGCGGTATATTTTTTTTTTTTTTTTTTCATTTGTCATAACATTTTTAGCTAAGGAAAAACTGAAATTTTAATTTTTTTATGCTGATTCGTGACCGATCGATTGGTTTAACAATACGTCGTTCATTAGATAGGACATCACATGTTCTATGCAGCACTGGGCCGCAATAGCGCCGTATAGGCAAAAAGATGAATATAAGGAATAAGATTAAAGATAATACAAAACCTGGTTTTGTCGTCCTATTATCACACATTAAAATTAAATAACTCATATGCTACTGTTTCATTGTGGCTTCAGTAATGATGTAGTTGAGGCCACTCTGTTACTTAGATTTTACTTACAAATAGGTTACTTATTCTAATTTTGACTTTTTTTAACATATGCAGTCACTATAAAAATTTTAAGGTATTTTTTCTATTACCTGAAGAGAACCTATTTCCGTAACCTATTTAGTCAAATTTTAATTTTGACCTAACCCTTAACCTAAGCCGTAAGCCGTTCGGCGCTTTTTTTTTGTCCTGTGATACTTTTTATTTTTGTAGTTTTATTCTAAAAAAATAAATTCGTGTTCCATTATTAAAACGAAAAATTACAATATAAAATGAAATTTTTACAGTAGATCTTTATATCTTTCTTTTCTTTTTTCTTTTTAGTAATAAAGGTCTAGTACTAATTCAATACAAAGTCCTGTATAAGAATATCTACTAATGGAATTAAAATTTCTGTCCTATATATTATATAGACCTCCCTCATATGGGCTGCCAATTAATGTTACTTTGTAACATAACTATAATCCATCAATGTATTTCTCACTTAAAATATAGTTATATTGATCGATTACCAGGCGACAATAACTAATGAAGTTGTTGGCTTTTGTTAAGACTGTATAGCTGAATTTCTTTGCCGACTCACAGCGCCCATTAAAGAAAACAATAAAACGTGTCACCAATGAACCAATCGTGTGGCGATTATTAGCCGTTTTGAAAATAGAACTTTTGTAGTTGTGGGTCACGGGCGTCTTTTGTGCCTGAAATTACCCCTTGCTTAGGTAAGAGATAGGTTTATTTGCCGCTGAAAGGGGCGGTTCGAGTTTGGAAACTTTTCGGAAGTGCGATCCGGTTAAGGATTTGTACGCCTTAAATGTCAACAAAGTTGTTTCTTGAATAGACTTCGCGGAGTTAACCAAACGGCGCTCGGGTTGCCTAATTCTACGATGCGTATTTATATTAGGAATGTTAATTATTGGGTCTATAATAAAGAGGTCTTAACAATATTTCTTAATATTATTAAAAGTCTATAATAATATTGTATCTTAATTATGTTAAACAATAAATACCATATAAATACAATAACTGCAGGTTATTTTTTTATACAAATATATCTGGTTAGGCTGCAGTGTGGAACTTCCTGACAATCAGTGATGTGCCGGATATCCGTATCCGTATCTGCGGATATCCGAGGGAGGAGAAAGATCCGTATCCGTATCCGTTACTTCTTGGCGGATCTTTTTACAGATCTTTTATATTATTAATTTTTAATTCATAGATGAAATTCTATATATAGGTGATTAGGTAGCAATGAAAACTATTTAATTCCATTCAGATTATGTTTTATTTTTTAAAATCAAACATTTGGCACCTTTATAATGCAAGCGTCAAGTGGCGGGCGTCAACTATCGTATTCGTATTGATTGAGTAAGAAATTTAAGATCTGTATCCGTATCCGTATTCGCAGATCTTGACACCAAATATCCGTATCCGGATCCGTATCCGCGGATCTACATTTTTAACGAACCGGCACGTCACTACTGACAGTATGGTGTCAAAAAGCCTTCTGTATCTGTCCCTAAAACCAGCCATCTAGCGAGCACTTCTATTCCGAGAGCCATTTCGACCAACACCTCAATGTTGGTCGAAATTACTGTCGGGGTGGCCATCACCTCATGAACTAAATCTAGATACTTACTTAGCTTATCCGTTATTCATAGTCCAACGTTGAGATCGGTCAATATTTAAGTATTTTACTCGTTAATTAATTAAAACACTTGTTTTAATTAATGATCACTGATCATAAATTAGAACAAGTTAAATCATACTTTAACTAGATTTAGGCTACTTTGAAAGTATCGTTTAAATAGTCGACGTTAACTTGAATCAAACTCGCGAACCTTGAGGGAGAAGGGTAACACTTTGACTCGACCATTGAACATGCGGTCGTCTGTACTAAAATAATAAAGTATTTTAAATAATAAATAATGTAAATACACATATTGTATGTGTTTAAAGTTATAGAATATCCCATACCTAAGTTGAAGTAACAAACACACATTACAAGAGGTACTTAATATGTATAAGGCATTTGAGACGCGAATAGGTATTGTTAAAATTTAACGAGCTGTTCCGATAACCAAAGTTTCGAACACAATGTCAAAGGGTGAACACATTTTATCAAACAACCCATGAACCCACCAATTGAGAGAATATATTTACTATAATACTGTTGCGCATATACTCGTATAAATATTGTTTATTAGTTAGAACGAAAGAAGATAAGCACATAATTGACTTCTAAAATAAAGTTATGCAATATCTTTCACATTTACATCATGCCACTTTTATATAATGTCTTCGTAGCCAGCTACAAAAATCACCTTTCTTTACTGTTTTTAAAGAAGTATATTATATTGAACAACATACTTAATTTCATAATTTTTCGTATTAAGAAGCTTCTTCTTTGTCACATCTCGTCTCATTATTCTCGCGATTGCCGCTGAATGCATTTATAGTGATAATATTGTGTCGGCGCGAACTTGCTTCGGCTGCAGGCTACACCCGCGGTCGTTCCGAAATTAGTAAAGTTTACGCGATCATTATTGGCGCGGCTCACAAAGGGCCCGCACGCCCTTTGACGACGCATAATTATGCTACAGTTCGCGGGCTCAGCAGCGAATATTACCACAACTTTGTCACTTCAACTATTGTTACAGTCTTTAACGCCGCACTTTCATTGTCTCCTTTAAATCAAACAGCTTTTTCAACTCCAGATTAAGTTGGCTCACTTTTAGAGTTGACGCTCCGCACATTTAATTCATTTACTATCTTTCGTCTGAGCCTTCTCTTGGTTTAGAGCTAAGTAGTGCCCAGTGTACACTGAGTTGCGCAGTCATTTGAGCAGCGTTGTCTGGCGGCAGTAACTAAAAATACCGTAAAATAACAGTATGTGTGTTTATTTGCTTCGATAGGTGAGTAAGGGATGTCGGAGTATATTTCGCCATTAATCCCTTATGCTTAATCACACTAAGGCCGGCAGCACACTTACAGCATCTTTGGCGTTAAATCAGAAGACCATTAAATTCGCTGGGACTAAATAATAGAATTTGTATTTATAGTAGTGTCACCTTGCATAAATTGCGTCAAACATAAAATAAATAGAACATAAATCTATGACATCCGTCAAAAACTAAAAGATTCAGTTTCGCTATAGGCATTGGCGAACTGCCAACTACTTCTTCACAGAGGTGATAAATCGGAAAACTTATGTTTAAGATAATCTCCTAGTTCCAATCACGTGCGCCCATTTTCTTTTAATCAAAAGCCAGCCAATCGAGGGTGGCGCCGAAAATTAACCCGTACAGAGCTCGAACTTTGCCCACTTGACCTAACCCTTATCTCGTCGGAAGGTCGACTTTCAAACGGCAATTCCCGAGACCAGACGCCGCTAACGTCCAACTACAAATTTCGGAACCGCAAATTGCGCGTCTTTGAGCTCCGAAGCGCGACGGAAACGACCGAAGTCGCTTCGTTAGAGGTTGGATTGCAGCTATTGTAGTAGCGCTTTAATCGCTTCTGGACAATGGGCAGTGACGCGACGTAATTGTCGCTAAATAGTCGCACAGTGGACGCGTTGATTTTAATTGTCTGACGTTGCGCGCTGCGTTGGTTCTGCGTTTGCCGTTTTTAAAGTGGCCCCGTTTATAACAGTTTTAACCGTTAATTATCGCAGCACAAATGAGTCGCTCCGGCTCGAATGACGGATTTAATTTGTTGACGATCGCGCCTTTTACGCTGTCGTTATTTTCGCGCGATGAATTTTATACGTGCGTTAATTTACAGGCGTATTTGTCGTCTCCGTTTCGCGGTCAGTCGGGATAAAACCGGTTTTCAAAATTAAATCGGTAACCGTAAAACATTCCTAAGCACCCAGTAAACGTAGTTGCTACGTTTACTGCATGCAAAAACTAATTGAAACTATAAATATAAAAAGCTGACGTTCAACCTCGCTTCTGCTACCATTCCACAACGCGCTAGAAATAGCAGTTTCATAATCTCGCGATAAATAATCTCGCTTACAAAAGTTTTATATGAAACCTACTTATCGCTTTTTCAATTCTCACTAAAATAGAGTTAGAGACGCATATGTGTCGCAGTTTATACACACGCTACCGAAATTTGAACACGGCCAGAGTACTCGCAACTTATCCGGTGGTACATCGCACGCTTTCTATACGTTAGTTGTAGATATCTTAGCGACAACACGGCAATGTACTTAAAATAACCGAAAAAGTTACTCAAAAGTTGTTTTCCGCTCGGTTCTCGTAGCGTCGTCCCCAGTATCCGTTTGTCTCCCCCTCTCGCGGCGGAGTCCTCACCGCACCCCCTCCGTCCCCCGCTTGGCGTGGGGGGCCCGCGATAACCGCTTTTTATACGCATAATGCTGGGGATCTCTTGCTAAGCTGATAGAATTGTGGCGGAATCAGCAACGCCATTGAAGTTCTATTAAATTGTAACACTCTCGCGTCCGCGCCAACGCGCCTGTGAAATTGTGGCTTTATTCAAATGGCTGCGATTATTTTTCGTGTAAAAGAATTTTAAAATTAGAACCGCCGCAAATTGATCGCCACTTTCGCCGCCAAATCCCACTCTGTGAATGTCGCGTGAAATACTCTTCATTAATATTAGATTGGAGAAGATTATTCTGACAACGTGTCATACTTGTGTGCAAAATTTCATGACAAACAAACATTCGCATTAATAATGATAGTTAATTTCGCATTTATAATAATAAGATAATATATAAAGCTAGATTTTTGATCTTTTTTTTTATTTTTCAATTAAGTGGTTTGTTTTCGCAAATCTTTTCAGATTCTCTTTATCTTTTTTGTTTAGTAGCTGCTGACGAGCTCAACAACATTTTTGCGACCTACATTCTCCTTAATCGTTATGTTCTATTTAAAAGAAGAATTTAGTAAAACCTGTCAGCAATATATATGTATATACTTATCAATAATATTAAACCAACGCGTTCGATAAAACAACATTATGGTAATTAACTGTCAGTTATCAAACTAAACCAATAGATATGTTTGGTTTGTTTGTGAATAATTCCGTTAACACAAACACTGGCTGGCGTGCCCTTATCTAATTCAACAAATATGTGTACCGGCTGTCATGTCGCAGGTCGGGAAATGTCATTCGCGAATGTCAAAACGTCACTTTTGATTAATGAGCTCCAATTTTGAAAATGTATCGAATCTTAGAAAAATACTTAACAATTTTAAAACCATCTATTTATTGGGTTATATATTTATATAATATTAAACTTTTTTATATAAATTAATTTACTTTAATAAAATACTAAATTTTACTAAATTACGAAACAGTATCCCAGATTATAAACTGCAGTTTTTATTAAATTCTAAAAGTAACCGTCCAATAAACACAGAACTTGTATATTTTTAAATGCTGAAAAGAAGTGCTTCAGAAGAACTGCTGAAAAATCTGAACCTTTCAAACTATCTACTTAATGCAGATCATATGAAAAGTTTCCAGTATAGTATACGCTTATATCTGGAAATGACATTCCTCCTACACACAATGTCCATTTTTACTACTGAAACAGTACACATAGATATTATGTATTCTCTTTTCTAAAATAGAGTAACTGCGGCTTTTTACGTCCTAATTTAAGATTTTAAAATGTATTATTATCTCTAAAATTGCAATGGATAATCTAATCATTCCACCCATTAGGTTTTGTAATAATTCGTTATACCTATTACTTATAATAATAATTTCTATAAATGACTCATATATCGCTCATATTAATATGCTTTGAATATTAATATGCTTGACGACACGTTTGGTCTAGTGGCTAGTAACCCTAGCTGTTAACCAAACGGTCGCGGGTTCGAATCCCGCTAGGGGCAAATGTTTATGTGTTAACATTTTACCTTTGTACCCGAGTCATGGATGTTTTGTATTTATAATATGTATGTCTTTAAGAAAAAAAAAAGTAATCAATGTAGTATATCAACTGTCTGGTATCCATAATACAAGCATTAAGTTGCTTAGTGTGGAACTAGATGGTGCTGTGTGGAATGTGTATGTATTTATTTATTTAAAAAAAAAAAAAAAAAAAAAAAAAAAAAAAAAAAAAAAAAAAAAAAAAAAAAAAAAAAAAAAAAAAAAAAAAAAAAAAAAAAATTAGCGACAAGATCCCGCCAAAAGTTTTCATTTATTTATTAATTAATTGATAAAAATTTAAACCCTATTATTATGTGGAATTACAATACCCCACAAAACCATTTGACAGTTTGTCTGTGAGAACATTATTAGTCCATCTATCTATGTCATTTCAAATAATTTATATAAGAAGAGTATTGTATCATAGAGAATATCCATCATAGGTCACAAATTACAACTACATACAAGCTAAAATGTATATACAATAGCTCGTTAGATTTCAGTGCAGGTACTTTTCTAAATAATAAGAATTCTAAATCTAGTTTGACGATGGGTACGCCCATGCCCATACGTATTAATGGCCGACTATAATTTATTTGTGCTAGTAAATGGGATTAGCAGCGGGTTCCAGACAAAACGGGAAAAGCCTGCGGGTGGCCATCGTCTTGCAAATTTTCACATGCTAACATTTTTTATTTCTTACACGATGATTCTAAAGATGAGTCCGGACATAATACTTCATATAGTTATATCTTGTTTATAATTCGCAATTCGATAAAGTCGTAGACAAAAACTGTAATTGTAAATGTCGTCGTTGTAATGACATAAAAGATTCCTGGCAAATTGATCCTCATTCTTCCATGAACACATCTTGATGGTATGCTAAGAAAGAGAAACCTACATAACCTATATATAAAGTAAAAGCATAAAAAATGCATGACAGGTGCGAATAGAAACTTAGAGATTGTGTTACAGTAAGTTAATCCTGCCCACCGAGTTTAGCGGCTCTTTGTAACAAATAAAAATACTTATCACGTAAGATCCGTCGTCCGAGGACAAGTCTCGTAAAACGGACCAGCGTGGAGGTAATAAAATGTCTTCTGCAATCAACTCTGCCGGATTCGCACCGATTGGATTTGTCTCGCCCCGGTTGCACTCTCTCCTGTCTTCGCGACTAAAACAATACCGATACTCTTTACATATACATAACTCTCTTCCCGCCCTCTGTCCTTCTGTATGTATACTTATATCTTTTAAACTATACAAAGGATTTTAATGAAGGTTTCTATATATCATTTGCAGAATCCGTTCGGCAAACAAATTAGAAAAAGACATCTGTATTATTATATACAAATCTTTATAATATTAGTACAAAAGAATAACTTGAATAACTTTTTTTTTTAAATGAGTCTTCAAATTCCATCATATAAGGGCGGCCTTTAAGTTAACACCTCGCCTTAATGCAGCTTTGAAATGCATGAACATTGATAAAAGGAACTCTGATAACGTACAGCCAATGTAGGATAGGAATGTATCGAGCGATTCAAGTGGCGAATCTCACGGGGCGCCGCGCGAATAAATGAAGTCGGGGGCGAGGCGCGAACTTGCAAAAAAATCCCCATTTACGGGCCGCGCTCGGTGCCGCGAATATAAAATATTGATCTCCGCGAATATTTATGGAAACATAAAAAGGCGGAGGTGCGAAGCAACCGCCTGATGGAATACCCGTGTACGGACTCTCACCGCTGTCTCCCGAATTCGTCTCCACCTACATTACCAAGGGATTAATCCCGTCGATTCTTCGCGGTTTATGAGAGCTACGCTAATATACTTTGGACCATAAATATGTGCTTAGTAACGGAGAGTTCCGCTTCACTTTAGCGTATTGAGAAATTCAATTTAGAACTTCTATTTTCAAAGTCATCGGAGTTCATAATTCCGTTTCGGTCAGAGAGAATTTTGCAAATGAAATTCCATGGATCTCGTCCGCCTGGGACGCCCTCCGGGGGCTTGTTATTGCCCATTTTTTTTATGTAAAAATCCATTTTAATCCACACGGTGGCGGCAATAATTCACGGCTTTTGTTTAGATGGTAGATTAGGCGGTCGAGTTTTGTCAAAAATAAGGTTATTTATAAATTGAATTTATAAAAATAGGCGGGTGCATTTGGCGCGGTGCCCGTTTGTGTATGGAAAGTAGGGATTTCACACTCGGTGTAGTAATAGGTTTACCGTGTGATTACTAATCAGGATTATCAAACCTTAACTTGCCCGCGTCGGCTAAGTGCTATCCCGAATCGCTTGCTTTACCTCTCAACTACGTAAATAGAGTTAACCGAATATAGGTTAAAATAAACTGAAATATCTCATAAATTTAACTGCACACCTACTTTAATTTTTATGAATCGTATAGTGATAATGATAGGTGTTTAGAGAAGGAGATAGGCAACTTATAAAAATTTAATTTGGTGAAAATTTGAATGGTGAAAATTAAATGAGAAGTTGGTATGGGGAACAAAAGAATGATTAATTATTTCATTAGAATGTAGTTTGATAAAAACTTCGTGAAAAAACTTACATACATTTTATATAAGTATATTATTTTTATTTAACACACATAGGCTGGTCCTTAGATATTGTTATATTCAGAGTAACTCCAATATATTAAAAAGATTAACATCACGGCCCCACTTAATGATTTAATTAATTTCTTTATCACCAATCCTGCGTCGAATGCAACTGCGCTTGGCTGTCACTTTGCAAGATCGATGACGTCATTATTGTTCTCGTTTAAATGGCGTATAGCGCCCATTAGGCCGTACTGTAAAAAAGCAACGTTCACAAAATGATTCATGAGGAGATTCTTTTATTAAATCCGTTGCACCTTCAATGTTTGCCGGCAAACATACATTATCTAAGTGTATATAGTGTGGGGTAAGCAAATTCGCCGAGTTTTGTACAAACGAATGACGGATCGCCTCACGCCTTAGGAAGCAGAAAAGGCCGGCGGAGCACTCCAGTTTAAAACCCATTTCGAAATGTAAACGTAACTCAAACACCGTCCACTAGCTCCTTACCATTAGCCATCCATCTTCCCGGCCTAACCGTACCTTATAACGGTGACGAACGATGGCCCTCCGATACGCGAGATGACACAATGCGATGACCCCAAATCCATTCCTTCCAAGGCCCGAGTAATAGTTTTTTTTTTTTTTTCGTATCCTCTCCATATTTTATCGGGTGTCCTTTTTATGAGGGTTATATGGGGAATGTGTCATGTTGCGATTCGTTTCGCGGTGCTCGAGTGTACATATTTGATGCAAAACCGTAAAGGATTGATGATGCCTGTCCCATTTTTTTTCTGTTTCAATCGACAATCCATTTATTCCGCCCCGGAAAATGTTTAAGACACACGATGACACTTTCATAATCTTGATTCCGATATAGTTCCTTAGGCATTTGTTTGTAAGATTATGCTTGTAAGATTTATGCAATAAAAAAAAAATCATTCTATTTTTTTCATTCTACTACTAGTGTTGTAAATGCGAAAGTTTGTGAGAATGGATGTCATATATAGATGTATGTTACTCTCACGTAAAAACTACTCAACGAATTTTGATCAAACTGATATAGTTTAATTAGTGCAACTAATATAGTTTTAGTTTATACATTTGAATAACACATAGGCTATAATTTCTAAAGGTTTTAAATGGCATTGAAAAATATTTAATAAAGTTTATTTATCCGTGACACTCGAGTATTGTTTCTGCCTCATCGGGTGATAATTAAGTCCATAACCTAACCCGCCCGAAAAATATTTAATCTGACAATAGTGTATGCAGAAAGCAAATTCATGTAGGTATATTAAGTTTTTCGAAAAATGTATGGTTGATCATCTCAACCACATAAAAGTTGGGTTGAGAAAATGAGATCGTCATACTCGAATATTAGGACTGGTTCTAACTCGGTTCCTATACACCTTTGCATGTCGCATGACCTTAAAAGCATTAACTGTTTTTTTAAATATGGCAACAAGGAAAACAACAAAAAACGATATAGTTGATGGTGATGGTGATTACTGTGCGCTGCAAGAAATACAAATCTTTTAGAGCCCCAATCTCTTGATATATAAATATTTTGATTGGGTTGTTCAATTATGTTTCGACAATAGAATGTATTCTGCTATTTTAACGCCGATCACAATATGTTTGGTTTGTGTAAAAATTAATCACATTAGGAGTAAATATTCAATATCTACAATTAACTGTACACATTATACCTACCCAATTTGTTTGCATTAATACTATTTGCTTTAGAAAAAGATAAATTCAATTCATTCCCGCAATAGTAGACCCTTTGATATAAAGGCACAAATGATCAACAAGATTCAAGCGTGTGATGTGTAATAATTGCATCTATAAATCAAAATGACATGCGTTTAATCGCGGGTGGCGGGAACCCTACCGGATGCCCCGGCCTAAGGGACCCAGCGTCGTCTTTGTGAGGAAAAAAGCTGAAGAAAACCAACCCTCGCTTCGCTAATGCACACAGCGTTATCTATTTGGATACAAAGGGACCAAGTGTGCTTGACCTCTACACGCGTACATACGGGCCTGTTTGCTAAACCGCCTTGATGGAAAATCTATACGATTAAAATCTCCTTTGAGAGGATTTAGTTAGTTCGCTAAATCAAATTGAAATACTCGTATACATCTACGATAAAACATTGAATTTAAACTAGCTAATGTATTTAAAGTGAATCAATTCAATGTTAACGTCTCCTTGGTCCATTCATGAGATTCTTGGGTTTATAATTTTTTTATTATCATTAAAACATAAAAAGAGTAAAAATATTAAATTATTACAGCTTCTGTAGGAGAATCCAGCTATGGTTGTTTGGACATAAAGTAATCTATATCAGAAATTTCTTTTCTTTTTTCAATGTTTTTTAGTGTGATGCCTTTTTTGGGAATTAATCAAATATCGCACTGATCACGTCAAACGGAAAACTGATTAAAAACAAAAACGCAACATGACAGCGCGCCACTGTCAACGTCACGTCAATTCCCTCGGGCGGCGGCCATTTTGAAATGCAAACACACTGGTAACCCGATCACTCCATAGAGGACCGAAACGCAGATTTATTTTATACGCGATATGATTAACCGCAATTCGCCCCCATCACGTGATTAAGATAGAGGTTGCACATACGAGCTCGGATCGTTACACAACGGCGGGGGGTTCACGGCCAATTACGCAGGGAAAATGCATTTTTTGCTCACAGTACAATGGAAGTCCTTGTATACAGAGGCGCGCGACGCGTGAATGAGCCACTCAGTCGGTGTCGAAAACCTCTCGACGAAGATTCTTTATGGCGACGCATCTCGACTCGTATAGTGACAAATGCGCATCGCGCGCGTAGTCGTTTATTTGCACTACTTTCATGAGCTTTATATGTAAAAAAAACTATATAAAATTACATAGCTACTATATAGTTATATATATAGTAAATTTTATATATAGTATTTGCAAGTAAACTGCGTTTCCCATTTTTATTTTGGTATTTCTGTTATTGGCACTAATCATCTCCTTAGAGAAGACCACCACGAAATAAACAGAATAACATTTTTGTGATTCATTAAAAGGTGCCAGATCCCATTTTCCTATCCCCTCATAAACCCTCACCCTTTATCCTACTAAGGTGAAGGACGCACTTGCTTGTGTTAATAGGCGACGGTAGCCACTACCATCAGTAGGAGCGTCGGCTCACCTGTCAATATTTACTATAAAAAGTGGCGGAATTGCTCACATCCAACAAGCATACAAGGCCATGTCCGTTTTTGGTCTTGACATTCTTAATACGGCAACTAGTAAATTATACGTTTTGCTAAACATTCATGTAGGTACATAATACATATGAGCATTAAAAGGTGCATGGAAATTTCACCATAAACCGGCTCGATGCATTACCATAACGTTACTGTATATAAACCTGATACGCCGGTGAACACAATGGTGCTACATAAAATGCAATGTTTTTTTGAAATTTACTGACTTAATATACGTATTATCTACATTATTTTCCGATCGCTGACATTGTAGTGTCAATATTCGGCTTCAAATTTGCAATATCATAGGTAATATTAGTATTACACTATCGATTACCCGAACGCCTCGATGTTTGTAACGTGTAGATTATTACCGGATAGTTATCTACTAAGAAACGTCCATCACGTACGTAATTTGGATATATGCGAATCCCTTTGGTCGACGCGTAATCGGATAAGCTCAATGACCCGCGAGGGGTGCAGGGGTGAGGCAAAGCGGCGGGCGATCATCAATCTCTATCAGAGCATCGCCGACGGCGGAGCTCACACTTCCGTCGCTGAAAAAAGCGGCGACGAAAAATATGACCGCTTCCGTGTGGACACGTGACAGTGTGATGGCGCGTTGCTCCGACTCTACCGTACATAAATCTCCACGTCACACATCACGATGGAACCATCCGACGGAGCCCGGAGGTCCTTTACTAACGACTGCGCCGCTTTCACACAACAATCTTAACGACCTACACTAATAAAGGCACGATCTTAATGATACCACTTGACAAATCGTCCACCGCTCACCAGTTCACACTTTTGACAGTGGATGGTTTGTTAATGAAGCATGATATATTCCCGGCATTAATATTTCATCCGCGAACGGTACGCCTTTGATTATTCGCTGCAAATTACATTGTTGTAGAAGCAATTACACAAAACATTAATTTACCGCTCCAATCTCGTTTGTGAATCGTTCATTAGCGGAAAGGGGGAATCGGTCCAATACTAAAAGGAAACTTTTGACAAAAGTTAAGACGTAAACGGCAAATGAATCTGCATTATTCCGCCCCCGCCACGGTACGGACGGAGAGGAGACGATCCTCGACTCGCGCCATTCTTCAGATAAGACAATTAAATAACTATCTTGGCCCATTTATCTGTTGGAACTCGTTTTGTTTGTTTCAATTAAACGTAATTAATGCCTCTGCGGACGGGCAAAGGTTAATGAAGTCGGGACTCCTGTTATCGGACATCTGACGGGCTCAACTCGAATCAAATGTCCGCCTCCTGACGTACCATTGTCCTCTCTAGCTAATAAAACATGAAGGGAAGCAGTGACGTTAAGTGGTGAGAAACTCGCTCGGAGGTATGCAGGCAATGTGACGGTCTACATAGGCTCATTTCTCATTCTCTCACTCTTTGCACCTCGTCTAATATCGAAAGGAATTTCCCAATTTCGTGGCTCTTATCGGCAGACCCGATGACACCTATGAATCTTTGTCGCACCGCGGCGAATCCATTCCCCCCCGAAATCCATTGGCGGGTATCAGTCACCGCGGTAACTGCATTCTTCGTTAGACAGCTAATTTGGCCCCCCATTTACGTGTAAGTCGAGCATCTATCACGACAGCGTCTCGGCATTTCTTCCAATTTACCAAGGAGTGCTCCTCTATCGGAAGATTCAATGAATGATAACGAGCCTAATAAATACGAAGTCGGCTCCCAAATAGCCGTAATTAATTTAATGGATTTATACAAAGAAATATGTACAATGAGATAGTGAGATTAATGGTTCAACTTCATATTGTTTCGACCATTAGCGGATGTTTAAATCGTGAGGATATTCGGTTACGTGGTAACACGAGAGGCACCGCTCATCCTCGCGTCCCGTCCCGCTTTCGAGCATTTTATTTTATCCCTATTTACTTGTAAACACTAATGATGGTGCTCCGGCGAGCTTTCTAACGAGCTGAAACGTTGCACTTTCCTCTTATTATCGTCTCTACAATCTAACACTGTAGCCTCTCTCAAACTACACTATTTACGAGACAAACTATATTTATTCAAAAAGTTCCGATGTCCGACTGAATGTGGCGCGACTATTATCATTTCTAATGCAGTGTTCAAACGTATATGCGAAGTGACTTTTATGTGCGATGTAAATGTCTAAAGTGTCGACCCACTTTGTAAAGTTGTTACGTTAGACAACGCATTAACATAACTGCCGTTGAAGAGTCCGAGCGGCTCTTTTCAAGTGAAGGAAGTATAGGCGTACTCGGCGTCTTCATATCTGAAATCAGCGCAACATAAATTAGTGGACAGGTCGCGTGACGGGCCGACTTAGGCAACGTCGTCTCCTTATCGTATTCCGGAAACCGCCCAACTAACCGCGCCATATATCCCACGCCAACAAAAAAACCTGCTCTAAATCCATCCGCAAAAAAGCCCACATTTCCCCAACACGACGCACGTGACCGACGTCCCGCTATTGCAATACCACCTCTATACATAAACTCAGACAGTCCAACGGGGAATTCAGAGAATAGAATTCACAACAACAAATAAGGTAACATTGCCAGTATGTCAACATAAATAAAGCCGAGTGTCCTTTAACGAAGCAGACGTTGATGTTAGAACGTAATAGAGACAGTACACGAGAATATGGACTCTATATCTTTTGATTTAAAAATGAGAATGCTAGTTCGAGCCGAGGGGTAGTAAATGAAGGTTCGCATTTAGCGGTCGCGGTGGTAGTGATATGGGTGGACTTCCTTTGTCTGGTAATCTTATCAGTGGCGGCCGACGGCTGCGTCTTGACATGATACATTGCTCGCTCTATACATTTACATCCGCGACGGGTTAAGTATATCGATTGTAACTTAAGGACCCTTGCTTAATTAATACTAGTCATGACCCTGTTAGACTAGATTCTTGTTTTCCCAATTATTTCAATGACAATCGACCGATTCAATAATTCAATTTGAGACATCAGTTAATATTTCAATCAACCTTTTTAGGGCATATTCTATAAAGATAAGCTCTCAGTTACAAAATTGGAACTCAAATGGAGCTGTGGTCCTACGATTAAAATGCACGCGTAATGTCATTATCTCCGGCCCATTTTACTTGTAATTCCAAGATAACCGTTTTCGGTCCATTGAAGGATTTCGTTAATGTTTTTGAATTTTGACGATATTATTTCCGGAAGCGAATATTGAAATCCGGAGGTAGTAAAAGGTTTCCTGGACATTCTTTTGACTGCAAATCTCGTAATCGACGTACCAACACCGGAACGAAGGTCGACAAAGGCGCTCTGCTCTGCTCGTATCCCTTCGTAATCGCAAACTTTGAATACACCTCTTTCGACTATCGAAAAGTTTCCGATAATGGATTTGTTCGAGGACTCAATTGTTCCAACGATGAATGGGTACTAATTAAAACAAAGTCACGACGACGCCGGACCAAGTTCTCGATTGTTTCCCAACTATAAATCGCACTGCTTCTCTCATATAAATATTGTACTCCACCGAACTTTGATGCTAAATTTAAAATCAAATCGAAGGAAATGCTTTTACCAGAGCCCTTTTCCTTTCAAATAATCCATTTTTCTTTACCTTACAAAGATTGGCAACACCTATGATGTTACTTAGGTTAATGGTTGACGATGTTTCTTGTAATTTACCCTAAGAAGAAATACCTGAAGATAATTTGACAAAGCTAATGTAATCAATCTTGGCGTGTTGTATTTTCAAGTTCGAATCCAGATTAAGGGGGTAAATTCAAAATTGCTTCGGGAATGTTTGATATAACGAGTTTAAGATTGTAAGCACGTGTTGCCGGCGCGTTCTTGTCTTGTAAGATTGCCCAAATGTAGCCCGTTTTCTACGGTATGTCTCGCACAAGTGTACTCCACGTCTCATACATCAACGTCCCGAGTTATGAAACTACCTGGAGAGAGATATATGTTTGACAGTTTGTGCTTGACTTGCTGAATAAATGCATGTCTCTACTCACATAAAACCATACGGTAACGAAGTCTGCAAAGAGAAACAGATGGTACGAGCCACTAAGATAAACCGTAGTTACTCTATTACGGGAGGGGACTACTACTTTCCGCTTCCAATAAGAAATCACGTTTCATAGGATCGAATTCGCTCGCAAATGAGCCGAAACACACACCCTTTATCTTCCACTAAGCAAGCTAAGGTTTTCCTCAGAAAAAAAAATGCGTATTGGAAATGGGAAACACGAGAATGACTACCTGATGGCTTGAAAAATATAAAAGTTTACGATGCGTTACATAATAATATGCGAATGCAAGCAGATGTGTTAGTGAATGCAGACGTTTTAATGAAAAACTTTGGGTCAGTCGTCACAAAGTCGCTATATGCTATGTAAACATCCACAAAGCTCCATCGAGATGAGCAAAAGCCAATTTTGAGTAAAGTAAAGCTGGAAAAAAAGAGTTTGTTCCGGTACGCATCGACAAATCCCTCGGCGGCGTTCAAAATCGCGTTCCCTTTTTTAAGTTGAGACGATTCGCGTAACGAGTGTCGAATTCTCGAGCCCCGGGGTCCCCTCCAGGAGACGAAGTGTCCCCCGGAGGTGCCTCTGTAATTACCCGCCATTACAGACAAAAGACACGACTCGTCTGATTACCATAATTCCCAAGCCCCGAGACGGGATATAAATGGGCCACATTTTGTAGTAGCACGAACAGTGACGTGTGTATTAATGACTATACTTGTCCTCTTAAATTAGGTGAGGGATCCGGTGATTTAGTTTTTCATTGGGGATAGCAAATAGGCGGGATGAATCGACTCGTCCATAGGTTCGACGGACGACATTTGTCCTGCCACCGGGCGTCTGCGGAAACAAATTGCCAAGTTTTTACCTTCGCAATTTAAATGAAGCCCGCAAATGTAACGCTCTTTGAAATTCATTTCGGATGAAGTTTACAAGGAATTTATAAGCTGTTACTAATGATTATTATTTTGATCGTAGCCTGTGAGGCAGAGGGCGTTTCTCATTAGAAGCTCCAAAATAAATTGTTTGACTTCTAATTACTACCAAACGAATTGTTTCAAAGACTCGAGCCACAAAGAGCCGCCGATATTATCGAGAAGTTCGCCATTTTCATTTCGGCAATGAAACGGGGTCGATCAAGAAAAAAAACAACACAAAAACCCTTTTAAAATTAATTGAGTTTTCTTGTGGCTACATCGGCCGCTACAATAAATTAATTAACGCTCGAAGGAATCTTTAAAATTTGTCGAGGATCAAAAGTTGACTAAGAACTGATGGAGAAGGGAGGGCTAGAGGGGGCTAAGGCGTACAGATAATACTTCGATTTTCGATTAGGTTATATTAACGTTGGGAGAGGCCTCCGCCGCACCCCGCGGTTCAAGCGATGCCTCCCGACCCAATATATTTTCTTTATAACTAACTACCGAAACACGCGATCTTTGATCCATTTACATGGGCAGATTGACGCCAGCATTTGTTTGTTTACGAACCATTACGGTGAGCAATATTTCTCCCTAATTGAATTTCAACTTGTAAATTTTCGTGGATGGAATTAATTAAATCTTTCCTGTTCCTAATGGTCGCTTTTGTTCATGTAGCGAGCTGATTAGTTTTGTTAAATCTTTTAGCATCGCGCTCTACAATCGGTACTTCTAAGGTCTATTTCGAGCGTATATCATGATAAAGTACGACCCTTATTCGAGTGTACTTTATTGTGAATAACGTAGGCGGGCCACGTGTTCTCATATCTCTCTGAATACAATTTCCTCAGTCTTTTGTTTTTCCTTTTTCTCTTTTGCGAGATTGTTGTGACGCTCTCAATTAGATAAGCTACGCTGATTTGTAAATTTATGTTAATATTAAAAATATACTTTTCAGTTTCTTTTTTATGTTATTTTATTTATAGTACTTTGCTAATGTAAGTATGTTCTTTGTCGACAGGTTGTCTGCTGGAAGGGACGAGGCCACCCCCCGATGTGCCACCGCGAAACCCTACAATGTCGCGGCTAAACGGCCGTATCACAGGCAACCCTGCCGATCTGACGGATTTTGAGCCTTCGTGTCTCGTGCGCACACCCTCGGGGAATTTCTACGTGCCTTCAGGTATAGAATACTATATTTCTTCATCTGTAATTAATTATTCACATTTTTTTTTAACATTTGGCATAGTATTCAAATTTTTTGTTTGTAATTAATTGCTAAGTGTTTGTAATTAGAGAAAGCTGGTTTATATTAAGTGCAAATGCGACCTCATTTTACATTTTTGCCATGATTTTTCTTTAATTTTTCAAATCTATCATTTTAGGGGACATTCAAAAAAATCCGTCAATGGATTATAAATCGAACTCATCGTGTAGTAGTCCAGGAAAACAAGACAAAAGTACATTAGAGAGGATGGATCGGAATGAGAGGTCGCATCCTGCATTCGGTGCGCCCGTGCCTGTACTCCCTGTGAGGAACAACCTCAGAGCGTCTCACTTCCCTCCTGCTGCATCGCGGTTTCACTTCCGGAAAGGCCTAAGTTCCAGATGTTCCTGGAAGTGTACCGCAATAGTTTTCATAGTACTCTTCGTTCTACTTCTAGCCTTCGCCTCTTATATGACAGGTAATTTTTAATCTCTATTATTTTTAATGTTAAGTTCGGCAGGCAAGCTAAAGGTGTCTATTATCGTCTCCTATAGCGACCTGAATACGATAAAAGATAAGGGATAAGAAGGTGGGTTGGAGGAGTGGACTCTGGCATCCCTTAACACAACAGCACATGTACTAAAAATTTAATGGTATTAATTTCAATATATATAAAGTTCTCGTGTTACAGTGTTTGTAACCAAACTCCTCCGAAACGGCTTGAATTTTTATGAAATTCGGTATTCGGTAATATTCGGTAGGTCACCCCAAATTTTTTTTTTGGCCAGACAACGTTTACCGGGTCAGCTAGTAAATATTTAAATTTAATATATTTTAACGTCCACTCTCAAATAACTCTTGTTTTTCAGCCTCCTACTGGGTGAACTGGTCATATCAAAATTCTAAAGCCTGTACAGTTCTAGTAGGCGAATCGACAGAGGTTTTTCCAGCGTCAAAAGCAACAACGCTAGAATCAAGTAACAAATCATTAATCAGCAGACCTCATTCGCCATCTTCGGGTTCAGGTAAAGAGGAAGTTCTCAAACGCCATCGTAGAAGCGTAGATTATGATGGGCATGCTTCTTCTGTTCCATTAGTTTCCGTGGAATCTTCCACCGCTGTAGATATGCATGAACTAATCACTTTGCCTTCTGTGAACACTGTTAGTTTAGTGCATGGTGTGTCGTCGGCTTCGGAGGTTCGTGTTAATGAAGAAGAGGACAATGAGGGTTCTAACAAAGCTTCTGTTTCTAATATTATTTCTTCAACTGATGGGGATGTTCTAACATTAAACCGCTTGGATATTGAAACATTGGCACAAAACAGTAGTAATATCAAAGACGTGGATTCCACTACAGTTGTAATTACTACTCCTGGAAAAGATTCACCATCAACAAGTACAACAGTAACAGAACAGTACACCACGTCAGTAAATGACAATAATACGGTTAAATTAATTGTCGAACAACCCCCTGAACTTGTAGTAACTGGAAAAAGTGATATAATTAATAATAATGATAAAAATAATGTCGCTTATGATCCTGATGACATGCAAAGCGACTCATTTCCATCAATTTATGCGTATGGTGTACAAAAACTTCAATATCTAAAACTTATAACCAGATTTAAAGAGGTTAATGAAGAGTTACATATTCATTCAAAGGAAGCAAATGAAAATGAAGATAATATTGAAGGTATTAAATATGAGACTGACCACAATTATCCTAAAAATATTATAACTACTGTTCCGCCTAAATTCATTACTACACCTTCAATAATATCTACTCAATCTGCCTCAACTAATGAACAAATAACGGAAGAAAGTGTGACATTAATGACAAAAAATACATTTAACACATCAACAGAG
The DNA here is from genome assembly GCA_936446665.2 of Synanthedon andrenaeformis. NCBI lineage: Eukaryota > Metazoa > Arthropoda > Insecta > Lepidoptera > Sesiidae > Synanthedon > Synanthedon andrenaeformis. The sequence continues at coordinate 13,468,961 of OW387781.2, read as the reverse complement.
CATGTGGTTTCAGCACAATCGACACAAATTGTCACTAATCGTAACACTGTCATGGTTAACAACGCTTCGCAAACCACAACTACTGATGAAGTTACAACTGTAAATAGTGAAGAAACATCACAAAATCAAAATATTACACCTAACCCAAAACATGTTTTGATTAACCTTACCATTTCTGCGGATGGTACAGAAAATACTTACAAACCACTTTATTCCTTGACAGTGAAAGTGCCAACTGTCGGTGATTCCAATGAAATTCCTACAGTTAAAATTACACCTATGGATGTTGAACCTACTCAACCGACTAACTTTAATAAACCAGTAGCTGTAGAAGGTAATTATAGAGACAAATCGTTTAATACAGAGCCAATTGTGGGAGGTAGCTGCGAATGTTCATGTCCAATTTGTGACAGTAATAATTCTGATAACTTTTATGATGATTACTTTGATAATGGAACTACCACTGCAAGAAGTGAAGCTGAAATGACAACTGAAGAAAATTATTTTACACAGTCTACTGATTACTCTACTTCAAAGGTCGTAACTGATGACACAGATATAACAGAAAGTTCTACGGTAATCCAGTTTAATCTCACGACAACAGATTTGACAGATATGACAGTTTCTACAACAGAATTAGATCTTGAAGATATTACTACTTCAGAAGTTCCTATTGAAGTTACAAAATGTTCTTGTCCAAAGGTTGTGCCTCCACCCATTCTTATATTGGAAGGTGAGGTCATTAATATTGAATTGAAACCAATAACTTTACTAACAATCACGAAAATCATCACTTTCCTTTAAATTTCACTCTATTTGAGGTTTCTAACAAACTAATTTGCCTGTTGGAAAAGGATTAGCGTTAATTCGGTGGTAATCTAACATGGACTTTACTTATTTGCATGCGTTTTTGTAATTTATCTTTAGTTTTAAAAAATATACATTTATAGTGTATAGTGAACAATTTCATTTTTGCAGGAATGTTAACCGTAAAAATTTAATAGTTCAACGTAGTTTATTTTAGTAGTATAGATCAGTAGAGTCCTCATTTGCACTTAAATTGTGTTTTTTTCATAATTTTTAGGAAAAATAATATTTGAGAATGTATAATTTCACCACATTATCGCATGTTTGGTTTCGAAAAGAACTAAAATGCTTTCTCGAATAATTTTGCTTCCTAACATTGACACAGAAATATTATATTCTAGGTGCGCGAACATTTCCCGCACAGTCGTTCCCACCCGACGGGACGACATTCAAACAAATAACTCTAGGTGAAAAATTATCAAAAGAAATCCCTCCATATAGTTATTGGAACATGCAATTCTATCAATCGGAAGCAAGTTATGTGAAATTCGATTATATGATACCTCGAGGGGCTTCGATAGGGGTTTATGCAAGGAGAAATGCATTACCTACACACACTCAGTACCACTTTTTGGAGGTCTTGAGTGGATTCAAAGCTAGAACAACAAGGGCGTCACATGTGAGTATACAGTTATATTCTACACACGTTTACTTTTGTAATACTCGTAATTCGGATACTTTTGTTTAAATTCAAATATTCAGCCAACGTTCAACTCTATATACAGGGCGTCCCACGACTATGCCACATGGAGGGAAAGTACCTTGAATATTGTAGATGGAACATTTTACTGAAAGAAGACTTTATTTTAATTTAAAAAACAATTTAAACTGCATTCATAGATTTTTAAATAATTACATGGTTGAACCGGGAATCGAACCAGCTACACGAGAAAAAAAATTACCCTGTAGCTTTATCATACCGATCGAAAGGCTTCATCATAAAGATTATTTTTTGCTAAATAACATAGTGTCAGAAATAAAAGGAAGACCATGAATTTTAACATTTGATGTGAAATTTTGTTCAGAAAAATTAAAAGCTGACACTGCCGTAAGGACATACAACGGCATTATCATAAGTACCTATTACTATTACTAATAAATGTACCCACTTGAGAAGTACGCATCATTTCCCTATTATAATTTAAGTGCATGATAAAATGTAATTAGTAGGTACCTGGTTGTATGCAACAAATCGAGCTGTATGGCTGTATCCTGACGCGTAAATTATACGCGTAAAAATTTAGTTTACAAGAACCAGTATGAAAGTGTCCACGAGCTACAAACAGAACTTAGACGTATTATTCTAAATATCCACCACAACAAGATCAAAAAATCGACAGGGAGTGAAATAATCAAAAGAGTGCGACTTTGTATTCAACAGTATGGGACTCATTTTGAGCATTTGATAAAATGATTAATTTTGTATTAAAAACGTTAAAATTCATGGTCTTCCTTTTATTTCTGACACTATGTTATTTAGCAAAAAATAATCCTTATGATGAAGCCTTTCGATCGGTATGATAAAGTTACAGGGTAATTTTTTTTCTCATGTAGCGAGTTCGATTCCCAGTTCAACCATGTAATTATTTAAAAATCTATGAATGCAGTTTAAATTGTTTTTTAAATTAAAATAATGTCTTCTTTCAGTAAAATGTTCCATCTACAATATTCAAGGTACTTTCCCTCCATGTGGCATAGTCGTGGGACGCCCTGTATACTTGAGCTTCATCGCATAGTTCCTTTGAGTAATCTTCGTCGAGCACACTAGTGAGAATATTCGAACTTTCATGGAAAACTCTATTTTCAGCCGTCTGTGAAGAAGGAAGTGACGCATTACATGGAGCAAGGTCATTGGTTTTTGTCTTTATACAACGATGATGGCGACCCTCAAGAGATATCGTTTATAGCCGTCGTTGCTGAAGACATGACCCATAACTGTCCCAATGGTTGTTCCGGAAAAGGTGAATGTCTTATGGGTCACTGTCAGTGTCAACCTGGTTTCGGTGGAGACGATTGTAGCGAAAGTAAGTTTTATTTTATTTTTATTTTTTTTATTTTTATTTAAGCACCACTATGAGTAAAGAATTTTTTTTTTTCATATTTGCTCTGCAAATTGTAAATAACTGCTTCTAATAAAAATTAACTAGAGTTTGAATTGAAAATTAAATACGCATTTTACTTAACGACACTTTCGAAATTGAAATAAAGCTATTTTGAAGATATTGTCAAATTTATTTAAGCCCATTACAATAACCAATTTAATGGTTTATTGAATTGTTACGAAGTCACCTATGTCAATTTTCAGGTGTCTGCCCAGTCCTATGCAGTCAACGCGGAGAATATATAAACGGGGAATGTCAATGTAATCCAGGGTGGAAAGGCAAAGAATGTTCCTTGCGACACGATGAATGCGAAGTTCCGGATTGCAATGGCCATGGTCATTGTGTTAATGGGAAATGCTCTTGTGTCCGCGGATACAAAGGAAAATTCTGTGCAGAAGTTGATTGTCCTCATCCAACATGTTCCGGTCACGGTTTCTGTATCGAAGGAGCTTGTGTATGTAAAAAGGGGTGGAAGGGAGTCGATTGTGCCACTATGGATAAAGATGCACTACAATGCTTGCCGGATTGCTCCGGCCATGGAACGTTCGACGTAGACACGCAGACTTGTACGTGTCATGCTAGATGGTCGGGTGATGATTGCTCTAAAGGTTAGTTTTTATGTTTTTTTTAAGAAGTTTGGCAAGCATGCTGACTGTCTACTTGGTGATACTGTCCTGCCGATCTTAATTATTAAGGAATCTTTTACCCATTCACTGAAACACAAAAGCATATGAGCAGTTTTTTCTCGGAAGATTTCTGTAAGAAAGTTCTTTCTGTCACCAGGCGAGCTGTAGTGATATTTTACCGATAGTAGGAACAATCGGATCTGTGTGTTCTTATTGACGGGAAAATAACGAGTGTTATTTTTCTAAGGTGAAAAAACACAAATAGCAACATGTAGTGTTACAATAATGTTAGAATACAGTTATAGCGTCAAAAATATTATATATTTCAGAGGTGTGCGATCTAGACTGCGGTCCTCACGGTAGATGCGTTGGAGAATCGTGTGTTTGCGATCCCGGCTGGACGGGGGAATACTGCACTTCTAAACTTTGCGATGCTAGATGCAGCGACCACGGCCAATGCAAGAATGGAACCTGCCTTTGTGTATCCGGTTGGAATGGCAGACATTGCACTTTGGAGGGATGTCCCAGAGGCTGCGCCGGACACGGTCAATGCAGAGTGGCTAACGATGGACATTGGGAGTGCAAATGCTTTGATGGCTGGGATGGACCCGATTGCACAACACTTAAAGAGCAGCAGTGCGATGACTCCAAAGACAATGATAAAGGTAAGATATTTAACATTTAAGAAAACAATTAAGTATTTAAGCCATATTTAACTGTTTGTTTATATACATAAGAACATTTATTTATTTTTTAAATAAATGAGAATTGTCAATACAAAACAAGACATACTTACTAGTAAGTTCGCTTATGAAAATCAATAAAGCTCCCTAATCAATCACCTTCTATATTAAGGTCCCAATATTCAAGCCTTACCATTCATTATAATATACCAATAGAAAAGAGCAGTAAAACGAAAAATATATACATAAAACTATTTACTCCCATAATGATTATTTCACTGATGGAGCTACTTGGAAATGACGACTGCTTAGTTTTTTAAGGGTAAGAGAATTGACTGTTTAAGACTTAAATTTAGTTCTATGCAGTGAAGTTTTTGTTTTATTTATTAATGATTTAATAATGCAAATTATTTACTTGATTAAAATCTTAATAAACTCATCTTCAGATGGTCTAGTCGACTGTGAAGATCCAGAATGCTGTCAAAGTGCCGCCTGTAAAGGTAGCCAACTCTGTGTTTCATCTCCAAAACCAACTGACATTTTACTCCGGAAGCAACCACCTGCTATAACCGCTTCATTCTTCGAGAGGATGAAGTTCCTCATCGACGAAGGCAGTTTACAGAACTACGCTAAACAGGAGACGTTTAACGAAAGGTGAGTTTTCATGTTATGTGTATAATGTGACTAATAACATGGGGGGCTTAAAATAGTTGGCATATTTTGAAAAATTATTTAGCTTTTAACCCTTCAGACAATTATTTTCGTGTCCATTTCGCCAGAGTCGGATATATAAGGCAAATTCCTCTACTTGTATCATGTTTATTTTTAAATAATTGAATTGCTTTCTCTTAAAAACGAAATAAAAAAAATACGAGTCAGACGACAACTCCTACAAAACAAAGCGGTTAAATATTTAAATGCACATATAATTGAGGGAAATTTCAAAGTATGCCATCTTATTACTGAATAATACTTATTATACTGGAAGCTTACATATTGAAAGCACTAACCGATGATGGTATGATAAATGAAGTATCTGTTATAATATTATATAAGAAACGCAATGTTGTGCCCCAGTCGATCCTAATGTTTTATTTACTTACAACAGTGTGTTACACGGTGTTTTTCTTTGTTTTACTGTCACAGATGATATTGTTGTTTGTTTTTTTAAGAGAAATTCTAACAGAAGTACCTAACAAATTAATTAATCTGTCACTTGCATGCACTTATATGTACTCAATGGCTCAATTGCTCAACTTATTTCATTCTCTGTAATATTCGTATCGAATGATGATACTTACTCATTTTTGTCATTTCTCTCGCCTTTCCAATGCTGCGCAGTATGTTTTGGAATCACTTCAATACGAGGTAAGATGGGATGGAGTAAAGAATTGTGTGTGTTTTAGTTATACAATATTATTATTGTGTCAAAATTAATTGACCAAATCGTCACTGCATGCTTTATCAGTTTATCGTAGATTTTTTCATTGTGTCCTGTGGGTTTTTGTGTTGCTTTTTAATTTATATCTTTAATACAATCCTTATGACAATAAGATTATTTTGTATGTAGATTAAAATAGGTCACGTACTTATCATTCATTACCCATACATTAATAGCACTTGAGAATTTTTATCATGAAACTTGTGAGAAGTAGTGTAAAATATAATATTAGTATGAAAAGTATTTGCATCCGGTGGTGTAATTCCGAAATGCCCTGAACAGTTTTTTTATGCGAATTTTCATGAGATTATGTTTTCTTTGGATATTTTTATCATGTACATTGTTAATGTTTTCAGTCGATCGGCGGTCATCAGGGGCCGTGTTATAACGTCTTTAGGGTCTGGACTAGTGGGTGTTAGAGTTTCCACTTCAACCCCTCTGGAAGGGTTCACTTTGACGAGAGAGGATGGCTGGTTCGACCTTCTGGTTAACGGAGGCGGAGCTGTGACTCTACATTTCGGAAGAGCACCTTTCAAACGCTCCACTCACGTGGTGTTCGTGCCTTGGAACGAGGTTCGTATTGATTTACTTCATTATTTCTTAATTTTTATTTAAGATTGTATCTTTTCAAATCCGTCCCCCCTCAATCTAATATAATCTTCCCTCTAATCTTCTCGTGTCGCGGTGTTTGTTGCCAAACTCCTCCGAAACGACTGGACCGATTTGGATGAAATTTTGTGTGCTTATCGGGTAGGTCTGAGAATCGGCCAACATCTATTTTCCTAAGTGATATTTTTTTGTATGGCAAAACAACGTTTGCCGGGTCAGCCAGTTGTACCTATAAAATTAAATTTAATATTATTAATCACGTATTTACGTCATATCGGTAAGACTGTTATAATTCATGTTATGTTTTAAAATCACAATTATTATTTAAAAAATAATTTATTTTTTAATTTTTATTTTTGTTTGAAAAACCGCACACAATATCTGACGTACCTACATACAAAAAAAAATACAATTTATTATACTGTTGCTATTGTAAAAATGACAGTTTAAATAAAGTTGATGCTTATTTCTGGTTATTCTCAATTATTGAAATGTCGATTTGTGTGATTTGAAATAATAAGACGGTTTTAATAGGGTCGAAGTTAATATATATATACAGTCCGAATTAGTATACGGTGACTTAATGCGCAAACATGTAGGTACATTAATGGCAACATTAGTCGCCCTCCAGACACTTGATGGAGTAATAACTCAAACGGCTCTCAGCCAAACTCCGTTTGAGGCAATTTAATTTTTTCGCATTCCCCAAACATGCAAACTGGTGATTAAAATGGCATTTCGTTTAAAGTTCACTTCAATTTAATAGTCTTTTTATCCCTTTCGGTCATAACTTGTGTTATGACGATTTTATTATTACAACGTCAAAGTTATTAAGTACTCAACTCCTTTGGTTTAACAGTTTTGGCTGTTAACACTTTTCGCGGTAAGTTGTATGAAGTTTTTGGTCGGCATCATTTTTTAAAAACCTATCTTTTTATTGTATATATAGTTTATATTTTGAGTTAATTCAAAAGCTGTAAGTTTAAATTAATCCCTATTACTTATTTCATAAGTAAGGTAGGTTAGTTATGACCTTTCTATTTAGGTATACCTTAATTAAAAGAAAATAATATTTCTTTTTTTATATATATGAAGGTCATCAGACAGGCTACTTGATGGTAGGTGGCTACCATCGCCCATAGCACAAGCAAAGCCAGGGTACTACAAGCACGCTGTAAGGGTAAAGGATTCGTAAGAGGGATAGAGAAATGGGCTTTGGCATCCTTTAACACAAACAGTGTTAGTGGCTAGTAACCCTAGCTGTTAACCAAACGGTCGCGGGTTCGAATCCCGCTAGGGGCAAATGTTTATGTGTTAACATTTACCTTTGTACCTGAGTCATGGATGTTTTGTATTTATAATATGTATGTATTTACAAAAAAAAGTAATCTATGTATTATATCAACTGTCTGGTATCCATAATACAAGCATTAAGTTGCTTAGTGTGGAACTAGATGGTGCTGTGTGGAATGTGTGGAGATATATATATTTATTAAACGCTTTGGAAACACAAACGCATACATGCTGTTATTTCCGCTTCTACAAAGGGGTGGTTACTGTGGCCAGACGGTCTATCCAAATAACTGCCAAACGCTGTGTCCCCTGCCAGACCAGAGCCAACTATGAAAAGTTCATTTCTTATAAAAACTAGTGTTGCCCCATTGTCTTCTTAGCAAAAAGCTAACTGTTTACAATTTTTTTTGTTGATGACACTAAAGTTCGACACGAGAAAAAATGGTTGTAAAAAGAGGAGAATAAGGTACAAATTTATATATGTTCCAGGTTGTGATAATCGACGAAGTGGTGATGACGACCTCGGACGACAAGGGCGGTATGGGTCCTCCGCAGGCTTGCCTCGCTCATGACTACGATGCCATGAAGCCCGTCGTCTTGGCCACTTGGAAACACGGCTTCCAAGGGGCCTGTCCTGACAAGAGTGCCATTTTGGCGGAATCACAGGTATATACTTAATTTTTAATGATTTTTTTTCGCACGTATTGACAATACTATACCAAAAAACTGACAACTTTTTATGCCAATTTGAGACACCAATATTTTCAATATTTTATTTAGACATTTTGAATTTTATGATTTATAAAAAAATAAAAATAAATAATAAGTAGTTCCCAATTTGTCCTAACTTTAAAGCAAGATATTAAATTTGAAGTCAAGTCACGTCACTTAAATCGTATGTATGGTAAGGGAATGTCCCCATCAAGTGGGCCGCCTGCCTGTCTGCCACCTTTATATTATAAAAAAAAAATCCCATAATTTTGCAGCCTATTTTCAATGCTCCAAAAAAGTATATATATCTATCTCTCTCTCTCTCTCTATGTGTGTATCTGTCTCTTCCGTCACCATTGAGTAAATGAAAGGTGAATGTGCTTCCAAAGAAATATTTCAACTAAGAAAAAAAATATTTAATTTCCAGGTTGTCCAAGAAAGTCTGCAAGTACCTGGAACAGGTCTCAACCTAGTCTACCACAGTTCGCGAGCGGCCGGTTACCTTTCCACCATTCAACTCCAGCTGACGCCAGAAAAGGTTCCGCCGACCCTTGCCCTCATACACCTGCGGATCACCATCGAAGGCATACTCTTCGAAAAGACTTTCGAAGCGGATCCAGTGATCAAGTTCACGTATCCATGGAACAGGTTGAACGTTTACAGACAAAGAGTGTACGGTGTGACCACGGCGTTGGTCAAAGTCGGTTACCAGTACACGGACTGTAAGGACATCATTTGGAACGTCCAAACGACCAAACTGAGTGGCCACGATATGAGCATTTCGGATGTCGGCGGATGGAATTTGGACATTCATCATAGATATAACTTCCATGAAGGTATTAATAAACCTTTTAAAAATTTTATTTAATGAGGTAAAGAAAATAGAATTTTAATATTTAAAGAAATACTAGTGGCCCGCTCCCGGCTTCGCCCGGGGTGCATTTTTGCAATCCAGCCGATAAATTACCTTACACCGCCATCTGTGAGAATCCTATGGAACTCACAGATAACTTTTAAAATAAGTTCCATAACAACAGCTGTGAGTTCCATAACATTCTCACAGGTGGCGGTGTAAGGTAATTTATAACTCGCATATAATAAACAAATAATTTGCAATAAAAAAATACTATAAATTGAGATAAAAACTATCCTATCTCTCAAGTTGGATCAAACTGCATACAATGTGCAAAATTTGATTAAAATCGGTTCAGTAGTTTCAGAGTTTATCGCGAACATACATCGTGACACGAGATTTTAATATATATAGATGTATCATGAAAAAATTTCACTAAAAGTACTAAATTAAAAAAAAATCAATTATCTTCTGATTTATGAAAATTTATCCTAACTAGATAATAATGAACAGAGAAAAGATAACGTGAGTTTTACTCATTCAACATTGCAATGAATGTATTTTACAGGTATCCTCCAAAAGGGTGACGGTACAAATATCTACCTTAAACACAAGCCGCGTCTGATAATCACCACAATGGGTGACGGGAGACAAAGAGGCCTCGATTGTGGCACCGAATGCGAAGGAACTGCTGCCAAACAGCGACTCCTGGCTCCAGTGGCTTTGGCCGCTGCTCCGGACGGCTCCATCTTTGTCGGAGACTTCAATTTAGTGAGAAAAATCAAGACTGACGGAACTGTGCGGACTGTGGTCAAACTGAAGTAAGTATTATAGGCATTGTATTGTATTTTCCAATAATTTAAATTCTTATAAAAAGAAAATTGGCGAATTACTTTTAAAAAATTAAATAATTAAAAAATATTCTACTTTCTACTTTTTTTTAAATTAATAGATAAATGTAAATATTGTTTTTATGATTCTTTAGGCCTGTTTGTAAATAATTTATAATATATATTTTTTTTAAATTAATGGCTGTATGTAATCTAAATAAATAAATAATTTATTCCATTTCATTTATTATTTAATTTTAATTTAAATAAAATAAAAATTCTTTTTATATACAGTGAAAATCGGTTATAGCGACCTTCCATGGGACCACAAAAATTGGTCGTAATAAACGGATAGTCGTTATAAGCAATATTAAATCGTTATAGGCATTCAACAGGAACCTTGCCATTTGGTCGTTGTAACCGATATGTCGTTATAACCGAAGTCGTTATATCCGGTTTCTACTGTATTTAGTTTAATACGCTTCCTCTCTCCTAGCCCCTAACACACTGGTCTTTATAAATTTTGTAACATCTTTTATACATTTATGTTTTTGCAATAAATGATTGAATTGAATCAAATATCAACAAATACCAAATGAAATTTTACAGAATAATTATTATCAAAAATATTTTTGTTCCAGTGCCACACGAGTCTCGTACCGATACCACATGGCGCTGTCGCCTCTGGATGGAACCCTCTACATCTCAGACCCTGAATCGCATCAAATAATCAAAGTTCGCAACACCGACGACTACAGTGATCCGGAACATAACTGGGAGACGGTAGTGGGTTCGGGAGAGAGATGTCTTCCTGGCGACGAAGCGCACTGCGGCGATGGAGCGTTGGCGAGAGATGCAAAATTAGCCTATCCCAAGGGAGTCGCAGTGTCTACTGATAACGTTCTATACTTTGCCGATGGTACCAATATACGCATGGTCGATAGAGATGGCATTATTACGACAGTGATCGGAAATCACATGCACAGAGCCCATTGGAAACCGATCCCTTGCGAAGGAACGCTCAGTGTTGAAGAAGTACATCTGAGGTGGCCGACAGAATTAGCAATCAATCCCCTGGACAACAGCCTCCATATTATAGATGATCATATGATTTTACAAATGGCTCCTGATGGTAGAGTGAAGGTTATAGCAGGTAGACCACTACACTGTCCTTCCCCGTTAACTGGATATGATATGGAACTGGCTACGTATGCGACCTTAGTGATGCCTCAAAGTATCGCTTTCGGTGCTGCTGGTGATTTGTATGTGGCTGAAAGTGATTCCCAGAGAATAAACAGAGTGAGACTGATCACGACCGATGGAAAGATTTCATTGTATGCCGGTGCGGAATCTAAATGCAATTGCCTAGAAAGAGGTTGCGATTGTTTCGAAGCCGACCATTTCTTAGCGTCCAATTCTAAATTCAACACTATTTCCGCAGTCATAGTCAGTCCCGATGGAATAGTTCATATCGCAGATCAAGCTAACTATAGAATCAGATCTGTTATGGCCAGTATTCCCGATGCCAGTGGACTGAGAGAATATGAAATATACTCACCCGATACTCAAGAAATTTACATCTTTAACAGATTTGGTCAGCACATTACTACCAAGAATATCTTGACCGGAGAAAATAACTATGTATTCGCTTACAATGTGAACACCAGTAATGGCAAATTGAGCACTGTAACTGATGCCGCTGGCAATAAAGTCTTCCTGCTCAGAGATTATTCTAGTCAAGTAAACTCTATAGAGAACACTAAAGGTCAAAAATGCAGATTGAAAATGTCTCGAATGAAAATGTTACAAGAACTCCGCACTCCTGATAATTTCAATGTAACGTTCGACTATCACGGGCCTACGGGTTTACTGAAAGCTAAATACGACAGCACCGGTAGAAGCTACATCTACAAGTATGATGAATTTGGCAGGCTCACATCAGCCGTAACTCCGACTGGTAGAATCATTAATCTAACCTTCGACCTAAGTCTCAAAGGAGCAACCGTACTCGTTACAGAAAACAACAGGAAACCGGTCTCTATTCTCATAAAGGGATCTTCAGTCAATACTAAAATCGGAGAAGCTGAAACGAAGACCATAATTTCTACCGATGGCAGCATTTCTTCGAGCATGCCATGGGGTCATATAATTTCTACTGATACTGTTCCTTACACAATACTATCTGAAATCGATCCCATTTTGGGTGAAAGCTATCCAGTACCTGCTAAACAAAGAACCGAGGTGGGTGGAGATTTAGCGAACCGTTTCGAATGGCGCTACTTCTTACGAAGATTGCAATCAAACAAGGGCAAGAGTAGCAAAGCTGTTGCACAAATAGGTCGCAAATTGAGAGTTAACGGCGAGAATTTGCTTACACTGGAATATGATAGAGACACGTCCACTGTTGCCGTTTTTATGGACGACAAAGTTGAACTTCTGAACGTCACTTATGACAGAACAGCGAGGCCTGTAAAATGGGGACCGCGTAATGGTATCTTTGCTGAGGTTGAATTGGAATATGACAGGTTCAGTAGATTAACAAGCTGGCGATGGGGAGATCTAAATGAAACCTACGGATTCGACAGAGCAGGAAGATTGCACGAGATCCGTTATGGAGACGGCTCTTCTTTGGCTTATTCATTCAGAGATATGTTTACTAGTCTACCCTTGAAAGTTACAACGCCAAGAGGAAGCGATTATCTTCTCGACTATGACGACTCGGGCGCTCTTCAAAATCTAACTACGCCTCGTGGTCATATCCATACATTTGCACTCATGACTTCTCTCGGTTACTTCAAATACCAATATTTCTCCCCAATGACCAGACATCCATATGAAATTTTATACAACGATGACGGTCACATTCTTGCCAAAATTTTCCCTCATCAGTCTGGGAAAATCTTATATGTGTATGATAGTACTGGCAAACTGGAAACAATTTTAGCTGGAGCGTCTGCTATACGATACGTATATCACGAAAATACTCACCTCGTAAAGAATGTCGAAATTACCGATCCTGATTACGAATTGAAACAAGACTACAAGTATCATGCTGGTATTCTCAAAGACGAAAAAATGAAATTCAATTCGAAGAGCGGCCTTAACAATGCACATTTCAAATACCAATACGACGGCAACGCTCGGCTTTCCACAATTGATGTAAATATCAATAGTAAGGAAATGCCGCAGCTTAGATTGAAGTATAACCAGAATCTCGGAATATTGGAGGGAGTTAGCGACTTGCGGATTTACAGAAACACATTTAACCGCTCTGTCATGCAAGACACGAGCAAACAGTACTTTACGATTACAGATTACGATGATCATGGAAGAATAAAAACGGTCCTGATGAACATTAAGTCCTTCGACGTATTCCGCTTGGAACTGGAATATGACGCGAGGAACCGAATCAAAACAAAGAAGACAATGATAGGTGACACTTCGTCGAGCGAACGCGTTAGTTATAATTACGATGGTCACCTGATGGAAGTCGTTGGCTCCGAAGACGACTGGAAGTACGTTTATGATGAAAACGGAAATGTACTCGGCGTAATTGAACATGGGGAGAAACGGTATCTCGGTTACGATATTGGTGATAGGGTTGTACAATACGGAGATATTGAGTTCAGTAGCTACGACGGTCGCGGGTTCGTAATAAGGCGAGGGGAACAAAAGTACAGGTATAATTCTCGAGAACAATTCGTACACGCCTTCGAAAGGGACAAATTCCAGATGTGGTACTACTACGATGACAGAAACAGATTAGTCGCGTGGAAGGACGACAAGAATAATATAACGCAATTCTTCTACACGAACCCTCAAACTCCAAATCTTATCACTCACATGCACTACCCGAAAGACGAAAAGACTGTACGATTCCTTTACGACCAAAGAGACTTCTTGACTTGCATCGAAACTGAAGACCAACGTTTCTACGTTGCCACAGATCATAACGGATCACCGCTCGTAGTCTTCGACATAAACGGAGAGATCATCAAGGAAATCAAACGCAGTCCGTTCGGCAAAATAATTAAGGACACCAATCCTGGATTCTACGTTCCCGTTGACTTCCATGGAGGCATTTTAGATTACAACACCAACTTAATCTATCTGGAAAATCGATTATTCGATCCAGTCGTAGGTCAATGGATGACGCCAAGCTGGGAGCATCTGGCGACTAAACTGAGCCTTCCAACTGACATATTCATCTACAGATTCAAGAACAATGATCCGATAAATAAAAATCAGAACGTGCCATACATGACGAACTTGGCTAGCTGGCTCCAACTGTATGGATATGATTTGGACAAAATCATGGGCTCCAAGTATATTACGGACATGATCTTCCAACCGATAACATCTGTTACTGCTCCGCAGCTCGCGCCCGATTCCGGATTGATGTCGGGACTTCAATGTATTATTGAAAAGGTATGTCATTCAATCCCTTCTTTGTGACCTTTCATTAAAGATAGATTTTAATTATGTTTGAACTTAATTCTAATTGGAAATTAACACAGAATTTATCCTTTTTAACGTGAAAATTGTAATTGTTCGGCACTTCTACGAGAGTATCATCAACCCACAAACTATATATTTTTTAGGTAAACGACAAGTTATCAGATATTGACTTCGTACCAACGCCGCTTCTGAAAATGGAACCGATCACAAGAAACTTGCTGCCTCGAGTGTCGTACAAGCGAGGAGTGTTTGGCGAAGGAGTGCTCATCTCGAGAGTTGATGGAAAAGCCTACATCAGTGTTGCCGACGGCGCCAACAGCGTCGTAGAGGATGTGATCACGACCGTTTTCAACAACTCGTACTTCTTGGACGTCCACTTCAGTATTCACGATCAGGACGTCTTCTACTTCGTCAAAGACAATACGCTCAAAGTCAGAGACGATATGGAGGAGTTACGAAGGCTGTCTGGCAAGTTCAACGTATCGCAAGACGAAACTAACGAACAAGGATTAGAGGTAACTATTTTAATTTAATTGTATTTGAGCTAAGTTCAGTTAAATTTCTTGAATAAAAATCAGACAGTAAGACTAACACTGAGTGAATGTGAGAAGTCGAAGATAGAGATTATTAATAATTACGATCACCGCTTATGCTCAAAACCCTATTGAATCTCGTATTTTAAAGTATTTAAAATTATTCTCCTTTTATGCTCTTGTCGTAATTATTTTAAGCTATTTCAATTATTTCATTAAATTCAGTTCTTGACCATATCAATAAAGAGGAAAACATTGTCTAGTGAAACCAGAAATGTATTTAATGTGATAAAATTCACTTGCGTTATAAGCACTAGAGCGCCCCCTATGTCGGTTGACTTTTAAGCCAGGCTGTAGAATAGAAATCATCGATAGACGCTTCAGCGAACATTATGGATGCGCAACAACATACTGAAAACGTTGTATCGAGCCAAGTATTCTATATTACCAATTATTTTGACCTAGTCGATCAAAATTTTGTTTTTACTGGAGTAGAATACGTTATACATTGTTTGTATAAAAATAAGAAGGAAAAGATGTAGTTTTTGCTACAAATAAATATTCATTAACAAAGTAACTCGTGCCTTAATATATTCATTTTTCTACATAGAAAGAATATATATTAAATCTGCCCCTTCACTTTCAGGTTCGCGTTCACGCTGTGGGCAAAGGTTCAGCGCAAGCGGTGATCGTGCTGCGCTACGGAGTCGATCCGGCGCAAGAGCGGATCAAGCTGCTGAAGCACGCGCACAAGAGAGCCGCGGCGAGGGCCTGGGAGAGAGAGAAGGCTCTGGTGGCGGCCGGATGGGAGGGGAGGGGCTCTTGGACCGAGGAGGAGAAGGAGGAGTTGATCTCGCACGGCATCGTCGACGGGTGGACGGCCAGGGACGTGCATTCGGTGTCCAAGTACCCGCAGTTGGCCGACGACCCGGCGAACATCGTGTTCGTCCGCGACGGCAGAAGGAAAAGAAGAAAGAGCGGCCGCGCCAGACACCGCTCGTGATTTCCCTATAGTGCCATAATAACGCTAAAACCAATTCTGTACTCCGCATCCGCTAGGTGTTTGAGTATGGAATATTTTAGTTTGCATTTTCTTAAATTACTAATTATGATTTGCCTTCGAACGGCATCTCAGTGAGCTCCTGTGATGAGTGTAGTTTTGAAAACTGTCGTCTTTCTATGGTCTGAAATATTGAAAATGTAGGGAAATAATGGAATAGCCTAATGAATTGGACAGAAATTTTCACTTTTTTTTTCAGAGCTTTTGGTACTTATTAATGCACGTCAATTAATTTTGTCCCATGATTACTTTTTATGTCAGACTGATAAGAATCTCATGAAAACATCTCACAACAGGGTACGGAGTCATAAATGAAAAAAAAAATTAATAATAAAATTAACATGCATAATACAAATGAAATTAAGCATAACTATAAAACGAATACTCATAAAACGTTTATTTTTTTCTACTGTTGACTTTTTATTTTATTTAGTTTTTATATCGATGAAATAATTTATATATGCCTAAAAATATTTAACCCTATACACTCGTAAGGTAGATTACTTGTTATAATTTCACACAAATCATGTATTCCTATCACAATGTAGCCAAATATTTCTTTCTCCATAAATTTAGATGTATTTGTAAATAATATTTTATTCTTGTAGTGGTTCCTTTTAACTTTAGATCTAAGCCCTTTTTTACTTGGCAATATTAAAAACCTATCCTAAGCAATAATTTGATATTGTTACGTACTTTTTAAATTCGCAAACACATGCCTGACTCTCCTAATGGCTTCACATTCGAGTGCTTTGTCGCTGATTAATTTGCTGAGATCGGAAGCGAACCATAGAGAACGTAAAGATAGCAATTTGGAGCGACAGTCCTAAGTAGCACTTCAACTTATCCATAAATAGTAGTTCCTCGTAAAATAGACGCAATAAAAATTAAAAAAAAAAACTAAATGAGATAAAAAAAAAAACAGAAAACGTCGATACGTACTTTCTGCATGTGTTGTGCAATAATCAAAAGGTAGGTTTTACAATATATCTAAATAGGGTCTTGCTGACTTATTGTAGAATGCATTTTTCCTTAGAGACTGATCTTCATTTTTAATTTACGTTAACACTACGCGACTAAAGCAGGTTACACACGCGACCTTAGCACCATTTCTCCGTGAGGGCTAGTGTGTACCGTGCTTTATGGGAATCCAAAATGGCCGCCGCCAGTTACTCGACTTCCCCGTTAGTGGTGACGCTTTAAACTTTGTGATTTGTAGTAATGACGATAAGTCAGCGAGAAGTATAATATTGTAACTAAATTGTAGATTTATAGTAATTGTCCATGAATGTGTCTCATTTAAATTGTGGTGTCTATTCCGTGTTAGAGGTTTAATTAAATGCTAGTTGACTGAATGAGTGGTGATACAGTATGGATGGTGTTTTATACAAAATTTAATAGGGGGAGTGAAGTGAAGATAAATCCCAAGGGGTCCGCGACGTAGATCCGCTGCGGTGATATTTTTGCAAAATGTGACTAAACGAAGCAATACATTTATATTGTAATTCTTATCCTTTATTTACTAACTTTAAGGTGTATTTTTATTTTAAATAATGAAATAATATATTATCTATTGTGAATGTAGTTATTAATTTTCGCGGTGATATTTACTAGAGCGGTATAGTTATCTTTTTTATATAATGTATAAAGAATTCTAATTTGTAAATAGGTACTTAAAATGAGGATGTAATCTGTAAAAATATTTGTACATATCTTTACGCTTGAATTATTTATAATGTATACCGATAAGTCGTCTTTTTAGCAATTATTGTAATATAACACAGAGTTGTGCAGCGAAGTAACGAGTCATTCAAACCCCTAAATTAAATGCGTCCTGATTAAACGACCGAATCCCACGTCCCCAAATTCTCGTTGTCGTTGAACCGTTGTTAATAACTTCCCAATTCGGTCGCTTAATCGGTCCGCCATTTGAGGCGTCATGCCTTTACCATAGACTAGTACCATAGAGAATGCTTCTAGATTTTTTAGAAAGCTTCACATATTGGGTCTTCACTTACAAGTCAATTGATAAATTACAATAGAACATAAAACACTTTTAGAGCAGAGAATTTTCAGTGTAGCGAAAATTGCTACTCGCTTGATCTCAACAACATCAATAAAATTGTCTGTAATAATAATAGTATGTCTGTGAAAGTGTCTGTCACTTCAAAGAACACGTAAATGGCTCTCTCTATTTCTCTCTCTTAGCTTTGAGTTTCCGTTGAGTGGTAAGTGGAGGCTTTACAGATCGAGTATTGCATTTAAATTTAGAACAGATTTCCTCGGGCTGCATTTAATTTGTACTATTGTAGATATGATGACGCGTAGACCCCATGAAGTAAATACTATGTGTATAGATAGAATATCGTAATCAGTTAGTACGGATGTGTGTGCATTTGAGGCGATGGAAGCATGTACAATAAATAATAAATATAGAAAGTATTCTACCGGAATATGTAATAAAAAGTATTAAAATTATTCGCTTTGTTTTTATTTTTCACCTGAAAAATATTCAGTCTTTATATATAACGTTCGTTCCATATTTAACTTTATGTTACTTAATAAAACTTTAGGCAAAGGCGAAAAAAAAAACATAATAGCTAGTAAACAATAAAAACGTGGAAAAGGCTCAGAGTAAGGGTGAAATAAAAAAAAAACATATTACAACTATAAAAATATTTATTTCAGATAAATAAATCTCTATTTAAGTGCACATTTACAACTAGTGATATGTTTCGGGGACTCGATTTATGTTAAATTAAAATTAAATTTTCAATCGTCAACAATTCAACTTGAATCATTCTAAAAGTATATTCCATTATTCTTAGGGTTATCGATGACATTTAGACATTATAATTTTTTAATGATTTGGGAAAATATATGGAACTAGAACACTTAATATAATATGAGAAACAATATTAAATTATGCTTTTTAGAAACAGTTTAAAAGTAGTTACATTTAACTCAATAGATAGAAGTTGCACATAATATTGTTTTAATTTTTAAAAATAATTACAAAAAAGGAATCCATCCACTTTAAAACACCTATATTGTCTGAAGTTTTGGTAAATTCGAAAAAAGATGGAAAAAAAACTCTCTACATTCATTATATAGTATAGTACAATCAAATATACAGAACATTTTCAAACATAATATAAGTCAAAAAATATCTTATTAACATAGACATAATTTATGTTTCCACTTTCATATTACATTTTTCATAGTACAAATGCAACATCATTTTGTTTTTATCAAAATATATTATCCTTTAGTTTAAAAAAAATAAACTATCATAACTTAATTTGATATCAAAGTATATCAAGGTTCCACTGTGGGCTATAATAACCTTATTTAATTTGCGGGGCGTTGGAAAAATAAGAAATTATCGACAGTTTTGCCTTTTTGTATCGATTATATTGCATAGAATTAATTTTCCTATTTATAAACATACCATGAACAGCAAAAGATTTAAAGGACAGACTAAGGGAACACTGAAATGAATTGGCGAAATGCCCCATGAACACAAATCAAAATGTTAAACGCATAAAAAGATGGCACATATACTTGACTTGTCCTATCATATAATATTACCGGAGTGTCATTCACAGGAATGCTTCCTGCAAATGCGAAAATTAATCAATGTATTCCCAACACATTAATTAACGTTAAATAGCTGATCGCAGACTAAAATAAAAGAAAAAAATTTATAAACTGAACTAAGGTATTTAAAGTGACGCGTTGCTGAATACGTTTGGGTACCACTAGGCACTCGGTGAAAGTAGAATCAGAAAACGAAAAGTACACCGGCAGGACGGTCATTGACCATATCCAGAAAGAAGTAGACGCGAAGACCATTGGGGCCATAGTTTAATAAGGAATACCAATAATAAGGAAAATAAAAAATCAACAAGTCGTTATAGGATGTTCTACGAAGGAACAATTAGAAATGATCAATGAAAAGCTTAAGTTCAGAGGGACAAGGGTAGAACATACTAGCTTAGTAGATGAGGTTATATAAAATCCAAAGACAAGTTAATAATATTAAGGGGTGTCCTCACGGTAAATAAACAGATAAAACACAAAACGGGCACCTACTCGAGAGTAAAAATACAAGGGAACTACTAGCCCGGTGTTATGTATGAAGATTGCATCTGTCCTGCTCACTCCTATATATATATCTCTCTCTCGCCCCCAGCCCTGATATATAATAGGTTCAATAGTACCAAGATCAGTCCAATAACTCGACAACATATATTTTTTGATACATTTTGATAACTAGGAGCGTCATTCCCATGAAATAAAGGCCAAGTACCCATATATAAAATATAAAAAAAACACTTTTGGGCCTCTGAAATTCCTCAAACACGTCACAACACTAAAATTCGACAGTTGAAGGTTGTATGTAGTGTTTTAGTATAACCTACACATACCTTTTAGGATATTGCTATGTTTATTGAAGAATTCAGAAGGCAATATTAAATAAAGTTATTACAATCCCAAGTACACCCCAATGAACAATATTGTATGAAAGTAAAAAGCGGTAGGTATATAGGTAGCACAAATTTGACTGTTGAAAAATAATATTTAATCACACGTAAATATAACCTAACTATTAACTTAACAATAAGACTCAATTTTTCGCCAACAAAGATTAAAATAAAATTAAAATATTGCCACCAAATACAATATGGCAGATCTTTTTGGTATTCGAAATAAATCGTTGTAAATTAATGTTATTATATTAAATTCGTACAAAATTTCACATTGCAAAATCGACAATAAATAGGCTGAATTTTATTTTAACAATTACTAATAGTTCTTATTGTGTAAATTTAAGTTAAAGTGACATATACATATCGATTATCAATAACTTTAGAATTTTGTCACTACTCAAAAAAACTATCTTATACACATATAACCCAGTCAAATAAAGAAAGGGATTGAACATGGCGCTGCTTCTATTTACTTCTTGCTCATAAAATAAATATATATATATATCCCTTTGGGCACTTTGTGGCTCCAACGTGGCGTATAGGTAGTAATTTGTTGATCCATTTTCACTTGTTGATCCTGGTGTCTTTTGTTGATCCAATGGCAGCTGACCATAAATATGTAGCTCCGTTCGGAACCACAAGTGTCACGATGAGTAATAATAATAATTATTAAGGGATTTTTATACAAATCTACCTTTTTGGCGTATGAGCAGTTGTTGATCCAATTCAAATGGACCAATCAGGGCGCAGTATTTGCCAAGGGCTTCCTCATTGGCACGTTTGGGCTACTATATTACTGGCTACAGTAACTTAATAATGTCTAGCTAGTATTTCAAATTCTCCTCAAAGTAGTAGAGAATCTTGTTTTAAAAAAAGGAAAACTCACAAGAAATCAGTCTGGAGTAACGTGACTGGAGATCAAACCTCAATACTTATTATTTTTTGGAGGGGGGCATCAAATTTTTTATCTCGGGGAGACGTCACCGATGAGTACAAACACGACCCGGCTGAGTCGCGCCGTTTCCGAGTTACGGCCGGAGGGGCTGGAGGGGGGTGTCAAATTTTTAATCTCGGAGAGACGTCTCCGATGAGCACAAACACGACCCCACTGCGTCGGGATATATATCAGTAAAGTTAGTAAGAAAACATTTATTTATTTTGACTTTCAAGACGTTTTTACTATGTCGTGCACAATCTTTTATATATAAAAATGATTTGCTTTGCGTTATTCTCGCAAAAATCTCAAGAATGGCTAGACCGATTTTAGTTCGGTTTTCACCTATGGAAAGAGAGATAAACTGGGAAGGTTTGTATAGGTTGAAATATAGGACGCAAACTAACTACTTGTAACTTAGCCACGTCTATACGTCACGTTCACTGTCATATATATATTGTCTATACTCAGTATCTTTATTAAATACTTCTCAAATACTCGCACTTAATTATCTAGTTTCATTTTATCAGTGTATGTATGTATATATGTATATATATATATATATAATCTGCACCCAGGGCGAAACCGGGAGCGGGTCACTAGTGTTTAAAAAAAAATCTCTTATATTATTGATTTTCTTCCTAAACTCACTAATTTCGCCTGTACCTTAATAGATCTGTCAGTCAGTCAGCTATAAACGATTTTCTAAGAATAGATAATAATACAGTAAATATATTTAAAGCGTTATATATGTGTACCCATTTAAAAAAATGTGGATATTGTTACACATTTCACATTAGATAATAATACTTTTGTTTAATAATAAAAAATATACAATTGAAAAACTTATTTACACGTTCCATTTTCAAACCCTTTCTTTAATTGACCGACTTATAACATTATTTTAGTATACAAATAGCATATCTTATGTTTTATTATATAAAATATATCCTTCTAAACAATTATCTTCTACCTAATCTATAGTAGAAACAATTTATCTATTAATCCATTTCTAAGCAAAATATAAATATATAACATACGGTACAAATTACCATAGTGGAATTATAAGAAAAAATAATGAACAATTCAAAAAAAATCTAAAAAAAAATAAATGCTCTAAAAATTTCAAAATTATTTAACTTTGGATTCAGAGATCACTTTCTGAGTGACCTCGACTTCGTATTCTTTTTTATTACTGAAACATCATAGCATATAAATATGCTATGATACATTCTTATGATGTATGACTCAAATAAATATGAATCAAAAACTATAATAGTCTATAATAGTCTATAATACCAGTTATACCATTTTCATGAAATTGTAAAGTATGAAAAGATTAATAAAAATAAATTCATTCTCGCTTATAATAATAGGAAACGTTAATAAAATATCATTAACAGATATAATATCTGTTACACACGCACAATTTCTTCATCAGATCATTATTATAATTTTATTATCCTAATAAATAAGCAACATCAAAGGAACTATTTCATTCCAAAACTTATGTAAAGACAATTTTGTTTTTCATCTACTTTTTGTATAAAAAAATACACAATTAAGTATAACATGAATGGTCATTTCGAGGTAGGTTAAAATTTATAGTGACTTTATGATGCTTGAAACTTGAACTTAAAAAAATAATTACATTTTTTTTGAAGTTTTTATAAAAATATTTTCTATGAAGAATAGGTGTACAAATGTATATACTTAATTTCTTTTTTTCTCATTTGAAAATCGTATAAATTTAATAACTACGCCTACATTTCCTATTAATTTGTAATACAATTTTTGATTGCCTAATTTTAACTTTTAACAAACTACCCTCTCTTTATCGAGATTGAAATAAACGAAGCACTTTAATGGCTACTTTTAAACCAATAACCATACGACATTAAGCGTACAATTATAAATACTTAATTAAAACACGTTGGTCGACTATAATACTTATCTTGTGCAAAACATAATATGAAAAAAACCATTAAGAAAGAATTCTCAATTTTACCTTAAATCACTGGGGCATGGGTATTAGAGGCATGTCTATTGTAATATTATTGTAAACTTTTAACTATTGTAATAACTAATAGACCTACAGCGCCAAAATGACGTTTCAAATAGGCACAAATATAATTTGACAGCAGCCTGTCCAGTGGTTTTATATTACAGGTCAGCAAGTGTTATAGTCGATCGACGTGACATTAAATCATTTTAAAAAAAAAGAGAAATAAAATTTACCAGTCGCTACCGGAGTCGTATTGGACAACGGGCGCCGTGATCCGTTCGGCGACTCTGTCCCATTTGCCCATCATGTCCATGTTGACGTTGTCCACTGTCCACTTCTGCGTTTCGCTCCCTCTGTGGCATCGCTCGATGAATAGGGCGCGAGTGGACACGTCCCAGTCGAGGCAATGGTTGTCGTCGTAATAGCCGTGCCTTATCTCCTGTGTGTCCTGTGGTTATGTATTTATTAATTACTAGCTTTTGCACGCGACTTCGCCTGCGTATTATTATTTTTTTTTTTTAAATAAAATATAGCCTACGTTACTCGCTGATAACGTAGCTTTCTATAAGGTGAAATATTTTTTCGGTCGTTTTTGTGTTTATTCGTTACTTTATAATATTAGTATAGATTATAAAAATGTTAGCTGATACGGCGAACATCGTACCGTCTCAGAATAAAAACCCTCTCCATACAAAATGTATGAGACAATTTTTTTTTTCGTGAATATTTCAGATTTATTTAATTATTTATTTTATTTCCAAAAAAAAACCCTACAGCAAAACAAAACAAAATAACATACAATATTACTACCACTTACAGAGTTTCATTGTGTACGACTTATGTAGATATTACCTAAGTTAAATATTAATTCTAAACCATGGAGTAGATAGAGTATGGGCAATGTGTGTGAGTGTTTTTTTCAACAACTGCCGTTATGTACCCTACATTAAAAATATCAATGGTTATTTATATTACATATCCACATATTGAAATTTTTAGTAGTTTGAATTTATAAATTACCGAAATAAACTAATTTTATTTCGTTTATAGTTATTATAAAATGTCACAATGATAAATTTAGTAAAGATTAAAGAAAAGAAAAAACTAAATCTCTGTTACATACCAAATGGTACCTCCAAAGCTGGTTTCCGCCTCCAAGATGGCACGAGTACAGCACCACTGGCTTCCTCGACCTTGAGTCCGGCAAATCCCAGCACAGGTTTCTTTTCAGCCTGTCAATCGAATTGGATCAACTATTTATTGGATAAGGCTTAATCCGCATAACTTTATAAAATTAGCCTATGTTACTCGCTGATAATGTAGCTTTCTATAGATGAAAGAAATTTTTAAAATCGGTCCAATAGTTTTTTAGTTTATTAATTACAAACATAAAAAAACACAAATCTTTTCTCTTTTAAAATATTATTGTAGATAGGATAACGTCGTCTCACCTGATGTCCTTGTGCCAAGAAAGTATGAACTGTTGGTCCTCAGAGTCCACGCACGGTGACAGTTTCAGAGGGTCGTTCTGGTTACCCTCGTTGGCGTCCACGCACAGCGACGACTCGGACAACGGCCTTATCTGTATTGACATAAAGTCAATTATACTTTATTATATTAGACGACACTTTTGGTCTAGTGGCTAGTGACCCTAGCTGTTGACCAAACGGTCGCCGGTTCGAATCCCGCTAGGGGCAAATGTTTATGTGTTAACATTTTACCCTTGTACCTGAGTCATGGATGTTTTGTATTTATAATATGTATGTATTTACAAAAAAAAGATAATCTACGTAGTATATTAACTGTCTGGTATACATAATACAAGCATTAGTTGCTCAGTGTGAAACTAGATGGTGCTGTGTGGAATGTGTGAAGATATTTATTTATTTACTTTATTCATGATTTTATGTGAAATTCGCACGTGAAAAGCATGTAAGGAATTCAACAGAATACAACAAAGTTAAATTTTTTGTCTATTTTAATGTTATCTATTCTAACATTATATAGTAGAAGGATAAAAAAATATATAAATCTATTTATGAAATATTTAGCCACAACTTTGTCAAGGTTGACTGTAGTTTAGCAACAAACAACAAACAGAATTACTTTCACATTTTTGTCGTACTAGTAAGGGAGTGTAGATTAAATTAAATGAGGTGAAAATAATAGTAAGATGGAAAGATTCACTTACCCGTCCATCGCCAAACGGCGGGGGTTCAACAGGTGGATATTTAACTGGCAGATCAAACGCAATCTGAAAATGAAACAATCAATTCATTTAGTAAACGTAATCGCCACATATCGCCTGTATTGTCACATTTTTTTTTTCTAAAAATGATGTTTTAGAATCGTATAATTTAGCTGGCCAATGTTTGATTTATTCTTTTATAAATTAATATATTAATAAAACTGCTGCGCTCATCGTTTGGTTGTACCCACAAGTTATAGTTGCGACTATTAAACGTAAAATAAAATAAAAGTCGCTAGTATTTGTGTATTCTGACCCACTGATATGTAATATATACCACTGGACAGACTGCTGTCAAAATATTTTTATGCCTATTTGAAAAACGCCATTTTGGCGCTGTAGGCTATGGAGCGAAAGTACCCGGAACAAAAATTAGTCATGCAATATAATTACAGATTCCTCATACACATTTCCTCATGTTAGGAATGTATGTACGCCTCAGTATAGGCGTAATATAAGTGACATTTGCTATTTGATGAAAATTGCAAAGGGTTTAGTTGATTCATCTGAACTGTTATCCAAATTATATTTAAATGTCCCTCATACTAATTTGAGAAATCGCTCTTTGCTGCATGTAGCTCTTAGTAAGACTAATTATAGAAAAAATACATTCATGTCTCGTTCATGTAGACTTTTTAATGAAATTTTACTAGAGGATACAGATGTTGACCTGTTCCACAGTTCCATAGTTAAAACGAAAAATATTATAGCCGATAAATTCTTCAATGGCCAACTATAATATTATCGTTGTTTTAGACTAGTTTGTAATATATAGTTTGTATCTATAATTTGAAATCTATAAGTGGAAATTTTTTATTAGGTTTAAGCTATTTACTCTGATTATTGTTATGTATTTGTACCTGTAAATTTCCCTAAAATAAAATAAATAAAATAAATAAATAAATGTTTCAAGACTCAAGCGGACACAAACAAATAAACTTAAACACTCGCTTACGACATCAACAAATAGAATAAAACAGTCACTATTATATAAATATCTATGGAATGAAAATACGCAAGCGTCAAAATTAGTTCTCCGTACTTTCGTACGGCGGCGTTTCAAAATGGTACACGAAATTATCTGTCATTTGTATTGGACAGCGTCTCCAGTGGTTATATTACAGAGGGCCTAGTGCGAGTTTTACACGATCAAACGCTTCGTACACGTTAGCCACTAGGTGGCGCTGCTTCATTCCCATACAAATTGACGTTTACGCGTACGACGCGTTTGATCGTGTAAAACTCGCACTAGGCCCTCTCGGATCAGTGATTCTTACCTGAGTGATGAACCACCGGAAGGACCTGCAGTTGAGCTTCCGGCGCAGAGCCTTCTGCTCGCTGATGTCTCCGGGCGCGATTTTCTTGTAGTGAGGCCTTCGCGCGTACAAGTACTGAGCGTACTCGTCCATCCACACTTCCGCCACGCGCCGGTAGTTCTGTTTCATTCACAAAACTACATTACATTCGAAGTCCGTCTGGCGGCAGTGGCCAACCGTTTTAACAGAGAACCAACTCTGAGAAATTGAAACAGCATGTACGTATGTTATTGTGTTTTGGTGAGGGTGTAAGGGAATTTCCTCGTTATTCTTTGACCTGGCATTGCTTTTATTTAAAAAAAAAACTTCCCCCAGTCAGACTGACTGCCTACTTTTAAAGAGCAGACAGACAAATTTAACAAGCATAATTATGCCACTTTCGGTTTTCTTTAAACATCTCAAAATATTAAATCGTCTTTTCATACAATAGTTGTTCGATAGCTCTCTTTGTATTGGACTCGGTTTATCTTACTAGGGGGATAATAATTATTATAAACTTATGAATTGTCATATAATGTATTTGCTCTAAAAAGTCTTAAGAGCCTTAGAATCACGCTGGAGTCAAAACTTCCTCACCTTCCCAACGAAGTCCCCGTGGTTGGGATTGGGGAAAGGGGCGAACTTGCGGTATATGTGTCCCACGCGCGAACAAGGCGCGTCCACCATTCGCCCTCCGCACTGCCACACCTGCACCACATTGTAAACACATTATTTAAAAAAACTGTCTAGATAATAACTTAAAATTGTAAAAATATGGGTCAGTTGCCTGCAAATAAATGAATTTGAATTTGAATAAACCTTTTAGCTTTTTAGACAATGGATTTTGGTTTTTATTTTTATTTTAAATATCTTAAAATATTCCACACAGCACTATCTAGTTCCACACTAAGCAACTAATGCTTGTATTATGTATACCAGACAGTTGATAAATACTACATAAATCTTTTTTTTTTTTTGTAAATACATACATATCATAAATAGAAAACATCCATGACAAAGGTAAAATTTTAACACATAAACATATGCCCCTAGCGGGATTCGAAACCGCGACCGTTTGGTTAACAGCTAGGGTTACTAGCCACTGGACCAAACGTGTCGTCTAAGGCTTACTTAGGAAAAGCTTACTTTTTTCTTGTATTTTTAGTTACATATATTAAAATTGTTTGCTTAAAACACAAACTTCGTATAAAATGTCTAGAAGATAAGGTTGTGTCCCGCTCACATAGGAACTAAAGTACAGTGTCTATATGTAATACAAATCATTACATATACACACTATAAAACAAACTAAAAGGATTTTAATAGCGGTTTTTCACTAATTGAAAGAACGTTAAACGAGGAAAGTTTTCATATATTATTTGCAAAAAGGGTGCTAGTATTTAATAGACGATACAAGCCTTGAAGCTGAGCTCGTACTGCTCGCCGCCCCAGATGTCCAGGCCTGGGTCGTAACCGCCCAACTCCCAGAAGTAGACTCGCGATATCGCGAACAAGCCACCGGCCATCACTGGACTCCTGCAATTGCCGTTTAAACCATTTACTCTCATAAAATATATAGATACATTGAAGAGTTTAATGAACATTTAAAAAAAAGTTCTTCCAACTTAGGTGTGTTGATAACTTCACATTGTTACACAATCTATCTATACTAATAATATATATAAAGCTGAAGAATTTGTTTGTTTGTTTGGTTGGTTGAACACGCTAATCTCAGGAACTACTGGTTCGAATTGAAAAATTTTGTGTTGGATAGTCCATTTATCGAGGAAGGCTCTAGTAGGCTATATAACATCACGCTTATATAGTTCTATAATTTTAGTATAATTTCGATTTGCGTCAATGCTAGCGCCATCTGTCAGTGAATTGTGACATTAAATATAATACTGGCAGCCTGCAGGGACAAAAAGTCTTATTTTCATCCCATCAGATGGCGCAAATAGCAATTGATTTTTTAAAAAAATTGTTTCTTGCGATATCTCATCGTATAATAATTACTCATATATTTTCTTTTTCAACGCAAGTCGCAGGCACCAGCTTGTTTCTTATACAATCACAAAGTCTCTTATATATTTGTACTCTGAGGGAGATACTTAATAAAAACTCTATACTTAACTTATATAAAGTAATTTGTCATGACTGGTTGGATCCTGTCCTTGTTTGTATACCGGCAATAAAATACAATAAGTGGGATAATATGGGATAATTTTGGAAACTCACTCAAATGGCTCGGGCATATTTTCCTCGTCCTTGGGCAGTATGGGAAGCCTCTTGTAAAAGAACTCCCAATCGAAAGCGCCCCTGGCGCCCTCGTCTTGGGCACGATACTCGAATGTATCGTACGCTATCACGTCGATGAATGGACACACCACAGTACGGTAGTTCAGAGCTATGGGTTCTGAAAAATAATAACAAAAAAATTAGCATAATTATTCTGAGATGTCCAAACTACGGGACTCCTAGAGCAGGGGTCTTCAAATTACGGCTCGAGGGCCAAATCCGGCCCGCCAGTCTCATCAATCCGGCCCACGATAACTTATGACTTATTGCTAATATTGATGCATGATAAAACGCAAAATGATAATATGTTTTATTTACTAGATAGGTACAGTAGGCGGCATTTAATATAGCTCGTCGGGAACAAGAGTGAGATTTACTGCTAAGATCGGTTTTGTAGAGTGTTCTCTCTGTCGCACAATGTACAGTCAGTCATATATCGGTGATATATATTTATGTAATTGTGATTTTACACCGATATTTATTTATTTATTATACATAAAAAGTAATCTTAATAATATATTACATTGTCCCATAAAACTGGAAAACAGTTTGTCTACGGGATCAAATTATGTAAACTTAAGTCCAAATGACTTGTTATAAAAAAATTAGTTATTTATTCGATATTTAATTAAATTTAAATTAATTTAAATAAAATTTTATTAATTTATTTTTTAACTTAAGTCTTATTTTCCTTTTGTAGTTGTGAATCAATTTTACTTGTGCCAATAATTAAAAGAGATTTTTACAGCGAGGTGAAACCGCGGCACACAGCTAGTTAGTTAACTATCTAATAATTTTACAACGTGGGAATAAAAAGAATTTGTCACAGTCATGTCGTGACGAAGTAAAAGCAAAGTAATCACTTGGAAACTTAGATGGAATTGGAAAATAACTCATAATCGTATGTTTCATGCGTGAAACACGACCCAGGTCTTATTTGTATACAGTCTGAATGCAAACATTACTCAAGTTTTACGACATTATTGTAAAGTATTGTTAGACGAAACAAGGTTAACATAAAATGACGTTAACACTAGTAACCTATTATAGTTTCTATACGAGTGAGTACCTTCTAAATTTAAATAAGTAAGTCTGTTTATAAAACAAATATTTAACTGAAATTTCCACTTTACACATTTGCTATTATAATATGCGTAATTGACATTATTAAATAAAGCTTACTAAATAAGTCATAATATTTCATTATTCAATTAATTCCAGGCTTGGAATGCGCCGCCAACTTTAGTATAGTTTTTTTTTTTTTAGAACTTGTCGACAATGTAAACAAACACTTTAGTCCTTATTTCTCCATGCACTATATGGAACTATATACTCACCAAACAGTGAGTTCAGTAATCCAAACTATACTTTTACATATTTTTCATTTACAGACGCGATTTTTCATTTGTAGCTTTCAATAGTTCCCATCACTAGTTTTTTGATCCACCCATTGACAAAGCTAATATGTCGGATTGTTTACATTATCGACAAGTTCTAAAAAAAAATTAGTGGGATGAGGGATAAAGAGGGGATAGAGAAATGGGCTCTGCTATCTTTTCTGTTGACTAAGGAGAAATCCTCAGTCACAGAAAGGCAACAGCATTCGTCAATTATTTAGTTAAGGAAAATTAAGAAATGTTAAGGACATCCGGTAGGAACGATAAAAATATTTAAATAAGATAAAAATGTTTATAGTTTAATTAAGTCATAACAATCATCAAAGTCATATTCGTCTTATCTTAATACCATTCTGGAATTTGATGGCAATGCCTTAAAATATACCTAAATATTTTTTTAAACCGAATCTCGGTTCGTGCGCGAACTCCGAGGAATCTAGAAATATTAAAAGGAAAGCCCCATTAATCACAATAATCAGTAATATCATATTTATATATGCTGTTTTGTAAATATTAAATATTATAATATTAAATATTAATATTTAATGTTATTATAATATTAAATAGCAGTTATGTATTGCGAACATTCTTTAATGAAAAACACATGGTTACCCTGAAAACACTATTTGTCAATTTAGAAAGAGAATAGAAAGAGATTCTCAAATGAATTGACCGGTATAATCTCTTAAGTAATATTGTATAAATACATACACAGACCTAGCAGTGGTGGCAGCCAGTTAACGTTGGCCTCTGTGTGCGAGTCGAGAAACACCAGAACATCGGCCGTCGCCAATTTGGCACCAGCCAATCTGGCCGTGATCAAACCGCTCCGCTTCGGCAGTCGTATCACCTTCACTTTAGGCATATGATTTGAGAGATACACTTCTAACTTTTCTTTCAGGAATGCTAAAATCAAGATTTTTCAATGACTTTATTTATACTAATATTATAAAGAGGAAAGATTTTATTGTTTGTTTCTTTGTTTGAATTGAATAGGCTCCGAAACTACTGGACCGATTTGAAAAATTATTTCACTGTTGGGAAGCTATATTATCAGCGAGTAACATAGGCTAAATTTTATAAAGTTGCCGCGTGCAACAACTAGTTTTTAATATATAAATGTTAATAATCATCTATATCTGTTCAATTGTATTAGTGGCGGGGCACACGGAGCAGTTATATAAATTATAAACAGATTTTTATAAGATTTGGTGTCATTATCATCATCAACTTAGTTGCAGGAGTTCAACTGCTGGACACAGGCATAATCCCCCATAATTTTCCAATGCGACCTCTCAGAAGCACCTGGATCTTCTGTAGACCCGTGGTCCTTATCAGGTCGTCTGTCCACCTTGGGAGGCGTTTAAGTATTACGTAACTCAATTTTTGAAGATTTTTGACCCCCCCCTCTCCCCGCCCAGTAACGTGTCTCATCGTTTTTCTGTACCCTCCCTCCCCCTTCCTAAACGTTACGTAACAACCAAGTGACCATTTTTACCAACGAAAAGGGTTGTCAACTTGGGAGAACAAAATAAAAATGACGTTAAACGTTACCCCCAAATTGCGTTACGTAATACTTGAACGTCCCCTTGTGGGTCAATGTCGTCTCACTCGAGAACCTTCCGACTTCCGAGTGAGGACATGTAATAAAGTTCTGTGTCTGGCACGAACTAGTACCTAAAGTTTCTATTGGTTGACAGAATCACGCGAAACCGCGGTGAAAGGTAAAACGCAATACGAAGTCGCTGTTTCAAGTGTGAAACCATGACTTGATTTTGCCGAAGCCACCAACGAGACGAGGGAGTTTGTTCTTTGAACGGCAACTCATATAATGTCACGTGTTTTCGTTGATTGTGAGATTATATACCACGCAAAAATATTAGTCACTTCAAAAATTCTATTCAATTCAATTCTACATTCAAATATAATATTGTTGTATATTCTATTATCTATCTGTAATTATGTGACTTTTTTCAAGATGGCAGCGATCCTTGTGGCTTACTTAATTTATTAATACCTACACTAGAAAATTTCACGTTTCAAAAATTCAATTGTCAATTTTCACTTACAAATTTTCACATTTAGTATAGTGAGAGTTAAAATGGTTTACCTTTAGTACTGGCATCATCGACCAGAAATATTTCCTTAATCAAATGTTCCGGAGACCTGTACAGAACGCTGTAAGCAGTCCTAAGCAGCGTACTCCAATGCTCATTGTGAAATGGCACAACAACACTGACTGAGGGTAACGACTCTATATAAAACCTCTTCTTGCATCCCGCATGACGGATGTCAGGCAGAGATCTATTTAAGGGGATTTTATCGCTCAGCGCTCCATTGAAACCATTCACAGAGTAAAGTTTCTTCTCCAACTCTTTTTCTGACGGTGGAAGCTTCGCTGGCTTGCCTTGTTCACCTATACCTACAAATTTTAAAATTACAGCTTAAATGAGAACACAGATACATTAAAAATAAAAAATGAATTAATTGCAGGAACATTCAAAAGAGCACTGCCATCAAAACATGCGTTGACAGCTTGAACCTTGAAACTTTCCAAATAACTTAGCATTCCTTGTACATATATAAGGCTAATTTATTAAAAAAATGTGCTCACAAAAGAAGAATAGTTGAGTAGTTGCGAAATTCTTTTTGTTTAAATAAGGTAATATAATATCAGTATGAATCGATTGTATCACATTTCTTCCCTCATAGAACATACATTTCGATTAGATGGTAAATACAAAATGACAATAATTGTAATAGAGGAATTTAATTTATGAGAATAATTTACTAATGAATTAATATTTTACTGTCAAAACACAGGTTCTGGTGATGATGAGGGGACTTATAGCCTCGTGTGCAACTAATAAGTAATTACATAAAATAGTTATTAGTTAACTTACAAAATTAAGCAAAACATATATACATGAGCCTATTTCAAATAAGCACAAGGAGAAACAATGTTAAAAATGCCTTTTTTTACAAACCAAGCCGACAAGTTGTATAAGAAGAAACATATAATTAAAATCAGCAAAATAAATATACTATGATTGTGAACAGGTATTAAGAAAGCTTTAAAAAAACACACGCTGAAACGCTACCGGGGGCGTTCTGGGTATGGTGCGGGAGTCGGGAGCGGTAGCTGTGTTCTGTTGTACTGACAACATCATAACTATTTCCTTGCACTGTGTATGGAAAATGAAACATCACATCGGTAATCTGTGTGAAACAACCCAGAAAACATTCGCTTCCCGCTCCCAGACCACTTATCACCTGGCATATTTTGCACTATAAGGTAAAAATTACTACTAACCCATACGTTTCTTTTCATACTCAATCTGTTTATAATTATGCCAGTCTATTTTCTGAAAACAATACAAAAATGTAAGAAATACCTTCAAGACAATGTTATCTTCGTGTATATGATGGATGAAGTAGAATCCTAACTGCACTATTTGCTGATATTTCACTATTTACACTTAGTTCTTGCAGTTTTTTATAAAACTGGTTTAAATAATTTAGTTGTTATTAAGATAATCACTTGAGGAAAATTTATATCTATGTGTAATTATAAAAATACAATAGTAGAGATAAGGTAAAAAAGTAAAAATTTTATTTTTGTAAAAAATAGTCATAAAAATGTATTTCAGACTCTTTGTACGCTTCTGCTTAGTTTACTGTATAGAAGTGCTTAATTACTGTAACTGCCAATAAAATATTTTCTGACCATAATTACTTACAGAATTTCAATTTTGTTACATGAATAATTAAAAAAGAAAGCATTTATTTTTTAAATCACTTTTAAATCCAATTTTGTTAGAGTAAAAAAACAATCAAGTTTGCTTATTTCAATTAAGAATTAATCACTTTGGTACCTACTACCTTATTTTCTCATTGTTATTTCGTAATACTCTTATCACTCCTCGAAATGGAGAAACTGGGCGACAGATTTGGTAGCAATAAACACCCTCTTATAAAAAAAACCAGGAGAACACTCAACTGGTTTTTAACTTACCATAATAAGTACAAAACATCAAGAAAACTCATCTTCCACTGAGACTAAGCTTGTATAAGAACAGTAGTTAAGATAGTATATAAAGATGTATTTAATTAAATAAATATTTATTAATTAATGAAATTAATTAAATTCTTCATATAATTGTCTATTTTATATGCACATCATGGAAATTTGTATAGAATGTTATATATCCCAAAAAATATTCCATGAAATTTCTGAAATGTTTATTAATTGCTAGCATTTTAATAAATCTAACTTAAGTACACGTATGAGATAAAAAAATTGTATGTTTATAGAAAAACTACAAAATGAACCTCTTACCTTATCACTTGATGGCACAAAAAATTTGATTCGAGAATCTTTTATTTTATTTTCCACATTGCCTTGCAACATTTCGTTGACTACAAACATGTTAGCATTTCCATTGCTATTACTCCATGTTTTGACTAGATAGAGAATCATTATTATAAGTGTGACAGCTAAGAGGTTACGAACTCTTAACAACCTCGATATAGGTCTTCTGAACATTGCTACGAATGTTCTGAAACAAGAAACACATTATTCACACATCTCAGAGCCCAATCCTCTTATAAATCCTTTTTCCTTACTACTGTGGTCTGCAACACACTTTCTAATACGAATGGGAAGTCGAATTACAAAATCAATATTTTGATTTATATTTTACAATTGTTGGCAGCAAACAATTTAATTAGAAGGTTATATATATTAAATTAAGCTGAATATCAGATTTATATTTATTTTATTTAATAATTTATACATCAAATTGCTACGTATAATATAGAGGTTAACCTAAAGTATAATTTTAATTAAAAAACAACAAATATTTACAATCTTAACACAAAAACTTAAAAAAACTAACTAATTATTTCCAAAAAATACTTATAAATAATTTAACCTAAAGTACTTAATCAACTTACATATGTTTTAAGAAACAAATTGAGAACCTATTCAATTCAGCCTACTCAATTCGCTTGAAACACGTTTTTATTTTACATCCAAACATATTACTTTAGCGAAAGCTTAGAATAATATTGCAAGCAAACACCAGACACAATGAAGTATGCAAATATAATACATGTAGTTAACTCTCAGCACCACTGAGCAAATAACTATTTAATTACAATAACACAATCAATGCATTGTAGTCATTAACATACTCTCTGGCTGAAGTCAAAAAACATTTATTTAGACGAAATAAAAGACACCCAATTTATGTATTTCTTGGGCTTTCTCACGCGATTTTGCTCGTTTTATTATTTTTGTATTTTTTATTTATTAATTCGAAGCTATATAAATAAACTTTAAATTGAAAGCGATGGCCATGACACTTGACAGTGACACTCTTGATGACATTACAGACCACAGACATGACTGATTAAAAAAAAACCACCAAATTGTAACAAAACAATTATTTCTAATTCAAAGTAACGAATATTCTGTGTTCACAGTAGAACGATATGAGAACGATAGAACAATATGTAGCGGTTATAAAAAATATATTTGTCCTGCTATAGGTGATTCAAAAGTAATGATAAAGTTGTTATTACACTACTATATTTGTATGAAACCAATTTAGGAAATCGGAAGGTTTAATCGCAGTTAGAACGAATTGGATCCAATTTAGATTTTATCTATTTTCAATTCTATGTCTTCGACTTAGAGAGTATGTATGTTCCTTGCTACTTAGTTTCTTAAATTGGTTTCCTACAAATTGAAAAGTGTAATAACTACTTTATCATTACTTTTGAATCACCTATAGCAGGACAAACATTTCCAGTCAGTATAGGAGTCCGATTATTTCTTGTATACGTAATGGATCAGTATAATCTATAACCGTTTTAAACCGTTTTGAGAATGCAGCTCATAAAATTAATTAGTTCTCATAAGTGAACGCGTCCGAAGGTTTTCGACCAATCGCAACACTTTCTGACAGTAGACAACTGTTTGTTGATGATTGGCTGAAATTTTTTTCATGAAAATCGTAGGTCAGTCGTAGCAATCGTAGGATTTGTGGAAAAGAAAGAGAACGAGTTTACACAATTTACTCGGATTATTTCCGTAAATTAATGTTATTTCGGTAATAACTTAAAATACAATAGAGACAGAGGTGAGGAATGCTACCGGTAATTTAAAATTTGTTAAAAATCATCGAAAATACTCCCTTCCTTTTTATATGTATTATTAACTAAATCCGGTGATCATTAGTTACGTTACGTTCATTATATTGGGTTGCATAGAACTTACAGGGCGGGGAATAGTATGATCTTTTGATTTTCTTAATTAAATTACCTAGAAACGACCATCATTGGATAGATATTTAGGCTTTTCTTTTATGTATGCTCAGCTAATATTCACCTGTTTATGCAGACTAAACAAAATTAAAATGTTTCAGATGGCTCTATTTAATAGAAAAGTGTATATATTTAGTGCCTTAGTGGTTATAATAAGTGCAACGACATTTGTAAAAGCCGAAAGCAAAGATAAGGATGACGATGGAGTATCTGTTGAGGTTAGTGGATTCATACATTTTTATAGGTTAATTTTGCGACAACGTATTAAAAATGCCAGTATGTTGGCCTCGTTTTCTATTATTTGTTTAAGATAACAAATCACACGAGAAAATCTTACAAATCAAGAAAATTTCACTAAATAAAACTAATACCTACTAATTGAATGAACCTAACAATTTAAGTGTCGCGGTCTTTTGGCTGTAAGGGGTGAGCACCCCCTCACAGAAGACCACCATGAAATAACACCATATGTACTGTTGTGTTTTGGTGAGTGAGTAAGGAATGCCCCATTTCCCTATCCCTTATCCTTAATTAAGGTCGGCAGTGCACTTACAGCATCTGTGGCTTTATTTGTGTTATAGGCGACGGTAGCCACCTACCATCAAGTGAATCGCCAGATTGCCTGACAATCTTTACATTAAAAAAAAAACTAGTTCTAAAAAATTTTTTTTTTATATACATTAGCTTGAAGAAGAGGACTCATACAGTAGTCCGAATATACCGAAGAATGCATATATAGCTGAACATTTTGATGATGAACAGTCTTTCAAGAAGAAATGGATCAAATCTGAAGCCAAGAAACAAGGTGTTGATGAAAATATTGCCAAATATGATGGCAAATGGGAAGTAAGTATCTATTTTAATCACTAAATATTCAATCAATTAATTTTTTAGTAACAGTAACAATAATACATATTTACTAGTATTATAAAGAGGAAAGATTTAATTGTTTGTTTGTTTGCATTGAATAGAATTCGAAACTACTGGACTAATTTTAAAAATTCTTTCACTGTTGGGAAGCTATATTATCAGCGAGTAACATAGGCTACATTTTATATTTTATAACAGCTAGTTTATTATATTTGTATGGAATCTATTTTTGTTTAATATCGAAATTGTAAATAAATTATTCTTTAGAATTAAAGTTTTTATATTGAGACTTTTTTTATCCTTTTTATGGTACCTCAGTTACAATTGATACATATTTTTATGCCAGTAATGAAATAAATGCACTTTTCATTAATGAATATCATTAATTTTAACTTTTCTACACAGATTCAATCTCCATTGAGAAAGATACTGAAAGATGATTTGGGTTTAGTGTTAACCACTGAAGCCAAGCATGCCGCTATCTCTGCATTGCTCGATAGACCTTTTGTGTTTGACGAGAAGCCGCTGGTTGTTCAATATGAAGTTACAATGCAAGTGAGTAGTTTCACTAGCTTACGAAATAAAAAAATCCTTTTTCATTGACTGCTTATGAGATATGGTCCGTGTAGTACTAAAGGCATGAATATTTATACTATGTATAGCTTGCAAACAAATTTAGCAATGTTTATTATTTTGAAACTAAATTTGAAATAATTCTATTTATAGCCCACTTCATCAATTAAATGTTACACACACAAAACAAAATTAAATAAATAATCTTCATTCAGCAAAATTAAAGTGTGTACAAACTAATCTATGAATTTACTTTTTCTGGGGACTAGAAAAAATAAGTATTAAATCATTTATAATAATAAAAAATCCGTATTGATTCTACAATGAATAAAATATGATGAATTTAATAACAGAAATATTATTCAAAAATGTATGAAAAAGTATCATGTAAGTTTAGTAGCCAACATTTATAATTGTATTATTGGAAAGAAAAATGGATTAGTCTGCGGTGCTAATTGGCTTTAGCTTATCGTATGTCTCACAGAATTCACATCTGAAGAAATTCACGTGTAATATTGCAACATTTTTTCATATACTTCAAGACCATTTGTATTATTTCTTTTTAAATGTAAATTGATATATTCTTTAGGTAAACTTTGAAATTAAACTTTGTAGTGGTCTACACTTGTTTAATTATGTTAATCTTCTATCTTATTTCCTTACTAGCTGGTGCCCACGACTTCGTCCGCATTGAAAAATATTAAGTAGCCTATCCTGTGTCCCGTACATCCAAATGTTTATCTACCAAGTTTCGCGAAAAACAGTTAATTCGCTTCAGAGTTATGGAGGAACATACATACATACATACAATACCTACACTTACAGATTTATTATTAGTATTGATTAGTTAGGTATTTAAAAAAAATTTAAATATACAAAAGATTACGTACTCAGAAAGAATCATTTGCACTCATTAAATTTTGTGTCAATATTAAATAACATTAGGGTTAAAACAAGTTTGTTTTGTTTACTCTGTATTAATAAAAAATAAAAATGGTTACAATTCAGCATATATGGTTAATTTAATAAATTATTTGGCACTGCACGAGCTTTGTCCTCGTTATAAACAAAAGCCGCCTGCCTAGTCATCACAACTGAAAAGTTCATAAAAAGCAAAAATATCACAAAGAGAACCCGTGTTTTGGCTTGTTTCCAGTATTTTATTCGGAAATGCTATATCATGTTGTTTATAGACAGTTTATAAATAGATCATATAAACGTCATTGTATATACTTTATTATTACATGTTTACATGTAAAGTGACATAGTTTTGGACTAGTGATTTTTATATATATATTTTTTTTAAACTTCATTATGTCTTACTTTATTCCGCCTTTTACGCCGTGTAATTAATAGGATTTTATATTCTTACTTTTAATAGGTGGGTTAGTTTATGCACAGACTTAACAAGTACTTAGTCATCAGCAATTGGCTGTATTAATGAGTCAAAAGTGCCATACTTCAAATATTCACCAAGACCATGCTCTCAACTCGACGTAAAGGGAACATATCACCATAATAAACATCCCAATGGGATAACTTCATAATCACAAACAAGATTATTGATGGATTTATTAGCGCATATATGTTTTGTTCTTAAGAATAAAGAATTGTGATGTGTATTAAGTCCGCTTCTGATGAGCCCCAGACACCGACGGAAGTCAGAGAGCGCTCTCTCTATACAAGCGTGTTAAACAGAGCAAAGCGGTATTTCACACCGGAGCAGCGCCTTGTTCTCTACAAGGCCCAGATTAGGCCCCATATGGAATACTGCTCTCATCTCTGGGCTGGCGCGCCAAAATACCAGCTAGATCCATTTGACGCCTTGCAACGTCGAATTATTCGAATTGTCAATGATCCAACGCTCACACAAAAACGGTTAGAACCCCTTAGTTTAAGAAGGGATGTAGCCTCTCTTTGTGTGTTCTACCGGCTGTACAATGGAGAGTGCTCTGATGAGTTGTTCCAACTAATGCCTACCCCAAGTTTTTACCACCGTACTGCGCGTCATAGATGTGGAGTTCATCCGCATTACTTGGATAAGGTGCCACTACGCACAGTCCGGTTGGGTAGAAACTTTATTCCGCGGACGCTCGAACTTTGGAACAATCTCCCTTCTGAGGTGTTCCCACCTAGCTACAATATGGGCTTCTTCAAGCGAGGGGTTAACAAATATCTTCAGGGTAGGCAGCGCACTAGCACTCCCCTTGGTGTTGCTTGTGTCCCTAGGCGACGGTAACCACCTACCATCAAGTGGGCCGCCTGCCTGTCTGCCACCTTTATGTTATAAAAAAAAAAAAAAAAAAAAAAAAAAAAAAAAAAAAAAAAAAAAAAAAAAAAAAAAAAAAAAAAAAAAAAAAAAAAAAAAAAAAAAAAAAAAAAAAAAAAAAAAAAAAAAAAAAAAAACAAACAAACAAACAAACAATTTTGTATTTGTACTAGACACACCTATCAAAAAAGACAACAGATTTGAAATGAGTCAGTTTATCGTTTATTTCCAGTTCCAGATCCAGACATCTGACAGTAGATGTTCTAACATTTCCTGCACCCCAGGCAGTCTGAATTAATTAAGGTAGTTAATACGAAATGTTAATCTCAACAGGAAGGTCAAAATTGTGGTGGCGCTTACATAAAACTCCTGTCCCAAGGCACCAACACGAAGGCCGATTTGCGGAAATTCCATGACCAATCACCGTACACCATTATGTTTGGACCGGACAAGTGTGGCAATGATAACAAATTGCACTTTATATTCAGACACAAGAACCCCAAGAATGGTACCATCGAAGAGAAGCATAGCAAGAAGCCGAGGTATGAAATAATTTGTTTATTTCTCAAAAATAGGACAACAAGATAAAAAGACACAAGTCAACGACTACTCTAATTCCATGAATTATTATTTGTTAAATATGTAATCTTAAATTTTATTAATTAATTAATTAATTAGTCACTTAAAGAACCTAAAAAGACCGTTAGAATTATTAGTGCAGTGTGTATACCAATATAATAATTATACTCTGTTTTATGTAAACAAAGATATTATGTCATATAGTAACAATAAATGCATATTAAAGTTTTATTATAAACTAGCCACCTGCCCCCGGCTTCGCGTGGATGCAATTTTTCAAGATTTTTTTAAATTTTCGCATCATAAGAACTTTAATCGGAATCCAACAAATATTTGAAAGAAAAACAAAAAATAATTAACCAAATTGGTCCAGCCGTTTTAGAGTTTTGCTTAGGAACAAATTATAGCACCTATGTTTTTATGTACGCCATTTCCCTATC
This sequence comes from Synanthedon andrenaeformis, assembly GCA_936446665.2. Classification (NCBI taxonomy): domain Eukaryota; kingdom Metazoa; phylum Arthropoda; class Insecta; order Lepidoptera; family Sesiidae; genus Synanthedon; species Synanthedon andrenaeformis. The sequence goes on along the minus strand of OW387781.2, from coordinate 13,427,164 downwards.
CCTCCTGTCCTGTCCTGTCCTCCTATTCCTATCCTGTTAGTAGCCTATAATAAATAGGTACCTTATAATATTACCACTACCATGTGGCCATCTGTCTTAAAAAGAAATAATAAATTAAATGTTACAGTTTATGATTACACGCAGCTATCTAAAGCCCAAATTCCTTTACAATCTATCTGTTCTTAAGCTGCGTTAAGTTATCAACTTTAAGTTAAAAAGCAAAATGAAAATTTCAGTCAGCGCCTAGACGACATTTACAAAGATAAGGAGCCACATTTGTATACACTTATTGTGCGTCCGGACAACACTTTCACCATTTTGGTGGATAACAACGAAGTGAACAGCGGATCTTTGTTGGAGGACTTCACTCCTCCGGTCAATCCGCCCGAAGAGATTGACGATCCCAACGACAAGAAACCCGACGATTGGGATGAGAGAGAGAAGGTGAGGACACTAAAAATATTCAATCACTAACCCGGTGCCCATGACTTTGTCCGAGTATATAATTTTAAAGTATTTCAAGTCCTACACAATGAAACCCTGTAATTATTGGCAATGTAAGTAGTAATACTGTTTCTATTGTATGTTATTTTGTTGTGCTGTAGGGTTTATGTTAATATATATTTAATAACTACACCCTCAAAATAAATAAAAACTATCCTATCTTTTAAGTCGGACCAAATTACACATAGTTACGAAGTTTTATCAAAATCGGTTCAGTAGTATAGGAGTTCATCGGCGACAAACAAAGTGACATGTAATTTATATATATTTGACATTTTATTGCTGTCACTACAGTGGCGCCGCCACATATTTTTAGATTATCACTTGAGTACAGTACTTTTTTTTTTCTGGGTGACCTTTTATGTATCTCAGATACACGTGTAATGCATGTTGATTGGTTGAGCAGTCGCCTGTGTAATTTTTTTATAAAATATATTCCACTCACTGATTTTTTATAGGTGAAAATTTTTAAAATTGGTCCAGTTTTTGAGATTATTCATTACAAACATACAAATCTTCTGTTTTTGTAATATTAGTATAGAATATAGATGACAAATAGTCACCTGAGTACATCTGCATAAAGGAGAATATTTTTATCAATAGGTTTTTTGTAATATTAGCGATTATTAGCTCAAACATTCATCCGTATCTTATGTCATCGTTATATTTTAATTTTTCTCTTTAGATTGTAGATCCTACAGCGACCAAGCCTGAAGACTGGGATGAGGATGCGCCTGCGCAAATAGTAGATCCGAACGCGGTGAAACCTGACGGATGGCTGGACGATGAACCAACAATGATCCCAGGTATAGAAGAAATCTAATTCTAAATTTTAGTTTAAATGTTTCCTGATGTTTTCAGCCGGATAATGTGTTTATGAATAATATGTGATAGGAAAAAAAATTACAATATGAAAGTAACGCATTGTCTCAGACACAGTTTAATTAATGCAATATGTCAATAAATAAATAAATAATGTTAATGAGTGTCCATTGAGTATCCAAAAGATGCAGATCGGACCACCACTCACAAGTTACTTAGATATCGTCTGTTTGAACACTAAACAAATCTCTATAACAATGTGACGACACGTTTGGTCTAGTGGCTGGTAACCCTAGCTGTTAACCAAACGGTCGCGGGTTCGAATCCCGCTAGGGGCCAATCGCTGCTTAAATTTAAAAGTACCACAAATCGGTATTACACTTTTTTACAGGAGAACTAATAGAAAATAATTCAATTATTTTTTTGTCTATTTTTTTCTTATTAGATATATATCAAATATATGCATATTATACATAGTTAGAAGCATATTTTTATGTAGCATTGAAAGTTTTAAGTACTTTTATAATAACTGAAGGCTTTTGGCTATATGTATAACATTTTGAAAGCGGACGAAGTCGCGGGCACCAGCTAGTTTATATACAATTTTTGTAATTCATACATTGATATGTGCGACAGACCCATCGGCCGAGAAGCCAGACGACTGGGACGTGGAGATGGATGGCGAGTGGGAAGCCCCACTGGTGGACAACCCGGCCTGCGCTGCGGCCCCCGGCTGCGGCCCCTGGCGTCCTCCCCACATACCCAACCCCAACTACAAGGTACTTTTATAACACCCCACAATCTCACCTTGACGACCATCGAGACAGCTCTTCCAGAGAGAATTCATTATTTAACCATCAATGTACTACAACTATGGATTTCGCACGCCATACAAAACACTCGAAACTTTATGACATATTACGCGCAGAGCATGAACTCTGTCATCTGTCATTTATAGAAAATGTGACTTTACGTCGACACATTGGAGTTTAAAATGAACTGTAGAAGTTGGTCGTTACTACCTTTTACCATTGACTCCGCCATGATTCCGTTTTAGGCGTACTTTTCATGTGCCCCTTTGCCATTTGTCACGCAAATTCCATACATGTAGTACTTCGATGTATTTACCCCTATGTAAACTTATGTCAAGATTAAGCATTATTATTTGAAAGATTATTTCCGTTTTGAACTTAAGTGAACTTGAATAAAGTAAGAATCTGTTATTATCTATATATTGTATATAGGGAAGTGTGAATTACTATAATAATTGAATGTAATTAGGCTGTTTTCTTTAAAAAAAAAAAATAAAGTGTCGAATTTAATGTATTTAAAAGATTCCTCCCTGGTCTTCTCGTGCACAAATTTCTACATAGACTGGACATATAAACCTAGAGGTGAATGTTTCAGGGAATCTGGAGGGCGCCGCTGATCCCCAATCCCAACTATAAAGGCAAATGGTCACCGCGCAAAATCCCCAACCCACACTACTTCAGGGATGACAGTCCCTACAAGATGACTCCCATAGTAAGTATCATTAAAAATATATAAAAATGAATCCCTAAATGTGTTGCTAAGCGTAAAACTCGAGAACGGCTGGGCCGATTTTAATTCTGTCTTCACTCATGGATAGAGGGATAATTAGGGAAGGTTTTTACGTAAAAAAAATGCACCCGGGCGAAGCCGGGAACGAGTCGCTAGTTAAAAATAAAATTACATATTACATAATATGGAACAGTTTTTGTTGTGGTGATTTTTTTCAGCACGCCGTTGGTTTTGAATTGTGGTCGATGTCTCCTCTCCTCTTGTTCGACAATTTGATTGTGACCGACGACTTGGCGATTGCTAACGAATGGGCCAGACAGACCTACACTCTGAAACGAGCGAGGATCAGCAAGGATTCGGTAAATATGACAATAAATCTGAACTAATATATTTTAGACTATGTTTTTTTATATGTTGCAATTGGTCTGACCGATTGTGAAGAATGGATTTCGTATCTTTTTTTTTTTTTTTTCTCAAGGAAAACAGTGATATTTATACAAAAATTTTTTTACTCAATAACTAAATACATTAATTTGAAACCATTTACAAGTACCATTTAATAAGAAAAAATAAATAATTGAAAAGAAGTCTACAGTGAAGAGCGAGAACCATCAAACCATAATTTTGAAAGTAATTCTCTTATTTTGTAAATACATATTTTAATTACATATATAAATCGAGCTCTGGAAATTCAACTAGGCTATTAACAAATTTGACAGATGTTGCAAAGTAAAATTTTTCCTATAATTTGTTGCGTATCCTAACAGACCTCCAAAATAAGGTAGTATGATATATATATATTTTATTATTATAATAAGAGTTATGTATGTGCAATTGTAGAAAACAGTATGGGGTCGCTTATTGCGTTCGATCAACTACAAGGCGAACTATTGGACGATGTATGCGATTTATTGTGCGATACCAATAGTCATTTACATAGCGTATCTCGTCAAACGAGCCAGAGAGGTGCCCTGAACTTATTCAGTAATTAGGATTTTAAATCTAGTACAAACACTCAAAGCTAATTAATTCCTATTACGTACTCTGTAAGCTATAGAACACACGTGGTCGCATTTTCAGTTAAACATGGCTACCGTAACAAAACTCACCCAAAACTACCGTCTGTTGTGTGCAAACTTTTTTTTTGCTTAGAATTCAATCTGTCTATAATCACAAACGAAAAATCTGTACACCTCCTAAGTTTTTTGCTAGTAAGCTAGTAATTTGGTAATACTAAATACTTGTTCGGACTACTTTAGTAATTTACCATAGTGACGAGTAATTTATTAGCTAAACTACTCGCTACTGCCAATAAATCGTTTGAATTAAGACACCTTACATCACACAAGTGCAAAACTTCAAAACAATATGATATGAAATTTGTATTTGAAGTTTGTATGATATGAAATTTTTCAAGAGCTATTTAATTATTTTTGTTAGAAGGTTACCAGAATCTCATGGCAAATGGGGGAATAATAATATTTGCTAAACGAAAATCGGACTAAACTATCTTGATACTGTTCAATTTTTATTTGTATCTAATAGGAGTCGGGGATTCTGGTATACCTTGAGTACTGAAATTGTATTTAGTAATTGTTTGGGTGTGTGAAGTGTTTGAGTAGTTGAGCTAGAAGTGTCCGTAGGAGTCTTTCGTGGAGCGCGTGTTGAAGGGCGCCGGCGAGAGCCCCTGGCTGTACGCGGCGGTCGTCATCGGAGCCCTAATCGTCATCGGAGGCGTCGGCTACATGTGCTGCGGCCCTAGGACACCGGTGAGATGCATATTTCCCTTGTCGTTTGTCTCCAAAATAATTCTCTTCTCAATCACTCACACGCAACTTGTTCACTTTTTATTCATTCTATTGAAATTTGCAAATATTTTTTTAATATTATATTTTAAGCTTATGATTTAATTACTAATTGACAAAAAAATCAGCATTCGCAAAAAATCAATGCAAATCTTTTGCGGGGCTAGTCCTAAATCTGGCCGATTGCGCCCCAGTACAAATTATGAATAAGTTTTAGTTTTATTAATTTCAATTGTTTAAATTTTCTACTAGAAGTTACTTAATAATAATTTATTAGTGATCAATTTTTTTTTCGCATTAAAATTTAAATTTACTAAAAAAAATATTAAAATCCGCTGCGATCTTCTTAAAATCCTTGGATCCTTGGATGTAACTTGACGAGTGAATCTGTGTTCAGGACGCGGAGCCGGAGGTGATAAACGTAAAGAAGACTGACGCGGTGACTGAGGACGATCCCCATCAGTCCGAGGGCTCTGATGAGGAAGGCGACGGTGCACTTCCCGAGAGACCCACCAAGGCTCATCTCGAGCAGCCCGACCACCACGACGCGGAGCCGGACTCCTCGCAGGTGCCACTCATCATCATCATCATCATCGTGACATGTCATCACCGTCCGTCATGTGACGGCACCGCTTAAGTAGTAAACCAGAGATTTACTCACCGAAACACAACAGCACACGTGCCGTTCACTGCGTTCTGTTCTATGTGCATCTATTTGGAACACACAGATTGCGCCTTTGAAACGGTTATAAGCTCCGAGATATGGTCTTCCTTAAATTGTATTTTGGAAACATTTTGTGATATATGACCATCTAAGTACTACAAGTATGGAATTTGCGTGACAAATGGCAAAGCGGCACATAAAAAGTACGCCTAAAACGGAATCATGGCGGAGTCAATGGTAAAACGTAGTAACGACCAACTTTACTGTTTATTTTTAACTCCAATTATGTTGACGTAAAGTCACATTTTTTTTTAAATGACAGATTAAAACTTCACGCTCTACGCGTAATATGTCACTTTTAAATGTTCAATTAAGTTCGTAATGTTTTGTATGACGCGCGAAATCCATAGTTGTAGTACATTGATGTGTTTATGACATTAATGATGAGTTTTATTTTGCAGTCCACTCCCCCGGTGGACACAGAGGGCGCTGGCGACGGCCAAAGGAAAAGGAAGCCGCGCAAGGAGTGAGCGAGACAGACTCACTTGTGTGTGTTCGTGTGTATGCGTGTGCGAGGGTAGTTTATATATATGTATACATATACATCTCACTATACAGTGATGTTATAAAAATTATTACTCTTAAATCGTATGTTATTTTATAACATTCAATTTCAGTGATAGTTTTTATAACTAAGTATAATTATGTTTTTTTTCTAATTTTTTCAAAGCCTAATATATTAATGTTTAATTCCCCATCATTTAGTCATCAATTTGACAGTCGTATCTGACGTTAATGACAGTGCATTTAAAGTTTTTTTTTTTTTTTTTAAAGTAAATGTAGTGGCACGGTATCGGGCTATTTCATCCTTTGCTCGAGTCACACCTTTTATTATTACGCATAAATAATATGTTAATCTACAATAATAACCTAACAATATTTAAATCTACCCTCTTTTTAGGTATTATAGTAAATATTTATTGGATTTTTCTCGATTTAATTTCACAACCAAAATATTTAGGTTAATAGAGGAATTTGTTATAAAATGTACTTGTTTATGGTAAAGAAACAATTTTTGAGTGAACAAATGAAAAAAAAAAAAGAAAACTGCCACACAGTGAAAAATTGCAATAATTTTTAGTATAATATTTATATTATAGTAACAAAAGCTTTTACAAATTTTCAAAGTGCAATAGTGTATAGCTTTCATATTTGAAAATATAATACACTAAACGAAACCTATATTTTATATAAATAAAAGTTTTATAGGACTAGTAATGCCCCCCCTCCCCCCCTCTAGCCCATTACAAAGAAAAAAATAAGTAAAAACTTAATTTATGTTTAAGTGATCGTATACCCTACCGCTAAAATCACTGAGTTCATTTTTAAACGACATGGTGTGTTCGATCAAAGTATAATAATTAAATATGTATTTTTATTTACTACAAAAGTATTAATAGATACGAAAATTATAAGTTTTCTTATGCATTTTTTTTTTTAATTTTTATTAAGGCCATATCTGACGTGTCGGTTAGGTTTACGACGCATATAAACTTCCGATAAATTGAAATAAATATTTGTAATGATGAAGATATTATAGTAAAGTATTAAAAAGTTTTATTATGAATAAAAAGAAATATTAAGACACACACACGTGTATATCCAACGTAACTTTAAATTGGAATAAGTTAATAAAGTAACACTCAAAAAGTTTTATACTTACTTATTTCAGTAAAAAAAAAATATTAATTAATAAAAATGCAATATTTTTGTCATACTAAATCCGAGCGCAGGTTTTGCTCGAAACTTATCTTATTTCCCCCTATAAAGAAAAGGTTTTGCTCGAAACTTATCGGATTTCCCCTTGTAAAGAAAATGTTTTGCTCGAAACTTGTCGGATTTCCCCTTGTAAAGAAAATGTTTTGCTCGAAACTTATCGGATTTCCCCTTGCAAAAAAAGGTTTTGCTCGAAACTTATCGACACGTCAGAAATGGAACTAAAATACAAAAGAGGAAATGTAAAAGTTTATTTTAATTAATTTGGATGTGAAATTGCTGATTGATTATTATTATTATTTTTTTCAATAAAATGGCGTCATATATTTCAATTAAAAAAAAATAGCACTTTTTACCGCCTCTTGATTTATTTTATAAATGCATTTTTTTTATAGGTTATTGATGTGTTCTCTTTGTTTTGCATAATGAGTGGATCACATATAGATAATAAATATGTATATGTAAATGCGAGCAAATTTTGAGTCACTATAGAAATTTTATTAAAAAAAAAATCGTCTGTTTAGTAATAACTAGTCTTGGTTGTTATTCCGTTTGTATTCAAACACAAATAATATTTTAGGTAATAAAATATTGACTTACATATACATATTTGTTTTCTATATAGATTTTTTTAATGGTTACTTCAAATTTATTGTGTCTAAGTTATACATATAATTACATAGTTAATATATGTAAAGAAATACATTATTGTTATTCCATATGCGTGTTCAAAGTAAAATTCTAATTTTTGGCTATATAGGACGTTGAAGGCTTTAATATGGTTGACTTGCGGCCGTCTATGATCATAGGTTGTTGTGGACTGTATATTATAAAGGCCGCCATTCACGGGCACTCCATTTGGCAGCGCTCCATATCGGTGGACGACATCCAAATTCTTACCACACTACAAGAAAATTTTATGAATCCAATCCATATGAATAGTGAAGAGAAATTATTGCTTATGTCAGCTGTTGCTTGTGTTATAATTTGAAAACAAAAACCCAAAGAGTAAATGGACAAAAGGGTGTGAAAAATTCGAACTTGGGTCGACCTTTTAAAACAACTGCAGTAATTCTTGTATAGCGGCATTACGCTTGTTTTTGTCGTGATAATCAGGATGAGTAGTTTTCCAGAGACATGGCGATTCTCTATACATTTCTATGACTTCCAAAACAAAATCTTTTCCATACATTATAAATACAGCCAACCAAAGAATACGTAAAGAAGGGTAAATGTCAACACGTCAGATCTCCACCATAGCGTACGACGGACTGAGGGCCTAGTGCGAGTAGAGGTGGACGTTTAAACGAAAAGCATTAAATTAAGCATGCTTATTTAAAAAAGCAAAAAAGCGCGCTTAGAAAAAGCGTATAGAGCCGCTTTTAGTTTTTTGCTTTTGGTTATTTTACTTTACAAGTCCCGCCATCTTTCACGTTTCGGTAACATTACATGTGCAAAGAAAGTGTATTATCCTACAAAGTGCACGAATGCAATTTTATTTAGTCGGTTAATAAACGTTTAAAACGGAAAGTTGTTAAGTAAATAAGCTAAAGCAAATAAAATAAGCAGTATACGCTTTTCGCCAACTTTTCGCTGTTACGGAGCAAACGCGTGTTTTCGTTGCGTTGTGTGTGCGTGTATACCTATTGCTTACGTGCGTTTTGTTTTTCTTTTTATTATAAAATGTATGTACATACAACAATAAATACAATAATGTGAAATGTGATGATTAAAACTGTAAATAAAAAACGTAAATAGTGTAAAATGTAGACACAAAATTCCAGACAGTCCTAAGCCTGTAATTAAGTAGGAAGTAAAGTTCATTGAAATAGGTAAGTATAAAAAATATTTATATAGGTAATTAGGTTTTATTCAACATTTTTTATATTGTAATAACAAAACATAGCTATGTTTAAAAAGCTCGTTACGTAGTTAATTTATAAACACAACGTTGAATGCTTTTACTTCAACGGCTTTAAAAGTCAATAAACGAAAAAAGCAATTAAGCAAAAAAGCACTTTTTTAAGCGCGCTTATTAAAAAAAGTACAACGTTTAAACGTTTAAAATTTTTAAGTCGTTTTTTCCACCTCTAAGTGCGAGCTTTACTCGATCAAACGCGTCAAACGCGTAAGCGTCAATTTGTATGGAAATGAAGCAGCGCCACCTAGTGGCTAACGTGCTTAATTCCCATACAAATTGACGAATTTGGAGTGATGGAGTGGAGTGCTTCCAAATGGAGTGCCCGTGAATGGCGGCCTTTAAGGTTGCAGTCGGACGGAAGAATTAAGAAAATAGAAAGAAGTTTCACTGATCAAAGTTTACTCATCGATTATAAATAATGTACAGAAATGCTGGTGTACTGGCTAAACTGAGTGGACAAAAAAGAGTGTCATGCTCAAGCCAACATGTCCTTTTATACCCTCTTTGCAGTTGCATTTCGGCTTTTCAGCCTATCTGCACAGATGTTGCAGAATGCACAACTTTGCGAGCAGCTTTAAGAAGGTGACATCGCTATGAACAACGTCCAACTCATACTTGAGTACTTTCAAGATGTTATTCTTGGTGTAGGGCTTTATCTCAAGTTTTTCTATACTTTCTTTCGTTTTCAACCTAAGTCGCGGCTCCAGCTCTTTCATCAGTTTTGCCAACTTCGATACAGTGCTTCCCAAGTTGAACAGATATCCGAGCGTTTTATGTTTATTATCTTCAAAGCGTCTATACCATCCATCACCAATGCTGTTGACTTTTGTTTAGTTTTCACATGCTTCTTAAAAATGTTACAAATATCTAAAAGAAACTGTCCCAATGATCAGTGGAACTGTTTTTGAATGTTCGACTAATAAATAATCTCAACAACTGTATGGTTATTACCATGTTAGCTATAATGAAACGGGTTATGTATTTAAAAAATAACTTCAATGAATTTCTGTAACCGTAATTGTATTCTTAATTACAAGTGATGGTCTTTAATTTATATAAACAATAAAATAGATAATTTATAAAATGTTTGTTTTATTAATTACTCTAGGGACGGTGCAAAGATTTTCTGCAAATTATATGTAAAACCTTCCTCGTTTAATGCTGTAAGTTGGTGAGGAGTTGGGTGTCCCGCAAACTAATTGACTTGATGATACAGCATCAGGTCAAGGTCAAGAAATGGATTGATGGTCTTCAAACGTCTGATCAGATCTTAATAAATTATAGGTAAGGAAACCCCAATCACGTCAGCTTTAAAAAGTCCATCTGTTTGGAAGCTGCAATTCCACAGACAGATACACTATAACACCCCGTTTTTAACAAAATTAAATTAACAATTATAATCATCAGAGCCTCAGGTCTGATGGGACCGGTCAGGAGCAGCCTGAATCCAGGGTCGACCTGTGACCATCATTCATGTTTGCGCTGGAATCCAGCTAAGATGGACTAGTTTGGTTTGGGTTTAGCGATTAGAGATGAAAGTATTTTTTGCATCACAGTATGCATTTAAAATATTGATAATATATTTAAGCCGTAACAAGATATGGAAGTCACAAATAGTTACAATAATAAGAAGAACAATGACCAAAAAAATAATATATAAAATACCAACATAAACGAATAACATTTGAACAATATATTCTGAAATTTTCATTTCAAAATTTTGAATATTTAGCTGTTATCTGGTTTCCGGAGAGAAATCGTGTCCATGGACTTCAAAAATAAAGTTTTTAGAGAAAAAAGCGATATACATGCGACGCTCCCAGCCGGTCCAATCAAGCCTTATAATTGAAATTTCTGAAGGTACTCTCCAACAGTTTTATTCCTTCTTATTATAAGGAATAAGTTCGCTAAATTTGTTAGTAGATCCGCAACTGAACACTATCAATTATAGTTTGAAATTATGAAGAGTAAATTATTATTAATTTATAATTAACTGTACCTGAAGAAAATGATTTATAAATTACTTATTGTAAATGTTCTTAAAGGTATTTTTAAGATAGGAGCGTAAAAATATTTTTGCTGAAAAAAATATTTTACGCTCACGCAGGGATGGGTACGCGGAGGCTTTTTCAGGGATACAAAAAAGGAATAGGGTAAGTACCCTTTTCGTCCAGAAAAATACCTGTTGCGTGGCGGCGCCACCGACGTCACAGCGATAATGACGTCAGACGTTATTACTATATATTTTCTTTTTCAAATCGGACGAAGTCAACTAGTAATTATGTATTCGGTACTTTAAATTCTTTAATTACAATAAATTATTGAAATAAATAAATAAAATTATAATAACTATTTAAAACTTCAAATAAGAACACTAGCGCCATCTTTGGTAGGTTATGATGTAATCTAAATATATTATTGTTCCCGCGCACGTGTGTCGTGTAGTCGTGCGCACAAAGTACTATGTGCGAACGTTGTCGTTATGTTGATACTGTTATGTTTATTTGCTATTGTTTCGACCTGTACAGCGAAACCTAATATTGTATTCATTATTGCTGACGACCTGGTAAGTTTGCTTATCAAATTATTATTATTTGTATTCATTAATAATATTGTTTTAAACGGTGTCACTAACACATTAATCTTCTATATATTATTTTTTATTATATAAAATTCTCGTGACGTGGTGTTTGTTGCCAAACTCCTCCGAAACGGCTAGACCGATTTTTATGAATTTTTTTGTGTATATTCGGTAGATCTGAGAATAGGTCGTAAACTGTTTTTTAAAATGCAAAAAAGTGTGTGTGTCAGCTCCGACCCACGACTGGAGTTTACTCCTTACGAACGATAAATAAATAATTTAATAAATATAATTAAAACATATCAATATAATATATTATATGTATTATATTATATTAATGTGTATTGAAGCATATTGTAGCATGTAACGCGTAACGTGTGACATGTGACATTTGATTTTACTCCCATAAATTTTCATACCCCGGGCTTATTATATGAAAATCGATTCCTCCAATAAGCCCATTACTTAGATCCATCATGTGGCGAAATGGACAACATTCTAGCAGAATTTTCTCACCAGAAAAGCAATTCTTCAACATTTCTGACGACGGTAATAAAACTATTGCCTTGCCCACGGTTTCGAAGCTGTATATATATGCTTCGAACGGATATCAATACTAATAATAAATCTGTAAGTGTAGGTATTGTATGTATGTATGTTCCTCCATAACTCTGAAACGAATTAACTGATTTTCATGAAACTTGGTAGATAAACATTTGGACATACGGGACACAGGATAGGCTACTTAATATTTTTCAACGCGGACGAAGTCGTGGGGACCAGCTAGTATGATATTATAATGAAACTTAAATCATAAAGAATACCAGTTTCAACTGCTTATGACAATATGCAAATTAAGGGTCCCTTACGGCAATCGAGGGTCGGGATTGTAAAAGAATTATATAGTAAACGATGCTCCACAACCTTGAAAAAAATAACACAGCTAGCCAATGAATGTTACTTTTTGCTGAAACATTCGAATTTAAGATAATGCTTATGGATAAGTGTAAAAAAAATCCAGAAAATCACTAAAAACGTGTAAATCGCACTCCCGTTTTGTTACAATTGTGTCGGTAAGTATCAAGAATTATTAAATGAATTTTATCAAATAATAAAGTTAAAACTATAAAAAAATAGATGCAATCTTCATTTCTTAATAAACATATTCCTATTTTGTGTAAAAAAATCACAAACTTGCCCAATTTTTTCGCTCAAAATCTTCATACAAATTACTATAAAGGCTATTATTATGAAATCACGCTCGGGCCACGGTTCAGTCTGGTTCAGTCGGCCATGCGCCTCCGAAGTGAGAGCACGTCGCTTTGCGCCGCACTGACAGTTCGTGATAAAACCGTGTACTTACACAAAAAATGTCAAATATGTCGTCTTTGATGTTGAAATTATAGCCCAAGAGCCCGAGGCCAGACCTTCGTTCAGTGTGACCATATATGGCAGGATTTCCACCCACATAAGAGACGACGGTAAAGGTCTACCGGGGCAACGAAAAAACAAAAATTTTGGAAAAACCCTTCCCCCCTCCCTTAAACCGCCCTGTCTGTCCGGCGCGACTCAGCCGGGTCGTGTTTGGGCTAATCGGAGACGTCTCGACGAGATAAAAAATTTGAACCCCCCCCCCCTCTCTAACCCCCTCAGCCGTAACTCGGAAACGGCGCGACTCAGCCGGGTCGTGTTTGGGCTCATCGGAGACGTCTCTCCGAGATAAAAAATTTAACGCCCCCCTCGGACCCCCCGGCCGTAACTCGGAAACGACGCGACGCAGCCGGGTCGTGTTTGGGCTCATCGGAGACGTCTCGACGAGATAAAAAATTTGACGCCCCCCTCGGACCACCCCGGCCGTAACTCGGAAACGACGCAACGCAGTGGGGTCGTGTTTGTGCTCATCGGAGACGTCTCTCCGAGATAAAAAATTTGACGCCCCCCTCGGACCCCCCCGGCCGTAACTCGGAAACGACGCGACGCAATGGGGTCGTGTTTGGAATCATCTAAGACGGCTCTCGGGAAGGCGAATTTTTTAGAGTAGACCAAATTTCAAATTTTGGCAGTTGCGGTCTACTCGTAGGACCATGGTCAACGGTTACAGGTAGACCTCCGTGTTGGGTATCATTTGAAAGGTCTCAACGAGGGTGATCAATTGAAACTAATCCCCTCTCCCTCCCCCTTTTAAGTAAAAGTCTCCTACCCCCAATTCTTTACGAATTACAAAACAAAGACCCTAAACCAAACCAAAACAATTAACTATAGCAAATGACAACACCCAACTCACAACCGCGCCCCCACGGACTACTTGCAGACCGCAGCAGCACGCACGATCTAGTATTTTAATAGCGTAGAACTAAACAACATGCTCTTATTTATAAATTATGAGGAGACAAAGCACTAAATAGTATTTTGAACACTAAATAATAAAAATGCCCATTTGCGTATAACGAAACGCATGATGGCGCATCTGTCAAACCTAATATCATTAGTGTCAAAAGATCACGCCAAATTTCAAATACCTATGTCGTCTTTGATCTTGAAATTATGATGTAAACTGCGCAACTAAAAAATTACTCCTCGGAACTATTTATCTCCGCAGCTAGAAACTTTACAGAAAGATTTCTATCAGGCCAGAAACCCACGGCATTCTCGGTGCATGCAAATACGAGATCCGCCTTATATTATTAAATCAATGGAAGAGAGGAAAGCAAGGGTGCAAAGCGCGTCGAAAGATTTGGAACCGAATGCAACTGATGAATAGAAGGTTTGTAAGGAACAGTATGCCATAAGTTCTAATCTAAGGAGATCCTAAGTTTTCTAGGAGTCAGATTTTTTTACATAATCATATGGAACGTTCTCGAAAGCCCGAGCGTAGCTCTGGGCGCAAGGAAAGTTCCACACACGTCCGCACTTTGAAGACGCAAAGCGTATAATGATTTTACGGCAAATTATACAAGCGTCCAATTAGTGACGACTTTTGGCAAGTTTTACGGTTTTATTGGAAAATAAATCGTGTTCTTATACCCCTAAACGACATTTTAACTTACCCTGTGCATAACCATATCTATTCTGATTTATACAAACTCATGCTCAGGATCATATAATTGACTCCAGTTTGAAAATTAAAAATGCTTACAAATGTTTTCAGTACAATATATTATTTTTGTAATTGGGAATTACAATTTCATTTTGTATTGTGCAACTAAAATAATAATTATACACTAACTAGATCGTGATTGCTACCGCGGTCTGCAAGCAGCCCGCGAGGGCGCGGTTGTGAGTTAGGTGTTGTCATTTGCCATAGTTAATTGTTTTGGTTTGATTTTGGGTCTTTTTTTGTAATTCGTGAAGAATTAGGGGTAAGTAAAAAGGGGGAGTAAAATTGGTCACCCTCGTTGAGACCTTTCAAATGATACCCAACACGCAACCGTTTATCTAAAACCGTTGACCATGGTCTACTGAGTAGACCGCAACTGTCAAAATTTGAAATTTGGTCTACTCTAAAAAATTCGTCTCCGAGATGTCCTCGATGAGCACAAACACGACCCCACTGCGTCGCGTCGTTTCCGAGTTACGGCCGGGGGGGTCCGAGGGGGGCGTCAAATTTTTTATCTCGGAGAGACGTCTCCGATGAGCACAAACACGACCCCACTGCGTCGCGTCGTTTCCGAGTTACGGCCGGGGGGGTCCGAGGGGGGCGTCAAATTTTTTATCTCGGAGAGACGTCTCCGATGAGCACAAACACGTCCCCACTGCGTCGCGTCGTTTCCGAGTTACGGCCGGGGGGGTCCGAGGGGGGCGTCAAATTTTTTATCTCGGAGAGACGTCTCCGATGAGCACAAACACGACCCCACTGCGCCGCGTCATTTCCGAGTTACGGCCGGGGGGGTCCGAGGGGGGCGTCAAATTTTTTATCTCGGGGAGACGTCCCCGATGAGCCCAAGCACTACCCGGCTGAGTCTGCTGGTCCTCGCTGGTTTTTAATACCTGTGTTGGGGACATGCACCTAGAAACTTTTAGCTTTTATAAAATAACGAAGATCTGGCCGTCGTGGGCTCTTGCTCTATGCATACGTACGTGTGTGCGTGCGATGCGCGAGCCTCGATCGTTGTGAGAGTAACGCTAAAAACCTAAACTTCGCGCGGCGCGTCTCCGAAACCAGCCCTTAAATATCTACTTAGTAACAAATTGATATATTGTTTCCCACTTTATATTCAAGACAGAAAAAAATCTGTTTTCCGGTTCGAGCAATGATTAAAACAAAATTCGTGTTACTCAATCAGAATGAAACCATTAATAGGTTATTAACCTTTTATAACTGGCATAATTATCTGTTGTGGCTAATTTTGGACCTGTCAGAGACTGTAGCTCTTGACACATTGATAACAATTATTCAGATTTCCTAGGTATAGGTAGGTACTTGAAGTGTTTTACTTTCGCTATATAAGTAAAGTCGGGGTACGAAAATCTTTGTCAATTTTCAAATTCATTCCTTTATCATGTCTCTTACTCTTACTACTTTTTGCAACTGAAACACTAAACAACTGGGCCCTGATTCTGTATGGCAATTACGATTTCACGCTTTTGTCTTACCTTGCCAAAACACATCAATGTCTTATCATAGCGTTTATATATATGTAAGAGAATAACTTTTTAGCAGAATCTAGTAGATATCGTAACAATTTAAGGAATTTATGTGGTTTCGAAGTAAGGAATCGCCAAGTGGTGTTAGAGAATTAGGGCCCTGATAGACGTTTGAAATGAAATTTTGGCATGACTGACAAAATGCTTTTGTGCAAGCAAATGTCGACTTTAAGGTGACGAACCTTTTCTTACTCATGCTGTACCTGTCTGTATGAACAATCAAATGACAATTTAGATAACCTATTTAAGCTCACTTGAACCCAGCGACAGGAAGTAATCTATTCAATATAGTTATTCGTACCGACTGATTGTGAATGATTTGAATGATATACTTAATATATTTTTAACATAATTAAATTTTAGCAGGGCACAATGCGTTCCATTTTGGCTAATTGGAAAATGGACAGACTATCTGGCGGCAGTAACCACTGTCTTTAAGGAACTTTTGTGTAATTTATAGGGTTGGAATGATGTGGGATTTCACGGGTCAAACCAAATCCCGACACCCAATATAGACGCCCTGGCATATTCTGGACTGATCCTGCAAAATTACTACGTTACACCGATATGTACACCCTCAAGATCGGCCCTGATGACAGGCAAATATCCTATACATACTGGTAAGAAATCTTCAATTTTCTTTACTTGCTTATTAATTACTACAATTTTTTATTTTATTTTATAAAAATATTTGTTATAAATATTCTAAGTAGCTTTGAGAACAGTTATAGTCTAGTCGGGGCAGACATTTAAATAGAAAAAAATTAGAGGCCGCGATTTTTTTTTTAAAGTCGGAGGGGGGTGGTTGGAAGTCTAAATATCGATTTTCGGCGCAATCCCGCCGCCGCCGCGCCGTCGCCGCCATCTTAATTTAAAGTTCAATTTTTTCGTTTTTCTGAAATAACTCGTTAATTTACAACTTTAGAGCAAAAATTGTGGTATCCAAAGTTGTTGGAAATTTAATTTCCTACAAGTTTGGTCATTATCATTTTTACGCTAGGATCAATATTTGCAGAGTTATACTATCAAGTTTATAAAAAAAATCGTAATGGGTGGAATGTTATTATCTTCAACTTTGTTTCTCGCACTGTTTTTACTCCACGATCAATATTTTCGGGTTTATACTCAAATCGGAGGTGAAATGTTTTTTATTTTTCAAATATTTCGTTTATTATGTAGTTTATTGACAAAAAATTGTAATGGAGAATGATGAAGGGAATTTTGTGTCTTTTACATCTGGTTGTGTATTTTTTTATTTTTCGAATATCTCGTTTATTATCTAGTTTGTTGATAAAAAATTGTAATGGAGAATGTGGAAGGGTATATATATATATTATGTATACTCAGTTCGGGGGTTTTCCAATATACGTTACAATATATATATAACATTCCACCCATTACGATTTTTTTTATAAACTTGATAGTATAACTCTGCAAATATTGATCCTAGCGTAAAAATGATAATGACCAAACATGTAGGAAATTAAATTTCCAACAACCTTGGATACCACAATTTTTGCTCTAAAGTTGTAAATTAACGAGTTATTTCAGAAAAACGAAAAAATTGAACTTTAAATTAAGATGGCGGCGACGGCGCGGGCGGCGGCGGGATTGCGCCGAAAATCGATATTTAGACTTCCAAACTTTAAAAAAAAATCGCGGCCTCTAATTTTTTCTATTTCAGGCTAGTTTTATGTCTGCCCCGACTGGACTATTAAGATACAACTTTATCTACCTATACGTTATTATATTTCACCTGAAGATAAGCTAAGAGAGAAAAAAAAAACGAAGGAAAACATTGATATTACACTGATAACCTCTACCGTACCTATAGCCTATAGGTAGGTAGGTAGGTAAAACCTACCTACAATAATGAATATAAAGCATCTTCCCCTCGTTTTATTGTTCATTGCTATTTAAACTCAAGTGGTACCTAAGTCTAGATAAAACCTAGGATCGTTAGCTAGCTGAGCCCGGCCCCGCCCCGCTACGCTTCAGGCGGTGGGGCCGCGCGCGGTACCGCACCGGACACTTTATCTATATAAATAAAATCGGAGTGTCTGTCTGTGATTTGCGAAAAACTGCCTCAAACTAAGCTTAGAGAGTCATTCGCATGCTGTTAAAACGTAAATAACTTTTTTTAGATTTTTTGTCTGTCTGTCTGTCTGTCTGTCTGTCTGTCTGTCCGGGGTAATCTCAGAAACGGCTGAAGCGATTTCGATGAAACTTTGCAGACATGAAGAGGGGGTCGTCAGGAGTAACATAGGCTACTTTTTGTTTATGTAAATTGCGGTACATACACCAAAATAACATTTTTTACAATTTTTGTCTGTCTGTCTGTTTGTTCCGGCTAATCTCTGAAATAGCTGGACCGATTTTGACGGGACTTGTATTGGCAGGTAGCTGATGTAATAAGGAGTAACTTAGGCTACGTTTATTTTAGAAAAAATACACCCCGGACGAAGCCGGGAGCGGGCCGCTAAATGTATTGCTAAGCGCAAAACTCGAGAACGGGTGGACCGATTTTAATTCTGTCTTCACTCATGGACAGAGGGATAATCAAGGAAGGTTTTTACGTTAAAAAAATGCACCTCGGGCGAAGCCGGGAGCGGACCGCTAGTCTAAAATATAAAATTCTCGTGTCGCGGTGTTTGTTGCCAAATGCCAAACTCCACCGAAACGGCTGGACCGATTTTGATGAAATTTTGTGTGCTTATCGGGTAGGTCTGACAATTGGCCAACATCTATTTTCCATACCCCTAAGTGATATTTTTTTGTATGGCAAAACAACGTTTGCCGGGTCAGCTAGTAGGTCTATATAAATTATACCTAGGTATATAATTTTTTCTCTAAAATCAAAGTTGCCTAAATTACTCCTTATAATAAATAACGTCAGCTATCTGCCAGTGAAAGTCTTGTTGAAATCGGTCAAGCCGTTTCGGAGATTGGAACAAACATTAGACAGAGAGGTTGCTTCAATAGATGCTTCAATTTTTTTTAAATTTAAGTGTTAACAAGATATTAAGCTATGTGAACGAATTGTTGATACAATGATGTTTGTATTTTTTTCTGTTTGAAGTCGGTGTCTGTTCTTCTAAAATATTTATTTCTAAAATCAACATTGTAATGCGAAATGCCTCATGACAAGACTAGCACATGGCCTTGTGGGGAGCTGATGATATCACCTTGCCCTGACTGATTTCACAAAAATCTCACAAAAAAACAAAACTCGGTCATTAACAACTGTCATTGTTTTTATTGTTCTAACAATACTCTAATTCTCTCTATATTGAGAGATTTACAAAAGTACATTATTTCTCATAAAATGTTTACTAATTACTGTACACAGGACAGTCGTGTATAACTTTGATTGAGAATCACATTGATTGTGTATATTGCTTTGTATTAGGAAGAAATGGGGAAATCAGTTCTTGCTTGCAGATATATTATTTCGATGGTTCTGGCATACTTACTCCTCGAAACACAATCAAAATAACGCTACAATTTCCGTTTGGCCGCAAAAAGGTTTGTCAATTCTAGGTTACATCAAAATCGGTCCATTGGTCCATATACAGGTCAGACTTATAACCTTTAACACTCTTCAAACTTATAACGCATTTCACGGGGTTAAAAAGAGTGTGAAGCAGATATTTCTCGAGACTTCAAAACCGGTATTGTTGCCCTCGAGACATTAAAATGAATCCGCGCAAAGAGTCTTCTGATGTTTAGTTTTATTTTAAACTATACCGACGCACCCCGGCTTCGCCCGGGAGCACTGGGGCGCAGCGGACGCGGCTTCCTCTTGCCTTTAGCGAAAATTTTCTTTTGAAAATACTTCCTTGTTTTCCTGGGTAGGAATAGTAATGACCTATTACCCATTACCTACATAATTAGTTGCCATGGATTCCAGGTATGCAACATGGCGTAATATACGGGACAAGCCGTAGAGGTCTACCTTTATCTGAAAAAATATTGCCGCAGCATCTCAAGGATTTGGGTTACAAAACTCATCTTGTCGGCAAATGGCATCTCGGCCATTATAAGAAAGAGTACCTTCCCTTAAATCGTGGGTGAGTACCCTAGTACCTAACTAAGAAGATGTTTAGCATTTTTTTAATTCTTTTTTTTAAGAAGTTTGGCAGGCACACAAACATCGCGCACAACACAACATCAGAGGAATTTCAAAATTCTGACAAAACGTAATTGTTTACGATAATAGCTTGAATCCTATATCTAATTATTAGAATACACTTAAAATTACAACACACATGTCTTCTATAAACATTCTTCTAACATGTCTTCTAACGTGTCTTCTAACATTCTTATAAAATGTCTTCTATTGTTTGACGATAGTCTTCTATAAGAGGGTGGTTACTGTTGCCAGGCTACCCAAGTGACTGCATGCGAAACGCAGTGATTCCTGCCACTACTTGCCAGATCCAGACCAGAGCCAACCAGTGTTATATTGCTTATCTATATATTTTTAACGCGGACGAAGACGCGGGCACAAGCTAGTAAGTAATACACAGTTAATTTCAGATTCGACAGTCACGTTGGCTTTTGGACCGGTAAAATTGACATGTACGATCACACAAACATGGAAACAGGGTTGTGGGGACACGACTTCAGAAGAGGTGAGTGTCATCGCCCAAACCATGTCCCATTAGTCCCAATGTAGTAAAAAACTGTTTACCTGTTTTGACGACACGTTTGGTCTAGTGGCTAATAAACCTAGCTGTTAACCAAAAGGTCGCGGGTTCGAATCCCGCTAGGGGCAAATGTTTATCTGTTAACATTTTATTTGTACCTGAGTCATGGATGTTTTGTATTTATAATATATATGTATTTACAAAAAAAAATATCTATGTAGTATATCAACTGTCTAGTATCCATAACACAAGCATTAGTTGCTTACTTTGGATATGGATGATGCTGTGTAGAATGTGTGAAGATATTTATTTATTTATTTATTTAATCCAGTTCATCCACTTGTCTTTATCAATGTTTATTTCGGTACCTATAGAAAAAAATTATAAAGATTTCTAAATAAATATCTGTTATAAACAAAATGGTTAAACATTGATTTTATTTCTTTATTTAAGCAATAAAAATTAACTTTTTCTAAAATAGTCAACATATTTTGATACAGCCAATGGAAAGAACGATTTACGGGGAAGAATTGTTCTAGTTCTCTAATGACAATATCCTTCACAAACATTTATGTCTTTCAGGTTTTAGCGTGGCTTTTGATTTATTCGGAAAATATGCGACTGACATATATACGACAGAAGCCATTAAGGTATACCTTATTCTATTACATTACAACTCTCACTGTACACTGCGTTTCGCAGTCGCACTATCCTTGGTGATAAGTGAAAAAAAAATATTACAACAAAATCCCAGGGAAACTCACTTGTATGGGGAAAATAACAATCTTCGAAACCATGAAAAGTATTTGCCTTCCCGGGATTCCTATAGATACAATCCCACTGCTTTACAAAGAAAAACAGTACCTAGTTACTATCCTTACGTATTATAAAAAAAGTCCCCCGCCGCGTCTGTATGTCTGTATGTTCATGATGATCTCAAAAACTATTGAAAGAATTTTCATGCGGGTTTCACTAATGGAAAGAACGTTAAACCAGAAAGGTTTTTATATATAACTAGCTGACCCGGCAAACGTTATTTTGCCATACAAAAAAAAAACGTTGTTTTGCCTTAGGGGTATGGAAAATAGATGTTGGCCGATTCTCAGACCTACCCGATAAGCACACCAAATTTCATCAAAATCAGTGCAGCCGTTACGGAGAAGTTTGGCAACAAACACCGCAACACGAGAATTTTATATATTAGATTTGTAGAAAAATATTGCACCCGTGCGAAGCCGGGAGCGGGTCACTTGTTTGAAATCTAATTTAAAAAAATATTTAAACTGAATTTCAAATGATTGGTTAACTTTTAAGTTAAAAACCTAAAAAAACTATTTTGCATGTTATCATTTCGGTGTGGGAGTACCGGCTTAGATTAGTATCCCTCTATCTCATAACCTATTGGCGTGGATGCCAATAGGTTAAGAGGAAAACCACGAGGTTAGGGATAGGTGGCAGCGCCATCTGTGGAACAATTAAATCACAAATATATTGTAGGTAATAGAGGGGCACAATAAAACGGAACCTTTGTTTTTAATGGTGGCTCACTCGGCGGTGCACAGTGGCAACCCTGGCGAGCCCATTCGAGCGCCGGACAGCATCATAGATAATTTCACAGACATCCACAGCTATCAAAGGCGGAAATTTGCTGGTTTGTATTATTTATTTATTTTCAATTATCATTTGTTAACATATATAGGGTCAACTCAGTGTATATAGTGAAAATATGAGTAAGGACTCTCAGCCGTAGGACGACCACTGCTGGACTGCAGGCCTCCCCCACAATTTTTCCATTAGCACCAGTCAGATTATCGTTTATCTACGGATCTCCTCACTCCTGATTCGATCTCACAGAGTAACCCCGAACATAGCCCTCTCCATAGTTCTTTGAGTGACATTGAGCTTTCTTACGAGGCCCATAGATAGAAAACATGTCTCTCAGCGCCATATGTAACACACATTGGTCGAAAAACTTTGTTTCAAAGCACTTAAGAAAATGTCTCAGAGTTTTCTCTGTCCTATAAATAAAACGAGATAAATTTTTACAGGTGTTTTAACAAAGCTAGATGAATCGGTCGGGAAAGTTGTTGAATCTCTACAAAAGAACGGTCTTCTAGAAAATTCCATAGTAATATTTACGACAGACAATGGTGGCCCTGCCGAGGGATTTAACGACAACGCCGCCTCCAACTATCCTTTGAAAGGAGTAAGTTTTTTTATTCCTCCACTCACGTAGTGGCGTACACTATTTCAACCTTTTCTCAAACCCTTGGGCAAAACTAAAGGCATCCATCACGTCTATTAAACTGCACATTAGAGGTTGTTGATACACCCAGTCTCAATCTCTACCTTTATCTAATATCATCAAATGTGTAGAAATTATAATTTGAAAGTTTAGTTTTTAAGTTGTCAAGGTTAATTGATACGAGGGCGGGTCAATAAGTCCGTGACTTTTTGAATTTCTGACCTCTTTACTGAAAAAGCAACACTACTCCTGTCAACAGGCATCTGTCAGTTGACTCCTGTCAAAATTTGAACTTGCTGCGTCAGTTAGTTTGTGTTTGACAGCTATCTTTATCAGACTACCCAGTAATTTGAGGAAAAAATGGAAAAAAGTGAATTTCGTGTCCTTATTAAGCATTATTTTTTGCGAAAAAAAACCATTACCGAGACCAAGGCTAAGCTTGATAAATACTATGGGGACTCTGCACCATCGATTTCAATGGTATAAAAGTGGTTTACTGAATTTCGTTGTGGCCGTACAAGCACTGAAGATGCCGAACGTCCTGGACGCCCAGTTGAGGTCTCTTCACCCGAAACAATCGAAAAAATTCACGATATGGTGTTGGCCGACCGAAGATTGAAAGTGCAAGAGATTGTGGAAGCCGTAGGGATCTCGCATGGCTCAGTGGTTTCAATTTTGAATGATCACTTGGGCATGAGAAAGCTTTCCGCAAGATGGGTGCCGCGTTTGCTCACAGTCGACCACAAACGCAATCGTGTAACAACTTCACAGGAAGGTTTGGCGTTGTTTAATCGCAATATGGAGGAGTTTTTGCGCCGTTTTGTAACCGTGGACGAAACATGGATCCATCACAACACACCAGAGACCAAACAACAGTCAAAACAGTGGGTTTCTAAGGGTGAATCGGCGCCAAAGAAGGCCAAGGTGGGTTTGTCAGCCAATAAAGTTATGGCGACTGTTTTTTGGGATGCACGCGGGATAATCCACATTGACTACCTTCAAAAGGGAAGAACAATCAATGGGGAATATTATGCCAACTTATTGGACCGATTCAATGACGATTTGAAAAAAAACCGACCTCATTTGGCCAAGAAAAAAGTTCTTTTCCACCAAGACAATGCAAGGGTGCACACATGTGCAGTTGCCATGGCAAAAATCCATGAATTGGGCTATGAATTGCTCCCTCATCCGCCCTATTCTCCAGATTTGGCTCCGAGTGACTACTTCTTGTTCCCAAACCTGAAGAAATGGCTTGGTGGAAAAAGATTTGACTCCAATGATGAAGTCATCTCGCAAACAAAGGCCTATTTTGAGGACCTCGACAAATCATATTTTTTGGAAGGGATAAAAAAATTGGAGAAGCGTTGGACAAAGTGTATAGAGCTCAAGGGAGACTACGTTGAAAAATAAAATGATTTATTTATCAAAAAATCTGTGTTTTATTCCAAAAGTCACGGACTTATTGACCCGCCCTCGTATCTTAATTTAATGTAGGTGAAGAATACTCTGTGGGAAGGAGGTGTAAGAGGCGCCGGACTTTTGTGGAGTCCGCTTATAAAGCAGAGATCGCGAGTGGCAACACAGAGGATGCACATTGTCGATTGGCTTCCCACTTTGTTGGCTGCAGCAGGCAGCAACCAGAGGTAAATCCAAAGAACCAGTGAAATAAAACAAAGTGTGCTGGTGTAATGCATTTGTTTCGGTGCTGAGTAAAGAGTACTTCCTATTGGGGCGTTCAAGTATTACGTAACGCAATTTTTGAAGATTTTTGACTCAATGTAATGCGCCGAACGTTTTTCTGTACCCTCCCTAAACATTTTGTTAGGGTTGCCAACTTGGGAGAACAAAATAAAATACATTCGAGGAATTCCCCTCCCACCCCTGTAAAACATCGTAACGTTTTATGAGAAAAAAGTTGCGTTACTTAATACTTGAACGTCCCTTAATCCCACTTTGTCCCTTATTCAAAGTGGTCTGTATTCAAAGTCCCTTATCCCTTATCTATCTCTTCCCATTCCCGAGAAGAAGTGTCTTGACACAGGCGATTGTAGGATAATGTACTTTAAAAATATAGGTACACTAGTTGAATCAGTTGAATATAATGTGAATCTCCATTTGATATAGCACATTAAGAGAGATTGACGGTATTAACATGTGGGAGGCTTTGTCAAACGACGAGCAGTCGGAAAGAATCAGTCTCGTTCACAACATAGACGACATACTGGCCAGTGCTTCCATCACTCATCAACAGTGGAAAATCCATAAAGGTAATTTTAATTTAAGCCATCCTGAAATAGCTTCGCATCAAACAAAGACTCGTTATTTGTAAAAATGCAAATCCTTAAAATGTTTGGGCAAATCTTTGGAACGACTAGTGCACAAGGATAAGTGGAGGGACAACGCTCTTGCGGCCGATCATCCGCAAGATTGACAGAGATTAGCAAATCTAAACAAATTGAAATTTCATATTCATTTCTAGATATAAGGAGAGGACAAAGTGAAACGAATTTGGACTCAATATAGTTAAAATTGAAATAAATTTTGCTACAGGCACAAATTATAACGGCAATTGGGACTCGTGGTACGGCCCCAGCGGCCGCGATGGGTCCTACAATGTTCAACTCGTGCGAAATCAACATTCCGGAAAAGCTCTCTCTAAACTTGGTCTGATGCCGACCGATGACAGGATTTTCCACTTAAGGTGAAATTAACTTTTTTCATTTATTTTTAGGGAGAAGTGCGCCGGGCAGGCTGCAGTTCCATCCTTAATTATCTATGTCTATACTATTACTACTATTATATAAAGCTGAAGAGTTTGTTTAATTGAACCAAATTCTTTTGTTTTGGATAGTCCATTTATCGAGGAGGGCTTTAGGCTATATAACATCACGCTTATTTTAATTTTAGTACAATTTCGATTTGCGTCAACTCTAGTGCCATCTGTCAGTGAATGGTGACATTAAATATAATACTGGCAGCCTGCAGTGATAAAAAGTCTTATTTTCATCCCATCAGATGGCACAAATAGCAACTTTTTTAAAATTTATTTTTTCGATATCGTATAATAATTATCTAATATATAAAATTCTCGTGTCGCGGTGTCGGTTGCCAAACTCCTCCGAAACGGCTGGACCGATTTTGATGAAATTTTGTGTGCTTATCGGGTAGGTCTGAGAATCGGCCAACCTCTATTTTCCATACCCCTAAATGTTAAGGGTGGTCCACCCCTAAAATTTTTTTTTGGCAAAACAACGTTTGCCGGGTCAGCTAGTTACTCATATATTTTCTTTTTTAACGCGAACGAAGTCGCGGACACCAGCTTGTAAAATGTTCTCTTACTGGGGGGGTAATGCAAGTGCAGTGTCAACAATAATAGAATAAAAAGGTATATAGTGTTAGAGCCGTCGCAAATTGGAGGACGGCGCGGCAAAATATTTTAATTTAATTATGTTAATGTGGAAAACCGCACCACGCCGATGTAAAAATAGTTTGTCGTGCCTTCTTCTAATTTTCGCCGGCCCTAAGGATGAGCTTATCATCTCATACGCACCGAAGCACAAGACAAAGATTCGATTAAGTCTTATGATGATGACTGAGACCAATAGACAACTTGTTTTATGTGTGTTATGCCTTTTTTACATATCTTTACAGAAGTGCAGCAACAATAGAATGTAATACGAATGCATCAACGAAAAATCCTTGCAGACCTCTGGAAGCCCCCTGCTTGTTTAATATTGTTGAAGACCCTTGCGAACAAAACAATTTGGCTGAACAGTGAGTTTATTTATTATATACTAGCGGGTCGCTATAGACTAGCCCCTGGCTTCGCACCAGACTTCAACATCCGTATAACAGATACGGATGTTGGGGACTTTTTGTATGGGGAACAAACAGTGAACTTGTGCCATCTACCCGAATCACTACGTACTGTTTGGTTCATAATAAGCTTAACTTCGTCAATATTTGTTAAAATATTAAAAGATGGCGTAGTTTTCACTTCTAACTGACGGTTTTATTTTTTTATTAAGCCCATCCCTATCTTATTCCTTAATCCTTCTATGGTAGGCACACTTGCAACACCTAAGGGGTTGCATGTGTAATAGGCGACGGTAGCTACCTAACCTACCATGCCTAAGTGGAAAGACAGCTTTTATGCCGAACTTTTCATAAAATAAATATATAAGTGCAGCCAAACTGGGTACGGTATTCCTAGGATAGATGTCTGCATAATTTACATAAATGTAAGTTACAATCTGCAACAACTCTCCCAAGTGGTGTCAAGCCATCTTCTGGAAATTATTCTTGTTTTTAGGGAACGAGAGATTCTACAGATGATGCTGAATAGATTGGACGCCGTAAATAAGACGGCTGTAGAGATACAAGACGCAAAATTAGACCCTCGCGGCGACCCCAAGTACTGGGGAACAGTGTTCACTAATTTCGCTGACTACGAGCTTCCCACGCCCAGTTGTTTGGAATATTAATAAAGCTTTAATATTTTAAAAAGTTGTTTTTTCTTCTTCTCTCATTTTATTTCAACAAAAACCAAACAATTAATGGTGTAGCTTGCCCTAGGTGGGCCCTGTTTAAGTTTTGCCATGGGGCCCTTCTACCTGGCTGTGGCGTAGATTAAAAAGAAGGCAAAGATTTTTTACAAAAGAAACAAAAAAGCTTGCTTGTTTTTAAACACAATGCATAAAGTTTAAACTCTTAAATATTAGAGTTTAGTTAGAGCCTGTAGCCCTGTGGCATAGAGGGTAGGTAAATAATTGATATGGATATAGCTGATACGACGGTAGCACACGTAGCACACACAAAGTACTATTATATATATACGGCAACGTAGCACAGTAAATATAAAGCAGTACGAAAAATGCGTCTCGAGACGCTAAGACGAGAAGCCAAGACACTTGGGATTACTTACCATTCGTAAGTACGAATATATAAAAGAAAAATGTTGAAATTCCGTTAAGTTCCATGGTTGAACAAAAGTAGTGGAACTATAACTATAATGAACAGACCGATTCCATAATTTGAATAATTGGTAAAACATAAATACTTACTTGTTTGGTTTGGCTGAGACACAGTAATATTTAAGTATTTTAATATTCACAATTTAGTGATTTTGTATTCTACAAAAAATCACTATATGTACCTTAAAGTAGGTTGAATGCGAAAAGGTTATAATTTAAAAAATAAAAACTTTATTCTTTTTTCAAATACAATGACACATCATAAGCCAAAATTCAAGAAGGCAATTTGACATAAAAATATTGTAAATGTTGTAATTGCATTAATTTTAGAAATTGTATTTTAGAATGTCATGTCCGGAAGGTGCTCGAGTTCAAAATGAAACAGCAGAAGAAAAGGAAGATGAGAAATCTTGTATAAATAAAAATAAAAAGTCATGCCCTGAAGGTGCTGCTGGTTTAGAATTAAACTCATTTAAGAATCTTAAGACTTGGAAGAAGTCCCTTTCTAACTTTTTTCGTCATTCTCTGCGCTCGACGAGGTCTAACGATGTAAGAAATATTACTGTAATTAATCAGGTATAACAGAAACCAAATAAACTAAAGAAATGATTTGTGATTCCATACTTTTCTTTTTTAGGGAGATAGACCGTCGAGTAGCAAAGAAAGTTTTGGAGAGAAAGAAGTTTATCCTGAACAGAAGTGGCAATCTCTCGGGAAAGTATTCAGACGTCAAAGTTTGGTCCAACATGCGAACAAAGGCCCGAATCAAAAAGCAGAAAGTTCATCTCAAAACAAAAAGCTTGCTGTGAAAAAAGTTCTTTCAAGTTACTTTGGAAAGACTACTAAATCTCTTTCTGTAACTGACGAGAAATGAATAGGCATTAGAAATTAAATTTTAACAGATTAATTAATAGTTTTATTAACGGTTCCTTCAACCAATAATGAGAATAAGCAAGTTAAAAATAAGCTTGGTCCTAAAAAATACTAGTTAGCAGACAAATAGTCGCCACAATGAGTGTTCCTGTCATGCATGAGACCATACCCGACCACCCAGAACCTGCCCAGAACTTATCATTTCACAGGACCAATTTGCCGAACTATTGTCCATAGATCTTTGAATCTTTACCTAAGATCTCAGATGAAAATGTAGGTATAGATCTGGTGAATGGATCCATAATAATTTGAAGTCGCTTTCCGCGTCTGTGTAGTCGCTAACGCAACGCAACGGATTTTGATGCGGTTTCCACTATCAATTAGATGATTTTTCACGAAGTTTTTATATAGGTATTAATAAAACCTGTTTTTTCTTTGGGCCAAGCCGGGAGCGGGTCGCTAATTATAAAATAAAAGCTCATTGAATAATAAATATAGTATGAAATTGTGACTGTATACCTTCACTATTTATTGTAGTCTACTCTCTTTAGTACTCTGCGTTGGGTGTGTAATGTAAACATGCCACAGAGCACTATTGTGCTTTACTGCCTTGTGAAATATTAGCTAGTCTGTGAATGGAACAGACGAGGAAAAAATTATGACGTTTCCGTACTATATAGCCTACCTATATTTATTTAGAATCGGAAATATCCATTTTCAACTTTTTTATGCCAGAAAGATTTTTGCTTTTCACTTTTACGCTTAATGTTTCCAACGTAATAATGTAGCAGATTTTAATTTCCGACATTTTATGCTAACCATTCAACATTTGTGTGATGTGAACAGTGTATGGGAGAATACGCCCTTGAAATCGTTGTTACAAAGAAGTCTAACTAAAGTCAGCATAGCAACAACGTTTCAACCACATTATAATTCCTATTTTAAGGAATACATGTTACTGTTTATTAAATGGGTGCCTTTATGAGGTATGTAACTAATTAATATATTGGAAAATGTTTATTATATCTTAGAAAATAAAATATTTCATTTGATAAATTGAATGGAGCTGTACAAGGTTCCTCATTGTTTTAAGTTTGTGTATAATGTAGATACTCTCATTGAACTAGTATCTACTTATGTATTATTAAAACGTTGGCATCATATAATAATGGGAGAAGGAACATGTATAAGTGTGCAAATGAGAAAAAATGAACAGAAGTCATAGCAACCACTTTACTTTCTTGTGGAACAATAAATTGGCCTATCATCTCTTCACAAATTTCCAAATAACATATTCATGAAACTGCATTGTGCTGTGTAAAATTATAGTTATACTAGTGGCCCACTCCCGACTTCGCCCGGGGTGCTTTTTTGCAATCCAGCCGATAAATTACTTTAAACCGCCATCTGTGAGAACCTTATGGAACTCACAGATAAATAATTGCTGTATTGAATAAGTCTCACCAGATGGCGCTATGTTAATAATATTATATAATTTAAAAAACAATAATAAACAAAATAATAAAAAAATGAGATATAAGCTATCCTATCTTTTAAGTTGGACCAAATAACAGATACTTATGAAGTTTGATCAAAGTCGGTTCAGTAGTTTCAGAGTTTATCGCGAACATACATCGTGACACGAGATTTTTATATATATAGATTAAATTATAAAATAAAATTCTATTCAGGAAATAAAAAAAATCAGTTCTTCACATAAGCAGAAATTTTTAAGGATCTACAAAAATTGTCACATTATATTTTGACCTAGTAGTATTATTTTTTAATCGGTTCTGATTCTTTCTCAATGTAGTAAAAAAAATTTTTTCTCAATTCGGGTAGTCCATTTTTTTAAGTCGACAGATAGTAGTCAAAGCGGCGACAGTAAAAAAAAGTGGTGATCCAGAATAAGTACAAAAATAACACAATAAGTATAAATAAGGATAATAAAATAAGTACAAATAAGGAACCAATGGTCTGGTGACCTGTAACTTGACCAATTTTTTTTTATGGCAGTGTATTGAAAAAATATAGCGATCATTAAATAAAATAATATATAAATAAACATTTACTGAATAACATAAGCAGAAGGACAACATAAGACACTCAAAAATTATAGTTATTTTCTTTTTAAAACAAGTCTTCTTAATCTATACATATAAATAAAATTGGAGTGTCTGTTTGTAATATTGAAATAACCGTTTTTTACTACATGCATATGAATATATATACGGTACATACACCAAAATAACATTTCTACAATTTTTGTCTGTCTGTCTGTTTGTTCTGGCTAATCTCTGAAATGGCTGGGCCGATTTTGACGGGACTTTTATTGGCAGGTAGCTGATGTAATAAGGAGTAACTTAGGTTACGTTTATTTTAGAAAAATTCTTTTATTAGAAAAAATACACCCCGAGCGAAGCTGGGAGCGGGCCGCTACTTTCAAATAATAGTAATATACATAACATGCCAGTACCTATGTACAAACCTATTTAAGTTCATATATCTTCAATACAGTGTTAGTCCTTATTTTTTTTTCCAAACTATTTTTATTTAATGTAAATCTTCTATATGAAGTAATTTTTGTTATTTATACTAATGTAAAAATCACAACAGTTCCATTAACATAATTGAAATAATGGAATAGGTTGTTAACACGAGGAAAAGATTTCCTTGTTGTGATTTCCTTAACCAGTTTATTGTAAGTGATTAAAAATTAAAATTAGCATATTTGATTATTTCAATTATAACTGAACTTAATAAAGTATATTCTTTATATTTTCAGATGATCAGAGAGAATGTATGGAAACATATGAAACAAAAGAGAAAGAGAGAGCAGTAGTATCGACAGATCTATGTATCATAACTGAAAGGTGCTTTGATTAGTGTAAGATGATCACTCGGAGATGGTTCCATCCATCCCTGACTGGTGTGGAGGCGGAGAAGTTGCTTTTGGAGTGCGGACGTGATGGATTCTTTTTAGCGCGGCCTAGTATGAGTAACAAGGGAGATTTTACACTGTCTGTACGAAGAGGAAAAGAGGTGACACATATAAAGATTCAGAATAATGGTGAATTCCTCGATCTGTATGGAGGTGAAAAGTTTGCTACGTTATCGGAACTCGTCCAATACTATATGGACAATCAGGGACAGTTGCGAGAGAAAAATGGAAATATTATCAAATTGAAAACCCCTTTAAACTGTGCCGATCCGACGACCGAACGTTGGTATCATGGGCAACTGACTGCTAAAGAGGCGGAAAGAATTATGTTGGAGAATGGAAAGAATGGTTCGTTTCTTGTGAGGGAATCACAAAGGCAACCGGGTGACTTCGTTTTATCTGTTCGCACGAGAGATCGAGTGACACATGTCATCATTCGAAGGCAAGACAATAAGTATGACGTCGGGGGAGGTCAACAATTCAATGACCTAGTCAGCCTAATAGAACACTATCGTAATTATCCCATGGTGGAGACTACGGGGGAAGTGTTAAGATTAATGCAGCCGTTTAATGCGACTCGCATACAGGTGCAACATTTCCATACTCGCGTGAAACAGCTTCAGAAGGAAAATGAGGGCCCAATTGAAAGTTTGAATTACAAACAGGGATTCTGGGAAGAATTTGAAACTTTACAAATGATGGAGAATCTTCAACTGTTTGATAGGATGGAGGGATCGAAGAGAGAGAACATTCGGAAGAATAGATACAAGAACATTATCCCATTTGACCATACACGTGTAATCCTACGGGATATTCCAGCGGACGCCCCACCTGGTTCCGACTACATTAATGCAAATTATATACGTTGCGAGGTGACAGATTTAAATTATGATTCACCAGAGACCAGTAACGGAGGCAACGAGAATGGCTCGCCTCAAGCTCGGAACAGTGCACCATTGAAAAACAAGGATAAATCATCTCCCAATCACACGAGTGTCATAGTGGGTGAAAAAGCCAGAGAAGTTTCCAAATCTAACCATGGAAATGGCACACACAAGGTTCATCCATCGTTTGAACCGAGCGTTCTTCCTTCGAACCCCAATTATGTGAACACAACAATCCCAAAGTCCGCTGTGGATTCAGAGAACGGTGTAGTTGAAAATGTATACAACAAGGTGTACATTGCGACCCAAGGTTGTCTCTCGACGACCATTTATCAATTTTGGTCGATGATCTGGCAAGAGGACATCCGCATCATAATAATGACGACCAAGGAGGTGGAGCGTGGGAAAGTGAAATGCGAACGTTACTGGCCCGATTTGAACAACACAGAGGTGTTCAAGAAGTATACGGTGTTCAATGAATCTGAATCGTCAACGCAAGACTACACCCTGAGACGATTCATCGTCACTAAGAAGGACGAAGGGAATGTTAAGAGGGAAATTTATCATTTCCACTTCACAGCGTGGCCGGACCACGGAGTCCCATCGGAGCCGAGTCGAGTGCTTAACATTCTTTTGACTGTGAACTACAAGTTGCAACAGATAATGACTGGGCCGAATGCGCCTGCGCAGGCGGTTGTATGCGTGCACTGTTCCGCCGGAATTGGTAGGACGGGCACATTTATTGTTATCGACATGATTTTGGACCAAATTAGGAAGGAGGGTTTCGATTGTGAGATCGACATACACCGCACTGTTCAGATGGTGAGAGACCAGAGGTCCGGTATGGTGCAGAATGAGGCCCAGTACAAATTTATTTACATGGCCGTGTTAGAGTTCATCGAGACCGAACGGCAAAGGGTGAGTTTGGGCTCCAAGCCATCCTTAGAATCACCTAGACTCCGTTCCCATCCTGTACCTTTTTTATGAATGGTTTAAAATCGGCGAGAAAACGTTTATCAAAAGCTTTATCCAATGGTAAATAGTAGGGGTTTTTAGGAATTTAAATGTTTCCTAATTTGATCATAATAATCACATGTTAAGGGGTAACTTTTTAAACATCTTGTAGCAATGTTCATTACTTTATTAGATTTATTGTAAAAAAAAAAACACTTAGCAGAAATGTAATAGGACAATCCCCCGTTTTAATGTAGGAGTTGATCGGGAAAGTAATGCCGAATTGTATTATAATATTTTTAATATTGAGGAAGTCACCAGTTAAACACATTCCACACTCTATATTATCTATAGCTCCGCCTATATCTTTAGTTCTATCGAAGTTTTAAAACAATTTTAAATTTGGACTTTAGCTAAAGTGAATTTCAAAACATTGATTGAAAAATAGATTGGCACAAATAATTACACTTTTATTTAATAAGTTTCATATAATTAAAAAAAAATGTAAATAGTCATGGAAGGCGGAAAATATATGAATTTTAAAACGTCTAGATCATTATTGCATGATACAATTGTTTTTAAAATATGTTACTATGACATACTAAGCAGAAGGTTTTAATATGTTTAAGCTTCTGTAGTTTATGTCGTTTGGAATAATAAAATGCAATTTTCCACAAATAAATAAATATATATATATAATATGGCCCTATAATGCAAAGAAGTCTTTTTAAAAATGTAAATATTTTATAAGCCAGACATTTTGCCTTGTTGAATCAAATATTTATGAAATGGCCACATTTTTTAAATACCTATAATAATATAAAATGTTATTTATACTTAAATACACATACAACTTCGAAATTTATAGGAATAACAAAAGACTTCCTCAATATTATGTTTTTTTATATTTCCTTCACAAATATCGGTTTTCGTGTTGCAAAACAATGAGAAATCTATAATTATTTATTTCTTAAAATATTTTAGTGTTGCTTTTAAATGGCACAAATTAGAGATATTTTATCCCTAAAATCATTC
Source organism: Synanthedon andrenaeformis (assembly GCA_936446665.2). Classification (NCBI taxonomy): domain Eukaryota; kingdom Metazoa; phylum Arthropoda; class Insecta; order Lepidoptera; family Sesiidae; genus Synanthedon; species Synanthedon andrenaeformis. The sequence continues at coordinate 13,392,351 of OW387781.2, read as the reverse complement.
TTACAATCTTGATAGGGATTAAATAAAAAATAAAGAGAATTTTAAGAAAAAAAAAATTGATTAAAATAAAAAGAAAATCTTATTAAATTGTTCATACACTGATGGGTTTGAATAGTCATCTAGAGACTGAGCACCTAATTTTGATGGAATCTGGTGTTATAAATGTAATATATATCAGATCTTTTAGGGTTGAAGGACATTTGTCACATCCCCAGGTCCATTTGTGTACCTAAGCTAGAGTAGTCTCACCCCTACCATTAAGCAAACCTCAAGCCTTCTATCTATACATATAAATGCCTCTAAAGTATTCCATGTTATATAACCAACCATGTTGGTCCGCATGGTACGCGATCATAACAAGCGTGAAAATACAAAAATCTGTAGAAAATGGCATCAAAATGCAATCACGTTCTAAATGGTCAAAATTGAACAATTTAAACCTGATCCCTTTAAACCCATTCCTAAAACGAGAGAACATATTATATTCGTACGTCGTTGAAACGATAATTTATGGTGTATTAACCGGGAACACCCAAAATCGAGGGCGGACTTTTGAAAATTGATTGCTTTAATCTTGTAATACACGAAAGTCTGGAGTAAGACTTCAATGTGATCTCGAATTGGATTTTGAATTAAGACGTGATATGTACATATATATATGTTTACTTTTCAAGATGTTAGAGAATTTTAATTGAAAAGAGTTTGTAGTGTAGAATGCGAGGACGTATCACGTTGCGGCTGGTTCTCGTTTTTTAAAATTTCATTTTGCAAGACGTGCTTGTAAAGTACGCAGTTAATTCAGTTGTGAATTATTTTTGAACGAATATCCGCAATCGTCTTACCTGAACTTTGTTTTGAGGAGACACTGTTGTCATGTGGTTGATATTGACAAGTTTCTAAACAGTTATTTGGTCACTCGTCTTATAAGAATAATAATTACTGTGCGCCTTAACAACCAATTGTTGCTGCTTCTAACGCAGCAACAGTATGATAAGGCTTAATATTTGCTCCAAAAAAGGTACATCTAGTCCAAGACACAGCGCGTATGCTACTTTACGATGCGTCTCGCGGCGTTATTATTTACATGGCAACATCGCGATAGCATCTTCGCGTCGCGTCGCGTTTCGGTGTGAACTGGCCCTTATTTATATTTGCTGACATTTGCAAATTGTAATCGCTAGAGTCATGTTGTACTCTACTCTAATATGATCAAGAACAATCCAGAGTGATCCCTCAGGTTGCTGCTTGTGTCTCTGATTAACTTCAATTCTGGAAAGAACGTCATGCATTTAGAGCTAAATGACGGCTTTAGAGCTGAACACGGTCGTTTTTCTTGTTAATAAAGGGATTACGAGACCATCAAACGGTTTGACTCGTAAACGTGACAAACATTTTTAAGCTTGTTTGATATAAAATGATATTTTAGATGATCAAACCGCGATTGAAGCCGGCTTCAAATCTAAAAGGAGGACTGAAAGAACAGTGCCGATCAAAACACAACTATCTATGTACAAACCAGTTAATGTTTTTCAAACCAACCTTGCAAATGACCAGAATGAGTTTCATATAAAAAAACATGACACGGAGTCAAAGTGTTTGATCGTCTCGATTTTTAGGTCCTTTATGATGTTTTTTTTATATATATAGAATAGTTGAAAGGTGCAATGTTTACTTTGGGAGCTTAAGTTATAATTAATAAAGTTTTAATATTTACAGTGCAGCTATAAATATAGTTTTAATGTGCTGATTTATTATCACAATTGATTGACGGGTCGAGCCGTTTCCGACTCTATTTGTACATTGCATAAGATTAATAATATTATTGCGCATGCTTGTATGAGGAAAAATGGTTAGCAACACGCAGCGTTCAATGCTATTGTTTTTTAGAGACGCTATTAATTCTCTTATAGAACATGACATTAAATCACAGAGCAAAGAATCGCCACATCGCGCTTTACTAGAAACGGCATTAATAATAATAATAAGTGGCAGTCAGACGAACGGTCTGATAGCCAAGAGCCTCGACCAACACTCAAGAGGCTCTCACTAGATGGCTCGGTCAAGGGACATATACAGAAGGTGGTATACTTCTTGACATGGCACGAATTGTCAGGAGGTTCCAAACTCTGGAGCCCTAACCACCGGTAGCTCGGGCCTTGCCCCGCTACCTGCGGATTGCTAGTTTTAAGTTTTTTTTTTTCTATAATATTTATTGTTTTATATATTTATATTGTAAAAAAAATAAAATTAAGAAAATAAATAAATACATAATATTATTTGTGCAGCGCAATTGCGCTGAGCGCAACTCAGAACGCACATTTGGCCGCCAGTTTTTATCTGCACGTTGTGGGTTAAACATTGTCCAAAAAGTGTACAGGTGTTGAATAAATGGTGATACGCTGGATTTGCATGGAAAGCGTTGACCATGCCGTCTCTAGTAGTGGGCGGCGCGGAGATTCTTTGGTCTGTTATATTTTCAATAAAATTTGTCGTCTTAATAAAATTACAATTGTAAAAAGAAAGTTTTAGATAATTTTGATCCAAATAATAGATAAATTTATCGGTTAGACAATAAATCAGCATAATTGATAATTATAATAATAAAATTATAATTCTTGTCTACAAAATCAATTTATTTCATTATAATATTTTTGTTATGTAAAAAGAACGTTTTTAAATTATATTACTTCTATTATTCTTGTCATGATGTTGAGGTGCTTTTATGTAAAGCTTGTGCTCTATCGCCTGTGGCGAGCGAGCGGAGCGGTGCGATATTTTTATATGAAATTTTTATTTTTTGTTTTAAATGCATATGTGTGTATTGAAGATACTGTCGAGCAGTGGTAACATTTTATTTTGTCGTTTTTTCGATTTCGTTCCCCTAAAACTATTGTTATTTTTCGTTGTCGCGGATTCCTTGGCACTGCTTGATTAAGTATTTCAAGTTGTTGGCATTTTATTATTTATACTATATTCCAATTTGTAAAGCTGAGCTTATGTCATTTCGAGGAAGGAAATTAGATCTTTATGTTATCTGCTAAAGATATATGTTGTGTTATATATAATGTAATAAAATAAAATGTGATATTGTATCCTTGGCATATTTTATTTTGTTGAATAATATATAAAATATATACCTACTGGTTTTGCCTACAGCCATCTTAAGATGAATATATATTATTTCTTTTCGTCCATGCATACTTACTTGCTAATTTCTACAACTCAGTACCCATTCAGTGCCTCCAGGAACACTATCAGATCTTTAACCTTAGCCGAGAACCTCCGGAAGATAGATAACTAGACAACATTTATGAACAAGATTCAAATTTCGGAAAGATACAATGCAACTAAATAGGCGGTTTGTCTCTGTTAGCGCGATCTCTTTCAGACAACCTTTAGGTGGATATGAAAAGAGTAGCAAATATTGCGATATAGATGAAACCTTTCTAAAGAGAATTCTTTGGACCGACGATTCTAGATTCACTAAGGAACAAACCGTGAAGTTCCACAGCCTACTCAGGTAGCATTAGGTTATTAGGTTCTCCCTGGTGTTACTCGAGTTCATAAACAATGATGATCATATAACATTATGTGGGTTGTCAAACTGTCGTGTCGTTCTTGCTCATAAACAAAAAATGCATTGGAGGTGTCTTACTGGGCGAACTATTTTTTTAAAATAAAACCTTATAAAACGTACTTTTAAAAGAAATTTTACAAATTAAACCAGAAACTTTTCAACTTTTTCATTTATTACATCAAAATGGCAGTGTTATGATCATACATTACACATTGTACAATTTTTTGAAAATAAATCACTATGGTATCATCACAATAAACTTTTTGAATTGAATTTATTTTAATCTTCCCCTGTAATATGTACTTTTAGATTGCCTTTCCATGTCACACTTTAATTTCTCCTTTTGAATACATCTGCTGTATAATTTATTTAAAAAATTGAAGTAATATTTAAACAGCTACATTTTCACACTAACGTGTTCTGCTGAATGGAAGCATATTTTGTCATCTATTGATCAGCAACTTTGAAATACTATTTCACTTAAGTATAATAAATTTAATCTAAGTTTTCCAGACTGAAGTAGCTGCGTAGTGAACCTTATTTTTTTCGGTTAGCTTGATTGATAGGACAATGCGGACTTTTTTCCCATTGGTCCAATTAGTAAATCCATAGGTTCACCTACGACGGTCCTTACGTACACTATCGAAAATGAGAAATATGCATATTTCACTTTTTTGCTTAAATGGTCCTAATTTTATTGCATTTTTTAGATACTTACTTAAAAACCATCTATTAATTAATCGAATCTAAAATTAACTTTTGTATTTATGGAAAGTAACTTCAAACGCCTCTACTGAAAAATCGAACTTTTCAAGTTTCCATACTTAGGGACCGTCGAATTAGTTTAGATCGTCCAGACAATCGACATTATCTTTCAATTACTGGCAACACCGGCCCAACCCTTGGTCAGGGTAGAGTGAGATTGTCTTTCAGTGTGTTTTGGTTGAATTCGAAATAGTTTTTTCACTAATGGAAAGAATGAAACTATTATAGAAAGGTTTGTGTATGAAATCACGTTGTTGCAAAGCCGGGGGCTAGTCACTAGTGTCGTACAATTAATAATGTATCTATAACCCTTTACTGTAACAACATTGATATAGTTTGAGAAATTTTAAAATATAATTTGTTGTCCAGTGATGTTTGTAACAAAATTAGACAAAATATTAAAGCAAGTTTTTTTTTTAAATATGTGTTTCTAAGTGGTTAATCTTTTTAACAATAAATTGCAATAAGCAGTAAATAATATCTAAATTTTAAAAATTAAATTTATTATTACCATCTATAATAAAATTTTGAGAAAATAATATATTTCAAATATCACTAAGCACGTTAAAGCTAGACATATATAAATATTATGTATACCCGAACTACCCACACATTACATATTTTAACTTTATTCAATTATTACCTAAATAAATATAGTGCAATTTATAAAATGTGAATAAATAAATAAATAAATTGTTCAGCAACTAATGTTCAATATCTACTGTAACATTGTTTCCTATGTAAACATAGTCGGGTGGAGCAATAGTATCTTCATACAGAAATTTTTAATTTATTTTGTTCGAAACGAAACGAGTTTCATATTACATACTAAAAGTGTAGGCAATATCTATTATTATTTCTTATAATTTATTAGGTACAATTAGAACACAACACTAGTTATAGTTTTCTTATTACATTTTAGCAAATCTGCAATAAAAACAATTCTTCACCCGATCTCAATTTTCTTCAAGTATTTGACAGCTTGTGTAGTAAAATATATTTGCTGCTTTTGCTTGAGAATTGGTCTTTTTCAGATCAGTAAAGATTAACAAAAATATTTAAATGAATTTAAAGGTTTTTAAGTTAAATCCAATTACAAGTGTTTATATTGATGACAGTTTCTGTTACTACAAAAATAATAAATTGCACCATTTTTATTTCGAAAAAATATTTTAACAATTAGAAGATAATCCTCCAATACTATATTGTTTAATTTAAAAAAAGAAACGATGAATAATTATAGTTTCTAATCATCATTAACTTGAATTTCCTGAAAGCCATCACTTTCTGTTACCAGAGCTCGTTCTAGTATCACTCTACCTTCCTTGTATCTGAAAATAATAGTTAATTAAATTAGATCACATATATCATATCACACACTGATGCAATGCTATATTTTCGCTCAGTAGCATTATGTACAAAATGCAAAATGTACAAAACTCAAAATGAACACAATAAGCAAAAGGAAATCCGTTGGATGGTTTAACAAATGAGCGGATATAAATTTTTAAAATTATATAAATTACTACCCAGGAGAAGCCGGGTGCGGATCACTAGTTATATAATAAAGGCACTGTCTGCTTCAGTCTGTTTATCTGCAAATTTTTTATAAACCATCCAACGGATTTCCTTTTGCTTGTTGTGTTCCTTTTGAGTTTTGTACATTTTGCATTTTGTTCGTTATGCTTTTTGTACATAATGCTACTGAGCGTATATTTTCAAGACTTTTTTAAGACTTCATATGATAACAAAGAGAAGACAGCTTTGTTAAGCTCAAATAATATGCTTTAACCACCCTTAGTAAAATAAAAACATCAAACAACTCAGTCAAGGAACTTACAGTTCAATGAAGGTAGAAACTACGATGGAACTATTGTAACTGTAAACCAACAATATATGGCGAAGTTAAAGTTTAAAAAAAATGTAATTAAGTTACTAATCTATACTAATATTATAAAGAGAGAAAATTTGTATTTTTGTATGTTTATAATGAATAAACTCAAAAACTACTAGACAGATTTGGAAATATCTTTCACCTATAGAAAGCTACATTATCAGTGAGTAACATAGGCTATATTTTATAAAGTTACGCGGGCGAAGTCGGCTGCAACAGTTATATATAAAAATGTTGTTGTTTTGTGTACGCTACAAAAACTCAAGAATGGGTAGACGGATTTTAATTCTATTTTCATATATGGAAAGAGGGATAAATGGGAAGATTTTTTAATATATAAAAATTACACCCCGCGCGAAGCTGGGAGCGTGTCGCTAGTATTTAAAAGAACTTTCTTACCTCTGGTTTTCTTCTGTGGCAAACTCATAAACCCATCCAAGTTTTGTGGCGCAGTTTTTACATGATACATCACGCACCATATGGCGGCCCGTCAACATCACTCGATCCTGAACCTCCGAGTAAACCAGATTCACCACTTTATGAAACAAGAACGCACGGCCTGCAAATTAATTAATGGTCTACATTGTAATTTGCGTTTTTAATGCGAAAAACATTACTCCAGTTCCGTATTTCCTTTAAATTCTCTATTAAAGTGTTTTGTATATGTAATATTTGGAATAATTAAGCCAAGATCGCGTAAACCCATAATGGAACTATTGAAATGCGCAAACAGTGAATGTACTAGAAGCAAGACAAAGAAACAAACCAGTTGCCCCCGTGAATCTTGTGCTAATCAATTCGGAACGATTCGTAAGGTTTACATCACAGGCTGCGCACGAGAAAAGGCGAATACCGCCAATATGATCCAAAAATATTTTGCCCATTTTTTTTCTATTTATTTGTTTTCAAAATGCAAACAAGAAAACCAACTAACACTGCTGACAACTCTGACGTAGTGATTATATACTCTTTGACTCTGACGTGGACTGACGACAAAAACAGCTGTTGCGGTGATTTGATTGACGCCACAGAACAAATTATATTATTTATACGTTTCTGACTCTGTACTTATTTGACTATTGCCATCTATTGCCCAGCTAATAGTTAAAGGCCATATACACATTGCCTGCCAACAACCCAACAACAACCTGCCAAGTTGGGTCAATAGAGGCCGTCGCCATTTTGTTAGGTAGGACCGATTTTGTTACGTGGTCGTAGACAATACTTCGTTCTTGCACTTATTATTTATTTATTGTAAAGTTTTTGAATACAATTTATAGATTTGGAATATAATTTAAGTAGGTAGCTAAATTTATACATTGAATATCGAATGCGATGTTGAAGGGATGGAGTCCCGAGAATTGAATGGGTTAAAAATGTGTCTCCGCTAGTCGAGGAACACTTGTAAAAACGTATATAAAAACTAAAGATTTATGGACTATGGGTGGCGCGGCTGGTGGCGCATGGCGGTGGTAGAACCAACTCTGTAGGTACATGAGAAAGTGTCTGTCCGTCGGTCACCATTAAATAGTAGGCGCTGTATATAGTGTAGCGCATTTTATATACCTACTGACCTACTGTGATTTCATGAATTAGACACTAATATACTAAACTAAAGTAGTAATATACTAACGCAACAAATACTTACATATTATTTCCACTTTACTTCAGTTAAAGTTCATACAAATACCAATAGTACCAACCGCCATTCTAGTTAATTTATAAACCACTATTTAATGGTTGTAGCTTGCCGTTTTTACGTTTAACACCCTTGTAAATTGGTCTTCCTTATCTTCCTTCGATATGAACAAAATACTGGCACCTTACACTGTAAGAGAATGTTTGGATTTCACTTTTTTCATTTTCAGGTGCTGTTAATCACATAGTTCACATCAATTTCTATTCTTTTTCGGAACCTTTATTATTTCCCATTATTTTTTATAAATAGCCTTTGTTTATTAATTACCTACTTTTTTTTACTTTAAAATACTTTTATATAGGTACTAGGTAGTCTATAAATGTTTCCATTGAATGAATCTGAAACTAAGTAGTATACCCAGGTCCATTCCAGGTAGTTTTATTAGTACTAATACTTAGGATGTACTTAGGTCATTGTATTAATTTTTAAATATGAACAATCACTAAATAATATGAAATCATTTTAATAAATAAGAAGATATTTTTATTTTATTTTATAGCATGAACATATTTTAATATATTCAAACAAAAATAGGTAAGTAACAAAAATATGAAACGTAATTTTCTTGAAATGCAATGTTGATACGTTGCCAAAGTAACAGAATCTGTCTTTTGGTTACAGACTTACAGATATGGTTTTTATAAAAAGTAAACACAAAAACCTTTAATTTATTTAGTTTAGTTGAAACACATAACTATTTTTAATAATTACTAGGTATGGAAAGTCTAAAAGAAGAGACTATACATCAGACTGCACTTAAATTAGCGGAAGAAATAAAAAACTTATCAATATATAAATCGTTTTATAGTGATATTCAGGTCAGATTTCAATGTTAAATTTACATGTATATTACCTATTTCTTTTTTGTAGTTTTGGTGTCTACTAATAGTATTTCATTTTCTTATCAGAAATTAGTTGCGTCACCGAATATAAAAAAGGAAGACTTCAAGCAAACACTCCAGCAGGCTATGAAAGAAAAAGGCTTAGATACAAAATTGAGAAATACCGTTTTTCATTGGATAAGGACACAAAGCAAACAAAATGTATGACATTTTTACACAATCGATTATTATAGTAAATGTGTCCCTATTATTATAGTAAATGTGAGAGTAACTCTTGTATGTCTGTTACCTTTTCACGCTTTAACTAATATACCGATAATCATGAAATTTTGCATACACATAATCAGTGATACAGAAAAAGACATAGTGTACCTTTCATCCAAAAAAAAAACTGTTGAGACCATAAAAATAAAAAATTAAAACGCCTGGCAAAATTATAACGGCAATGAAGATTGAATAAATTGTTACTAATTTTACTTCGTCAGACGTTATTATACTTATATATGTTTTATTTTTCAACGCGGACGAAGACGCGGGCATCAGATTGTTATAAATATACTTTAAAAAACTCCTTAAACGTTTATTAGGAATCATAAAAGTGTCGATCAAAATCTGAATGTTAACGCAACTTTTCCAACAACGAAAAAGGAAGCTGAGCTAAGAAACGCTGAGCTGAGCTTATTTTAAAATAGTAATTCACTCATATTTCATCTGTATTGAATAACTTAATAATTTGTATTTATTGGAGATAAATTTTCTAATAGTCGGGAAGTCGCGACGTATGACTGAAGGTCTGTGTATAATGGATAATTTAGTTTATAAGAATTCTTCTATTAACTGGTACTAACACTCAAAAGATTTCGTTTCTTTTTCTAGTAAGTAAGTAGATATTAACATTTTTTTATATCATTATAGTTAGGTGCACATAATTAATACTACCTACATATTAATACAAATTACGAGATTGAAAAATCTGGACCTAATTTTTTTTACAGAAATCAGATCCTTTGACTTCACTTTTAAAAGCTAGCGCTCAATGGGAAAAAAGAATTCATAAATCACTAAACGCCATGTGTTCCGACCTTGAAACATCGTTAGCAAAAATAAGAATGCAAGCTGAACAGGAGGAACTTTGTGATAAATGGAATGAGCTCAGTACTTTTAATCTAGGTAAGCAAATTTAATATTATGTACCAACATCACGATTAAAACTGAATTCTTCAAATACCTTCAGTTCTTCTATAAAAATATATAATAAATTACCAGATAATTTAAAAAAAGAAAACAACAATATCATATTTATAAAAAATTGATAAAATTTTTAAATAGTAAATGTCTTTAACACTAATGAATATTTTATAGATCATATAATTGTTTAATGTAAATATAAGAAAATATTATTTATTTTTTAATTTAAATAAAATAAAATTCTTTTTATATAGGTACGTAGTTTACGCTTCCTCTGTGTTGCATGCCCGACAGGTCTTTAAAAGACCGTCTTTTATATTTATAACATCTTTATACATTATGGTTTCGCAATAAATAATTGAATTGAATTGAAAATAAATATAAAATCAACTTAGAATATAGAATATACAGAAATTGTACCGCATATATAAAGATAAGAAAACAGAAACTACTCGTCTTTAGAAAACTTAACATGACATATATTTTTTAAATTACAGTAATTATGTCGTCTTGTGTCGATGTCGCTTGTAAAAAGCCGCTTAACCGCTTTTTTTCTTAAGATCGGAAGACAGGCTGACGGTCAACTTGATGGTATGTGGTATGGCTACCATCGTCTATAACACAAGCAACGCCACAGGGATTATATATATATATCATTACATTCGTAAGTCTAGTGCACAATAAGTAGCCACCTTAAATAGTCTATTCAGTTTCTGCTTTGTTCTGTATACTGAGAAAAATAAGTTATTTAATTGGACTAATGTAGCGTTTACAGATTAATCAATTTTGATTTCAGATCTAAGCAAATATAGGCCTGTCTACGCACCAAAAGATTTTTTAGAAGTATTACTAACGCTATCTGGTTATGTACCATATACTAGAGAGTAAGAGTTTATTTTCTTTAATAGCGTTTCTCTATTTACTATTCCAAAAGTGAAGTTAATTATTTTAAAAATTGATTTTAGCGATGAACCCAAATGGGAATTTGCACACCTACCGCTGCAAGTGAAGACTTTAGATCAATTGGTAAGACCTGACAGAACTTCTCAAAACCATATTATGTATACCTACACTAAATAGGCAGCCTCCCAGTTTTTATGAGGCTCGAAGGACCAATGTAATAAATACGCTGGGAACATTGTACACCATCTGTCCCACGCGACTTCGCCCGCCTTAAATTTGATTTTCCAACATATGTTTAGCCTATCAAATGCCTACTGTTAAAAATAGAAACAATCATAAGACCGTGTATTGTAGGCAATGTAACAATGTTTTTTTCTGGCTTGATTAAAAAATATATGTGAAGATTGGCAGGCAGAATGACGTTCCAGTTGATGGTAGGTGGCTACCGTCACTACAGATGCTGAAAGAGCGTGCCGACCTTAATGTGGATTAAGGCATCCCTTACTCCGAAACACGACACACAACACATGCTGTTATTTCACTGTTGTCTTCTATTAGACTGTGCTTAATTACCTAAGTAATATGCGACCATAGCCACCTACAATCGAGTGGACAGACATCCTGTCGACGACCTTTACATAGAAAAAAAAGTGTGTGTGAGCTCCGACGCACGACTGGAGTTCACTCCTTACGAACGATTATAAAATACATAGTAAAAACATTTATCATAACGAATTAATATCAGCGCCATCTCTATTCGAATGATTACCAGTGCCATCTAGTTTTCGCAAGGATGTATTATTACGGAAAATATTCTAGTTTCAGAGATATTTTGTAGATGGCGCAATATCTCTAAAACATCAGATATTCTAAAATTAAACTTAAACGCATAACGTGTAACAATTTTGATTTTACTCCCATAAATTTTCATACGGTTATTCAATGATATAGCCAGTTTTAGCTGGCCATTTCATGAAGTGATATATATGCAAATCGATTCTTAAGGAGTAAACTCCAAAAAACCTTTGTTGCTCTATAAAATAGTGTAAGTTTACAGCGTAAAGTGTACCCCGAGTGGTCGAACGGGGATCCGCTGCTTGGCGTGAATCCGCACATGCCCAGCTCTGTCCCGGGATTCCCCACTTTGGAGGCCGAGCGGATAGGGCTTGGGGAGAGGGTCGCCGCTCTCGGCTATGCGCCCGTTATACAGGAGTATCTCAAGAAGGGAAGCCCTCAGTGTCTGCGGGCCAAGCTGTGGTCGCAAGTTTTGGGAGCGGAAATAAAATCGCCGGTATGTATCACTGGTTAATCTACCAAACCAAAAAAAAAAACTCAATATTATATAAATACGACGCACAATCTTAAATATATACCTAGCTTCAAAGGTTAAGCTGCAAGGTGTCCCAGAGAACGGAATAACTATTGTTAATATATTTTTTGTATCTTACCTAGCTATCAATTATGTTTTTTTTTTATAATTATCTCTTTTAGTCTCTAGCCACAATCTCTTTTAGTAAAAACTATGAAAAACAATTTCACTTTTTTGTAATCTTTTAAACTTTTGGTTTAACGTTACTTATTAAAATACTTTGGGCTAAAAATGTCTTGGGCGCTAAAAAACTTACTTAAATTTTCTTGGAGCTTACTTGAATTACAATCAAGTGAATTCCTGTTGGCTAGGTAACTATTATTATTATTATTTTTCTTTATTTCAGCAACTGTCGTTTTTCAATCAATTAAAGAAGAGTGTATTGGAAGTTGATCTTATGATAGACAAATTAATCTTCAAAGACGTCCAATTGACGGCTTCAAATGACGACCAGTATTTTGTGTTTGAGGATTTGTTATATCAAGTAAGTATAATTATAATAATATATACGTGATTAATTTTACATTGAACTACTTCATAAATCTTAACCTAAATTAAACCAAACATTAATATGTTGCCTGATCGTTGCCCTTTCAAATATCTTATTGAATTTATTAGTATTAAGTTTATATTTTTTTACATTAATTTTTCCTTTCGTTCCTCTTCATTGAAGGTATATAAATTTAAACTATAAATATGAATTGGTTACTATAACTATAATATGGTTTAAATATTAATTAAAAAACTATAAATGCTAAATATTCATATAAAGTATATTGTATGTACTTCAAATAAAATTGAAAATACATTTTGAAAAAGATTAAAAATAAAAATATGAACTTATTTTGCTTTTTCCATTTGCATTTCAAATGGATATTTTTAGTTTTTGATACTAAAAAAAATCTGATTTTTTTACCCTTTACCCTAATAGTATAACTGTTTGTAATTTGAAATGCGCCAACCTCATCTCAAACGATAGCCTGTGTGACAATCTGACAATGTCACACAATCTGACAATGTCACATAATCTGACAATGTTACACAATCTGACAAAACTAATCGTGCCACAATGAATCGCGCACAGGTGATGCTCTGTTTCTCGCGCGACTGTGAAGTGCTTTCCCACCTTAAGGGCGGCATCGGCAACCCCCTCTCAGTGACGATTAAGGGTCGACACACGTGCGCCGACAGTGTCACCGTCTTCCCACCCAGCGGCATCATCCCCTTCCATGGGTTCACAATGTATGGTAAGCGTAACAACGCATTCTCTAGTTTTTCAAATTTGTAAGCTTTGTGCTAGGTGGCTACCGTCACCTATATCACAAGCAACGCAATAGGTGCTGCAATAGAGGGGTTAAGGATAAGAGATAAATATGGAAGGGATGGGGTGTGGGGTGATGGGCTCTGGCATCCCTTAGGTACTCACTCACCGAAACACAATATAGCACATATGGTGTTATTTCACTTCACGGTGGTATTCTGTAAGGGGGTGGTTACTGCCGCCAGGCGGGTTGCGCAAATGACTTGAATAAGTGAAGTGCGCCCTGCCACTACTTTCCATATCTAGACCAGAAAGTACATTTCCAAAGTTGATCCCGCCGGGAATCGAACCCAGGGCATGCATCCTTACCACTAATCCAACGGGACGGGTCAATCCAAAATTATCACCATCACCAACGTTCATATTTTACCAAGAGAATCTAATAACTTCCAGAAGCAATTCTTGTATATATATAAATTTATATATTACGCACATCTCGAAAACGGCTCCAACGATTTCTATGAAATTTTGTATTTAGATAAAGGCTTCGCTTTTCAAGTCTACCTATGTAGTTGTATTTTATCTATCCCCCGATTTTGTTATCATCAGTTTGGAAGGAAACTTAGACAATTCACGTCAATAACACGTCAACCTTTTTCTTGTTTTTTTTTTACGATAATAATGGGTCGACACACCGACATTCATATGTAAACTTTTATGGAGCGTGACAATAGCTTTCATGTAGCCTAAATAGCCTGTTCTGTTTTATTTTCAGCGACTCCTTTTTGCTATTTATACGATGATCCTGTACAGTTGTATTACACGTTCAGAGCATTTTATATTAGATACTGGCACAGGCTGCATTATATTTCTACACATCCACAGGTAAAAAACGTTCGTAACAAGAACGTCTTTGTAATCTGTTTTATTTTTTATAAAAATTCAAATAAGAAATTTATTTATTTTTTTAATTATTTCAGGGTATAGTTTCGTTATGTCTCTTATACGAAAGGTTATTAGAAGCAAACGAGCCTTTGCTTTGGATACATTTTAGAAATATCAACATCAATCCGTAAGTACCTAAGTAATTGCTATTTAATTGAATTTTAAAAATAATATTGCAAAAAGAAATTCAACAGTCAAAAAGACCTTAATAGTAAGTATTGTTAGAGATAACCTAAACCTATTTTGATTTTGATACGATTTTCTCTAAAAGAGTGAGTCGGGGCTTTTTTAATAATAATAATAATAATATGTTCTAGCAGAAAGTGAATTTATTTCATAATATGACCAGCGACTTGCCCAGGTACGGATGTAATGTGTTTTTCTGCAAATTATTGCAGAACCTTTATCGCTGTTTTCATTAGTGAAAACCGTATCAAAAAATATCTATGTTGAATTGTTTAGAAGAAGTTAACTGAGAAACAGACAGCGACTATTTATTCTAAACTAAAATCTCTACTAGGGGGGATACTTAGTAGGTATATGGACAGGTGTGATCTGCTCAACGGGTGAATAGAAATGTTGGCGACATTCTATTTTTTCAGACAAAAAAATTAATAAAGTTTTGAAACTTGTGTGGGTTATACATTTGGGTCTGCTGATCAAAACCCACAACTCTCCCCCACCTCCCCAGATCGTGAAATTTTTGTCCCCATTGACGGTTTTTTAAATATTTTGCGGAAACTTTAATAGATACAAAAAAGGGTAAAAGGCAAAAATTATCCTCATTAAATTCTAAACAAAATGATCATACTTTGTTTAGAATTTAATGAGAAGGGGAGGGGAGTTGTGGGTTTAGATCAGCCGACCTAAACAAGTTTCAAAACTTTATTAATTTGTTTGTTTCCCCCATACATTGCTTACATAGAATGACTGTTTTATAAGTTTACATTTGAAATTTGTGGCGGTGATGAACGTCTTAAAACCGGGGCAGAAGGTCACTTGAGAATCAATTATTCTATCACTTATACATATATAAGGAACTAGCTGATCCAGCAAACGTTGTTTTGCTAAAAAACAATTTTTTTTTTGGGGTCAAAAAATAGTTCACAACCTATTCTCAGACCTACCGAATATACACAAAAAAAAAATCATAAAAATCAGTCAAGCCGTTTCTGAGGAGTTTTTTTTACAAACACCACTGTGACACGAGAATTTTATACGCCTATGTATAAGATATATGCTGTGTTATTGATTCAATTTATATTTCCATTCCCCCTTCAGCATCAGAGTAGTGTTCAAGTGGTTAATGCGAGCGTTCAGTGGACACCTGCCCCCTGATCAATTGCTCCTCCTGTGGGACACAATACTTGGCTACGATTCCCTGGAGATTTTGCCACTTTTAGCGTTATCCATATTGAGTTTTAGAAAGGAGAATATATTTCAAGTAAACACACTGCAGAATGTCGACGCAGTTTTAGCTGACCTTTCCACCATATCTGTTATACCATTGTTACAGTTGGCACTGATGAAACCATAGATTTGAAAATAGCATAGAATAGAATAATGTAAAAAAAAATGTACATTTTTTGTTGCTCATGTAAAAAAGACATGACATTCATGTATTGTTAAAATTTATCTATATTATTTAAAAATCATGTTTACTTTGTATTTGTTTTAAAGACAAATATGACAGAATGGTTTAATATATGTATGTTAGGACTAGCTGGTTGCCATAAAGTGTGACCAACATATAAATATAATAGCTATATATTATTTATAAACCATAATACCATAGAGGTCCAAAAGTATGAATTCGATGTTCAAAATTTGAAATGTTCTACAACATTTATTTGCACTTCTTGAATTTTGAAAATTTTATGCATAGGTTAACCTATGCATAACTCATGCATAGGTTTTTTTTTAATATTATCATTTAGTTCTTTCACTCCAATACTTTGACCCTAGTTTTTAGGGTAGATAATCATGAATTTTCTATCTACTTAGTTAAAAAAAATGTATAGTCATCTAATTTTGTTACATGTCATAGTTTTTAATTGATCTCACAAATCACAACGACCTCATTGTTATTGAAAAATTTTATATTTATTTTAAATTTTGTAGTCAAATTTTGAAATAAAAAAATCAAATGTGTTACGCCAAAACTATATTTTCTTACAAACTACACACCAATTCCCCTCTTCGTAGTAACTGTCCTCTATTTGCAAATCTGACACTTGTCTGCACAACTCTTCCAATTCGCCCTCATCGAACACGTGATAGTATCTCAAGAAGGTCTGCTCGGATGATGCATTCGAGGACTTGAGTTTCCACGGCACCAACAGGTCCTGGTGTTGGAACTGGGTGCGGTTCTGGTGGACCGGCAGCTCGATGCCACAGACTGTGCGCACTTGAGCAATATCCGGAGTTTTGTCCTTGAGCAAGTATTTGGAATTACTTTGGTCTGTGGCCCAAACGGTGACGAGAGCCCGTCCGCCTTTGCTAAGGAGACGTGCTATTGTACGCACGGCTTGGACTCTTCTGGCCTGTTCGTAAAATTCTCGTTTAAATGATAAATATTTTAGTTAGTAAAAGGTTTTATAGGTAAAAACGCTTGACTGCTGGGTACCCCGATAGACAAAGAGTTGGCTTTAATAGAGCAAAAAGAGAAAAAATCAGAACGCTAAGCGAAAATTAAGTAATAGTAAGTACATGAAAACCAAGCTAGTTATGTGTTTATATTTTATTTTTTATATTTCTATCTTTAATTTCATTTTTTAATCCAGATTGCTGATTGTTGTCACACCTGTAATCGGCTTGCATAACCAATCTGTGTCTTTTATTTTAATGTAGGTACCCAAATTATTATGTTTAGCCGTTAAGTTGTATTAAAAATGTATACAAATAAAAATAATTTGCCACATCACATATTTATTATGACGGAACACAAATGATTTTGCTCTTAACTGTGAAGACAAGGTTTGTATGAAAGATATTTTTTTTTAGAAAATTTATGGTAAAGCAAGAAATTTCAATGACAAGAGCAAGTTAATGACGATCATAAGTTTCTTTGGGAAAATTAAATGATATATATTTTGACTTTGATGGTATTTTTATATGAAATTGACAAGGCAACGACTGTTAAATAAATATAAATATTATATCTAGTTGATGATTAATTAGGGTTGTGGTTGATCCGAAAAGGATTTATTCCATATTCAACTAGTTGAACTATTTTTTTTTTTTTATATTAATTATTATTAATGGGTTTACTCTTGGCCAGCATCAAGACTACTTTGGAGCGAGCTCACTTAGAAAATGCCTATAAACTAGAACTTTAAAAAAGGTTTGGGTTATATGAGCTCGGAAAGAATTATTAATAACCCTTGGTTATTAATAACGCTTCGCTGTGGCTCAGTCTTATATTAACTTCCACTTTAAATGTGACAGCGGTTCTCGTTCGCGAGTTAGTTCTCCTCGCTTTCGACAGATGGCGCTGTAAAAATGCTAAAAAAAAAAAATATTTATTTTTTATAAATCGACCACATCTGTTTATGGTTATCTATACCGATTGCAGATTTAATTAAGAAAAAAAAAAAGAAAAAAAAATTTTTTATAAATATTACGCGAAAATTAGATACGATCAATCCTTGAAGCGGATTTGAATATTTTTAAAAATTTCAAATCAATCCGTCGCGTCGGCTAGTTTTCAAGTTTTTGAGTTGTACACAAACCAACACAACTATATATATATATATATATAGATATATAGATAGATAGAAGATAAGAAGAGAGAATTGGAAAAAATAGACTCACTTTGGTTGTGAAGTGGTGTATGACCGCAATACAAATGACGGCGTCCGCGAACGCGTCCCTGAGCGGAGCGTGGAGCAAGTCGAGGCGGACGCACTGCGCCTGCGCCTGCGCCTGCTGCTGGCACTCGCGCAGTAGACCGCCGCTGCGCTCGCCTGCTATCTGCACACACCACATACCACTCACCACATACCAAAAACCATTGAACTCGCGACACAGTCATGCAATGTAACCGAAACCTCTGTATATTTTCAGATATTGCGTTTAAATTTAATTTAAATAAATTTAAAAAAAAAGAACAATTTTTGAGACGGGAAAAACCATTGAACTCGCGACACTGTCATGTAATGTAATGTATTTTGTGAAGCTTAGTTTTCACTTCTGACGTGCAGTCCAACGACTGACATATATATATTTTTTACCTTTTTGGCCCCTATGCTCATAGGATCCACTGTTTTGGACAATTATGATTCATCATTGTGTTACTTTCAATCCCATTGTTATTCAATGGGATTCAAAGAGAACTATACTTCACTTACTGTGGCTCTGCTGATAAGATTTTTTTGAAATCGAAAAAAATTAAACATGTTTAAAATAACATCAATAACCTTTATTAATTTTTGAACGATATTTTACTGACTGTCTACTTGATGGTGGATGGCAACTATTGTGACTGTGTGCAACCTGTCTGTTGACCGTAACATATAATGTAATATAATAATTATTTATTTATTTATTTTATTTTAGGGAAATTTACAGGTACAAATACATAACAATAAACAGAGTAAATAGCTTAAACCTAATAAAAAAAATTCCACTTATAGATACAAACTATATATTACAAACTAGTCTAAAACAACGATAATATTATAGTTCGCCATTGAAAAATTTATCGGCTATAATATTTTTCGTTTTAACTATGGAACTGTGGAACAGGTCAACATCACTGTATCCTCTAGTAAAATTTCATTAAAAAGTCTACATTAAAGTTTTTCTATAATTAGTCTTACTAAGAGCTACATGCAGCAAAGAGCGATTTCTCAAATTAGTATGAGGGACATTTAAATATAATTTGGATAATAGTTCAGATGAATCAACTAAACCCTTTGCAATTTTCATCAAATAGCAAATGTCACTTATATTACGCCTATACTGAAGAGGTAGGAAATGATAGCACCTACATCTGTGAATATAATCCTGCAACTTTTGATGACTTTTGTAATCAAGGTATCGAAGAAATTTCTTCTGCATCCTCTCAATACGTGAAACATATGTTTCGTATTGCGGATTCCATATTTGTGATGCATATTCTAGGTGGCTACACTTTGTACTGACAAAGGTACAGTACAAAATTTTTAACGTTTTAATATTTCTAAAATTAGAACATGTTCGCATTATAAAGCCTAAGGCTTTATTGGCTTTAGATATAACCGAGTCTATGTGGTAATTACTTGTAATATATCATTTCTTCTCAAGATATTCTTGCCATTGCCGCAGCCGAGGTCCACCACAATGGCTCCGGAGGGAACCTTCTCCATGAACTCCACCACTCGTGGCCAAGGTTTGTGTCTTGTCGTGCTGAAGTGACCTGTTATTTGTTCGTACACCTGTCAAAACACAAAATAAAAATCTAACAACTATATAAAAGACATAATAATTCTACCCAATTTCAGTTTATTAATCGCCTTGCTTTGGGCTGGAATGTTCAGGCAAAATGTCTACACATATTATTTCATCTATAGTACCTAACTAATTTTAAAAAAAAGCAATTTTACAGCAACAAGCCCTTTTGTAACTATTTAGTACAATACCATCTATGTAAAGTGGTAGTTGTATTTCTTTATTCGCTAAATGGCAGATTCTGGAAAAGGCATATTCTTTGTCACCGATGGATGATAATCAACCTGTTACCTCAAAATTTTGTTAGATGGCGCTATATGAATAAGAATGTTCGAATTGCATCCGATAGTAACTATGCAATTATTGTGTTGACCAATTCGGTTGACCAGGTACTAAATAAACTAATAGAACCTCAATATAACCGCAACAAATCACTGTTTTGTTTGGACATGCTGTGTGTACACATGTTTTGGGCTGTTCTCTAGATGTCAGTGTCCTGTTTTTTGTGCCTCATTAAATAAAATAAAATAAAAATAAAAAGAACAACTTACTTGATGAACATGTAGCTCCTCCAACTGAGAAGCGACCTTCTCCTCTATGACTTGTGTACACTTAACGCTGTCACACAGAGTCCGATATTTGCATTGGCACGGACCACTTCTAGTCCAACGAAAAGTCAACGATATCCTTGTATTGCGAGGGACAACTTCGCTTGTGACAACCCTAACGCTCTTGCCAACACCATCAGAGGTTCTAACATCCACACGATGTTCTATCACTGGATCGTATAAACGAGGTTGAATACCATGTTGCCAGTCATACCTTGAATTGACGGTAAGACAGAACACTATACAGGTGTCCCAAGACTATGCGACATGAAGGGAAAGTACCTTAAATATCGTAGATAGGATATTTTGCTGAAAGAAAAATTTTATTTTTAAAAGTTAGTAATATTGTATTCATAGATTTTCTAAATATTACTTGCTTCGTCTGGGATAAATAATATTCTTGAAATTTGAATCAAACATTTTACGTTATTCCTTTCTTTTAAGATACTATGTTACTTAAGAAGAATTATTATTTTTGTCCAATCGATTTTTGTCTATTTTGTTGGTTCGATTCCCAGACAAAGCAATTTTTTTTTAAAAATAACATAGTCTTCTTTCAGCAAAATATCCTATCTACGATATTTAAGGTACTTTCCCTTCATGTTGCATAGTCTTGGGACATAAGAGAGTCATTACGCCATTTAACGGTTGTGAAGTAAGTTCAAAATAATCTATGTAATTTATGTCTATATGATCGTCGTCTATGAAATTTGGAAACCAAATGCCCGCGAGTTCGCGTTGAAAATAAAATATATGAGTAATACTAGCGACCCGCTCTCGGCTTCGCCCGGGGTTCAATTTTTATACTATACAAACCTTTCCCATTTATACCTCTTTCCACATGTGAAAACCGAATTAAAGTCGGTCTACCCATTCTCGAGTTTTTGAAGCGTACACAAACCAACTTAAGATTTTTATATACATATAAATAGTAGATAATGCCCGACATCTTTATCGCTGTGACGACTGTGGCGCAATTTTTTTATATTTTATATTATCCCTAATAATTTTGCAGGTGAAGATGTATCCTATATGTTAATCCAGGTTATAGACTACCTGTGTGCCAATGTTCATCCAAATCCGTTCAGCCTTTTATTGCGTTATTAAATAACAAACATCTAAATTTAGAAACTTTCGCATTTATAATATTAATAGGATTACACACCTGGCTTCATCTTGCATAATGAGCAATGAACGAGACGGTACTTCGACAGGAACTTGCTTTCCGCTGTGATGTTTCCAATCCATAACAACTGAGGAGCCGAGAGACAGTGACAAAATTGTATCACCAAATGGACTATGCTTGTCCACGTGTGATGGTATACCTTGAAACACAACAGCGGTCATAACTTTTAGTTTAGGAGGAGATGTCTCTTTTTGTATGCTCTATTGGTTATGATCTAGTGCTCCGATATATTATTCCAATTAATACCTACTTAAATTTTTATCATCGCACTGAGTGCCCTAAATGTAGAGTTTATCCGTATTATTTGGAATAGAGTGTCGCTGCAAACGGTCGGGATAGACAGACAGAAATTTTATCCAGAGGACGTGCACTCTTCTTCTGAGGTAATCCTGCCCTAACTACAATATGGGCTGCTTCAAGCGAAATCTTCAAATTTCAAGCTATATTGAAAGATAAATAATATCTTCCAGGGCATACCCAATGATAAATGTAAATGTATATGATAGCCATCTACCATCAAGATTAAAAAAGGTGGCTTCTCTGCCACCTTTTTTAATAGAAGAAAAATTATTTATGAATGTTGACATAAAAAAAAAACTTGAATTTATTGTAACAGCAATTAAAATAAATAATTAAAGTAATCTTTTAATATTATATTTTATTACTCACCTTGCCCAGGTTTGTATTTATTGACAGTCAGCTGATCCGGTTGTGTAACATCGATTCCTCTCTCCCCCAATCTTGACCACAACACGTCACAATCAATCGGAATTTTCTCCGAGAGTGGAGAAGACAAGTCCACATCGTTGCTGCCATATCTAAACTCATAGCCGTAATGTTTCACTTGACGATTCTTTAAGCTATTCGTTTCTGAACTCTCTTCCCAGTCAAAGAGATTTATGAAATTGTTTTCTTCCTCTACACTTATAAAGTCTTTCAGCACCACAAGGCCTTTGGGATTCTCATAAGGACAGATGACTTCATCATTAGGCACTGTAAACACACACACAAAGAAATATATAGTTTATTAATTGATTCAATTTGTATTCTGCTCTAAGCTATGCTATGCTTTGGTCCTTAAATCAGTGCATGCCACAATTTATTATAAAAATATTTTATCTTTTTTATCTTTTATTGAAAAAAACTCCACAGTAGAGCAGTACAGATAAGACAGCTTTAAGGTAGTATCCAATTTTCCATAGAAAATATACATATATTCTTTGTTCTTCGGATAATTAGTTATAATTAGTAACCTTATGGAAGCAGTATTAAAAATAAAATTTTACTAACCACTTTCAACATAATTTAAGCATAAGACAGGACCATTATCCAGCTTCGCTCTGCCATTACACGTTTTATAAAAACTGATAGCTTCTTCAGTATTACTGAATACTAAAAAAGAATAAGTTTCCCCTTTCTCTGCTATAACTTTTGGTAAAGTTACATTAGGGCATTTCTTGTTCATAATTCGGTATATTGAACCTTTATCTAACCCTGTAGCTTGTCCAATATTACAGAGTACCATATTCTGCAAAGTAAAATACATTTAAATAAATTGAAGAACATTTTCAACGAATAGTTTATACATTCAATCTCTCTATATATATATAAATTACGTGTCACGTTGTTTGAGGCCAATGGACTCCTAAACTACTACCGATTTTGATAAAACTTTGTAACTACGTGTAATTTGGTCCAATTTAAAAGATAGTTTTTATTTTGAACCCTGGCGAGGCCGGGAGCGTAAAGCTACTTAAAATATAAAACAAACATACGGGTCCTGGTAGATCAGTGCATGTTACGCCTTTTGAACTTTTTAACCGTGCAGCAAACCTTTTTCTCTTTCGTTCTGTTTTTCTTTCATAATCCATAGTTTAAAATATATTATATTAGTGTTAAATTCGTAAACATACGAATTCACGTGTAAAACATACTTGGTATACCGTGTTTACTATTATAACCTCTCTAAAAACAAAGTGTTGATTTGTTTATATGTCAATTAATTTTTTAATGTCATTTTAAAATATATTCCTGTCTGGTCAATCTCACGGACAGCAGACCATAAACATTATTGTATTTTCTTTCGCAGTGTTATTTATCAATTAAAGTTTTATAAGTGAATCTTCGTGTTAAGCAAGGAATAAGAAAGCACTTACAATTATGTTATTTCTAGCTACCTACCCCTACCCCTCGGATTCCATTAGTGATCAAATTCCATTGGAAGACTAGAGAAAAAAAAAAGAGAATAATGCTCTCTAGCTCTTGTTCGTAAAGTGTTGTTCTGATTTCGTATTAAGTATAATAAAGTACTGTGGGTCTAGCATGAGTTAATAATGACAAATGGCCGCTCTCGAGCCAGTACGGTAATTGTACGATAATTTGATATTTTTCAAATAAATGAGTCATGTAGTTGCAGACAGAAACATCAATTTTTTTTTCAACTTGTTTATTTTGAAAATTTTGACAAAAATGTGTTACTATATAAGAAAAAATAGATTTGGCGTTTTTTTTGTACAAAAGTGATATTGCTGCCTATGCAACTAAAGTGCGTTTCATAATTCGAAATTTCGAACGAGTAATTTGACAGGTCCTAATGTCAAATTTTAAAATAATGTTACCAGCGCTGTTTTCGTAGTGCTGTACTAATATCGGTTTTATTTAAATAGTTATATTTTACGGTAAAAATATTTTTGATCTTGTTTTATTGATTTAACATTTTTATTATTGTTATTTTCAGGTTTGAATTTCGTTTAAAGCAGGATACTAATCACCAAGTCGATTTGGAATGATTAAAAAACAATTCACAATTTATATGTGAAGTCGAATAAATAAAAAATAGGATAATGCATTCCATAGCTATTATTTTGTAATAATTTATAATAATCGAAAAGAATTGCGACTTATAGAATGGACTTTGCAAAACATATAAATTGAGCAATTAAATAATAATTAATATTAATTCTAAGCTAATTTATTTTCTATAAAGCATTGATTACCGTTTTATAAAACCGTAAGTTTTATTAATAAGTTCGATTAGGTGACATCACTATTTTTGTATGTCAAAAACCTGCAACCCACGAAATGTCAAATTATTCGTTCGAATTATGAAACGCAGTATATATATATGACTCAAATGTTTTACGATCTTGCGGTCATTACAAACTCATGCTCACTCATGCTCATACTAGACCCACCATATAGTGTTCTGTTCACTGACACTGTACTGCTGTCAAGTGGACAACACAACCAACACACACGGTATTCCCCGGCTGGGCGGGGCTGGCCGCTGGTTGAATGGTTCTCTGCTAAAGAGTAATAGCAGTACTCTTTATTATACTGTGGTAATAGTGTTCTGTGGAGTGGTTGCATTGTTAGCAATACTAGATCGTATAATGTTTTGTTTTGACTTTTTGAAACGAGGCAAATTCTAGGTCGTTATATATATTATAATTAAATAAAAAATAATGGCTAGTTTGGTTTGACGTTGTGATAACTGGGATTATTCTAGCTCAATATTTTATGAGAAACTTAGTGAAAAATTAATAGAAATGATGCTTCAACCCGTACGTATTGCTATTTATGTTATAAATTTTTGAAATAAGTGAACAATACCTATGTAATTATTTTATTTTTACACACAGGAACTTCACCAGAATAAGCGGCATGTTATCTGTATGGCATCAGATTTTTTCTATCCAAACACTGGTGGAGTTGAAGAGCATATCTACAATTTGTCACAATGTTTAATTAAGCGTGGGCACAAAGTTGTCGTCATTACGCATTCCTATGGCGATAGAGTTGGAATCCGCTATCTAACTAGCGGTTTAAAAGTTTACTACTTACCTATTAGAGTTTTTTATTCACAATGCGTTTTACCTACAATGATATGTAATATAGCTCTCGTACGATATATATTAATTCGAGAACGTATTGAGATTGTCCATGGACACTCTGCCTTCAGTGTGCTATGCCATGAAGTGTCCATTATTGGGAAGTTGATGGGACTGAAAACAGTTTTTACCGACCACAGTCTATTTGGATTTGCCGACACATCAGCAGTATTAACTAATAAATATTTACAGATGTGTTTGTGTGAATGCGATCATTGCATTTGTGTGTCGCATACGGGTAAAGAAAATACTGTTCTTAGAGCCAAAGTGAAAGCCCATAAGGTCTCCGTTATACCTAATGCCGTTGACACTTACACATTTACACCCGATCCAAGTAAAAGGGATTCTAATTTTATAACAATAGTAATCGTTTCAAGATTAGTCTACAGGAAAGGTGTGGATTTAATGGCTGCCGTTATAGCGGATGTTTGTGAAAGATATAACAATTTAAGATTTATCATAGGCGGAGATGGTCCTAAAATGTGGTTGCTGCAAGAAGTGAGAGAAAGAAAGGGGTTTCAGCATTGTGTTTCGCTGCTAGGCAGTTTAAAACACTCTGAAGTTAGAAATGTTTTGGTGAAAGGGGATATTTTTCTCAACACATCTTTGACTGAAGCATATTGCATGGCTATAGTAGAGGCAGCATCGTGCGGTTTGAAGGTAGTTTCAACAAAAGTCGGTGGAATACCTGAAGTACTACCTAAGAGTATGATTTACCTTACTGAACCGAATGTGGGTAGTCTAGTGGAGGGTATAGAACAAGCAATAGATGACCTAAAAGTTGGTAAAGTATTGTGTCCATACAAATGCAATAAAATGGTTAGAGAAATGTATAATTGGATGGACATAACGAAAAGGACAGAAATAGTCTACAATAAAATATCTTTGAATAAAAATAAAGTGCTGGGCCAACAATTACGGAGCTACCTCACATGTGGAGTGTGGCCATTCCTTTTAGTTATAAGTTTGATGTATTTGCTATTGCAATTAGTTGAAAAAATCTATAAAAGAAAGCATATAGACATTGCAAAGGATTTAAAGTTATGAAGTATAATAATATGTCACATTAGACTGAATTTGTTTTTATTTAAAAATTTCATGTTCATTAAAGCTAAGGAGAATTTTATTAAAATTAATTTTATACTGTGGATATTTTAATTTTTTTGACTTACCAATACAGCTTCATAAATAAATCACAGGATTCTTTTCAATACCTAAGTATAGAGATTTTTAATGTACAGATAGGGCATATCCTGAATTATCATATGTTCTTTTAATTATGAAGTGAAATGCTAATTATGCAGCTTCATCCAAGCACCTTTATAAAATATAGCCTAAAGTAGAGCCAAATTGGTGAGATACAAAAGTTTATTCACCTTACTTGAACTGACAATCTATTATCTCTTTCAATGTTGTATCTATTTGACACAAGATAGAAAGAGACAATGTAGCATACGAGCTTCCGTTTGATAATAATATTCAAGGACAACCCGGACATCGCCGCGCTAAAGCGCTGCATAAAAAAATGACCTTGCGGTAACTTTGTTTACATTTGGTATCGCTTCTCAATGGCCCTAGTATACATTCGTTAGCTTTCTATAAATGAAAGAATTTTTAACATTGGTCCAGCAAATTTTGAGTTTATTCAATTCATTACAAACAAAAATATGGCTCAATTATAAAATGAAACAATTAATTTTGGAATGACATTTATTAATAACTATGAATATAATATAATGAAGTTTTTATATTTTTAAATAAACTTACACAATCTAATCTAAATATTTTAGTAACATTTTTAGATAGTATAATGTGTAACATGGGTAGTTTTAATATTGAACGCAATACAAACTGAAATTCGTAGCATTGGGTAGGTATTTTAAAATATTTTTATTTTATTTTAACAATAGCAATAACATAAGTCTGTGCATTAAAATTAGTGTTGATTAACTTTAAACATCTAGCCACAGGAGATTTCCTAAAGGAGTTAGGAAAAAAAATCGTCAGACCAAAATAAACAACAGAAAATTTTCAAAATTATCTTTATACTCTGTTTTATTATTTAGATATTTATCTTATCGGATACATTCTTGCTTATACAGTTTGTAATGTGCAATTATCATATATTACTTTTATGCCTACACACTAATTATTATATAAACTATTAAATTAAATCTAAGTATTATCAATAGTGTGATTTTTGAACAGACTGATGTAAAGTTAGACTTCCAGACTGATGGTGGTTATAACTTCTAGTGCGGGAGGTAAATTTATGCCCTGTAACAATAATGTGAAGTGTATTAAAAATTGTGTATAAAAAAAAACTTGATAAAGTAATAGTCATTGGAAAATATTCAATTCCATCAAATCAATACAACCTTCTGCTTCGAAAAATTATTAAAAACAAATTTGCATTAATTTTAACATTAATGGACACATAGATAATACTAATCGCTATATAATATGATATAATATAGCCATAAAAGAAGCAATTTTTGTATATATATATATACCTATTTATTTATTCAGCTTGCGCTGTGTTTACATCTGCATTTGAGCTCATATAAGTTTCTAATTTGATATTAAACTGGTTCAAATTGTCTTCTTTTATCATATCTTTTGAGATATCATTGTTAAAAAATGACAATTCAGAAGAATCAATTGTATCAGATCAGATTAGATCAGATATCAGAAGTATCAGATTTAATTATTATTCAGAAGTATAACAATTAAATCTGTCTTACTTTATAGAAAGTTTTAGCATAATATATTATTACTAGCTTTCGCCGGCGACTGACTTTTTCTTAGGTTATTAAAACATTTAATTAATAATAGTATAGAGCATGGGTGGCCAACGGAGCTAGGTCATAGGAAGAAAACATTTTTTTATTGTACAACAGACAGTGAATTTCTTCTAGATTCTACCTAAAACGTGTTTAAAATCAATTCAGAAAGTTGAGATGATTACAAAAAGCGCCCGCGCCCCTCAATAAAAACATGGCGTGGGCGCGCGTGTGCGCCTTTACCTGATGCGGGGTATTCATTTTACCCATAAAATTTGTCTCGTTTCCTTTTCCTCAAAAAAATCTTGTTTGCTTTGGTTCATTTTATGTAGTGCGGCACGCTAGGAAATCTCTTTTGAAAAATTTGGCCCCCATGGGATAGAGGAAGGGGCATTCAGCCCTATTCCGTATCATTCACTTCATGGATAACATAATGACATATCGCATTGATTTTAAAGGTTAATTAATATGTCTTATAACGGTCGCGTCATCCATACAAAATAAGGGAGATTATCTCCTTGGCTTTACTATAGTTAGGACTTACACTTTAGTAGAGCGCGGCGGGTAGTTGGGACGCACTCCTGCCTGTTTCAACTGCAAAACTATAGAGCGGAGACGGGCGACGTCGCGTCCGCGTCTCGGTCCGAAATCGCATAGCTCCGAGACCCGGGCCCACTCGTTACCATTCTCATCGCCGCCCTCAGAGCCGCGTGCCAATGCGCGCTCCGCGTTCCTAGTGTCAACACTCATTTTAACAGTCATCCACAAACTTAGCCCCCCCATTATAAAGCTGCGTTTTCATTGACACTTATGACATTTCAAAACAACCATTCACAAACTGCGTTATCATTGGCACTTATGACATTTCAAAACAACCATTCACAAACTGCGTTATCATTTCAAAACAACCATTCACAAACTGCGTTATCATTGGCACTTATGACATTTCAAAACAACCATTCACAAACTGCGTTATCATTGGCACTTATGACATTTCAAAACAACCATTCACAAACTGCGTTATCATTGGCACTTATGACATTTCGAGACAACCATTCACAAACTGCGTTATCATTGGCACTTATGACATTTCAAAACAACCATTCACAAACTGCGTCATCATTGGCACTTATGACATTTCAAAACAACCATTCACAAGCTGCGTTTTCATTGGATAAAACTTACTGTAATCCACGAAGCAGTGAACTTCACAGAAATTAAAAATGAAATAAAATGGATAATCTCAATTTAAGAAATTATAAGACTTAAGTATTTCTTGAAATTAATTAATCCACTTCGTGAAATAATGGATGCAAAGTTTGATTTAGCATTTTACAATGAGAACACAGCTTGAAACAAACAAATATTCCCCTCCAGTACAACACAGACCCAAATTATTAATTGAATTCACCCATACCATTTGAGTTAAAATAAAAATCCATTTCCAAATGATTTTATACCTTTTTAGCCTTTTTCATATTAATAAACCTGGTAGAAAAACTCCAAATGAATTTGTAGTAAATGAAAGACAAATGAAATGTTAATATGTTAAAATTTTGAAAGAAGTATGATAAATTTACATTCTTTTCCCGTTGGTTAAGAATGTTCAAATTTATTTTAACAAAATGGACGCCTATGTTTATAAACTTTTAATAGTAAATGACATTAACAATATTATTATCTCTAAATAGTGCAAATTGAATTCGTTATCCGTGTTTATATCTAATTACTTTTAAATTATGCAACCAATATTAATTAATATTTTTCACATATATAATGATATATCATATAGAGAACTTAATAACTAAATTAAGCAATTATAAAAAAAATTGTTACTTCTCTCTCATTACACATTTATTGCACATTCATTCACCTTTTTTTGTGTTTACTTATATTTTATAAGACAAAGAAATGTTTTTTTTTTAAATTTGAAATGAAATATTGACGAAGCTTAATAATTATAGCAAATAATACCAGAAATATAAATTGAACAATATGATAAAAAATATAGCGCCACATGGACTTCTGGTTGTTACTATCCATGAATGTGTTATGTAAAATTGCACATAAAGAAAACACACATTATCACGAACTTCGTTGAGCTGATTTTAAAATATTTTTAAGGAGTAATTGACCTTTTACAATACATTGTTTGACTAAAATATGACCTTACTTACAACATTCGAGTAGTGTCAATTTGTTAAATTGTAAAACTTTCAGGGACACAACCGTCAGCAATGAAGTCCACCATTGAGAAGTTACTAAAGATATTATCTACATTTTTTTTTCTTCAAACAATATATATCAGTCTCCTTTATATAGTTTACTAGCTGTTTAACTTTTTAAAATATAGCCTATGTTACTCGCTGATAATATGGCTTTCCAACAGTGAAATTTTTTCAAATCGGTCCAGTAGTTCCAGAGCCTATTCAATGCAAACAAACAAACAATCAAATGTTTCCTCTTTATAATATTAGTATAGATTAACCAGATTTAATATCGTTGTTACCAATTCAATGTGGTTAACTTTTAAAAATTTATACATATATATTAGAAACATCTTTAACCAGTAGCAATAATTCCTAAATATTGTAGAATAAACAAAAATTGATAAAACAATACATTTGACCTGTTTAAGCAATGATAATTTTGCGAAAATTGTCATTCCATTTTGAAACTAGTATTTCAGATTAATAAGTATGTCATTATTTTATTAATTTTTTAGCTTTTTTTATATTCCTAAATACTTGCCCTAAAATTTTAACTGAAACTTTCAATTATTATATATAGAAACTCGTGTGTGCCTGCCTGATGTACAATGTACATAGCGTGAAATCACCAAAGAAAAAAACAAAGTGGGTTAGTTAGTGATATTTTACCTACATCACATTAATATCTACTATGAGGTAGTACTCACTTTGCCGATTCCCTGACAGCATTGAAAAGAAAAGATCAATATTAGAAATAAAACTCCTTCATGCAAACATATTCTTTTCCTATTATACAAAAACAAAATACCCAAAAGTTCATGACAAAGAACAAGAACAATGTGAAATTTTTTGATAATATGATAAAATATTTTTTTAATTTAAATTTTCATTATTTTATAGGAAAAAAATATTTAACTTTATCTAAAAATAAATAAATAAGACAATAGCTGTTAAAAATATGTGAAAAAAATACAAGTTCATACTGCAATACAATTAATGGAATAATTATAAAAAACTATAAGAAAAAATTAATACTGTTAAATATTTATAGTTAAGTTACCTGTTTGCCGCCTTTGTCTTGGCTATCTGCTCTTCGTGAGTTTTGTACCAATCCTCTAGTTCTTTCTTAGCAATTTTAAGCATTTCCTCTTTCTTTTTCTCTTCTTCGTTGTCTAAAAAACACAAACTTATATTTCATTTCATTCAATAAAACTAAATACAGGGGAAATTGATTATAGAGCCCTTCAAGGGACTGCAAAAATTGATAGTAACAAAGTTGATTCAGCTGGGACTTTACTAAAAAAATTATAATATTCCTTATTTCCACCTTTCTCTTCTAATCTCTTCTTTTGTTCCTCCCTCCATATTTTAATCTTTTCAGGCTCCTCTCTCTCTTGCCGGAATACTGATGTGGGAGCCGGGTCCTCTTCTAATAAACCATTTGACTGGTCTGCCACCGTAGCAGCACTGGGAATTTCTAATATGCAATCAAATTAAATCTTATTATTGCAACGGTAAATTTTAACATCAAATGATAAGAATGAAAGGTTTACAGTCTGAAACAGTAATATTTATTTACTTATGAAACATATACAAAATGTGTAAAAACTGGTTTTTATACTGAGAAATATAATATAAATTATATCCCAAAATATAAATTATTTTCCACAATGGGAGTTAACAGTGTAAGATTTTACAGTCATTTTACAGTATGACAGACACAAACTGAGTTATATAAAAAAAATAGTTTGAGATATAAAATATATATTATATCACAGTGTGAATGGTTCCATTTAAAAGTATGATGAGTGATATTGATTTATATCTCGAGATGGAATATAAGTTAAATTATATCCCGTGGTGAAAAGTGACCTTTATTTTGTGTATTGTATTGTGTGATTTGTATGTAATATTTTAAAATCCAACAAAAATAAACAAATGAGTGACAAATGATTAAAAAAATGAGTAATAATCTCCTAAAAAAATTTGTGTACCATTAAAAAAACTTTCGTCTTCTTCTACTGGTAGCCCAGCCCCACTGGAAATCTCTTGTAGAAAAAACAAAACATATTTAGGTGTTAGTAAAAGGAAACGGGTAGGAAATTAGAAGAAAATCAATAAAAAATAAACTGTCCAATTTAAAGGAAACTGTGCAATTGATTATGATATAAAAAAAAATTAAAAAAACAATTAAAAATTAGTTTCAACAGTTTTTATAATTCCATATGTACGTAATATCTCAATCTAATACCTATCTAAATATTGTACAACTTTTTAAGGATGGAATAAAATATATCGATAAAAAATATTAATCGTAGGTAATAAACCTTACCTACGAAATCATCGAAACCGTTTGCACTGGATGAAATTGGGGGCGGAGCGCCAGTTTCCAGCTCATCTTCAAGTCCAGCTAATTGATTTTGTTCGCGTGCTAAGAATTCTGCGGCAGGGTCCACATCAGGCTGAACGAAATTATCCCCAAAAGTATCCATCTTTCAAATTAAAAAGATTGTATAAAATCGTAAGCAAAATTTTAATATAGACAGACAGACAGCCACACCACACACAAAATTAAGAAAACTGTGATGGATGTGAATTGTGATGAAAAATGGATGAAAATTATCTACTATATAAAATAAATGAATTTGACTTGTCAGTTGTCTCGATTTATTTGACTCATTCATTGCATTGACGTGACTTGCGTGACGTTATGACGTAGATGAACACAGAACATAACATATATACTCAGAGTACGAGTACAGTATAGTGGCTCTAGTATGAGTTTATAATGGTTGCACTCTAGTGAGAGCGAGATGTATTTGTATGGAAAATTGTCAATTATCCATTGTAAATGTATTACGCTCTCAGTAGAGAGCAGAGACTACTCGCTCACACTTACACTAGAGTAGTGTCACTAACTGTCTGTCTCTCTGTTCTGTGTGATGTGCGATGCAAGTTCTGTGTCTGTGATTATTGGTTAATGAATGATGGCCGTTGTTAGCATTTTATCGTTTTGATTTTGTAAAATCGACATTTAGTTAAAGTACGCCCTTATCAATATGGGGTCCTTTGCTAAATTTGTGTCTGAATATTGTAAGAATTGGGACAAATCAGGAAGGGAACATTTGTAAGTTTTCAAATTTTTATCGTACTCCAGTGAATACACCACATGCTATTGTGTTGTGCGTAATCCTTGTTTATCGTTTAAAAAAATAACTAATATTTTCTACACTTACTGTACGACTAATCGTAAAATATAAACTTTTATTTACAAGTGTCTCTAGCAATATTCAATAAAAAATATTGTATAAAATCGTATCATTGTAATTTTACTTTTATTCAATATTGCTCAAAATCGTGAAGTTTGGTTATTAAAGTCTATTTATAAATAACTAGTAACAATAAGCACCATTAGCTTTGTGCTGTGTTTCAGTCTCAGTATACACAATCGATTTGGGCGAATCACAGTACATTCAGACCAAGGCCAATATTTCTACTAATTTGGTCTACCAGTATTAAGTCTTGAATCCGGTGGAGAATATTCTTATAATCATTTAGGATTTTTTAATTTTTATTTATGTAATCATTACAAACATTAAACAGTGATAGTCCAATGGATCAACACTTGGTCAATGCAGGCATGGACCTCTAGAGGTTTATTCTATTTTATGAGTGTATTAGGAAAAAGGATCACTTACTCTAACAATGGTGGAACAGAATCCTCAGTGGACTAGCGCGGTAGACCTCCATAGCATACAGGTTTTTTTTTACTTGGGATAGTATAAGAAAATTCAAACTATATATACATCACACATAGATTCTGTCTTGGGAAACGTTTAGCCTTTATTATAAAAACAAATTTGTTATCATAGATTGATGGTCAAGTGTGAATTGCAGTCAGTACATAACTTACTATCTTACTAATATTATCTATTTATTACTAATACTATCTTACACTTAATATCTTACTAATATTATAAAAAGAGAAGATTTGTATAAAATAATAACTCAAAAACTACTGGACAAATTTTTAAAATTCTTTCACCTATGAAAAGCTACATTATCAGTGAGTAACATAGGGTATATTTTATAAATTTACGCAGATGAAGTCGCGTGTAACAGCTAGTTCTATATAAAAACATAAATAAATTGTGTGGTTCCTTGTTGACAGTGTAAAATCCGTGACTCAATCTATAAAGGATGAAGATAAAACTCCTCTGTTTACAAAATCTGATAAATTGTCAGGCCTATCACAAAATATATATGAATTGCTTTTGAGTGGCCTCAAAGGTGTTTTGAAAAAGGATGCTGTACTTTCTGTACTAAGGGATATAGTTGTGAGTAGTTTGACTTATTTCATTTACCTACTTTAAGGTTGTATGTATTTTTGATACAGATTAATGATGCTACTAAACTACATTAAATTGTAATAATTAATAGAAATTATATGCTTGTCTATGTAACAACAATATTTATTTATTTTTGGTATGTATTTTTTTCAAAAATCTTAGTTTTAGGTGTGTACTCTTGTAAAATAAATAAATAATTAAAATGCTATAGAAAAAAGAACACATATTGGCCTCATATCCAAATATGAACTTCAAGAATTCATTCATCTTAGGTTATTTGTTTTTTTTGTGATACATGTTTTCTTCATTTACAATATCTGTTAGGATTTTGTTTATTAACTCGTGACGCCCGACGCAAAAACGGGGTGTTATAAGTTGTGTTTGTGTGTCTGTGTTTTCTCCCAAACAGATAGACTAATATTGATCATTTTTTTTTAAATTTGATTTGATTAATTATTTTTCTTAACTATAATTTATGAAGATCTGTTAAGATGTTTGAAGACAGTCAGCCCATTTATTAGTCTAACATCCATATGTTCAATTGATGTGAAATTTGGTGTAAGTACTGTAGCTCCGCTGGTATATCCATGACATGGTAACCTTGACCTGATACTGCAGCACCAAGTTGTCTGCGGGATTACCCAAAACCTTAGCAACTTACAGGAGATATTATATCAGGTTTGAGCTCAATAGAAAGTCGTGGACTAGATTATAATAATTAATTATAACATACTTGTTAAGATTAATTGAGTGATACTGGTTTAACTTTCTCATTTCCAGGGTTTACATGTTGACATACCATCGATAATTTTAGATGTGGTTTGTGTACTTGATGCGGAGACTTGTAATGATATACAGACAGAAGAAAGAACAAATTTCTGTTACATAGTTAGAGAATTGGAATCGTTTATCCCAGAGAAATTGTTGAAGGAAAGATTAGAGATTGACACCTTACAGGATGTTGGAATATTGAAAAATAAGAATTTTTACACTAAGTTTATTAAAATAAAGACTAAGTTATAGTAAGTATTTTTTTTTAAATATTACACCATTTTAATGTTGCAATTACACATTAAATAAATTGATTTGAATATTATAATAGATTGAAAGATTATTGATTAATATTGAAATTAACACTCTTTTTTAATGATAAAAAAATCAGCTGATAGTCCACTTGATGGTTCATAAGTTACCTTCCCTTACCCTATAAACACAAATAACACCAAAGGATATGCAAAGTTGATGTTTTCAGTTACCAGAAAACCACCTTTTAATACTATCGCCTGGCAGGGTGCCAATGACCTGCCACTTCTAAACACTTAGGGTGACCTAAGGCTCCCAAGACTCATAGTGTGATGTTAATAGACTACAATATTCTCTAGAATTAAACAAGTGTAAAAAGATTTGGTGGTATCCGACATTTGTCTTTAATAAATTCTAATTGAAATAACTGTCTGTTCATTTTCAGTTACAAACAACGTAAATTTAATTTGTTTAGGGAAGAAAGTGAAGGTTACGCTAAGTTAATTGTGGAGCTCAATCAGGATATCAATGAAAATACAGATTGGAAAACCTTATTGGAGATAATACAATCTCTTATAGGTAATTTAATTAATATTTATTTTTTCATTAATCATGTTTATATTTGTTACTTTTTTTTTTTAAATGAAACTATTGGTTAAAAAAATTAGTCGCTTTTGTCTTGTTAATGCATCATACACTCTCACAAAGAAATCCTAATATTTAAAGTCATGGAACATATTATTACTCTTATAAATTCATTTAATAATTATTATAGAATGCTTTAATATTTATTGGTATTACTAGCTTTTGACAGTTATCTTAATAATGAATATACAAAAAATAAAGTATGTAAAATTTTTATCCAAAAAAAAAAATTCCAACAGCCTCTGTTTGGACAATTTTGTCCTTTATAATAATTTTGTACTTTAGTATTGAGTCACTAAATAAACTTTTTTTTTTCTTTATATTCACCAACAATAGTTTCTTTAACTGAGTGAAGATAATTTCAAATGTTTAATAGAGGAATTTACTTTAAAGGTAAACTGGAAAGTTTTCTTCAATTAACTTTTCTTTTTCGCAGTTCTTTAATATGTGTGTGTGTGTGTGTGTGATTATTGTGTTTCAGGTTGTTTTAATTTGGATCCAAACAGAGTTTTAGATATAATATTGGAATCGTTTGAATCGCATCCACATCTTGAAGAACTTTTCATATCACTCATAAAGAACTATATGGGGGATCCTCAAGTGATATCTGAAGTGCTCGGTTTCAAGTTGGGCAACTTGGAAATACCGGAAAACAGCAAGGAGCCTCCGCCTCTGATGACTGTGATAGCGTTGCTAATGCAACATCAAGTCATTTCTTTAGACAATATTTATCCGTGGGTAAGTTTTGCAGTTGTGAACTTTAATTTAGACATCATTTTGTGGATTATTTCTTAATTACTAAATATCAAACAAAAATTATTCGTACATTGTTGGGCTAAAAATGTTGAAATAAGTGTCAATTGTTACAGAAGAAAATAGAACTTTTTATTAAAAGTTAATTTACTTTGATATTTATATGCATATTTTAGTTTTTCTGGCGTTGAAGTTAGTTAGTTAGAAGTTAGGCGTTAGTTAGAAAAATTGCCTGGATGTACTTGTTGAAAAGCCCATTTTTTTCTTTTTTCATCCAAAGTTCCTAGTTGACAATCGATTAGCTTTTGACAGAACGACATAGGCTCTCGAGTCAGTCAGTAAAAAATATTATGTGTATTGTCAAATTGTCATGATGATTTTTTCATAAATTCAAATAATAAAATTGTATGGTGAATATTTTGTGGTTGGTGTGTATTACACATTGACATTTTTCAATGCGTACATTGATGCATTATAACTCATACACAAGTACTATAGAATACATTAATATTTTTTTATTTCCTTAATGTAATTTCATCCTACAATCCGTACAGGGAAATAGAAATAGCTGAGTAATTAATAAGGACTAGAGATCTGGTTTAATATAATTACGGATTTTGTTTTTCAGTTGCGTCCGGACGACTCTATAATTGCAAAAGAGGCAGAAAAGGAAGTGAAAAGTGCTCAAGAGTACATAAAGAAACTGAGCATTGTGTCCACAAAGGGACCTCCGGCTAACGGACAAGCGGAAGTTCTCGAGGAAAAGGTTGACCCACAAGTATGTATTCCTGTCACTTATATAAGTGTGTGAGTAAATTGTGTTGGTCTTTCCAATCATATGAAACACCAATGCTACACCAGCGCCATTCTGGTCAATTTATGAACCACTATTTAATGCTTTTAGCTTCTCACTTTTTCAGTTTAACACTGATGTAAGTTGGTCCTCCTTTATCTCTACTCTCTGCCGTAGTGCGGACTCTAGCCAGAACGGGAAACGGCGGTTGGCAAACTTTTGCACGTTGTTTTCCAGGAGTACTGGAGCAACCAGAAGCTGGTGCTGGGCGAGTGCCTGCTGCGCGGTGGTGCGTGGGCGGAGTTCGCTCTGCTCACGGCGCGCCTACCGCCCGCCGCCCCCGCATCTCGCCCCGCCCTCGCCCTCGCCCGGATGCTGCACGCGCTAGTCGAGCCGCTCTACCGCAAGTCAGTTTTATTTCCTACACGCCAATGTCACATTACACTGCCAAGCTTAGAGATAAGCGAGGAAGCCAGCTTAGCTTGGTGACACACAATTCACTTCCGCGCTGTCATCTGATGTGAACGAAACAAATATGACACCCTCTAAGGCTGGTTTCGTGTCACGCTGATCATCAGCGCCGAGCCTCGGCGCGTAGCTGTCAGCGCGAGACGTTTTCGTGTTACGCTCACACGCTCAAACGCTGGTCGCCACGTGCGGTCAGAAATGCAAGAAAAGCATGAAAATGGTCGCGCAACGCTTTTCGATTGCGTAGCTCCGAACATTGATAAATTAATATAGGAATGTATAGACAACGAAGACAACCTTTGTATGCAATTTTCAAAGATATGTCCTGTCAGTCTAAAGTGGTTGCCATGGTGGAGGATATGGCCTGTATTATGACACACAAGGTGAGAGAGTCCTGGTCAGGATATTTATAAGATTGACTGTTATTTTTTCAGACATTGTCGTGTAGCACCCAAGATCATAGGCAAGCCGGTGCCTCCTCTGGCGTCCAGTTTGGCGCCACCCGCCTGCAAAACCTTTCAGGACATGAAGGAGACCGTCATTCCAGCGCTTGTCATATTAGGACCCTCTCTGCATCATGATCCTATTTTAATGTACAAAGTGAGTACACAAAATTACCATACATAAGAGCCACATTTTGTTTTAATATTATTAATTTCTAGCTGGTGCTCGCAACTTTGTCCGCGTTGAAAAATAAAAAAATATAAGGAACTAGCGGCCCGCTCCGGGCTTCGCCCGGGGTGCATTTTTTTTACGTAAGAACCTTCCCTGATTATCCCTCTATCCATGAGTGAAGACAGAATTAAAATCGGCCCAGCCGTTCTCGAGTTTTGCGCTTAGCAACACATTTAGGGATTCATTTTTATATTATAGATATAACACCTGACATCTTTCAACAGATGTCAGGTTTATCTTAGACTTGTTTTGCTAATGTTAATCTTGTTTTCTTTCAGATTATTCGTATATTAAGAACGTCTCGTTCGTTGCCCGATGACCCTTTATATTACGAAACGCTAACAGTTTTGGATTCGGCCATATTGCCCGCACTCACTCTCATGGAGGGCAACTGCTGCATGGCCGAAGAAGTGTATACCCTGCTCAAGCTATACCCTTATCAGTGCAGGTGAGTTTCCATTTGGCTGAATCTCCTCACGAAGCGTTGGCTATAAATAAATGAGGGTTTTATAAAACGAAGGTACTGCCTGTACTCGCGGTGGCGCTACGAGTGGGGCGAGCGGTCGGCGGCGCTGGTGCGCGTGCGCGGCAACGCGCTGCAGCGGATCAAGCACATAATGAAGCGGCTGTCGAAGGAGAACATCAAGCCGCAGGGCCGCCTGATGGGCAAGCTGTCGCACGCGACTCCCGCCTTCCTGTTCGAGTACATGCTGGTGCAAATCCAGACGTACGACAACCTGATCGGGCCCGTGGTGGAGTCGCTCAAGTACCTGACGGCGCTGTCGCTGGACGTGCTCGGGTGGGCGGTGCTGGAGACGCTGACGGCGCGGCGCGAGGCCGCCGGCGCCGCGCACCCGCCCTGGCTGCAGGCGCTGGCCGCCTTCGCGGGCGCCGCCTTCAAGAAGCACTCCATCGACCTCACCGCGCTGCTGCAGTTCGTCGCCAACCGCCTCAAGGCGCAGCAGAGGTGAGACATAGGGCCACCGGCTTTATCAGCTCGTCTGCTAGGGATGACCTGATGAGGTCGGTCCCTACAGAAGAAAGACCGACTGCTGATAAAGCAGGCGGTTTTTTCCCAGTCAGGCACCGTGACTTTTACAAGATACACTTTATAAATCACTTGCTAGTTGCTATACAGTTGCTATACTTTATAAAGATACGCTGACGAAGTCGTGGGCCAGAGTTGTTTTATATAGCACTAGCTGGTGCCCGCGACTTCGTCTGCGTTGAAAAAGACAATATATGAGTAATAACGTCTGACATTGTTATCGCTGTGACAACGGTGGCGTCGCCACGCGACAGGTGGCGCCCAATACTTTATATTTTTAGACGATCACTCGGGAACAGTACTTTTTTTCTGGATGAAAGGTACCCTATGTCCTTTCTTGTATCCCTGACAACATGTATACGAAATTTCGCGATGATCGGTTGAGCATTTACGGCGTGAAAAGGTAGCAGACAGACAGAAATTACTTTCGCATTTATAATATTATAGTAATGATTGAAGGAAAACATTATAAGGTTGACACATGATCTAACTTCATATATAATACATTATTTTTAACATAAAATGTATATACTTTCAGTCAAGTGCTGTTGATACTAAAAGAGATAGTACAAAAGATGGCAGGCATCGAAGCCGTTGAGGAAATGACTCCGGAACAGTTGGACGCTATGGCGGGAGGGGAACTGTTAAAGGGGGAGGTAAAACTTCAAATAGTTTAAATCCGCAATAAAATCCGTTGCGTAGTTCAAAAGATCTAAGCGTACATACAGAGGGACAGATGGCGGGAAGCGACTTTGTTTTATACTATGTCGAGATATACAGTTTGATGTTTTTGCCTAAAAGTGAGTGTGTTTGACAGGCGGGCTACTTTTCGCAAGTGCGAAACACGCGGCGATCTTCATCGCGCCTCAAGGAGGCTATCGTTGGCAATAACCTCGACATCGCACTTTGCATACTCTCAGCTCAGCAACGGCACTCTTGCGTCTGGAAAGGTATACCTTATAATAATGATAAACCGCACAGTATTTGATACCCTCAGTGGGTATAATAGAATTTTCACAATATGTAAATGTGAATGAGCTATCAGCTGAAGTTCACAATGCTAACCCACTGCCTATTGGCAGCACTTTACATAACTGGTTTCCTTACAAAGGTTTTTTTTTTGTTTACCGTACACTTGTAGTTCACTTGTTCGTATAGAACATAATAGAATTGAACACTTGCAGAGTACGAGGAGGATTCCAACGATAAGGCGGGAGGTTCCCAACTGAAGGTGGTGGGCAGATTGGCTGATCAGTGTCAGGACGCCTTGGTGCAGCTGGGCACCTTCCTGGCGTCCTCGCATGCGCCCGACGAGTACGCAGCCAGGCTGCCTCCGTTACAGGTATATACTACATTCACAAAACATATATAAAACGATATACTGATTCACTTAGGGCCAGTTTTATAACGATCCGTTAGTTAAATTTTATATCAAATAGACGAAAAAATGATCTAATAGTATAATATAGTGTATTATAAACAACTGTTCGTTAGTCCACAGTATAATTTGACAGCTAGCGTTTAATAATAATAATTATAATAATAATTTTAATATAATAATAATTTAATTTCTTTTATAGAACCACTGTCAGTAAACGTTATTGACGGACCGTTCGTTAACAGCATTGTAACGAATGGGAAAAAGGTATGTCATTTATAAAACTGGCCCTTAACCGCCTTAAGGTAAGTTAAAGCTAAAGCTTAGCTTAGCTCATGAGGATCGTCTCAGCTAATTAGTAGCTTCATCAGTACTTTTTTCGATTTTTTTTTTCGTGGAGTCGCAAATATTTATCTATTTTATCGATCTTATACAGTGCAACTGAATTTGATGTATTTTTAGAGTAGGTAACAACATACACTCACTTGTAAGAAAAAGCTATCGATTTCGATTTTTTTCCTGCTTGAAAAAAAAATACCGGCCGGTTAAAAGGTGCCATTGGCTTGTAGAAAAGTATATGTTTCAAATTTCTGACTGATGTTGGTTTTTAAAGAATTTTCTAGCATATTTTTTAGTGGTGATTCCCGCAAGTTAATATTGACTAAATAACTTTTAGACAATAAGACGATCTGTCCGTAATAATGTTCATTGTTAAGAATAGTTGATACACTTGGCAGGAACTGCTTCGCGATTACCACGTGGACGCGGACGTGGCGTTCTTCCTCCACCGGCCGGTGCTGGCGCAGAAGATCGCGCAGCGGGTGGAGGCGCTGCGGAAGGCGTCCGACGCGGGCTCGAGTGTGGAGCGGTACACGCAGGCCTCCCGCGATGCCTTGGAGCCCGTCATCAACTCTATCACACCACTGCTGCCCTCCAAAGTCTGGGAGGACATCTCGCCCCAATTCTACGTCACCTTCTGGTGAGTCCGATTCACCGAAATGTTTCAATTTAGCGTAGCTTTGGCAAGACAGCTACAAGAAACTGAAAACTGAAGTGAAAAGTTAGAAAAAAAAACGGTTTAAATAAAGTGAATATTTGGGTCGTAGGTCGCTGTGCATGTACGACCTGCGCGTGCCGGCCGAGAGTTACGACCGCGAGACGGAGCGACTTCGGGCGCTGGCCGCAAGCGGCGCCAAGGACAGCAAGAGCCGCAAGGAGGCCGAGCGCTACGCCACGCTCGTCGACAAGCTCAGCGAGGAGCGGCGGCGCCAGGACGACCACGTGGCCAGGGTGGCTGCGCGTCTGGCAAACGAGTGCGCCGCCTGGTTCCCCGCGCGCGCCGCCAAGGCCGCCAAGAACGAGACCGTCACCAGGCTCATGCAGCTGTGCCTGTTCCCACGCTGCGTCTTCACCTCCGCCGACGCGCTCTACTGCGCTCACTTCCTGCACACGGTGCACGCGTTGCGCACGCCCAACTTCTCGACGCTGCTGTGCTACGACCGGCTGTTTTGCGACATCACGTACTGCGTGATCTCGTGCACGGAGGCGGAGGCGGGCCGCTACGGCACGTTCCTGCGGTGCGTGCTGCGCACCGCTATGCGCTGGCACGCCGACCGCGACGCGTTCCAGAGCGAGTGCGCCCACTATCCCGGCTTCGTTACCAAGTACAGGGTGTCCAATCAGTTCAGCGAGGCGAACGACCACGTCGGCTACGAGAACTACCGCCACGTGTGCCACAAGTGGCACTACAAGATCACCAAGGCGATGGTCGTGTGTCTCGACTCGGGCGATTACGTGCAGATAAGGAACGCGTTGGTGGTGCTCTGTCGCGTGCTCCCGCATTTCCCTGTGCTCTCGAAGCTCGCGCAGATCATAGAGAGGAAGGTCGACAAGGTGAGTGAAGTGTTTCAATTGAATTTGAATTTAATCGAGTTCCAAATTTCAGCATTCTACACATGTCCGCTGATAGACTAGTACAAACAATTTTATAAGTATAGATGACATATAAAAAGCCTTTTTATTTCAGGTGAAAGAGGAGGAGAAGACCAAACGTCAGGACTTGTACGTCTTGGCCACCGGCTACTGCGGACAGCTGCGGAATAAAGCACCCTTCATGATGAAGGAATCCGATTTCCACCAGGTAACTTTTTCATTTTGTTTAATCACTTCGTTGATTTTATATAAAATAACCTTTCAGCGGCGGTTTAAGGACCACGATATAAAGAGACAACTATTAAAAAAGATTGCTTCCAGAAAAAAAAAATATATATAAAGAAAATTAATTTTCTCATACATTTTGTATGCAGTTTTTATCCTGAGGCGGTACGAAGTTCGGCGGGTCAGCTAGTATTGGTTAAAAATATGCTTGTGACCGTTTTTATTATAAATAATAAAAGTAAGAAATAATAATATTCACATTAAATTGAAATGGGTCGTTTCAATGATAGGCAAAGATTAATGTTCAATGTTGTAGTTCAATGTTAGGTAAAGTATCGAGATATGGAAATTGTGGAAGTGATACAAGTGGCACTAATTGACGGATGTGACGTGAGCAGGTGAGCGA
This sequence comes from Synanthedon andrenaeformis, assembly GCA_936446665.2. Lineage (NCBI taxonomy): Eukaryota > Metazoa > Arthropoda > Insecta > Lepidoptera > Sesiidae > Synanthedon > Synanthedon andrenaeformis. The sequence goes on along the minus strand of OW387781.2, from coordinate 13,348,106 downwards.
CAAGCCGAAGATGTCGGGCAGCGGAGTGTCGACTGTGAAAACCGACCCCGATTTGAAAACGGAACCTCCGCCATCGGCCTCTTCTTCACCACCGCAGCCGCCTGGTATGTACCGACACGACGACACGACCACGACACGACGACACGATCACGACACGACAAGAATGCACATCACTATTGTCACTGACTGTGCCCTGAAAATGATTCGTTTTGATTTTTTATGTTAAGGTTGACAGACAGGCTGAGAGTCCACTTGATGGTAGGTGGTCACCGTCGTCTTATATCACATAAGCAACGCCACAGGTGCTTCAAGTGCACTGCCGACCTTAATAGGATAGGGAAATGGGCTATGGCATCCCTTGTTCATTCAATGAAACACAACAGCACACATGCTGTTATTTCACGGTAGTCTTATGTAAGAGGGTGGTTACTGCCACCAGACGGGCTGAGAAACACAGCGTGGCCTGTCACTACTTTTCATATCCAGACCAGAGCCAACTTTGGAAAGTTCATTTCCAAGGTTGACCCTGCCGGGAATCGAATCCGGGACCCCTGGAGCAGAGCGTTAAGGCAAGCACTAACGCTCTGCTCCATCGCAGTTACTATATTCAAAAATGTTTCTTTTAGAAGTGGAGAAACGGAGTAACGAGCGGCGGCGTGACGACAACGAACGCGTTAAACTGTACGTAAATCAAATATTCTTTTCTCCTTTCAATGAATAAATAACTATTTTATTGTCAATAAAGTATTCAATATTATGGTAAATAATTAAAAATTCATTTTGACTGTTTATAAATAATAATGACGGCGTGTACTGACTCCTTTTCTAATTACAGAGTGAAAGAGAAAAGGGAAGAAATGAAAATAAAAGAGAAATCGCCACGGGAGAGAGCTCACAAGGTATCTATAAGTTATAAAGCAAGGAAATAACTTATTATTGTTATTTCCTAGCTTTAAGGGGATTCTTAGTACCATTTATGTTGTAACTTATTCGAATTTCAGACTACATGTCGATTCAACATAAATTCCCTTTTATAGTTTCTACACCTTAGAGATAAATTCTTTATGTGAGGTTGGCAGACAGGCTGACTGTTTACTTGTTGGTAGGTGGCTATCACCGATGGTTACTGCCGCCAGTAACAGTAACAGTTTATGATTGTAGAACACTGTTTAATATTTCTATTTCGGTGTTAGCGAATCTTCTAAACGTGGATATTGTATTGTTTTGTATATAAATAATATAATTTGTCAGGAGGAGCGTTATTTGGAGACAGTTTCGCCGCCGCTCGACCATAGACATTCTTCCGATGATTTGGAACGAGGTACATATATATATATATTTCTTTTTTCCACATTTATAATACACTACACTGGGTGAAATGCAAAGTGAGACCCCGAATGGAGTATCCGGTCCAAACGCAAAATAAATAGCAAAAAAAAGTATTAAGTTCGTTCGATCGGCGCTAGATGGTTAGCTGTACGAGAAAACGGTATTACTTTTGTAAACGTTCCATTTAAAAAAACTAGGTACCGAAAACGAATTTTCTCTAAGATAAGACCATGACAGATCGATTTCTAGACCTAAAAAACCACTAACCCTAGATTTACGTCAAAATCGTTAGAGCCGTTTGCGAGATCGTCGTGGCATACAAGAATTCCTCGTTTATTATTATAAGATGATAAGTATTCTGTGTAGAAGGATTTCACTTGTCGGCAGGTGGCTTGGCTACCGTCGCCTATAAAGTACAAGCGACACCGAGGGGATGAGAGGCATATAATAGAGGCAGAGAATGTACGTTTGTTGATAATGAAAAAACTACTGAACTGATTTTAAAAATTCTTTCATCTATAACATATGTTAACATATAGGCTATATTTCGTAAATTTATAATGACGATCACAAGTTTCTTTACTAATAACTGTAATGACGAAACGTTTGGTCTAGTGGCTAGTGACCCTAGCTGTTAACCGAACTGTCGTGGGTTCGAATCCCACTAGGGAAAAATGTTTATGTGTTAACATTTTACCTTTGTACCCGAGTCATGGATGTTTGTATTTATATGTATGTATGTATGTATTCGCGGATAAACCTAGTGGATAGGCGTTTGTAGAAAAATAAAATGTGTATTTTGTTACAGATGTGAAGCGCCGTAAGCTCGATAGCGGCGCGAACTCAACGAACAGTAAGGTGAGTAGTGGCCGAGACTGTCGCGAACGAGGCACGCCCGAGTGACGTCACGCACCGGACTCCCGACTGGCTACCGACTGGCTACCGACTGCGGACTGTTCAGTGCAGTGATATCACAGTGAATGCTCAATAAATGCCCACAATAAATTACCAACTAAATCCCACTAATAAACTGTCTCTCGGCTAAAGTGAATAAAACCAAATAAAATAAAAAAATAAAAAAAAAAACAAGGAAAATGTCAACTAATTTAAGAAGAATGAAGAAACAAAAACGGTTAATACATTTAATATAAAGCGTAAAAAATAAAATAAATTTAAGTTGCTGAAAATATGTTACAATGTCTACGCAAAGAAGAAGCAATGACAAGTCTGAATTTCGCCAGGGATCCTCCTTCAGTCGATGCCTTCAGTGTGAAGATTATTGATGAAGAAATGTCGAAGAATAAATAAAACAATAAAACCAAAACCATAAATCAAAATTGAAGGGAATATTTAAACAAAATTGTGTGTAAAATCTTTAAGTCCGGCCCAGTCCAGTCGAGATTCGGTAAGGTTTGTTCTCCATAAATTAAACGAAAGTGAGCCAAAAGTTCCTCTGAATAAAGTGCAACAAAAGGTTAATCCACCGGAAGACATGGCGGGATAAAGGTCGATACAATGAATCGATGAAATGTTCTAGACTCTGAAATCATCAATTCTCTGTGTTGGAGTCATCAAGAATTACAACGATACCAGGAAATTATTCTAGTGACAATTTTGTCGAATTTGTGGCATCCATATTTCCTCAACAGCAATTGTGCTTGAACAGTAAAAAATCATCATCAATAAATGCATCAAAACATCTGGATCAATCAGTTAATGGATTAATCTCGTGATTATAATGTCCGGATTCAAAACAAAATCCGTTCCTGGATTTTTCTCGTGATCATATTGCATCAAGATGTCTGGATACAAAACAATCAGTTCCTGGATTAATCTCGTGATTATATTGCATCAAAATGTCCGGATTCGAAACAATCAGTTCCTGGATTAATCTCGTTATTATATTGCATCAAAATGCCTGGATTCAAAACAATCAGTTCCTGGATTATTCGCGTGATCAGTTTGCATTAAATAAACCAACCACAAATGTCAGTTTTCTTCTTCTGAAGTTACAATTTAATGCTATATTATTTAAGGATTTCATTATACGATGGACGTCATTACTACCTAGAAGAATTACTAAATACACGAAGAATCTACATGAAAATATACTCAAGAGGCAATAATCAACTTTTAAAATCAATTTCAACCTAATTTACATTTAACGAAGCTCAAAAAGGTGAAAATGACAAACAAGTATAACTTCTCCGAATGCAAATTGAATTATCTGCTAACCATTCCATTAATTGACTTATGGAATATGCTTTTGGAATATAATGATTATGGAGTACAATTCTGCTTATGGACATCGACAATGCCACAATAAATTAAAATCCAGTTATAACTCAACTCTAATAATAACAAGAATCAATGAATATTATGGATAAATCTGGTAATAATGAAGAAGACACAAGCTGCCATTTATATTTTTGCAATGGAAATAAAAGTATTGGAAAAGAAGAGGAAATTAGTCAGAAGAATTTTTGGAATATGGAAAATAAGACAGGAGAGAATAATTGAGACAAAGTTGTCTTTATTCTTTGTATCTTTTGGCTCATACCCATATAATAATATTTAGTTTTTCCATAATTTGAATAGTGAGAAAGGTTTTTATTGGCTTTGGGTTCTAATCTTAATCTTGTATATCTAAATTCCGATTTAATAAAATTAAAAATATCCACTTGATATAAAATTATCATTAAATCTCTTTATAAATTGGTGAATTTTATATGAATGGAGTTGAGTCCAGTGTTGCAATGTTACAAAAGGCATTTAGAAGAATATACATTATTGCTAGATTGTAGATTATCTAGCAATAATGTATATTAAATTTGCTTGACATTTGATTCATTTTTTTTTTAAATTAATCTCTAAATGTACAGCCTCTAAATGCCTTTGAAGTGACGATTTAAAATAATATTAATTGGTGGTGTATAAAAGTATAGTGAGTGTTTTGTGCGCGAGCAGGTTAGTAAAGAAATAGAAGAGCGTTCGCCGGAAAAGGAGAAGAGGAAAGCCAAACAGCGGAAAGAGGGCGAGCAGCGGAAAGAACGCAAGCTGAACAGGAAGAGGGTATGTCTCATCATTATTTAACGACACGTTTGGTCTAGTGGCCGGTAACCCTAGCTGTTAACCAATAGGTCGCGGGTTCGAATCCCGCTAGGGGTAAATGTTTATGTGTTAACATTTTACCTTTGCACCTGAGTCATGGATGTTTTTTATTTATAATAAGTATGTATTTACAAAAAAAAAGTTATCTATGTAGTATATCAGATGTCTAAACATACTTGTCTAAAGTACTAAACAACAATTTGATAACCGAATTTGATAACATCTTATCAAATTCGGGATTTGCCGACCTAATTTCACAATATATGCGGTGTATGAACATATCACAATATAAAAGATATACACCTCGAATATATAGAGCTCATTGAAAAATGTTGATATTTCATAACATTTTTACAATAATAATATAAAAATCAAAAATTTATTGAAATCCATTGACAAGCATAATATAATATTGTGTGACATTTTGATACTTTGTAAATCTAGTTTGTTTTTTGGATTTTAGAGATGGGACAAGGAAAGATTTCGATTTAATTTGAATTTATTAACTATTATTTTCTTATTTAACTTTAAAATATACGTTTTTCGTTCATTTTCGATTATTTTCACGTGTTTGTTGTTTACTTTATTTTGGATTTCATTTCACTAGTTCATTTTGGTGATTGCCAACTCATATCAATTGTCGATGGTTATCTACTACTTAAGATAAGTTATGTTTAGACACACTGTAGACACACTGACTGTAAATAATTGGCTTTTTTTGATATTTTATTTAAAAATGTATCACACAGGACCGTGCAGAGGAAACTGCCTTACTAGAGAAGAGACGTCGCGACGATCAAAAAGGTAAGTCAAAAATTTTATTTTAATTGTGGTCCCTTGCCGAAGATTACTATTCAGCATATGATGAAGTAATGTGTATTTTTGAGTTGAATAATAATAAAATTGATGAATCGCAAATTGTTTCAGCCATATTGAAGATGGGAAGTCATCAAAACGGTTCCCAAGATGATCATCATTACGAGAAATACCACAAAAGGGTAAGTTAAGTAAGCCTAAAACACTATCAATTAAATTATATTATGTTTTTTTTATACATTATAACACGTAGGTCTTTTATACTTGCCAAAAAAGTATGCATTTCGTACTAAAATTGATTTTTTTATCTTATATGCAGAATTGTAATTTAAAAGTTTTTTATACAATTTGAAAATTCACTAAAAATAATTGAAATAAATAATTAATGTATGATGATATGTTTATTGAGACTATTTGTTTGAGTTGAACTACTTTTCGCCCTCATTAATACATATTTATGGAGTTATTTTAATAATATACGTACAAATAGAATAAAATACACAATTATTATAATATTTACGGTTTTTTTTTTTTTCAGGAGAAGTCGCCTTTCAGGGATCGTTCCCATGAAGAATCGAGAGACAAACAATATCCTTTTTAAATAGAAATTTAATGTATTATTTGTTTATACATTAATTATTTTATACCAACTTTTATAATACATAATGTGCTGAATTTGTATCTGCAACTTGTTTTAAGTTGAAAGGTTTTCACTTCTAGGTTCATAGAATTGTTATTAACTTTTTAAATTTTTTTTTAAATAATGTAACTTAACTCAGTAACACTAGGCGCTCGAATGAATCAAAAATAAGAAGATAGATTTACGTTTTTGGAGAATTTTGGGACGTGAAGGAAGTTTTGAAGAAGGATGTATTTTGGATCGGATGACAAAAGTGGTTCGGTGTTCATGGGTATTATACACCATGGCTTTTACTATACATGTGTAATAAAATTCCTCGAACTTAAGTGTTGATTATTTTATTAGATAAGATTCTTTATGTCTCGAATATTGTGCTTAAATGGTCAAAAGGCGGCGATAAGTCTGTTGACATTTGAGTATTTAACATCCAACTGATCTATCAAAGCCTTATATCATTATGGATGTATCCATTTTTGAAATGTTTTTCATTCTGAGGACTTCTTGTCTTACAAAGACATGTCAGTCAAATTATAACCCACCCCTAGGTGTGCTGTAACCTTGTGGTGGGGTAGGGGTAGGGCTTAACCCTCAGCAATCTGAGTGGTTGCAGATTGCTGAGGTCGGTGGGGTTACCGGCCTTCAACTGTCAGTTGGTGCCTTCAACTGTCAGTTGGAGCCTTCAACTGTCAGTTGGTGACTCCAAACCGATGCTCCGAGGGGCGAGGATCCATACTCGGCCCTCGCGAGCGTTGGCCGGTGATCTCTCCCCATCGTCGGTGGGAATCAGTACCTTTACCACTAGTTTACAACGACTGCATTCGCTAGCGAGAGCGTAAAATATTTATATGGAAAATTGACAATTTGACATTGACAGATGACAGTTTTTCATATAATTTTTTACGCTCTCGCTAGCGAGTGCGGTCATTATAACTTTATTTTCCCACGCAAAAAAAGGGTGAGACTATTTGTTATCTTTACATGAATCCGCGTATCCTCTAACTCCTAAACCATGCAACGGATTTTGGTGTGTTTTACACCACCAGTTGGATATCACCTATATAATGTAAGTTTCTATGTAGGTAGAAAAAAAAAACAATATTTGCCAACCAAATCGTCGAAACTGTCCGTTTGTCTGTGTCTGCTTCTCCCCTAACTACTTCTAAACGACCCAACGGATTTTGATTCGGTTTTCACTTATTGAAAGAGTGATAAACGGGAAAGGTTGGTGTATATAAAAATTTTCATCCCAGTCACTATAGTTTTACAAAAATTAATTAAGTAAGTTTTTTTTTTATTTCCACTCATATCCATACATTACGGGATACAGTAGTTCCTTAATTATAAATTATATTAATAATTAAGAAATCCTGTAATGATGTGCCAATATGTGTTGAAGTAAGAAAATAGAAACATGAGCTATAATTTATATAGCGACATTTTCAAGAACATAGATACGGTAGTATATTCTAAATCTATGGTTAAGAACACTACTTTTCAACTACGACACTAGGAAAATGTGTTCTAAATAAGGTAATATTTTTATAAGGCTCTCTTATATGTATACCTAGGTGGACCACGGGCAATAATTATTATCTACCTGTGGACATGCTTGTGGAATATGTATGTTATTTTTTTAGTTTTTTTTTCTATTTGTGTCCCAAAAATTAATAAAATAAAATATGTATAGGGCGTACGTCCGATCTTGCATGAAGTATTTACTCCCACCTTTGGGATGGCTCAGCCAAATACCAACTTGCCGTACTCGGTGGAGCGCAGAACTAACTAAGGATTGGAAGTCTCTAGCGGCTTCTAGTGAATAGAAATCTGGGGCCTTAGTTAAAGTAAAAATTTAAAACGTTAACGAAGACAATAAAATGTATGGAATTGATATGTGCCGTCGCTAAATCGCGCGATACATCCCATACATTTTATTCTTTCGAACTTGGTTATCGTTTTAAATTGTTACTTTGGCTAAGGCCCCTGCTGGGTGAGCTCGCTCTATCGTCGGCCTCGTCTTTGCTGCAGGGCTAGATGCTAACCAAAAGCATAAGCATAAGATGGAAGTCCCTCTATATTGCAACAATATTGCAACTTTATTAATATAGCATTATCAATAATGCTATTTTCAGGGCCTTCATTGCATTTGTCAACGAAAAGTTTGGAGTTATCTTGGATAAGTAATGATGATTGAATACTGTGATTGACATGTTGATTATCACAATGGTATGAGTTGCCAGTAATATAAGCTACTCATCATGGCCGCAGATCGTTCACTACTGGACACAAGCCTTCCCCATAACCTTCCAATAGGACCTGAATCCACCTTCACCCCGCGGCCCTTATCGGGTCTTCACTCCACCTTGTCGGTGGACGTCCTGCGCTGCTTTTGCCGGTCAGTGGCCTCCATTCGAGAACCTTCCGTCCCAAGCGGCCCAAGGCTCTTCGTACTTTGTGTCCTGCCCACTGCCACTTCAACTTCTGATCCGCTGGCTTATGTCGGTAATTTTCGACAAACATATGTGGTGTAAATAGTCCGTTATAAGCTTTTGTATCTAGTAAAAAAAAATCTGTATTTAAACAAAAAAGCAACCCCAATATTGTACGTAGTCTACGCGTATAAAATAACTTTACGTGGGGCGCGCTAAGATTCCGGAATGAGTAACAAAGACTTAAGATGAGTGCTTAAAAATGAATTTATTGTTTCTAATTTTTTTACGTAAGCGTAAACAGTGGGACAAGCTAGGAATACCTTCTGCGCCATTCCAAGGGGTGCGCAAATCAAAAATTCAAGATAAACCAAAAGTATAATTCATGTTCTAATAATAATTCGAATTTGCGTCGTAGAAAACAAGGGAGGTGCAATTTCAAATTTAAGACTTAACAATAGTAACAAACTTTGCTCTAGAAATGATAAAATTTATGAATGTTTTATTCCTAATCAATAATTTACGAAGGGGCGCAACTACGAATCTGCTTGCCCTAAGCGCCATTTCTGATTGGTACGCCCCTAAGCGTAAATGCACTTTTTCATATGAACATATCTACCAATTTTGAATAGGTACATTTATGCCACCGTGGTGACCCCGGAAACATGTTTTTCATACTCTTCTGGTGATGAAAATCGTCGACCGCGTAACTGGTTCTTAATTTTTAGGAACAAAAAAAGCCGCCAGGACTATGCAGGATGGCTGATAAGTTCTATGTTTTTCACCTTCAAAAATTAGTTTGTCTTCCTGTCCGTGTGAGAACTGGCATTATTGTGGTGCAATATGATCCGCGTGTCGCCTTTTTACGGAGTTTCCAAAGTAACAGTAGCCACGTGTCCAGTTTTATTAAAAAAAAGAAGCATTCATCTGCTTAAATGCACTTTTCACGCGCGCTACCTTGAAAAACCCATACGCACGATTACTGAATGCCGCTTTGTTTTGGGATTGTAGCAATAAATCCACGTTGCGTCACCTGTTAGTGTGTCCCACATGAAATTTGACGGCCTTTCGTTGAATCTGGTAAGCATGGCATTGCAACAAGTGACGTTTTTTTGGTCCTCAGGTAAACTGTGTGGGATGTTTGTGCAGGATTGATTTTATTTGACTGTATTTGACCCATGCCTAAGATGCCCGAATCTCAAGGTAGGTTGCGTGACTGTCTGTATCGATCATACGGCGCACAGCATCGATATTTTTGTTCACAATGGTGACGTACGTAAACAACGCATAATTGTCAAGAGATCTAGATCTAGAATGTACCTATAAGTACTATCTTCGGCACAATCACGTGAAACAGAAAATACTATCGGTGGTGTTCTTGTTGCTTACGGCGCTGCGAACGCGAGTGTCAAAAGAAATGTGGGTTGAATAAGGCACCTAAAGTAGTTCTTCAAGCATCGTCATTTTTAGCGGCAAGCTGTTATTAATATTCTCTTTATTTGCAAGAAATTGGGGCGAATAGTGGGACCATCGAAATAATCTGCAAGCAAGTAGGACCTTTTATAATCAAAGTAATAATTTAAAACGATAACGAAGTTCGAAAACAGTAAAATGTATGGGCTTGACATATGCCGTCGCTAAATCACGTGGTACACCCCCACACAATTTACTCTTTCGAACTTCGTTATCGTTTCTAAAATTTTCCTTTGACTAAGGCCCAAGGAATATAGTACTCTCTAAGCGAGAGCTAAAGCCAGTAGTAGGACTGTGGGTGGGTGTGGTCGTGCGGGCCGGTGTGGCACTGGCATGGCATGGCATGGCGTGGCGGCTCGAATTTAGATACAAAAAAATGACAAAAAGCATAGAGCAAAATATATGTAAAAACTGCAACAGGTGATTAAACAATATTCCTGTTCAATGTACATTATAGAATTATAATTTAAATTTTTTATACAGGTATAAAGTTCTAAATTTCATATTAAATACGCAACATCATCAATTATGCATATGCATGCTCACAGAATACTTGGTATCTAGAGTACTAACGATATTTACTGAAACAAGGCGATCGGAGTGGTTAAGCAGTTAGGAATTCCTCGCTAACTAAGTTACATAATTTATGAGGCAGTAACTAGTAACATATACAAATTAATTCAATTCAATCATTTATTGCAAAACCGTAATGTCTATATAGTTGTTAAAAAATTAAATATCCAGTTAGTAGTTACTGCACTGTCCGTTACCCTCTCGACATTGTGCTCAACATTAGTAGTTACACGAATTAATCTTTAAATAACTATTTCTGAATGAAATGGTAAGGTATTTTTAAGCAAAATGGTATACAGAGCTTACTAATACGGAATGGTACAAATTTAGACCAAATTATAATCTTATTACTTAGTAATTTTCTGTATTCATTATAGTGTCAGCGAAATTACCAACTGTCATATCGTTTTGACTCGTATTCCGGAAGCTCTCGCTAGAGGGTAGTTATATTTTTTGCCCGGAAGGATGTAGGAGATCGATATAGACAATCTTCAAATTATATTTTAATGAAATACCTATGTGATTATATTATGTCTTACATTAGTATTTAATTCTTAACATTGTACTCAATTTTGCTAAATGGAGACTTATTACAGGAGTCTAATTTAATATCTTCATACAAAATATATTTAATATCGTTAAAATAGTATAGTTAATTTTTCTTAAATGCATAGCTAGCTGGATAATTATATATTGATGAAGTTAGTCTGTGTGTAAAAGATCAGTGGTGCTATGTTATGGTTTTTTATAGTCTGTGGTATTGGAATTATATTTTATTTTATTGTGAACGATATAGTACATACGTGGCGTGGCTATTCGTTAAATAATTAATAAAATATTAAACTGTATTAAACTTTGGTGATTCTAAATGAAAACATATTTCAAAGTTATGTCTTTATCATCACTTTAGATGCAGGTGAGCAATTTATAGGTATTGTTACCTATCCAAAATGGTATTTAAAAATGAACGCATTGATTGGCCTGGACTGTGGAGTAAAATAGAACTCGCTGCTTGACTGACTGACTGACTAGTGACTGAAGTGAATGGAACATAGTGTTTGTATATTGTAAAATTAAAATGCTTTCATCTTTTTTATATTTTAGTTTATTTAGCTTCATATTCACATAATTATAAAAATACGTTTTAATTCGTGTAGTGAGAATGTAAGTAATGTTTTTAATAATGTTATTTGCTTGAAACATGTTTATCCACAACAGATGAAAAAAGGTTTTGTTTACGCTACCTCTGTCACCGCTGTAGTAGCTATAGGTAGGTATAACAAATTTCAAACAAGTTTGTGACTGACTAAGAAGGAAAGTAACAATTTTAATAACAATTGTTAGCGTAAATATTTTACAATGGTACAAAGCCAAATAAATACATACTAATATTGTACCAAATAGTTATTATTTTTAAACCATGTCCGCCATTTTGTTATCAATACATACATCGCGTTCTATCGTGGTCATTAGTCAATGTGATTTTATCTGCTGTGATATTCCATTCCATGATCGCCTACACATACATTTATAAATAAAAGTATTTAGACCTGATAAAAACAATCATGTTACAAATTATATTTATTTAAAAGCTCAAATTAGAGTAAGACTACTTTGAGTTAGCATTCACAATATACCTAGATAACAGTTGTTACCCTTATTTTTGTAAGAGATATTAGTGGAATATGTAGTTTTACGTGAAATTTATTATATAAATTGATTAATTTAGAAAAATTTTGAAGTTATTCGATTGTTATTCCAAGATTGAAAAGGATTTGTTTGCTAGTTGGCTACTAGAAGTAAATGACCATAAATGACGACTAACGTGACACGTCAGCCGTCATGGCGGATATGTTATTTTTATAGTGTTGCCATAACAATATTCTGTCTTCACCACGTGGTCAATCATCGATAAGATAACCTATAGTTATACTTTTATATGTACTATATGTATAATGTTATAATATAGCTTAATGATATGTTAAATACCTATTACATAATAATAATTATTACATTTAAATGTACCCATGCTATGTTTAATCCGCTTCATAAATTATTCATTGGCATGCTTTTTGTCCTATAATTTTTTTTCATAAGTACCTACGGTTTTTTTAGTATAATTGATTAGATTTATGCACACGGTTTATATTATTATGACCCTAAACTCCCACATATACAGGCTGTCCTGTAAACCTTTGAAAACTGAAACTGGTGTTGCTCTATCTATTCACGTTCTATCACATCAAAAAATAGTCTTACCTAATACATTCTGTTTGCTGTTTCCACAAAAGAAAGAATATTTCAAAACTGTATTCTGTTAAATGTTTACAAAGAATTAAACGATTTTATAATTAATTTTCAATTCAATAAGTTATTTTGTTGTTTTACCTAGAAAGTTTTCTGGAAGTTTTAATAAAACAATTGGTGGTTTTATTCGATGTGCTCGTATCTTTGCCGCTCGCGACGCCGTATTGGAAAAATAGCGTTGTAAACCACTTTTGGCAATATCTCCTTTCCGACTCATTTTACGATAAAACAGTACAATAAATTAAACTAGAGAACAGAGACGGTGCGAGCGGCGGCGATACGAGGTGGCAAAGAAGAAATTCGTAAAGAGTACATCGAAATCTATAAAATCGCCGATCTCTCAAAACTTTTGGGAAAACTTTTCAGGTAAGCTCTTTTATCAACACCAAATGTCTACTATGAGGCAGAGGCTTCTATTTTTTTTAATCTTCTAGCTTTGAACTTCAGTTAAGTAAAAAAAAAAAAATACTAAGAGCGTTTTTCCACGATACAACACAATAACGACATCACAAGATTCTGGGCGCCATTTATATGAACTGTTTTCACACGCAACAACACCGCACCAGCACAACACTTTTTTGCGGTGATGACCTAGCAGCTGTGCAGAACACCTATCAACTTGTTCATGATATGCAACGGTGACACTACAGACTAAACTCGAGAGCTGTAGTTTTAAAATTTCGAAATAAAAAGTCAATAAGAAATGAATAATTGTTTTATTAATTTTATCATATTTTTGTATTACATTTAAAATTTATTTATTTGTCATGGCAAACCACCTATCGGACTCACAAATTATTCAGCGAACGGAACGTGAACGTACATGAAACACGGCTAAACACGACTGCATGCACTTAGTCTAGTCAACTTAGTCGCTTTATCGCTTATCACTATTTAACACGAACATGAGTGTTGACTAGACTACACTGCAGTGTCGCTGATATAAATCGTCGCTCGTGGGAAAGGTGGTTTGTGTGGTTACGTCGTTCGTCGGAAAACGCTCTAAGTAAGCCCAAGATTTTTATTAAAACTTTCCTATTTAATACAAAATTGAAAACAGTACATATAATTTCAAGTTTATCTTTATAAAAATACTATTACTATTATAAAGAGGAGCTTACGTCACTGTTTACATTTCCTGGAAAATTTCACTAGGTTTTATTTTTAAGAATCCACTGAAACTTGCCTAATTTATAACTAATTAGTGGGTTCCCGCGACTTCGTCCGCTTTGAAAATAATAAAAAAATCTAAGCAATATAACGCTTGATCTCTTGTTGCTATACCACTTTGGCAAGGCGTTAGTTATTTTATTTTATTTTAGATGAACCTCGAAAGTAGTACTTTTTTCTGGATGAAAGTATCCTATATGTACTTTCCTGTACCCCTGACAACTTGTATGGTAAATTTCATGATGATCGGTTGAGTAGTTAAGGCGTGAAAAGGTAACAGACAGAGTTACTTTCACATTTATAATTTTATTATAGTATGGATTTTTGGAACAGTCTGTATATTGGCGGAATACGTAAAAGAACGCCGATAGAGCTAGCAACACATCAGAATCTGTTATAACACTTTCTCGGGTCACTCCTAGTGATAATTTATAATATGACTCGCTACACGCTCCCAGTACAAACTCTCCGCTACAAAATAAAAACTATCCCATATTTTAAGTTGGACCAAATTACACATAGTTACGAAGTTTTATCAAAATCGGTTCAGTAGTTTAGGTGTTCATTGGCGTCACACAACGTGACACGTAATTTTTATATATACTTACATATAGGGATTTATATCAATTTATATATTTATAGTAAATAATCTATAATAACTTATAACAAGATGTGAATCACTTTTTATCTGTATACTATACAATTAAAACAACGAAAAATTTATTACCGTCTTATTACTGACTGATTTCATTTTCAGGAGCGAAGAAATGGAATATGCCAGGGTGTTTACGTCGAATATAAAACGCAAAAATAGTGACTGTAAAGAACTTCATAGTCTTTTAAATGTCATGCCGGCAGTTCCTAAAATAATAAACCAATCAAATGATACAACTTGTACTTTTAAGCCACTGACTGACAAATTATATATACCAAAGAAGAAATCACAGCTAAAAGTAAAGACTGTAAGAGATATTCGAAGAGAATACCAAAAAGACGTATACAGCTACTTGCCTGACGAAATAGAGAAACAGCAACAATTTTTATTTCGAAAAATAAGACATGGATCTTTACGCAACGAAAATATTAAAGAAATTGCTAAAAAAATGCTAAATAGCGATGACCCCGTATCACGGTCAGCGTGGCAAATGTTAACCAACGTTAATCCGGAAGGACATGCTTATGCTAAACAGTTTGTTATGTGCGATGGTAAAAGAATTTTAATAAATGGAAGTAGAGGCGGAAAGTCTAGATTTATTAGTAATCTAAGTAATGTTAAAGTAACAGGAAAGAGTCACAATACGAAAAATAAATCTGTATACACTAAAAGAAGTTTGTTAAGAAACTCTTTACACATGCGCTTTAGACCTGGACCGCTATCGAAAAAAAAGTATCTTGATAGTTCATATCAAAAGTACCATGTTGGAACGGTAGATGTAATAAAATTACCAAAAGTAGGCCTAGAAGTTCAACCTACTCTTGGATTACCAATATCTCCTTCGGTTACAACAGTTCTAAATAGTATGCGGGAGTTAGATGGAACTATTTCAGAAAAATGGGCTGAATTATCCGTTTCTGTTTTGGGAACCATTCAAGAAAATAAGCCAGTTCAAACGAACATGGGTAGCTCTATAACATTTGATCTAAATTACAATAAGAACGTTAAAAAAATATTAATGCGTCAAAATAGTAATGAAGTAAGTGATAAACAAAGTTTTCACACTGAAGTTTTTAATAAATGCCAAGACATGGACGATGAGTGCGTTATCAAATCCGTTATAAATGACATGTTGTCTTGTGTTGAAATAAGTTTAAAGCAGGACGATATGTTTACAATAGAACCTAGAATGACAGATAACATTAAGATTTTTGAACACGCCACACAAACCAAAGAAAAGTTTAGGAAGAGACACGGTGGTGAACTAAATAGACTAGATGTGAGAATAATTAGATTAAATGATTCTGAACAGAATGCACCGCAATGTGCAAACAAATTTTGCGAATTAGGTTGCATTTGTACTTCAATAGGTTGTTCATATAAATTGAAAGGCCATTGTGGGCGTTTAGATTGTATGTTTGAATGTACATGTGACTTTTCTGATTATAAGGCTGTAGATTTATATGAAAGTGATTGTTCGGAATTCGTACCAGGTCTTCTAAACCTAGACAACGAGCTGAATTTAACATTAAGTAAAGAGGAAAGGAAATTTCACCAAACAATTATCATGACCGATGACAAAAGAATATTGTTGAAAAAACAAAAGCGGAACTGGAAAAAGCCCAGAAAATATGCAGATTTTTATAAAAATATGTCTCTAAAGACAGATTTAAAAACTGATAAACAATTATTGTTAGTTTCAAATAAATTAAATATAAAAAACGTGGTACCATGGTGCATGGTGCATAATTTATACAAGTGTTTCTGTAAATTGAAGTATCATACCATATTTTACCAAAATCTGGAATTTACAAATAAAAATGAAGCAGGATTTAATAAGGGAAATAATAAAGCCATAATTAACGAAGCAAAACCAATGGAGATCAGCTCTAAACCTGAGTCAATAAGTGAAATTTTCACAAATTCAACCATGAGCACCAGTTCTTGTGCTCGTATCAGGCTATATGAAAGTTATCACAGTTCTGAATTTTACAAGAATACACATAAGAAAATAGCTGATATGGAGAAAGATGATTCTCAATTACAAGATAAATTATTAAATCGAGTAAACAAAGATAACTATTATATACATAACCAAAACTGTATAGTTAATGAAGAAATTGAATTCCAAAATCAAGTTCCTGGAAGCGATAGCATTTCTTCTGACAATGTAGATATTACTGAAGCATCTGATAAATCGCAACCGTTGGCTGAATTAGTAGACAAAGGTTGTGTGAAATCAACCTCAAACCTTTTAACGCCAGAATTATCTAAGGTGTCAATGCGATGTACCAAAACTAAATTATTTTCAGGTGAGGTTAGTACTAGATCCATTTTGAATATGTTGCCTTTAAAAAAGGGAAGTCTATCAGACGATTCTAAATTAAAATCATGGCTTGAATTGAACTATAAACAATATAAAAACCATTTTAATGGCGAAGAGACTAATATTCGTTTAGACACACCAAAACCAGGAAAAGTAGTCATGTATCCTTGGAAGTGCATATTAAGTAGATATAGACAGAGAAAAAATTATTTCTTGGTTATGAAAGAACATCCTTACTGTATATTCTTAACTGTAGACACAAGCCATGAAATGTTTAAAAACTGTATACATATTACTGAAATTAAAACAGAAGATCTACACAAGTACCCAATTACTATACGAAATTTAATTAACAACGTTTCTAATTTGAAGGATAGTTTTTGCATTTTACGTGGTTTGTCAAAATGTTGGCAATTATCTGGTTCTATAAGAAAAGTGAAAGATTCTGAACCATCTCCAGATGACAGTTGTGATATCTCCAGGTTGCGCCTTGAGTTTTCAAATGAAAGTACTGGAAAAAATGCCGAACGAGATATACCAGTAAATGGAAGTAATGAATATCTTATATCGGACCATAACAGTGATGTTTCGGTTGAATGTGATTCAAATGAAACCTTAAAGACGTCGGTTGAATGTGGAGGTTCAAATGAAACTTTAAAAACGTCGGTTCAATGTGGAGATTCAAATGAAACTTTAAAAACGTCGGTTGAATGTAGATATTCAAATGTAACTTTAAGAAGGAGTATCAGGAAAAGAAAGTTTGGGGCTAGGGAGAGGGATAATGGAGAAATTGTTATGGAATCTAAAAAGAAACGAACACTTAGTAAGAAAAGCAGATCACAACAGTCTAAAGAAATGCTCTTAGAAGACGAAAATAAATTGACGAATGTCATTGACACCAATACTAAATTCGCAAGCGAACAATCGTCTGTCTTGTTATCAAAATGGTTTTTAATGATTGTAGAAAATGACTTCCACGAGTTGCAATTTAGTCGTAGAGGTTTTTTCGTTAAATATGACAGGATTATACATTCAATCAAACTGTCCCGGTTCTCTGGAAAAGTTGTCAGATTATCCGCTCAAACAAATGTTGGTGTATTTGCAAATGTTTATTTTGGTATTTATGGTATACCTAATAATACTTCAGAACTCTGCGTGTTCATAGGACCGTATGAAAAAAATGAGCCCCTAGGAATAGAAATAGTAAAAAATCCACATACGACCACTACAAATCATACAAGAGGTTTTTGGATTACAATTGACGCGGCAAAAAATGAGGATATAATTCAAGATCCCTTGTCGTATGTACCACCTCAATTCGTACAGAGAAAAGACATGATTTCGGTAATATCGACAGTTTCTGAACATAAACTTACGACTAATGATGTTACAGAATCTACTAGCAATGTAATTAAACAAGGGCCCCCTAAACTTGTTAAGCCCATTAAAATTCGCAAAACCAATCAAATTTACTATATTGATCCAAATGGCATGATTAAAGAATTACCTAAAGATCCAACCAACATTAAAATACAGGCAACACCAAAAATTGTGCTTTTGCCAAGTTCACCGGCAGTAAACAGTCCTCGAAAAATTACTGAAAATACTGATCATGAATCGGCGCCCTCTGTAGTAGAAGACAATCCTTCATTCAAACATGTCAGAGGAAGCAACGGTCAAAAACCTGTAGCAGAAGTAGCACCTCAAGTGAATACAACGGTTAACACTTTGCAAAAAGACTCTAAACCATCTCTTAGTTTCAAAGGAATGAGTATTTTAAAGCCCGAAGAAATCAATGAAAGAGCTGTCAAACAAAATATTGTTTCAAAACGAGGCAGCTTGTCAACACTCGGTAATAATGACATTGAGAATTTCTTAGCGAATACAACGCGTTGTACAGTCGCTGACGATGTTTGTGTGATTTCGGACGACGATGACGAAAATGGCTGTGACAATAATAAAATTAAAAAAGTATGGATAGAGTGTCAAAATGCTGAACAGTTTGGCTGGATATCTGGTCAAATTAGAAAGGACAACTCCTTGAGTTTCCAGTTTCCAGATTTTAATTTCTCCGAATTTTATGAACACGATGAGGCTTTGAGAAAAATTACCGAGTAAGTAGATATAGTTGAGTACTTTATTAAATTTTGCCGAAAATATACAAGATTTGATAACTTGAATCTTAAGAACCAGTGGTTTATTAAGTAATCTATGTTTTTGTCACCTATTACGTATATGCTATCGTGAAATGTAATATATTAGCATCATAAGATCGTTTATGATTTTCTTTTCAGGGTTTTATGCCGAAAGGTGCACATTCCTGACATATCGACCATAAATTGGAAAGTGGTTCACTCACAAAATGATCTCAAAGCAACCCATAAACTAACATCCTCAGGCTTGAAGCACTTCTCTGTGAGTATCTTTGGCTTTAGTTATTTAAAATTATTTAACATGGTTATTACAGAAAATATACGCATCTCTTTCATCCTACATGAAATTAGATCTACTATCAAAGTTAGTAGTTCAAAGCGGAAACTACGAACTTCTAAGATAAAATGTAGAAGTCTCATTACTTTGTACTGTTAGATAGTATTCCTTAGAATTTTTTGTACATAAATTACATTTGACTACTAAAACCCGATTTATAACAATAATTATACGTAATGGTATATTCGACGCCAGACGTCTCGATTTTTCTATGCGGTTTTCTTTTACTTCTATTCGGCGTTTTTAATTTTGTACTTACAAGTCAATTTTTTTGTTTCGTGCGAATTATAATATATATAAACACATTCCACACAGCACCATCTAGTTCCATACTAAGCAACTTAATGCTTGTATTATGGCTACCAGACAGTTGATGTAATACATAGATTACTTTTTTTTTGTAAATACATACATATTATAAATACAAACATGAGTCAGGTACAAAGGTAAATGTTAACACATAAACATTTGCCCCTAGCGGGATTCGAACCCTGAGCCACTAGACCAAACGTGTCGACGCGTTTCGTGTGAATCGCGCTACAATTGCGTAATAAACTCACAAATGCATTACAGGAATTTACAGTCAATGCGCGAAGTTCTTTTACCCTAAACTATACCTTTATCCTATATTTTGAACTTTCCCCAAATCTTCCCTTGGGCGTGTTTAATTTAATTTAATGTAATGTAATGGCTAATTTTGATGATAGATCTTCTGTTAATTCAAATTGCACCTTACATTAATAAAATTGGATATTAGACAGTTAGAGAAGAGGAATAATAATGGAAATCTCTTAAAAAAATACTTTAAAAAACATGTAAAGCCTCGTGCTAGTACTTTAGGCAACTTGTCTACGTCAGCCATGTCTTTATTTAATAATTAATATTGAAATATTTTAATATATTTTATAATATTGAATATATAACTATTATTATTATTATTACTAGTGGCCCGCTCCCGGCTTCGCCCGGGGTGCTTTTTTGCAATCCAGCCGATAAATTACTTTAAACCGCCATCGGTGAGAACCTTATGGAACTCACAGATAAATAATTTCTGTATTGAATAAGTATCAACAGATGGCGCTATGTTAATAATATTATATATTAAACAAAATGAGATATAAACTATCCTATCTTTTAAGTTGGACCAAATAACAGATACTTATGAAGTTTGATCAAAGTCGGTTCAGTAGTTTCAGTTTATCGCGAACATACATCGTGACACGAGATTTATATATATATATAGATAGATAATCTCTACCCAGAAATTTGACAATGTATTTGAGGAGTCGTCTCACAGGTTGGCATGGTCCAAATGGTTCACTTAATGGTAGGTGGCTACTGTCGCCTATATAACACAAGCAACGCCATGCACAGTTGCTGCAAGTGCGTTGCCGACCATAGTAATATAGTATTAAGTACAAGTGATTAAGAATTGATAGGGAAATGGTCTCTGAGATCCTTTACTGATTTATTTTAAGCTATTTTAAAATGAAATTGAGACAACCACTAACAACGTTTTAATAATGCAGTACACAGAGTAGGTATAAGTAAGTAGTGTCACATTAAATCAACATAGGTCTCTACTTGTTATAATACACTAGACTGGGCGACCGAGCTTCGCTCGGGCCAATGAAAGGTTTAAAGTTTTTTTACATGTAAGAAAGAAAATCTATGAAACATTATAGAAAAAAAATTCAAGATTATTTCAATTAATAATTATAAAGGAGCAAGCGGTATTACTTTTGTAACCGTGCCTTTAAAAATTAGTTACCTAAAACGAATTTTCTAGAAGATAAGACCCTGACAGATCGATTTCGAGGTATCCGGTCCAAACGCCATCTGTTATCGAGTAGTGTTATTAAGTAGAAAAAAGTATTAAGTTCGTTCACTCGGCGCTAGACGGCGTTAGCTGTAGCAAGCGGTATTTTGTAACTTTTCCATTAAAAAACCTACCTAAAACGAGATCCTAACCTAACCTAACCTAACCCTAGATTTTCGTCAAAATCGTTAGAGCCGTTTGCGAGATTGTCATGGCATACAAGAATTCCTCGTTTAGTATTAAAAGATTATTTTAAATACACCTACACTGTGCTAAGAAGGCGACATTTTCAAATTAACTTTAACACATTATACTCACTCACCGAAACACAACAGCACGCATGTTGTTTCATTGTGGTCTTCCCAGTTTATAATTGCGAAGTGTGCCCTGTCACAACTAGTAATTGTAAAATATAACATGATTCTGACTGTAATTTGGACTTACCTATGCAATAAAGATTCTATTGCATAGGCTTTTATTTACAGTACATATTTGGACATAAGAATTTTGTAAAAAAATGCGATATTGAATACTTACTTTATCCAAAACTATAGCTGTTGCACGCGACTTCGTCGTATATAAACTTCATAAACTTTTATAAAGTTAAAATATGAACTATGTTACTCGCTCATAATGTAGCTTTCTATAAGTGAAAGAATTTTCAAAATCTTTCCATTAGTTTTGAGTTTATTCGTTACAAACATACCATGTTGAGGATTACACAAAGCGATTGAAGAAGGAGATACCGTGATGGCTTTGGCCATGTCTGAGCTATACATGTTCAAAATTGTCTTTGAAAAAGATTTATGACATTACTCGTATTTAACGTTTATTTTATACCCTCCACATTATTTTTTGCATTAAATGTCATCGATCACTTTCACAGTAATATAAATAACACAGTAACACAGTAACAACTAGTGTTGACTGATAGGCAGTTTCTATTCTATCGCTGAAAAATATTTGGATACATTTTGTTAAGAAGGAAAACATTCTCTAATTCAGGAACCAAAGAAAGAAGCGAAGAAAACAGGAACGACGGTGAATCAGAAAGGGATCAGTCTCAAAATATTGACAAAACACTGCCTCAACAAGAGCTTCCATCGTGTGGATGTCCAAGTGTATAATAAATTGCATACAGGTGTCGCAATTTTCTTTATAAGAATCAAAGACGATGTCAAGAAGAGAATAGAAACCAACTTCGAAGCAACAATCAAATGTACTGCGGCATTAATTGAAATAGTATTGTCTGAAATTAGTGACCTTTCCAAACGTGTTAAGATTTATGAGACCGTTCTCAGGCCACTTTTATTATATAGAAGAAAAGCGTGGACCATAACGCAACCCATAAAAGATGAACTTGAGAGAATCGAAAAAGATGTTTTGAAAGCAATTTTAAACGCGAGCCTCACCTGCGAGAGTTTGTCGGACGATGAAGTGCAGAAATATATGCCAAAAACTAGTATAGTGGACATAATAGATGGGAAACGTAGACCTAATACATCATCAGCTGATTCGGAGGAGTTGTTGGGTGATAATTCCGCAGCCTGCGAAGTACATACAATACAGGAGTGCAGTACAGACCAGCAAATACAGGTGTGTGAATAGAATAAATCCACTCGATAGAAAATGATGGCCAAAAAGTTTGAGATGATGAAAATGATGAAAGGGTACTAGGATTTCTGGATGTCCTCTCTTGTATCCCTGACAACGTGTATCCAAAATTTCATGATGACCGGTTGAGTATTTAAGGCGTGAAAGGGTAACAGACAGACATACAGAAAGACCTAGTTAATTTCACGTTTATAATATTAGTATGGATATTAAAATATTATATTACGCATTATGGATTAATCTGAACTCGCCGACTCCTCAAAATAAAACAAGAGCTTTAATATTTTTATTTGCTATACTTAGGTCCATACTACACTAGGTATTTACTCACATTGGTGTATCTATATCTATTAAATTAATCATTAATAGACATTTGGCCACAGTCGCCACAGAACACTTTGCCTTATTTTTTCTTTATCCGCCAATCAATAAGCAGGCTCGCGGATCCCAGGTTGGGAAACATTGTTCTAGGCAATTTATTTTTAATACTGACACTTATATGTATATACCTACTTCATTATAAGCACAATGCGTTTAACGAGGTCCCAAACAGAATAGTCCTTCTGGTAACAGTAACCACCTCCTTACAGAAGACCACCGTAAAATGCATATATGCTGATGTGTTTCTATGAGTGAGTAATGAAAGCCAGAAGCCCATTTCCTTCTCCTCCCCTAATCTCTTATCATTTATTTTACTAATGTTACGCCTGCGATTATCACACTTGTGTTGATAGGCGACAGTAGCCACCTACCTACAAGTAATCTGTCAGCCTGCCTGCCAATCTTTCCGTATATGTTCTAATAAACTTTCGTTATTAAACGTATCAATCGTTAACGGTATTAACGTTATTAACTGGTAAACGTCTTATTTCCGGAATGTTCTTTTTTCTTGAACCTAATGTAGGTACGTTGAACATCCTAAATGTTTTTTTAAATTAGTGTATAGTATAATTGCTACGCGATTTACATATGAGTATCAAAGAAAACCGTATCAAAATCAAATCAAATCAAAATATTTATTTATCAATTAGGTTTCTCACGAAACTCTTATGATCGTTATTATAAATTTAAATTTACTAGGGTTTCGGAAAAAAAGCCAAGATGACGATCCTGAGAAGAAACCCCGAAAGAAACTCAGGATACTATTCTTTTTGTCATCTTTAAAATATAAAAATTACAATTAAGTACACTTAATACAAACATAAAGTTCATATACAATACTAAGCAAAACATATGAGCTCCGGATCCAAGCTCTAAATCCAGGCTTCATTGTCACTTAAATAATCAGTGACCTTATAGTAGCCTTTCGAGAGGAGTTTGGCTTTAATGACACCTTTAAATTTATTTATAGATAAGGCTCTTATCATCTCAGGTAGTTTATTATAAAACCGTATACATTGACCCATAAAAGAATTACTTATCTTGTGGAGTCGCGTCTTATGTAAATCTAAATTATTTTTGAACCTAGTATTTATATTGTGTACATCACATTTTTTATTAAACTGACTAATATTTTTATGAGCGTAAATTAAATTTTCATAAATATACTGACATGTAACAGTTAAAATCTTTATTTCTTTGAACTTTTCTCTGAGAGAACACTGCGGATCTAGTTGATAGATGGCTCTAATGGCCCTTTTTTGTAAAATAAAAATAGTATTTATGTCCGCAGCGCTACCCCAAAGAAGAATCCCATAACACATTATACTGTGGAAGTAACTAAAATAGACAATCCTAGCTGTATCGACATCTGTTAGACGTCGAATCTGTTTAACTGCATAAGCTGCAGAGCTAAGCCTTTTACTTAATTTCTCAATATGAGGACCCCATTGTAATTTCGAATCTACGGTAATACCTAAAAATACTGTTGATTCCACAGGCTCCAATTTTTCACTACCGAAAATCACATTCGTTCCAATATTTTTAACGTTCGGGGTACTGAATTTAACAAGTTTAGTTTTTGTGGCATTTAAAAGGAGATTATTAACACTAAACCAATGCACTACGTTAGAAAGTGCATAATTTATCTCATTAAAGCACCCAAGTTGCCTTTTAATCTTAAATATTAATGAAGTGTCATCAGCAAACAAGACAATACTGTGCTTATTCACAGAATGAGGTAAATCATTAATATAAACTAGGATCAAAAACGGACCGAGAATCGAGCCTTGAGGGACGCCCATTTTAACTAAAGAACCCAGAGATTTCCTACCATTAACATTGACCTTCTGAATTCTATGGCTCAGATAAGAAGTCAGAAGATCGAGAGCCTTATTCTTAATTCCATAGTGGCACAATTTCCTTATTAAAGTGTCATGCTGGACACAGTCAAAGGCTTTGGACAAATCGCAAAAAATACCAAGAGCATCCTGCGAGTTCTCCCATGCCTCAAATATATTTTTCAATAGTTCAACACCTGCGTCCGTAAACTGTATCGTAGTATCGGTAAACTGGATCATTTTACAAACTCCAGGTGCTTTTAACCGCGTGATTTGACGTTACCGGTAATAAAACGTAACGTGACGGGATATGTCGAAATCCGTTGAGTGATTCAGAAGTTATAGTTTGTGGAGAAAAATGGACAGAACCGGCCGGCGACTTTATTCCCGAACCGAACCGTTCCCGGCTTACAGCTTGTGCATTTTTTTGAAAATTATATATAAAAGTCTTTCTCATTTGACGCTCTTTCCACTAGTGAAAGCCGTATGAAAACCCCTTCAGTAGTTTTCGAGATTATCGCCAACATACAGACAGACAGACGCAGCGGGGGACTTTGTTTTATAAATGTAAGGATATAGAATTATGGAAAATACCTACCCTTAAAATGCTATAGATACTGGAGCGCCATGGTTATTGTTCATTACATAAGTGACTTGATTAAGTGTTTTAAAATTTAACTTTTTTAAATGTTAACAAACCTGTAGGTAATACTTATACATTACAAAGCTACATCCATACTAAATATATATAACTGTCTGTCTGTTACCTTTTCACGCATTAACTACTCAACCGATCAATAGTTAGTCGCACGATGAAGTGCAGAAATATATGGCAAAAATTTTTTGCATTTGCATACACGTTGGCAGGGATACAAGAAAGGATATAGGGTACTTTTCATTCAGAAAAAGGTGCTGTTCCCAAGGGATAACCTACAATGGAATAAAAAACTAACGCCGGCCTTAAGTGTTATAGCAAAAAGAGGTCATGCGCTATATCTGCTTATTTTTCAGTCGCGGGCACCAGCTAGTAGTTAAATAAGTTTAAACTGAATGGCTGAGAACTTAATATACTTCACATGCCCAGTGACAGCTTACATACAGCTCCATGTATAAAAAATCGCCATATTAAATAATAATCATTTTATTTCAGGGGTTGCAAGAAACAGACTATACATCTCAGTTGGACAATGAAACCGAATCGTAGACGAAATCGATTGAACTTGTTCAGTACAGTACAGTTGATACACTTGACAAGGTGCGTCGTGAATCTTCGTATATTATAGGATAATGGCTATATACATACCTAATACAATTATCAAAAGGGTAAAAAAAAATATCATACATGACATCATCACACGAGCGATTGACTTTCATTTTTATAAATATAAAAAAGTACTTCTGATTAAGATTTTGTTTAGTGTCTGATTTAAGATTGTAACGCAATATTGTGCAAAAATATTATATATACTTTTTATTTTAATTAAAACTGTGATATTAATTTAAACGTTGTTCGCAATGAAGACTGCAAATTATTTTTGACAAAAAGTCTTGGGAACATTCAATATTCATCATTGTACAATAAACACAAGTGTAGACCGTTTTTTTATTAAAGCAACTGTCTGTAAAAATATATTGCTGTACATAACTATCTGTATATTTTTATTATTATATTTTCTTATATATAAATCACAAGTGCAACTTGGTTGAATTTTCGTCGTGTACAATACTATAAGTACTTTTTTTTTAACAAACGAGTGCCAAAAATTTTCACTGCATTGCTATTGGTCCATAAAATCCAATAAGAACGCGCCTAAGGTGTAGGTCCCGCCCATAACAATAACCCATCTCACTTATCAGTATTGGAAATATGCGATAGGTATACTCAGTACTTGTTTGTTAGAAAAAAAGACAGTATAGGTGCAATTAAAGTTAAGCGCTTCGGCAATTTTCGTCTAGCTTCCGAAATTCGTCTAGCTTATGGCAGGGGTCGGCAACCTTTTGAGTCGGAAGATTTAAAAATTACAATTTACAAAATTTTTAGTTTAGTTTTTAAAGAGCGACAATAATTTTCTTGCTAACAATAAATAGTTTTTTGTTAAAAAAAAAACTAATCTAATTTATTCATAAAAAAATATCTATTTATTCATATATATCTAGTGTGTGGCTCGCGAGCCGCAGGTTGCCGACCCTTCGCTTATGGTAATGTTTACCTATTATTAATGTCATATATTAATATAATGCAATGTAATATTTTAATAAAGTAGGAGAGTGTTTTTTTGGGCTCGTAACATGAAAGAAATATGGTAGAAAGAGCCCTAAAGGTCGACTCATATCTGTCGGAAGATACATCGCGTATCATCGGCCGCGTGATGACAAGATAATAAACTACCGATAATGCGTCGAGTGTATAAAGTTGAATGTTTTATTATTTCTGTCATCACGCGGCCGATGATACGCGATGTACTTTTGGTAAAATATGAATCAAAACTAAAAAATGTTTAAATACCTACCTGAAAGTGTTAGTTCTCCTACCACGGTGTTTGGCGAAGCGCATATTTTTAATCGTAGCACTTAATTTTATTAATCATGCTTCTAAAGTTTATTTTCGTATTGTTTAAAATAGTTTTTGTTAACGCTTTAGTTTAGAAAAAAAAAACTTTTATTTAATTTTGTCTTAATTGGGTTAGTTGTAACGATAGGTTCGTATAACTGCATATTTTGTTTATTGTTTTTTCAAAGTGCGAATTTCTTGTTCGGTCAAGTACATACCAAATGCCAGGTGCATTTCAAATTTGTTTCAAGTTTTATTTATTTTAATAATTACGACAGAATATTCAAGAATTTTATTCAAATTTAAACATGTTATGTGAATTTATGATAATTTTGACACAATGGCGCCTTTCGTGCCCCGTTAATAATGGACAGTGTTGTTTTAGAATATTAAGTAAGATAATTAAGTTTTTTTATGATATTTGAAAATGTGATTCGTTAGTTTTAGAATTGAAAGAAAAGAAGGAAAGAGAGGGATTTCCTATAATTCCAAATTCTATTTTGATTTAAACCTAATGTAAAAGAAAATGTACAGTACGTACACCATTACTGTGGACAACGGAAATCTTGTGACAGTTGCCATCGGACAAAAGGATTTTCTTTTAAATCTCTTTAATCTTAGGGTCAGTTCACACCGAAACGCGTTGCGACGCGACGATGCTTGAAGAGGTCAGCATATCGCGAGGTCGCGAGCCGCATCGCGACACACATCGTGAAACTTTTTTAAAGTAGCGTCCACGCTGCGTCTCACGCTACATCTCACGATGCGTCTCACGATGCGTCTCACGCTACATCTCACGATGCGTCTCACGCTACATCTCACGATGCGTCTTACGATGCGTCTCACGTTACATCTCACGATGCGTCTCACGCTGCGTCTTACGATGCGTCTCACGATGCGTCTCACGTTACATCTCACGATGCGTCTCACGCGTCGCATCGCGTTTCGGCGTAATTTGACGCTTATTTTAATTTTAATTTTTGACATAATATTTTATTTTTATGACAATTGTCTAAAAATCCGACCCCCTGTATAAAATCCCTTAGTTTTAACTAATAATCATTATAAAAATAAGAGTAAAAATAATACTTCTTGTTTGTTGCCATAATAAAAATAAGTTACTGTCTTATGTATGGTTTTTCTTTGTTATTGTGAATAAAATCATCAAAGATATATATAATTACCTACTTATCTCCATTTTTCATCATCAGATCATCATTCATCATCATTTTTCTAAATTTCAAAAAATATTCTTTACTCGTAGCAAAATCGTTTTTTGCTGCGAGCGTGATTCGAAATTCGAACACAACCTTTTGGAATTATTCGGCGCAGAAAAAAGAAATGGTTCGTTCAGAAACTCATTATGGCCTAGCGATTTAACTCACAGGAATAAAATTTTGATTTCATTTATTGAAATTTAGGTTTGTATATTGTATTGGTATTTTTAAATAGTAATATTTAAAATAAATAATAGTAAACTTTAATATAACTTCCTTAAAAATATCATTTTTGGTTTTCACAAAAGTGTCAACCAGTGCAATTTCCGAACGCAATATCTAAAAAATATAAACTTAAAAACAAAATGGCGGAAATCAATTTTTTTTGAGCATTATGTCAAATGAACTGTTTTGATAAATATACCTAAAGAAAAATTACTATGTCCAGATAGCCGGCTAGAGTTGGCCCAGCTACGAAGATAGTTGTCTAACTCCAAAAGAGTTGAGAAAACAAGTTTCTAATGCTGAAACTAATACGCTAGTAACTAATACGCAGTATAAGTAGTAACTAAACTTTTTAACTAATACGCAAATAAATAATACGACCATTTCAGTTCCAAACAAATCTTTAAACTGACAATAGGCAGTAATTTTACTTTCAACTTTTAATATTGTTAATTTAGTTATGTTTTATGAATGCTTGTTGACTATAATAAAATTATCTTAATTGATTTTCTTACCTAAAGATGACCTAGTAACGGTTTTCTCGCTGTTGAGGTGAAAAGTTGTATATTTAACGAGAGCAAATTTTTTTAGGTCTCGTGCCTTTAAATCACTCACTACGCTCAGTACATTATATTAGAATCAATTTAGACTAGACTACTTCGCTTGTTCGTGATTTAAAGTCGGCACTCGCAGCAAAAAATAATTTTGCTCACTGGTTGAACAAATAACTATTGTCATGTATAATATACAAATGTATATCCCCTAAACGGTAGATACTGAAAAATTGTAAATAAATAATGTTCTTCAGTTTTTGTTATTCAATTCTTAACTGTTGT
Organism: Synanthedon andrenaeformis; assembly: GCA_936446665.2. NCBI lineage: Eukaryota > Metazoa > Arthropoda > Insecta > Lepidoptera > Sesiidae > Synanthedon > Synanthedon andrenaeformis. Next base: position 13,318,309 of record OW387781.2, on the reverse strand, counting down.
TTATAAAACGAAAAAAAAAAGATGTATAATTTGACTGAGTAAATTTATTATAATAGTACCAAATTACTGTTAGTTAAGTATATCTTAAGAATAGTATAGTTATGTATGACCTACTGTTATTGAATATAATATAATTTTGGAACAATTCCATAAGCATTTTATTGTTATTTTTTGTCATTACAGTAGTGGTAAAATTATAATTTTTCAATAATTGAACTTCATTTTAATTATGCAAACCTTAATTATCTAAGATTAGAAAATTAGATTTCTTACCCCCTAAACATGAATTTTACACGTAATACCGTCAAACGGGGTTAATTTGACAGGGTTTTGAGGGTTTTTTTTGTTCATACGACTCGTTTCTGCAATATTTGATATTTTTTTATCTCTATAGTATACAATTAGTTCTTTTTGGCTATACAGTCCAACGCTCAAATGAAGAAAAAGAAAATCAATTCTTCTATTGTTTTTTTGTAGGTGTCAAAGTTACCCAGAGTGAGGGGCTATTTTGACTTATCATTAAGCCGGACTCGGACCGAAATGGTACAGCTTTACTGTACAAACACCTTAATATTTCGATATTCGGGTAGTCAATGCGACATCGCTGCAGAGCCTCAAGTACCCCCCTTATAGTCCACATACAAACGCCAGACAAAGTGGAAGGCTATAATTCTCGGTTTTCTGTATAACTTGCCGTAGCGTATGGATGTGGTCTATGGTAGATATTATAGTCTTTCCGAAAACCAGCTTGTTCGGGAGGCTGGAAGTCATCAAGTCAACGATCAACGATTTGCAAAAACCCTTGAAAACAACTTGCAATCATGGCACAGAAGCGTAATGGGTCTATAATTGTTCAATAGAGTTTTATCACCCTTTTTGAGGAACAGCACCTCCATGCTTCTGGTGTTATACCACCATGGTGTTATATTATATAATAGTATCAGCAGTATTTCCGAAAAATGGCCAAAACTACCGCACTAAGTACTCTTAAAAATATGGTCAGTGATATCCGAAACTACCCGTCTATACCTACGAGTATATAAACAGCCTGGGGCGGCAGCACGACACATTCGTTTTGAGCGCTCCTAATCTAAGGTCACGCGTGTCATTTAGTTTATATAGAAAAGCTTATATTGCGTGAATTAGCATTGTGTATAAGTTAGCAACCAATCCGTTTAATTATTTAGTCATATTACTTTGTTTTTCCTTTTTGTTAATTTCATGAATTTTGTATTAATTATAAAGTGTTGATTTTAATGAAATATTCTTTTAAAAAAATTATTATCTCCATTCTATTCCAACAATAGTATGATATTAAAAAGTGGTCCCAGAATACCAATAAATTAAGATGGCGCCAGTGTAGCATGAGGAGTAAATTAGACAAAGATAGATAGATAGAAGATATGCTACACTAGCGCCATTCTGGCCACTTTTAGGACCCTATTTTATTGTTGGAGAGGAGCATTTTTTCAGTTTGTCATATGAGTCGGTACTCCTTGCCTCTACCCTCCATAGATTGAAGTATAGAATACTGTCCATAGAATAGATATAGATTAGTACCTATAGATTAATATTTAATTAGTATGAAGGTAGTTCTATAAATTATTTTTATATGAAACAACGTTTTAGGTTTGGTTTTAAATACGTAATGGTAAACACGACCGTTACTACAAAAAGCACGGGGCGTGAAGGACGAGATTCTACTTTAACAATGCTTCGCGTGTTTACTATTATTCCATAATGCAATAAATTACAACTCTTTTATTTTTATTTTTAAATAGGTACAGTATCACGTACTGACCCTAAATGCACAAAATCCTTACAAATTAGGCGGGCGGAAGTGCCGCCATTTTGACAAAAACCGTTTCGGCCTATATCTTCGTAAGCGTGCACTCCAGGCCAAAAATGGTAGCCCTTTATTGTAGATAAATACATTTTCTATCTTTTTTGTCAAAAATTTTTTTTTCTATCACTTACCGTTTACGATTTATTCGACTATTACGATTTGTTTATTGACTTTTGGACCCATATCTCTTCTAATTATTGTTTAAACAATAAAATGCTGATGACCTAAGTTTTAAATCTTTTTCTTCTTATTTTTATATTAGAATAATACATTTATGACATAAGACGAGTGTCTACGAATAGTCGACCATAAAGGTCGGATAACACAACAGTAAAACCTCAACAATTCCTACCTCCTTGTTTGACAGAAACGCAACTAACTTGGTAAGTAGATTTATAGAGAAACGTGGGTATAATAGAAATAACAGGTGAAAATTGTTGGTGAAAATAACAGATGACTTGGTAGTGGTTGAAACTAAAAAAAAGAGTGCATATAGATTTGAAAATATATCTCTTTTAAAGAGTTGTTTCAGTTTTGAAAATGTAAGTTCTTTTTTTGTAATAAGATATAGAAAAAAAAAAACAAAAACATGTAAATAGTTAAATACATTTGAATTTGAAATGCGGCGTCAATCAATGTCACATTATTTATTGCATTATTATAACTTAAATCATTATTTATTTTAAAGCATATCGGTTTATAATATTAAAAACATTAATAATAATAATAGAAACTCATTGTGTTCGCTATACTGGTAAGTATTTATTATAAATTTATTCTTTCCGCCATTTTGTTATCAATATTATTTTGTTATTTTGCATCTTGAGTCACATGCTCATAGGTTCATTAATAATTAAAAGCTTTAAAAGTACAACAGACGAGTTGTATTTTTATTTTTTTATAAATAAATTATATTAGTACCTGCTATTCCCTTACTAATTAGATAGATTTTTTTGTAATGTACCTACCTACTTACCTTCACGTTTATTTATTATCTATTAATTTATGTACAAACGGCAACACAAGTAACTGCCTATTAAAGACAGAGAAGATAGAAAATGATAATGCTTGAAATATGTGTTTTATGTCAACTTCAAATGAAATTATGTTTGCGTATGTGTCTTTGTCACTGTAGTTGTTGAGCGAAACTTGGCTCAACAACTACAGTGACAATTTTTCTATATTGTGAATGTGATTTTGTGAATTTGTCAAAATTATAATTCAGCTTTCGGACATACGCTAGGATGTCATTTTTATTTATTAATCATTCATATATTTCTTAATAGCTGATGCCCGCAACTTCGTCCGCACTTTAGCTAGGCGTTAGTTATTTATTTTATTTTAGATGATCCCCTTGACAACAGTATTTTTTTCTGGATGAAAAGTACCCTATATCCTTTCCTATATCCCTGAAAACGTGTATGCAAAATTTCATGATGATCGGTTGAGTAGTTAAGGCGTGAAAAGGTAACAGACAGACAGACAAAGTTACTTTTACATTTGTTACTAGCTGACCCAGCAAACGTTGTTTTGCCATATAAAAAAAATTTTGGGTGGCCGTTATCACTTAGGGGTATGAAAAATAGTTTACGACCTATTCTCAGAACTCAGACCTACCGAATATACTTACACAAAAAAAATCATAAAAATCGGTCAAGCCGTTTCGGAGGAGTTTGGTTACAAACACTGACACGAGAATTTTATATATATATATATATATATATATATTTTTCTCTATATATATATATATATAGAGAAAAATTCAATGTCTATGGTAATTATGGTTAACAATAAAATGCAGGAAAGATGAAAAGAAAATTCAATAATAATAAATGGCATTCAATGTCAATAATGACGTTGGATCAACCATAAAAAAGAAAATACGGTTTCAAATCTCTTGAATAATAGCCAATTTATACTCGTAGACGCACACATATTTACATAACACGATACATACAACCTTTGTTGTAAATACTTATTGCATAGTACTTTTTCGTTTACTTTTTAATATATATTTTTTACATCTTATGTATATTGTCATAAATTCTACTTTTGATGCGAACGTGATTCGAAATTCGAACACGCGATTTAACACAGGAATAAAATTTTGATTTTATTAGTGTGTCCAGCCATAGCCGACTAGACTAGAGTCGGTCGGCCATAGCCGACTAGATTCGGCCGACCATAGCCGACTAGTTGGTCCAGCTGTAAATATTTTTGTTAATTTGGTTATAATTTATGTGACTATGGCAATGTTAGCTAGATATAATAAATAAATTTTCTTATTAACTTATTCTTAAAAATAAGTATGATTAACACGAGAGCAAATTTTTTTATGTCTTGTGCTCACTCACTTCGTCCAGTACCACTGGTCTATATTAGAATCACTCGTTACGCTCGTGATTCAATTCTAGACTACTTCGCTAGTTCGTGATTTAAAGTCGGCAGTCGCAGGAAAAAATAATTTTGATCTCTAGTTGAACATGAGTTGAACAAATAACTTTCATTTTATTTATTAGGAAGTCAACACAGTATACAACAATCTATACATTTATTCACATTTAAACAATCTTTTATAATATTGTATACTTATAAGTACATACACTCAGTATGCATTAAAAACGCAAATAAAAGCTAATAAAAAGAAAATAAAAAACCAAACCATACAAAACAAAAGAATAATTGTATATATATATATATATATATATATATATATATATTAGTACCATATAATTACCAAAACACAAACTCTAAAAACAGCTATCAAGCAGTAGGTACCTGATGACAGAAACTTTCTGACTTCTTTTTAAAAAGATGCTGTGAAATTTTTAACTCTGCTTTCAGGAACGAAGGAATTGAAGAGACTGAGATTTTTACATCGACTATAACGAAAAATCCAAACAATTGTACAGAATTCGACGACATTTTGAATAATATTACTAAAATTCCAAATCAATCCAATCAAATGATTTCTAGTGTTGGTGTACAGATTAGAAAATCGTATCTAACAAAGAAGAAATCGCGATATAAAGTGAAGACTGTGAGAGATATTAGAGAAGAATACGAGAAAGAAATATATAGTTATTTGCCTAAAGAATTAGAGAATCAGGAAAAGCTTTTGTTACGCAAAATAAGAAATAATTATTCACGCAATGAAGACATAAATGTATTTACTAGTAAAATGTTGAATATGGATAAGCCAATATCACGGTCAGCGTGGCAAATGTTAATGAATGTTAACCCTGAAGGCTACCCATATGACAGGCAGTATATTTCGTGGAATGGTAAACATATATTAATAAACGGAAGTAGAGGCGGAAAGTCCAAATTTATATGTAATCATGATATAAGCAACGATAAATTGACAACAAATAGTATAATTACAAAAAATAATTATGTTAACGTCAAAAGTAATTTATATAAGAACTCTTTACATGTACGTTTTAAGCCTGGACCATTAACAAAAAAGAAGTATCTTAATAAGTCACATCAACAATATCATATTGGAAATGCAAATATAGTAACATTAACAAAATTGGGTCTAGAGGACCAACCTATTATAGGGTCATCAACATCTCGTTGTGTTACAAGTATTTTAAGTAGTATACGAGTTCAAAATGCTACTATTTCAGAGAAATGGGCTGAAATGTCAGTGTCAGTTCTGAAACCAGTACAATTGAACAAAGATGGATGTGTGACATTTAATTTAAAATGCAATAAATATAATAAAAAAATAGTAATGCGACAAAATAGTAATATAATAGGTGTTAAACAAAATTGCCACACTGAAGTTATAAGAAAATGCATGGATGATACGCTCGTTATAAAGTCCGTCATGATGGACATTGTAAATTCCGTTGAAATAAGTTTAAGACAGGATGACATGTACTCAGATGATGAATCTAGAAAGACAGATAACATTAAGTTATCTGCACATAGCATACAGGGAAAAGACAAATTCGGTGAGAAACATCACGAAGATTTAAAAAGACCGGATGTGAGAATAATTAGATTAAATGATCAGGTACAGAATGCACCGCAATGTCAAAACAAATTTTGTGCATTGGGATGTATATGTTCTTCGATAGAATGTGCTTACAAGCTGAGAGAGCACTGCGGCCGCTTAGAATGTATGTTTGAATGTACATGTGATATTTCTAATTTTAAAGTTACAGATTTAAATGAAAGTGATAGCTCGCAATTCGTATCAGGTCTTCTTAACTTAGAAAATGATCTGAATTTAAAGCTAACTAAAGAAGAGAAGACATTTCAACAAACTGTCATTATGACCAAAGAGAAAGAAATAGATAAACTAAAGCGAAACGGGAAAACATCGACCGAGACGGATTTAAAATTTGATAAACGCTTAGTAGTAGTTGTTACCAAACTGAACTTAAAAAATGTGGAACCGTGGTGCATGGCACACAATTTATATAAATGTTTCTGCAAATGCATGTTTACAGCTGGTTTGCATACACATTTTGAATTGAATAATAAAAATTTATATGAACGAAGTGATATTGAGAATGAAGCATCTATTGATGAACCAAAATCTTTTAACATTGGGTTTGAATCGAAAACTATTTATAAAAAAAATACAAATGATTCTCCAACAAGTAAAAGTAACAGAGATGAAATAATTTATGATAAATTCTCAAACACTGAAACTTGTGGCGGCACTGTTAACTCCAGTCGAAAAACAAGCACTATTGACTTTTCACAATATTTACACAATAAATTTGATGAAATAAAGGAAACACAGATAAATAGTAAATTTCCTAGTGGAAGATATAAAATAAATGACTTTGGTATTTATCAAAACAAGGACTGTATTAATTATGTTGAACATAATTTTAAAAGTAATGGCCTTAGAAACGATGGAATTGTAAATTTCTTATCTAATAAAGTACTTAACAATAAATCACAAGAAGACAGTAACATTAATTCATTGAAACTATTTGGTCGCGATCAGTCCAAGTGGTTTGTATTGATAATAGAGAAGGCTTTTAATGATATTCAATTTCACGTGAGAGGTACTTACATTAAATATGACAGCGTTATGAAATGTATTAACTTTTCGCGGTTACATAGAAAAACTGTTAGAATGTCCGCTCGAAAAAACCACACTGTGCCTAACGAAGTTCAGTTTGGTATATATGCAACTCCGTATATTCCTGAAAACTGCCTATTCATAGGGCCGTATGAGAAAAACGATTTGCTTGGACCTGAATCGCTAAAAGGTCTGACTATTGGAAATAAAACTAGAGGTATTTGGATAACAGTAGATAAGACTGAAAATATGCAAGTAGTTCTAAACCCATTGAGATTTTTACCATCTGAACTCGTGACTTGCAAAACGAATGCACCACCAACACATTTTACAAATAATATTAGAATTAAAAAAGTTCAGCCTATAAAAATACGTAAGATCAATCAATCATACTGTATTGCTTCAGATGGCATGACTAAAGAAATGTAAAAATATGACCGACTACAAAACACATCCACCACCAAAATTGCTACATTTGTATTTTTCCCAGTTAGCCAAAGATTTCGAGAATATTAGTAGAACAAACGTGAAACATGTAGAGCAGTGATTTTTTTCCCTGACCTTACTTCCTGACCTTACTTCCTGACCTGACCTTCCTGACTCATGACCTTTTAGTCATGAGTCAGGAAGTCCCCATTTGACAAACTAATAAACCAACTGGGTGACCATGGACCACCCAGTTGGTTTATTAGTTTGGAGGACATATAGACGTATGTACCTAAAATTTAAATAAAAAAAGGGGTGTTCTATCTATGATCTATAAACAAAACACACATAAAATTATTCAAAGCCCACATTCGTGTCGACTCGTTGTCACTTATTTATTAGAATAGCTCCGCGGACTACTTTGGATGCTTCTAGGGATCACCAGTGTTCCGCGGACCACCAGTTAAGAACCACTGGTCTAGAGCACTGAGCAGCGTCAAAAATTCATCACGTCATGATGAGATCGTCCACAGGTTGATGTGACCGATCAGAAGCAGCCTGGATCCACCGTCGACCAGCGGCCCTTATTGGTTGGTCTTTCCACTTTGTGGGTTGACGTCCAAGCTGCGCTTGCCAGTCCGTAGTCTCTACTTGAGAGGCCAGCGGCCGTCAGCTCTTCGTAAATATGTGTCTTGTCCACTGCCACTTCAACTAACTCATCCTGCGGCTTATGTCGGTAACATTCGTACGTTTACGGATCTCTTCTATTTCGATTCGATCTCGCAGTGTAACCCCGAGAATAGCTTTCTTACGAGGCCCATATGGTAAGAGAACACTTTTCAGCGCCATACGTCATCACTGACAACAGTTTTGAGACATTGAGGAATTTTTAAGAAGATGTCTTCAACTGAATACAGCTCGTCATATTTTGTTCGCATTCGCAGCTTGTTTCCATAAACAACTATGTACATAGTAAATTTGTTTGTAACTAGTTAATAAATAATATTATTTTGTTCACGTTCGTATTTCGTTTTTATTACCCATGACTAGATTTTTTAATGTAAATAGTTTACATTCCAAAATGACGTAGGTCTGGGTCCTCGTATTACTTGCTCTATTCCTGCTTGGATTAGAAATAAAATGTCAGTCGTAGGACTGCACATGAGAAGTGAAAACTGCGCCATCTGTTAACATCTTAACAGATATTGACGAAGTTAAGCTTGTTATGAACCAAAAAGTACGTAATTATTCGGGTAGACGGCTATTATTTCATACAATTAAATGACTTGAGTTCACTGTTTTTTACCCATACTTAAGTTAAGTGCCCAACTAAAAACTTTTTCACTTAAAAAAAAAACGAAATAAGGAAATACTTCATTTATTAAAAACAGTACACATTTTGATTACTATTTAATATTAACTAGTTATAAGTATATCTATTTACATTTCTTGAACGATATTGCTTCATATTCTATATATCAGCGAAATTCCACTGCAGATTAATTTACATTTTTCTAACACAAAACACTAACTACCCCCACTGTGTTAATGTTACTTGGTTTTGACAAATCAGGTACTATTTATATAATTATTTATTTTCAAGGAAACTTAGTGATATTTATACAAAAATTTACTTAATAACTAAATGACAGATTAATTTAACAGCATTTACAAATTTCCGCATATTGAATCTAATATAAAATAAAATCGTTTCTAACCAATATCAATAATTAAAAACAAACTACGACTAAAAAAAAGAGTATAGCCTTTTTTTTAAGAATTAAGAATGATCTATCAATGATATCTTTCTATTGGTTAAGTACTTAATACGATATTCTCAATTTTTTAAGAACGAAAAAATGGACGCTAAGGTTTGGTTCATATAACAAACTTTTAACTACAAGTAACTAGAATTTTGCTTCATTATTTTTCACACAGTTCTAATAAAAGTAATTTTTATCTGTATCGATATTAAAAATTATGAAAGATTAAATATTTAAATTATTAATTTTAGGTTAGGTTAGGTTGATTTTCGGAAAAAAATTGTAGAAAACTAAATAATCAATCCTCATTGTTGATCAAACCGTGTTTAACGATTATATTATATAGATAGGTTAGTAGTAAGGTAGTTAGTAAGAAAGTTAGAACACTACCATGCTACTATACCGTTTACTCTACCCGTGTACACCGGGCTTTAAGGGATATGAGGCAGGTGAACAGGGGAACTATACAATTAGCTAGGAACACCACAGATCGCTAATACGAATTACAAATTTACAATTAATTCTTATTCAAACTAAGCGTAATATTTTTTTTATTGTTCCAAGGTCCATATTATGTGAATTTATTTCACATTTATATACATTCATAATGCATAGTAACAGTATTCGAATAGGCTATTTGGACTTAGGTATTCATTAAAATAATATTATTGTCAAAATTATTAATAAAACAAAAACACTTTAATAAAATAAATAAAATTGTACGATTGATTGCTACTCAAAATAAAATTCAGTAAACAAACAAACACATTGTTAACTTAGTTTTTATTAAAAATTTTTTCATTCCTAAGAACATTGAACGTAACATATAACGTATTGAACAATTAAAAATAAATAAATTTAATACCTATACCGTATTAGACAAATAGCCTATTGAAATATTATTAATTTATTAAAATTTATTGTGATTTTAGTCATGATATAACATTTCATTGGTAGGTAGGTATAACGTATTTTTTCATAATATTGTAATAACCATTCGGTGTAAAATAAATCCTATAGACCAATAGTTTAATTAACTAATTCAATAATGCCCGTCGATTAAATTCGTTGAGTCTGGCGAGAAAAGATTGATTCAGAGTTCGCAATAGCAATTATAAAGTGGAAATTTTGGGTTGTCAAATTAAAAAAAAAAGTGTGTGTGTGTGTGTGTTTCATTTACTAATCTATGTATTTTATGTTCGTAAGGAGTAGACAAAATCTAAATTGGATCCAATCTGTTCTTACTGCGATTACACTTTCCAATTTCCTAAATTGGAATCCTTCAAATTGTAAAGTGTGATAACCGCATAAATGAATGCGTAATGTTATAACCTTATTAGTTTGTTAATTTTCTCAATATATTATATTAATATGTATTGAAGCATATTGTAGCCTGTAACGTGTGACATGTGACATTTGATTTTACTCCCATAAATTTTCATAACCCATCGATTCTTGGGGAGTAGTGAACTCCAAAAATATCGGGCACAGTTAATTAATGTGCCTATATGATTTCTCAAAAAGAATAATATTTTGTAAAATTTGTTTAGGTATACTCTGAAGTAAGAAAATTTGATTTTCGTATTGACAACCCTTCTTCTTTCGTTTGATCAAAATAAAAGATGGCATTATTAAATTAGTTGCTCTGTGGATTGAGTCGAACGTTGCGTTGCGTTACTCGGCGTGCGAAGGTCTTCTGTAGTTAGGGGGGTGCTTGGCGGGGGGAGCGGCTGAGGGGGGAGCGGCTGAGGGGGCGCGTTGCGGGATGACAAATTCTGCGTGAGGATGCGTCGGCGTAGTGAACGGGTTAGTGCCGGCGAAAGGGCCACTGATGGAGCCTTGTCGCTGCGGCGGCGCCCTTCTGTAACCGTAATACACACCATTATCGTCTGTTACACTGTCCCACCCAGTGTCACAACCTCAGTCTGTCTATCAATCTTAAAGAACAACTATAACGGCGAGCGACCACGAATGATTGTAAGCCTACGCAAAAGGGTCTTTTAACTCGCCTCAATCGATCATCTTCACTGCTGAAGATCATGTCCGCTTGGAAATACTTTGGTGACAAATCGGATTTTCGGTCGTTTGCAGCAGAACGAACTGACCAAATATATTAGAACACCACTACGGTGCGGAAAACTATGGGAAATCACTGCACTATCTTTCCCTAGAAACTCGTAATCGGTATAAATTGGAGAACGATACGGCGAAGTACGATATTTAAACTTTTTCATATAATTTTGTAAATTATGGGATTTTAATGAAATTTAAATTTAATTGTATTTATGCTACCGCGGAAAGTCCTTAAGGTACAAAACGCTATGAAAAAATTTAAATATTCTCTGCCGTGACGTCCTCCAATTTGCGCTGGCATTAAGTAGCTTAGGTAGAGGCAAAATTCAAAAAGTTTATAATAAATCGAGACTAATTGAGACGTTTTGAGATAGTGAAGGTGCATACTTGTTGGTGAGTGTGAGGTCAGCGGCGGCGGAGTGCTGTCTCGGGGGGAGTGCTGGGGGAGTAGTTCCGCGAGGAGCTCCTCCCGCCCCTACTCGCGGAGGGATCTGCAACCGTTCAATATAATGGGTGTCAAAACCGAATTTCACTAGGTATTTGACTCTTAAATTAAGTAGTAATTAAGTAGTTGTAAGATAAATAATTATCTATTTAGAGCAAGTAATAAAAGGTTATTTCACAGAGAGAGATTCCCTTCATTTATTATCTCCTGCGCCGAAGAACCTTACATCGCATACTTTTACCGCAAAGTGGAATATATTTTTACCAGCAAAATCTATAAGGACCTAATTATATCATAGGTATGTCCGCGGTAAACTTTGGTTTTTATCTTTATCAGAATCCTATTTTGTTTTCTTTTCTTAATAAAGTTCTGGTATTGCGGGAATCTGATTTACTAGGAATCTCGTATGGTCGTCATCTGATATAGGGTGACTTCTAAGAGGAAAATTGGTTTTGGCATAATTCCTGAGTATTGAATGAGTACTTCGTGTGCTATACTAACCGTAGGTGGGTCGTGTGGACGCGGAGGTGCCGCTTGCGAGTGCGCACGCGCAAGCCTCTGTTGGAGGGGGGCGGGGGGCGGGGGCCGGCGAGGGGGCACGCTGTCGCGTCGCCGGGGGGCGCCACTCGCCTCCTCTCGCTTCTTCTCGGGACTATCCTGGATATCCACAGCGGCCTGGTCGCTCCGAACGAACGAAGCGCGGGCCTCTCTCGGAGACGTTCTCTCAGGCTGTGATGTAAATAAATTAAACATTATTAATTGCATAGAAATTGAATTCCAGTCTCCTATGATATACAGTAGAGCGTCGATTATCCGAACTAATTGGGAGACATAGGTGTTAGGATAATCGGTTTATTCGGATAATCGATCTATACATACATATCTTTACTTTTATGCATTTATATACCAATAAAAACACATTTACAATATAAATCTCGTTTAGTACTTTATGAGATTATATATGTCTCAGCGAAAAAATAAATAAATAATTATATTCAAAATGGCCACATTTAGCTTTGATACAGGCCTTTAATCTGTTTGGCCACGAATGTATGGATTTACGCACTGTTTCCATGGGAAATTTAGCTACTGCTTGCTCTTTCTTAAGAGACTCAATGTGAAGATTCTCAGGTTACCAAATTTTGCTCTCAAGATAAGGGCAAGAGATTTGGTAACCTGGATCTGCGCATAACATTAGGGGGTAGCGGGGAAGGGATGCGTGTGCGAGCGAGCGAGAAAAAGCAGTTCGGTTAAGCGGTCGTTCGGTTAATCGACGTTCGGATAATCGACGCTCTACTGTACATTTGTTTTATTGTTAGATCTACCATTGGTACGAAAAGCATATTCTATAAGGAAGTAGGCAGAAGGAAGTCCAAGCAAGACATACGTATAATTGCTCTTTGTATAATGGTATTTTAACGGTAGGGATTGAATGTGACTTGGGACCTCCTTCCTTATAGAAATGCATGCTAGTTATAAAAAATCGTAATCTTTATTCGATGTACCTACTTACATCGAATCTTAATAAATACCTAAATGACGATTATTTTGTATGTAGGTATATTAAATTTTCATATTATATGTTATGTATATAGTCTTAAGGAATGAAAAAAAACTCGTAGAAGTTTTCTTCTAGGGCGTTAATGGGCGCAATCATACGTTGATAATTATAATACAACTAGTGGCTTAAGTTGGACCAAATTACATATAGTTACGAAATTTTATCAAAATCGGTTCAGTAGTTTGGGAGTTCATCGCGGACAAACATGTGATACGTAATTTTTATATATATAAGGATTATCCGGTGATTTTGCATGTGAGAGAACTGAAATCCTGAAATGTAAGGTACCTGCGCGACCGACGGCTTGCTGGGCGATAGCGGTGCAGGGTGAGCGGGCGGGGGCGCCGCGAGGTCACTGTTGGGGCACGGCGACGGGAGTGCGGGCGGCGCGGACGCAGGTGGAGCGTACGAGCCGTCCGGGTTGACGTCACAGGGCCTCGCCCGCGTCGCTTGTTCCAAGATCTCCTTACGTTGCTCTTGACCAGCCGCGAAATACGAGAATACGCACAACACCGCATAGCAAATTTGGTCCGCCTGCAATCAGCGTCGCCTTTCTCATTACAATTTGTATAACTATTTTTTTTTGAGGTGATGATTTTTTTTTTGTGATATTTTGAGGTGACTCAATATTTGTTCGAGATTTTGAAGCCTACTTTCAGCATAATTTTTAAGAATATGAACTATAAGTTTTATGAGGTTTTCTTATAAGAGAGGGCATCATTTTTCAACCAGTAAGTTTCAACACCCCGAGGGAGACATGTTTAGTATTATAGAGAGTCACTAAATAGCTCATGTACATAAATATACTAACCCTTTATTTTCAATATGAAAAAAAAAATAATTACATATTTCCAATTAACGAAGAAAATATAATATAATAATAGGCAGTTATTTTACTGTTGAGCTGTTATGTTTTGTTTTGCAATTAAAAGTAATCAGTAATTTAATTAAGATAAGTTTTTAAGAAATTTTTGACTATTTCGTGGGTTACGATTAATATTGTAAAAAAATATAGAATAAAACTTAAAACTTTGATGGATATTATAAATACAGTTCTACTAGTTCAAATCTCATGGCGTTCTTTCAAACGCAATACGTTTTTTGCCCGATTGAGTAATCGATTAATCGGATAAAAAACGGATCCGATTGTAATTTGTAATGATAAATTAACGCACCTAATTTAACTGGCCCACATTAGGGTGGGACAGTGACTTATTTTTAAGAGAAGCAGTAAAAAATAAGCAGCATACAAAAAATGCACATGCGTCATGCGTACTGTCTACAAAGCATGGGAAATCTAACTGTTAGATTCTTTTCTTTACAAGAGGGACATCTTAAAAAAAGATTTCCTATGATTCCATTTTTACCACCTCTCGATATGAAATGTAGGTATATATTTTTTTAAATCATCAATTAAGCAAATTCGAATACTTCAACATTAGTAAAATCTTACAGCGTGAGCTAATTTGGGTGATGTTAGAGCAAATTCCTTTATACCCACCACGTAAAATAAAGAAAAATCTAAATTAATTAAGCCTCAGGCGCTATTATTTTTTAAGAGGTGCTCAGAGAATTTTACTGTTAAATTGCCGTTAAGTTAGTAATAAGAAAGTTTTAAGTTTTAAGCTTTAAAATAAGAAGACAATTCACATTACACACAGCCCGCGGAATTAAACATATGGTTAATACCAAAAAGCTCATAATAGGCCGGTGCGTCCACCATGCCGTAGCCAATGGTTCGAGATTAATAATTATTGAGCAATGCCAATGAACCTATCAAAATTCGAGTGCAAGAAGAAGCTTTAAGGCAAGATACAGAAGAATGCGAAAGGAAAACGTATAAATAGTTACATACATCCAACTATTATTTGAGCTACGAAACGAAAGGTGCAAATTCATTTCCACTACTCTCATTATGGAACCGAGAAAGACGGATCGAGATGATACGGTGGAGGTCAAGCACTAATTTCTCTGCCTACAACATAAGACATTAAATACATAAAGGAATCAAACAAACAAACGTAACATTCAATCGGACGATCATTGCAATACCTACCATTAGAGATTTGTACATTCGCTGTATGATTTGTCTTGTCTTTGGATCTAAAAGAAAACACAATACTTTTGAATAAAATTTCCAAAAATAAATAATAAATTAGAGCCAAATCACACCGAAACGCGAAATGACGCGACGCGGTAACGATGAAATATAGACCTTATTTATTGCACAAAAAGGTACACAGTTCAGTGACTACTTGAAATTGGTGTCAGTGGCTTTTTTTACACTGCGTTTCGCGACGTGACTATGCGTTTCGCGACGTGATTATGCGTTTCGCGACGTAACTATACGTTTCGCGACGTGACTATGTTTTTCGCGACGTGACTATGCGTTTCGCGATGTGACTATGCGTCTCGCAGCGCTATGAGACAGCGCGGGCGCTACATTATATCTATTTAAATCTTTGCTTTATATAGCTTTACATGCTTTTCATGGCGCCGCGATGTGAATTGTGAAACAAGCGACCTCTTCATGCATAGTCACGTCGCGTTGCGTTCGGTGTGAACTGACCCTTATTAATAATATTGTATGATACAATTTCGTATCGTACAAAACGATAGTCACTTCTAGCGTATTCAAAATTATTTTAAAATGTAATAAGTACCTACATATTGTAGTAATGAGTCCATTTTAGGTTTACTGAATGTATTTTTATAAAATTTTATAGTGATATAATATATTTTATATAATACAACTGAATTATACAAAGGCTAAGTAGACATAGGTACGCGGACCTTTTTGAAAAAAGATTTTGTTTCATTTAAATGCATAAATTAAGGGGAAAACACTTACTGTATTCTTCTAAAACGAAGATGTCCCCATTCCTTGTGAAGCATTTCCGGATGTATTCGAGCCGCACAAAGAACTGGGAAATAAAATTGATCAAGTTAAAATTTATTAGCCTTTTTCCACGATGGTATTAAAAGGATTCTTATTATGAGGGTTGAATGGTGATTCTTTTTTGAAAACATTTAACACAGTCGCAAAATATGTGAATTTGTGAAGGTTTATCGTTAAAAAAAATCGGAGAGTTCGTTTGATTCTAACTAATAACTACCAGCATGCGTAAACACAAAATTAATATATAATATTCAGTTCTCAGCACACAGGGTTGAGTGGTGCAACTTTGAATTCTATTTAGTCTGTTCTACGCTACAGAAGGCTACATAGCTAACATATATAGCTTAAAAGATGAAATGTAGTCTATTCATTTAAACTGCATTTTAAGGATTAATTTTTAGTAAATAATCTGTAAATAAATCAGTATAGTCGCGTTGCATGTAGAAATTAGTAGATACAATGACGTGTCACCTGATAAATGACTTGATAGGATAGAACCCAGTAGGTTCTGGAATCTCCTACTCATTCTACGAAACATTAATGCTGTTGGGGTTGGTTACTGCCGCTATACGAGATAGCACAGTTCATCATATTTCATGTTAAAACATCACGATTTTTATGAGCAAAAAAGGCACGATTTTCAGGTCATTCTTCGATTAAATCTAGGTCAAAGCTTATCTATAGATATTATGTTTACCTATTTAGCTAACAAAATAAATAATAACACATCTTGATCAAAAAACCTATTAACTTTCATCATTATAATCAGTATCTAAAGAATGTTTGTACTGATTAAGATGTAAATAAAAAAAAAACTTAACTGACTAAACCAAACGTTATAACTTCGTATTCAACAGTACCTACAATGTTAGTTAGGTAATAACACCCCGTTTAAGTGTTTTCATTACTTTTTAAAATGTTACAAATTATAACACTCTTATTTTGAACGAAAAAATTGCTAATCTGTAGGTACATCTGATCGAAGTTGGAGTCGGTTATTGTACAAAAATGATTTTGGAATCACGAAGATGCTACTCTAAATATACACTACTGAAACAATGAATAGCGAATAAAACAGTACTTCTTTAGAAGTATATCTTTGCATTTTATGAGTGCGCATCGTCATAACTTGTGTTGATTTGTGTACATGCATGTAAGTATATAGTATGTGCGTACTGAAGCGCCAATGTGTAACATTACGCTTCTAGCCAAAAATGGTCACCCTCGCCTGGCAATGCTTGTGTTTGTTAGCGAATATAGTATATATACCATCAAATGAACCACCGATGACTATCGGCCGACTTGTCCACAGTAATGTTTGATTAAAAAAAGGGGATAGATATGCTGTTCGTTGTTGAAGTGCTGCTCGGTGGCGAGTAGAGTAGTGTTTAACCGGCACTCGTGAAATGCAAGAAGTAAATGCGTATCATGCAAACAGGACATGCACATGCAGAATGCAATAGGGGGGGAAGGGGGTGCGTGCCCGGAGCCGCACCAGAACTTGTGAGATGGCGAATGCTCTACGACTGACCTCGTCGAGGGTCGGTGCGGTGAACAGAGTGTAACAGAGAGGGCATCTAAGTGCATGCACGGTCGCGCGCACTCGGCTCAACTAAAACAACGCTAACAAACGGCTAAAAACAATCGGTAAGCCTCAAAACTACAGGTAAGTGTCGATCGTCGAAAGAGCCAGCCATTACTAGTGCGTCAAACACTTTGTACCTCGAAATCCTTGAGCGCAGCGGCGCGGGTTCGGCGAGTCCGGTTAAGGTAGAAACAGATAAAAAAGATGACATTAGTTTGCGGGCCGAGCGCGTGTCAAGGACCATCTCAAAAGTTCCTAGCGGAGCCGGATCGGACCGGGCCCGGCCCGTATGCGATCCGGCCCGGCCCGTTCGCGACCCGGCCCGGACCGCCCAGGGCCGGCGGGGACACGGCAGCAGACAGATAGCGCATGCACAACTCGTATCCATTACGGAAATATAATATCGACAACGGTCAACCTTAAAGTGTAAAATCTAGCTATTACATCGAATCATTAATGGATAAAAATAGGTAAGAAGGCAAAGTGATATATATATATTAATTCGACATAAGCTGTATTCGATTTACGATATAATTGAAAATATAAATAAAAAAAATAATAATACTTGAAGCCGTTCGTACTCTTACACAAAAGATAATAATATAGAATAATGAAAAAGATATATATACTCAGTACATTATGTAATAAGATGTCACTGAAATATAGAGGAAAGAGATTCAATAGGAAAGTTTGAGTGGTCCTTGCATTCGGGTAATGTTGACTGGTTTTACAGAAAATAATTTAACAGTTGAGGGTATTGACTGAGCGATCAGTTTGTATCTTGTTGTCCCCAGGGTCCGAAGCCTTCAGGCCTGAGGCTTAGGTTTTAGGTCCTGGAGTTTGGAGCCTGGCGTCCAATCTCTTGTATTAGAACGTTTCGATGCCAAGCGTAAACACTGACAAATACCTTACCTGACCTCGGACACAATAAGGCGAATACCAAAACTAATTCAAATATCTTGGTTTTGCTGTGATGAGAATTTTTGAAACGTTTTGGTATGTTATGCATACATACAGATAAGCTGACAAAGAGTTATACAAACATGAAGCCGTGATACATACCTTTCGGTAGTGGAACAGTAGACCCACGCCATCCATGCACACCTTGAACATTCAAATGTGTCACAGAATCGTTATGTTATGATTGAGTATTAAAGTCTACATCATAAAAATAATATAAATTCGGCATGATAATCCGACACCACACAGACAAGACTATTTGTAGCCAAAAAACCCTATAAATGTGTGGCTAACGTGGCTAACGTGTAGCGCTGCTTCATTCCCATACAAATTGACGTATACGCGTTCGACGCGTTTGATCGAGTAAAACTCGCACTAGGCCCTCAAGAGTATTACAGAGTGCTGTTGGTTTCGATGCTTGGTTCGTCATCACAACGCCACTGCGTAGCGGTGAACTTGTACAAGTTTCAACGTTGTTACAAAATAAATCCCAATGTTACCTGTATAAGTCCCCCTTCCCCGGTGGCGCAGTCCTGAATGGGGAATTCCCCTCCCAATTCGGCGGACTCTTGACGTCTTCCGCTCTTCTGCATCGCCTCCTTGATGCAGTAGTACAGCGACTTGCACTGCCGTCATAATTTTGGCATTAAGAACAGTAATGTGGGAAATTTATACTGGTGCAAAATTTTAAGAAACATAATTTGGAATGTGATTTTAAAAAACAGATGAAGGGGTTTTTTCAAAATGCAAGTTGCTTTTAAGATTTTAGTACAGAAATGTTCTTTAGTAAATTTTGATAGATATTATATACATAGCTATGTAACAGGAAATTGAAGTGAATTAATTTATATGAAGCATTGTTAGAAAGTCTACTTATTTAATATAATAAATGGGCCAACGGAAAAAGTATTAGTTAGGAGAATAATGAAGCCCCGACAAACGAAGAAAATAAGAAAAAAAAAAATTTAAGAGGAAAAAACCTAAACAAAATATTCAATTCTGACGTGCTGATTCAAATGCTCATTTCCAATAAATATTAGCCCTAATACAAAATAATGAAGCTGACAATTCATTATTAGCTGATCGAAGTTAAAACATTTAATATTGCCTCCAAAATTGGGAATACTGATTTCAGAATATTTCGGTGTACCTTTAAACAATTTAATTTATTAAGGATTAAAAAAAATCTAAAACGTTTTCACATCAGAGAATTTAAAAATAATCAATAATGTACGTTGGTTTTTTCCTTTCAACTTAATGGGTTTTTTGAACCCACGATGTTGAAATATGAATGGTCTTTTGTTCTATTTGCTAAGGATAAAAGATTTAGAATCGAATGCTATAAATTAATTTATTAAATATTCAAGTGAACACACCTTCTTAGTATGAAACCTGTGAAGTGTTGACCGTCCTCCGGATTTCTTCCAAAGGCACAAAATTCTTACTTTTGGACTGTATGTCATGTTTAGCAACCGTTCGTACCACCATCTGTCAACTATTGCACCTGTAATTTTAAAAAAAAATTGGTATAACAACCATAACAAGATGCTACCAAAATGTTTTGTTTATAATAGGTATTTGTTTAATCATCGAACGACATGAGAAACTTTTGGTTTAATGCTAAGAATATTGCATTAACAAATATCAAATCCGTTTTTTTTTAATATTTAGATCAGCGGGATGGTCAAAGGGTCAAATTATTATAGATGGCTATCGTCCAAATGATTTATGGGTATCATCAAAAGCAATTCCATAAAGAGATGCGAAACTCTATCGATCTTACTCGAATAAAGGAGAAAGGACAGGGACAACAGATATTCCCTAATAGGATCTGATATAACCCTAATACTCTAATAAATGTTTCAAATTTTTATACGTGTATTACTTATTTTCCTTATTTCCTATTACACCATATTGATTGACTACATTTCTTTTTACTTATTTCTCAAACATTTTTCCTTAGCTAGCTTTTAACAGCCATGACACTAATACCACAGACAATACTTAGAATTTACTCATAGATACTACCATAGACATTGCCATAGACACTATGTGAACATTGTATTTCAACATACTCACTTACTGAAATACAAAAGCGTAAGAACGCGCGGTTATTGCTGTTTTTATGGTTGCGGAATAAAATGTGTTCTGCAAATATGAACAATAAAAGTAAGCCTTTTTAAAAATTATGTTATACTAGCTGTTGCACGCGACTTCGCCCGCGAAACTTAATAAAATATAGCCTATGTTACTAGCTGATAATATAGCTTTCTATGGATGAAAGAATTTTCAAAATCGATCTAGTAGTTTTTGAGTTTATTCATTACAAACATACAAATCTTCTCTCTTTATAATATTAGTATAAACTTAAAGTTCTAATTAAGTGCTTCCGTCGGACAATTTTTACTAGATCACATTTGAAGAGGGTATAAGAAGCCTGAGTAAGCAATGTCTCAGTGGCCGTTGATTACCTTGTGGCGATCGAAGCAGCAATCCGTCATCGCGTACCTCCATGAAACACAATTCGCGTGTGCCTGAGCTCAGTTCGCGTATTACAGTGAACATCGCCCTTCGCAGCAGACGTGACCCCAGCGGCTTCAGATCAATGTCGTTACCGTGCTGAAATTTAGGAATCACACTCTATCTTTCTGCTCCACAAATATCAGAACACAAATCCCAAAAGACACAAATCTTACCAGCGAATGCACCACATCGAGAAGATGATTAACCTCTTGGCTGTATATCAGTCCTATGTGACTCTTCGCCAATAGTCTACGCACTTTGTTTCGAATTATATCAGCGTCCACTCCGAACATCACCATTGCCGCAGTCAAATTGTACAGGGCCGTTGACAGAAGCCTGTCCTCTTCTTGCTCGAGGCGTTTCCGTTCGGTGTCGCTGAGACACTTGTACCTCTCCATCATTTCGTTGGCTCCCTGGTCCATGCCGATCATGTCTCGTTCCTGACTCACTGCGTCCAAAAACGCATCCTCCCAAAACTGCATTTGGTCCCACAGGTTCGACCTTTCCTTACCTTTAAATTGCAATAACACAGCCGATGTATATTTGTGAACTTAGTGATTGAATTTTTTTATTGCAGCATAAGCATCGTGGTTTCCCAATGATGTTTCCATACACAATTAAAGCATTAACATATGGAACTATATAGACGATCCGTATTCGAACCAGTGTCTGTCTTATGCATTACTCGTGCTGAACGTTCTCCAAAATATTAATTAATTTATATGACTCATTTCATTTATATTTATATATTTTTTGTAACGTTTAGTCTAGTGGCTGGTAACCAACGAATCCCACTAGGGGCAAATGTTTATGTGTTAACATTTTACCTTTGTATCTGAGTCATGGATGTTTTGTATTTATATAAAAAAAAGTGATCTATTTATATTAGTATATCAGCTGTCTGGTATCCATAATACAAGCATTAGTTGCTTAATATGGAAGTAGATGGTGCTGTGTTGAATGTGTGAATATATTTATTTATTTGTAGATTGTTCTAAAAAACACAGTCGTCAATGTAAGCGAGATTATGATTAAAGAATTGATGAGTTACCGATGAGTCCTTGGTAAAGATAAGTGCGGGCCGAATCCGGCGACGTTACAGGCGAAGTGACGGGCGCTCCGGATGGGGGACGATATCCGCCGCCCAGGGAGGACTTGGAGGACCACACGCTGCCCGTGCGAGGCTTTCCGCTCGCCCCGGGGACTTCCCCGACGCGACCGATCTATCCACATACCGTAACTATTTTAAATTTCTTTTATCTTTATTTAATATTGTGTTCAGCTATTTTTAAGGTAAAAAAAGTCCGTTATTTGCAATAGGTTTTAAGTAAACATGTGTATTTATTCTTATATTATTATCGTAATGAGTGCTGTGTGACTGTGTTTCAATAAAAAATAATAATAATAAAAAAATTACGGTGCACACTTTTTCAAAGCCTGGATAGTCGTGAATCAATATCGTCTTTATCGTTATAATGATTAAGTCCGAAATTAACAAGGAGAAATCGTAAGTAGGTTTCTAATGAATAAGTTATTCAAAATAAAAAGTACTTTAAACTTTAATTATTTGAAAAATATCGCATCGAAGTTGTAAATATTTAATTTGGACGAGAAATGTGGGCTTTAAAGTAATGAAGTAGATGGTCTAGTTAGATGAAAATCTGCTAAGCGTTTACTATATATTACATGATACTCTACATAATTGAACTACTAATGGTTTAATAAAAGGATGTAAAGTCCAAGATTGCAGTTCCCAGATCTACGTTATTTTAGGAGACTAACTATGCAATTAAGAAGGTATGTGTATTAAAGTTATATAAAACTAGCTGAGCCCGACCACGGTTCGCTGTGGTTTTCTTTAATGTTCAAAACTCAGCGGCTGCCATGATAACGGCTAACTGCCACTTTAAATGTGACAGCGGTTACCATTGGCCAGTTAGTTCTCCTCGGTTTCGGCAGATGGCGCCGTGAAAAAGCTATTTTTTGCGATCGAAATTAAATCTATAATATAAAAATGAATCCCTAAATGTGTTGCTAAGCACAAAACTCGAGAACGGCTGGGCCGATTTTAATTCTGTCTTCACTCATGGATAGAGAGATAATCAGGGAAGGTTTTTACGTAAAAAAATGCACCCGGGCGAAGCCAGGAACGAGTCGCTAGTTATAGATATAAATAATATCAATCCTTGAAGCGGATTTCAAGTCAATCCGTCGGCTAGTTTTCGAGTTTTTGAGACATAAACCAACACAACACAAATACCAAATTCATAGTAAGATAGCTGATTTTTACATATGCTAGGCCTCAACTTCCGCCAGATGCTTTAAAGATGGTTCCATAACTTCTTAAGTACATATTAGATTAGATGATTAATTATCAAAATTTCAGCTTTCCTAAAACGACATGGGTCTGGGGACTCTCGGATCTCACTCTAGTACCATGCATTCAAGTCCCTAAAGACAACACTGAGGTGACTTACATTGAGGAATAGGACCTCAGTGTCGGAGAGGTTTGACTTAAACGAGGCGCGGTGGTCGAGGAAGTTGGCACGGTTCGTGGTTATGGAGCCGCTCTCGTCGGCCGAACATTCAGACGAGAGCGCCGCCTGTACCCACAATATACACCTAAGAACTTTTTAGGGATTGCCCACAGTGACTAATTTTGGATGCTAATTCTTAATACCTGTACGTGCACGTCACAAAAGTGAAAAGACGCAAGCAACCGTAGTTCGAATGGGAAGAATGGAGGGTATAACGAAATAAACGAATATATAGATCTTTCCTATGTGAATTTGATCTACAATATTTCATCCGACTCAGCTGGCCATCTGATAATTGTTTTTTTTTTCTGCTGTAATTTTGAATTTCAGATCTGTCTCAGCTGTAATACTTGATAAATTTATGTTTTTTCATGTTTTCTAACGTGAAAAAAAAAGAAACACCGAAATCATATCCGAATGTTGGCATTCTGGCAATTTAAAGACGTATTGAGAGGATAGCCTATTTTTGAATTGATAATATGACAATTCGAAGTTTCGGAATTACAAGATAGTTTCTGGAATTTCATATAATATTATGAGTCCTGACAGGGATGAAACTGGATTACAAAATCCTTTACAAGTTAGACTATTAATGGGAAAAATTGGTACTGTTACAGCGGGAAAAATGGGTTACTAAGATTTTGTAGTAAAATTGATTGGGGTTAGTAACTATAGATCCTCAAAATATTATAGCGATGTCAATTTATACATTAACATACAAGAAATTAAGTACATGCTGGGTTACCTACAAATATGTATAAAATATTACAGACGTACACACGTTTATGTAGATATATTATTACAGGAGATATTATTAGTCGTACAAGAAATATTATACCGACTAAAATTAGTATCCATATCAACCCAAATCATCATACAATTTATTTTTTAATTCAAAAGTAATATTATTACTACAGATTTGGTCAGTTTTTAATATATATTTGGAATATTGTGTCCGATACAATATATCGGAGTATCGGAAACATGTATAAAGCAGAGGAATAAATAGAAATTAATTATTTTAGAAAATTTACTAAAATATCCTAACCTTCTTGCGATTTTTTAAAAATTGGGAGCAAATATAAACCGCATTCAATTCGCAATTGGATTTTTGTTTATACAATAATAATATAATAAACTTAGGTATTTAATATTAAATAATTTTACATTTTTTAATAATAATTTTATTGTGTAATACTCACGTCCGAATCGAACGAGGAAAGTTTGCTGAATAAGAAGTTCCTTTTCTGGTTCAACAGGTCTTTGAACATTTCCGTGGTGCTCTGCGCTTCGTTACTATCCATCTCTGGATAGTTCACTATAGGTATATCTGAAACATCATATAAAACATTATATGTTTCTACATTAATATTGAATAATCTTAGGTAACACCAAAAAAGAAACTCAATTAAAGAAGTAATCACTTAACTAGACACTAGACTAGAAAGCTGTTTGTTATGTTCCAAGGTGTTGGTTACACTTGGACGGTTATATTCGTCCAAGATGTTGGTTGGGTATATTTTGACGATTATATTCGTCCATGGTGTTGGTTATATTTGGACAGTAATATTCGTCCAAGGTGTTGGTTATATTTGGACAGTAATATTCGTCCAAGGTGTCGGTTATATTTGAACAGTAATATTCGTCCAAGGTGTTGGTTATATTTGGACAGTAATATTCGTCCAAGGTGTTGGTTATATTTGGACAGTAATATTCGTCCAAGGTGTCGGTTATATTTGAACAGTAATATTTGTCCAAGATGGTTATATTCGGAAAGTAATATTCGTCCAAGATGTTGTTTATATTTTGACGATTATATTAGTCCAATGCGTTGGTTACCTGAATGTGAGGACTTGCGCGAGCTCGCAGCGGAGGAGTTATCGGATGGAGCGGAGGAGGGGGCGCGAGGGGCGAGTCCTCCCCCTCCCGTTCCCCCCGCAGCCCCCTCTCGGCTCCAGTAGTGCGTGTGCGCCATCTCGGCCAGTTGGAAGACGGAGGCCATGCCGCCCAGACCGAAGTTGGAGTAAGTGTGCTCCAGTCCGTGCACCACAGCCTGGAGCACCTTCACCGTTCCCTTCCACACCGGTTTACTCACGAACTGGCACAATCAACCGAATACGTAAGTTACAAATGATTAACACAATATACATTCAACTTCATCGAAATATTCTTTGAATGAATTAATTGTTAAGTAATGTATGTATATTGAATTAAAATATTTTCATAATTCATAATCCATATGGATTATAAAACTGTGGCACTGTATATAAGTATTGTTAAGTGTTAACTTACCACATCTTCGACCCTATCGATCGGCGGCGTTTTCTTGTTGAAGTTCTTGTTGAGTTTACTGAGCACCATATTTCTGTACGACTCGTCTTCCATCAACTTCTTGAGGCGGTTTAGCTTAAGCCAGCCGACCCCCTCGCCATCCAGCACATGTTCGATAAGCTGTCGAAACATGTTTCAAATTAATATTGATGAAACTAATTGCTCTGTGTTGAAAATTTTTTAGGTACTTAGATAAAAAAAAACTGTATTTTATGTCTTCAAAAGAGAGTTATAAAGGGTGGCACAGGTTGACGGTTTACTTGTTGCTAGGTAGCTAACGTCGCCTAAGGACACAAGCAACACTCGGGGGTGCTGCCAACCCAGCAGGACTTTGTTTTTGGCTCGTTTGGAGAATCTTGTTTAAAGCTCCTAAATTAGAGAATAGTTGAAAAGTGTGTACTTACGTCATTGAGAAATGCCTGGTTCTCTGTGTTGGCGGAAGTGCGTTCGTGAGGGGCGACGGGCGGTGTGGGGGAGGAGTGTCGAATGAGGGGCGTCCGCTGCACCTGCCCCCGGGCCCCAGGTGAAAAAGGCCCGAACGACGCCGGCAGAGGCCCCGGACCCCCTCCGCCGGGGCCGCTCGTCGTCTTAGCCTGCTGTTTACCTGCAACATGCGCACACAAAGTGACGTCAACTCTTCCACCATTTTATGATAAGGAGCGATAGGCGGGCTGACAGATTATAGTTTGGCCGAAACCGCAGCATCACTCCGGTATTTCGTTATTATTAGACTCGGAATTTCCGGATATCAGGTTTCACTTTCTGAATCCATCGGCCGTTTCGGTTTTTCTAGAGACTGCCGCCCCAAAGGAAAAATATATAAAGGAAGACCTAAGAAAAGATGGCTTGACGACGTAACTTCTACTGCTGGAAATGACTGGATGGTTAGAGCAAAGAATAAAATCAACTAGAATAAGATGGGGGAGGCTTTCACCCTACAAGGGGCCATATCTTAAATTAAATAATAGAATTTGTTTTTCTCTCTTTAATCTCTAGGTATTTTATTGTGATATGGATAAATAAAAAGCTTCATTATTATTATTATTATACCGTCGCCAAATAACACAAATAACGTAGAGGTATAAAATGCGATTTCTAATTATTCTAAATTAAGATAAAGGTTAACAATGGGCTCCGGTATCTCTTACTCAGTCTCAGAAAGATAACAGCTCATATACTGTTATTTCTCCATCGACTTCTGTAAGTTTATAACTGTCATTTTACATCAAGGATGGGGTTTGAGATCTATTGTCTAACCTTTAGTACCGAAGAGATCGCTAAACATGCTGGAAGTAGAAGCAGCAAGCCCGTTCAGATCAGAACTGATATTGGAGAAGAAATCTCTGTGGGTGGCAGCTAGAAGGTTAGCTGTCTGCAGCGCAGTGGAATCGCGTCTTCCACTAGGCCCCGTAGCAGTGGCGGCACCCCCCGACCCTGGAGAATCTTGACTCTCGCCCTTAATTAAAGAAATAACCTTCGGTTTATATTTTCCTTATCCTCATTAAAGCTTAAAGCCACGTACATGAGATATTTAACCAAAAGACTTAATTAAGAAACGAAACATTAAAGAGCCAGACAAAAGAAACTAAATTGTTAAACAATGTTTGTTACTGATTTTTATCAAAAACACGTCAAAACATTTAACATAAAATGTTTCAACAGTTTCGATCTAATTTCTCTAAAAGATTTTGCCTGTTTTATATGCAAAGGTTATACACAAACCAACACTTTATGTATATAGATGAAGAAAATAAAGTTAAATAATAAATTCCAAGTAATAAATCAATGCAAAGTTTATGTATTTAACAATAAAATGTTTTCAGACTTCTAAAAGTTCTCAAAACGAATTCCTACCTTCAACAACCCTTTCTTGGCAGCTACTTCCTTGGCACTCTTGGTGAGATCACCAAGTGTAGATTTACCGACGTACGTTAGGTCTTCGAAAGTGTTCTTGCTGACGGCTGTTGCAGTTTTACTGGCTTCTAAGGCCGTCTTTGACGCTTCCTGCATACTCTTGGAGGCCTCTTCTGCGGCCTTTTTCGCATGATGAGTGATCTAATGGGTCGTAAACGTAGACTAAATTATAAAATGTGATTTTAAAGTTCCACTGGACTCTCGGAATGTCATACTAACATACAAAACACATACAAAAACGCAGGTTTATGAAGTATTCAAAAGTGCTAATACGGATAACGTTACGGTATTTCAAAAATAATATTTTGTGATCAGTTGCTCAGTGCTGTCAGTGGTTTTTGCATGTGTACTGTGCTGTGACGTCTTATATAATATTGTAAATGTCCGACACCAGAAGAAAATGTTTTTTGAATAGCATCATGTAAACTTAAATAAAGTTCCGCAAAATTCTAAGTTAGAATTTCTAACAGTACCTACTGAGTGTGTCACGAGATTACGTCACCAAAATGGTGGCCAGTCGCATTAGTAATTTTTCTGACTTTATATTTCTTATTCCTTATTGACGTGTAAATTTTACTAGCTACAATAATTATTCCATAAAAGAAAAAATTTTTTTTCATGGATATCTTTTTTCTATTGTATCATGCCTATGTATATGTCGTTTCGTTTGTGTAGAAACATTTGAGTGTCTATAAATGCAAATGTTGAGTTACCTCTATCTCACTCTCAAGGCGGATTCTAATATATGTGAATGAAATGACATTATTTACATTGAATTAAAAATAATTATTTAAAATTACAAACTATATTTAGTAAAATAAAGCAATAGTTTTATTATTATTACTCGAATTCTTTGAATAATAAGATACTTAAAGAATTTAAATCTTTAAAAAATTACACATATGATATGTGAATAATATTACTGACTTCGTATGGATGAATTTTTTTCTGCAAATTGTATGCATAAACTTTCCTCATTTTATTTAAGCGGTTATCACACTTTACAATTTGAAGGATTCAAATTTAGGAAATTGGAAAGTGTAATCGCAGTTAGAACAGATTGGATCCAATTTAGATTTTATCTATTTTCAATTCTATGTCTTCGATTTAGAAATCAATTTAGTGTAGTGTGATCACTAAGTTCACTACTTAGGTTCCTAAATTGGACTCCTTCAAATTGTAAAGTGTGATAACTGCTTTAGCGAAAACCGTAACAAAATCCATTGGGTAGTTTGTAAGAAATCAGTGGAGGTTTAAATAGACAGGGACGGACAGGGTCTATATTTTATATTATGCATAGAATATATAGACTAGACATAACTAGTAGATATTGAATATAGATGAGAAAAGATACTGCACAGTGATGTCAAGCTTGCAGCAAAAAAAAATTTTTTTAGGTATTTAAATATAATTAATAATAGGTTTTTGGATACATGTACTCAGGTATCAAACTACACTTACTTATAAAATTAGTCTGTTTTTTTTTAACCACAGATCCATAATTTTCATCCACGTATCGGATCTCCAATGGTATATTTATAGGCGTGATAATGTTTTAAAAGCAATACTTAGTTTATTGATGATTACTATTCGAAATATGCTTACTATACTTAGTTGCTTGAAACGTGCACAGGTGGCTGAAATACGTGTTTTTATAATACAGAAAATAAGCGTTTGTAGCTATTGAAAAATGTAAAACTTTAGCTATATTATTATATACTATTGAATTTACTAGGCTACGTTATTTGCAAGCTAAAATCTAAAAGAGTAGCTAGTTTTTAAGTGTTAAAGCTTAGTATGTTAAAATCAAATGCCTTTGAAACTTGTCTCAGTACTTTGTACCTGTCCGAAAGGCGCGAATAAATTTTTTTCATCCGCATCGGTCACTTTTCCTTTCTTTTAATTTGAATAAACGTGAAATTTATTAAAGACAACACATAATAACAATAATATTTAAATGAATATAAAAAATCCACAAACAAAAATAAAACATTAAAAACAATTGGTGAAATAACTGAGGCATAAATTTTATTTACAGGAGATTCGTTGTTCGAAATTTAAAAATCAATTTGGAAATATTTTAAAATTGTAGAAGCTACAATTGCAGTATGCTGACCTTGTCCATGTGTGCCAGTAATCCTTCCTGACTGGTTTGGCGAGTTGTCTCCCGCACCAACTCCTTGGCCTGTGCTGCGAACTGTTCTAACAGGGAGCTCTGGGAGGCTTGCCTTGATACTCCACTTCCCTGTACAGACCCATCTCATTATCACATAGCAACCAGAGTAGCCTTAGATTAATTCACATAGTAATGACCTCCCTTACAGAACCCTTACATCACCATTTTTTACAGAAGTTTTTTGATGTGTAAAGGATGCTAGGGCCTTCTTGTGTTGTATCGTCAGCCTGTCTGCCAACTTTTATAACACATAAAGTCATAGTTAATACAATGCACATAATGGAAATCGGTAGTCCATGAAAATAATTATGTGAAATTATAATGGAAGTCTCAAAATGTCTCGGCGGGCTTTATGGTTATGGTTCAAATGGAAAATGCTAACTCAATGTACGGATATTAAATTCTTATTAACCCCCAAAGTAAGCATTATTATTCATATACCATTGTATGCCCCCCAAAGCAAGCAGTTTTATACATACACAATTGCTCCTCAAAGTGAGCAATTATACATATACATTGTATGCCTTCCTAAAGTAAGCACTATTATAGTCTTATGTTATAGATAACTATACAATGGACTGAGGCAAAAATTTTCACGAGATCAGAGTTAATTTACAAAATTGGCCAAGGTAAGCACCTTACTCACTCAACCGATATACTCGTCAATGAATATCAATAATAATAAATATCAAATTATCAATGGTAGGGAAGTTAGAGCAGCGTTGAATGAGCTGTTCTACCTTGACGTGTGATGCGTGTGAGGCGTGCGAGGCGTGAGAGTGAGCGAGTGAATGATGCGAGGGAGTGAGGGCCCGCTCCGAGTCACTCGCGCTGGAGTCAGCGGCGGGAGGCACTCGTGCGCCACTCATCACCGTCTTCGCGGTGGTCGTCGAGTTGGAGTCGGACTCGCGGCCGAAACTTCCGCTGTCCGTGTCCTGTGCCGACACGTTTCATTCACTACAATTTTGACTTGGGATAGTCTCTTTTTTTTTTAATAACAAACTAGTACCAAAAATTTTCACTGCATTGCTATTGGTCCATAAAATCCGTTTACCCAATAAGAACGCGCCTAAGATGTAAGTCCCGCTTGTTAAAAAAAGGCCTATAGGCTATAGGCCTTAATTTACTGTTTCAATGTGGTTGCTTCACGATCTAAACGTTACAAAAGATAAACAAGTCACTACTGTGGTCGGAGTACACAAAACTGTTAACAATTGACACGACGAGAGTATAACTTACGCTTTTCTTGACAGGAGGTTGTCTATTATCCGCTGACTCGCCCGATTGTGGTCTGGGGATGTCTTCGTTGCCCTCGTCGTCGGAGAGTTCGCTGCCATCCGAACTGGAGGGAGATGGCGAGGAGGAAACTCGAGTTTCCTCCTTCCTGGGTGCCACCTCGTCTTCCTCATCGCCGTACCTCAGGGAAGAAGGAGGGCTGTATACCTGAGATAATTTATATTTTCAAATATTTTGGTATAGTTGGATATCTCGAATATCGAAAGCTAGGTTAAGTATATCATAGCTCAGTGTATTTTATGACGTGAATATTTCTTTGAATTTTTGTTTTTCATAGTGAGAGGCAATTCAGAAAACTGATGATAACAAATTCGAGGGATATCTACAGTTTGATGCTGTAGCTACATATCTATCATCTGGATCCAAAATTTATTTACACCACTCATACCCGTTTTCACCAACACTCACCTAGAGTTAGGGAACACATAAAGCCGGCTATTCACGGCAGTCACATTCACTATCCTTCATGAAGTGCCGAACTGCAAGGCGGACTGCCGTGAACGGTCGGCCTAAGTAGTAGTTAGGTGTTCCCTAACTCTAGGTGTCTGTTGGTGAAAACGGGCATTAAAGTATCAAATATTTTTTGGTGTATATAGTATATTCTATACACATTCTACATACGCTCAAAAAATACTCGTAACGAGATTCAAGTGGCTTCAACGGTAAAGGATAACTTTAACTAAAGCCTTAAGTGTTTAAATTAAGAATTTTCGAAGGACAGGAAAGTCTGATGCATAGCACACACAAATATCTACCTAGTAACAATTAATGGCATACCGTTTTCGGATCCAAAGAAGAGGATAAAGTCATTGGAACTTGTACTACGGCGCTGTACGTCTCGCCTACTGTATGCTGCTGATGGCTATTAGCGCCTGGAAACAAAAATAATATCATTGAAATAAGTTTTTAAAAATCGTACTGACAATTATCACCTTTCGACTAAAATGGTTTGGAAAAATTGAAATGTTTTCGGGATAGATAGACTTTATATTAAAGAATCTTCGCTGATATAAAGTACCTATTTAGTGATGTTAATTTTATTATTTCTGTAATGTAATTTCCATTAAATATCGGTCAAATAGTGACAATTTGAGGCCCACGTGATTACCTTACCTGGTGATAAATCGGATGAAACCATTTCAGAGACGAAATCGCTGAGTGACGAGTAAGAAGAACTCGTGCTTTCAGCGGCATCAGAGTCGGAACCACTCTCGTCTGTGTAACAAAATAGTTCAATGAATCAATGTTTCAAGGTAGAATAACTTCAAATTGGCTTAGCGCTGTGTCTCAAGAATCCCGGGCTCAATTCCCGACAGCATTTGGAAATTAACTTTTCAAAATTGGCTCTAGTCTGGATATAGGAAGTCGTGGCAAGGCACACGACGTATCGCGGTCATTTGCGCAGAACATTTGGCGGCAGTATCCACATCCTTACACAAGATCAGCGAGAAATAACAGCATGTTGGCAGGGATGCCAGAGCTCATTCTCATTGTTCTTTAAATATTACCAATACATGCTGTGATCAATTTTTTTTTTCATGAAAAATAAAAGAAATCAATTGAAAAACGCGAACGAAACACAAACTAAAGCAGAATTGAAAATGAGCTGTATAGGAGTACCAGTAGGCTGGTTTTCATGGCGTTGCAGCTCTCTTAAGGCTCCGTTAAGCGAGCTGCCGTCGTCCCAGACGGCGAAGCGAATGGGCTGCAGTTGGTCAGCGAACCACTTGGACTTATCGCCCACTTGACGAGGGTCTAACACCCCAGTCTGCACTCGCAGGAACGCCACGTTGCACGGCGTCAAAGACCACTCCGCCAGGAACTCCACGGCCTTTGCACACACATTTTTCATACATTTATTTGTCACGTATGCATACACTATATCTGCGTACTCAGTCATTTACAGCGTCGTAGAATGGTGATAATATTTTGCTTAGTATAATTGTAAATATATTCAATATAAATAGAACATACAATTGCTGAGTCATCTTGACAACCTCACTTAGCAATTACAGCCATTAAAGTTTGGTAGGACTTTATAATTGTCTTCTTGGACACTATGGTATGTGTAATTTTTAACTGTTTCGTTCTCTCACAGTATAAAATTCGTAAAATATTTTAAAAAGTTTTCATTGGATTATCTTCATTTCGGTGTCTTCATTTGGTCCTTCGAGTCAGGTATAAAAAGGCAGCAAGCGTATTCAAAAATCGTTACTTAAACCAAGTATGCCATTGCACCAATTTAGAATGTGCTTATAAATCGATCAATTCATAAATTATCAACTAAACTTAAGTGCGAGATATTAGTAAAATCTATTGTTTCTTTATAATGAGAGAGAGAATAGTAAAAGTCATCAAGGAAAATTGCGAAAGCGAAAGTGTACAAACCTGTGTTCTCGCGAATTTGTTTAAAAACGCAGTGGTCCTGGGACGCGAACGCAGGAAGCTGTTAATCTGAAAAGCGACGACTGGACGCGGGTAGAGGCGCAAAGTGCGAGTGTGCTCCATGAAGTTCGCCAAAATGTTTTGAGAATTGAAAAATCGAACCTGTTCAAATTTTATTCAATTTTAATAGCTTCCACATTGCTCAACACATCTAGTTGCTCAAAAAACTAGTTTAATATACTAGCAAAGAATAAAATTAATTTAAATACAGAGATAATTCAAAATCCCTCTTTGCATTCTTTAAAAACCTCGCTAGCATCTCAAAAACGAAAATCATATATTCGTAAATTTGGTTAATATGTACACCTATGTAGATATTACACCTTAGTAACAACTATGTCGTGGGCTTCGCCAGTAATTGTCACACAGGTTTATTATCTGAATTAATATGTAGTATACTTTTTGTCCTAGAAAAATGTTAGGTTACAAACTTTTGCATTTATAATATATGTAGGACAAGTAAGGGGGAATAAGATGTTTACCATTGCAACTCGCGTGGCAATGTCGACAGAGTCCACGTCGTTCCCATAGATGAGTGGGTTGAAAGGCTGCGGGGGCTGTTGGTGCTTTTGTGGCGTGTGGCCAACACTGGCCGCACCGGCGCTGGCCACGGAAACCCTTCTACTCTCCGGAGTACTGTGCGGTAATGACTGGGCTCCTTCCGATCCAGATCGGTAGTTAGGTGGTTGTACCCTGACAAAAATTATCCAAGATTCATTCATTGTTAGGCACAATAGAAAACCAGACTAAAGCAGGATTGGTGGCAAGTTAGAAATCCTGCAAACTAACATCAGATAATATTTTAAAAAGAAGAAAATGACACACATTTATGGTCGAAGGTACGCAAAGGCACAGGTATGTGTGTAAGGATTTATTAAGTAAATTAATATGCAAGCAAAAAGCTAATAATTAATTAAAATATTATTTTTCCCATTAGTTAAGACATAGTTAATGAGATAACATATTATTATTAAAACCAGATATTATATTAAATATACAATTTTAAATTATTTACTTGGAATTATAGTAGGTATTGCATGCTACGTTAAATTTTAGCTAACTAAATTAACTCCTATTATGCAATAAAATCCTTTTTTTTATTTTACCCTCATACTTATTCATTCACAATTTAATTTTAATGCTACCACAGACCGTTAAATTTACATACTTTAGACACGGACCCTTTTTTTTATATTAAAAAGAGCGGCAGGCAAGTTGACGGTCCACTTGATGGTAGCAACAATATAGAGGTTTCAGATGCGTTGTTGAAACTATAAGAATTTGTTTGTAGCACTCTTAAAAAAGCCCATAATCTAGGTTTGATGTTCGTAGGAGGTTGGCATGTAGATATTGGTATTGGTTATAAAAAGGAGACTTCGATTAGATTTAATTACACCTTTTTAATAAAACAATCAGCTTACGGCCTGCTAATGGACGCCGACATAGACATGACATAGACAATATAAATAAATAAATATCTTCACACATTCCACACAGAACCATCTAGTTCCAAATAAAGCAACTATAGGCTTGTATTATAGATACTATACAGTTGATATACTACATAGATTACTTTTTTTTGTAAATACATATTATAGATACAAACATTTCATGAAAATGTTATACATAAACATTTGCCCCTAGCGGGATTCGAACCCGCGACCGTTTGGTTAACAGCTACGGTTACTAACCACTAGACCAAATGTGTAGTCAAAATATAGTCTACATAGTATATAATGACAGAGATACATCACACTAGGGTAGGCTAAAAGAGGGCAAGTATTTCGTCAGCCTGATTGTCATACTTCACCAAAAACTTACTTGAGAGTCGCTCCTCCAACGCTGTCTCTTCTAGACGGCATCAGGGTCGCGGTAGCCTGCTCAGCTGAACTCGTAGTGAGGCTGTTCAATGCCTACCACCAAACAAACCCACCATATAAATACATTACAGTAACTAACACTATAAGTTAGAAATTAGAAAAGTTTAGCTCAAATAATACAGCGTCATTATATAATTTACAAAGTTATAAAACCGCCAAACATTTGCTACACTTTTATGCTAATACTTTAAAAGCATACGAGCATAATTTGTCAAAAAACTGCTCTGCTCTGAACATTATAAAGTTTGTTTAAAATGTATTATTAAGTACATTAAAACTACACTTTTAAGAGAACAACAATATTTTTATTATAATATAAAATAGCAATCCACTACATTTACACATTCCATTTAAAGGCGCTTTATAGCGGACAGACCATTCGTCAAAAGATAGCACAAACACAAGTCATAGTCATGCTGAACACAAAACAGTAAAATGACTGAATTATGTGTTAATTAAAAACATTACAAAATGAACCTAATTTAAAGACCTTTAAGTCGAAAGACGCTTTCGGGATCACAGGCATTTTTGGCAGAATTCATTTTGATTTTTATTTACTTATTTATTATTTTTGTGTATGATTATTTGACTTACCAATAATGTAAGTTGTGTTGTATTTGATAACACTTGCCCTAATATTTTTTCTAAATAAAAATCAAAAATTTTTTTTACTCAATTAGATAGATGGTGTGGTCCTTCGAGCCGGACAAAATTCGGACTCTCTGGTACTTTAAGTGTAGAACTTTAGTAGGGCAACTATATTTCTAAATATATATAGAAAGAAGTTGAAAGCTCAAGAAAAATGTATTTAGGGAAAATAATGAGTAAAAATGTTTGATATTATTTTCTGCGG
This sequence comes from Synanthedon andrenaeformis, assembly GCA_936446665.2. Classification (NCBI taxonomy): domain Eukaryota; kingdom Metazoa; phylum Arthropoda; class Insecta; order Lepidoptera; family Sesiidae; genus Synanthedon; species Synanthedon andrenaeformis. The sequence continues at coordinate 13,281,746 of OW387781.2, read as the reverse complement.
AAAAATTGCCCATCTTGTTTTGAGTATGTGCAGTGTGTCACGTGTCTAACACTTACTTCAGTCAATAACATTCAAATGCGCCTCCTCTTAGAATTTATAGTAGTGTATGTATGTTCGTAGATGCAATGACTGAATTTTGAAATCATAATATAGACAAATAAATGAGATTTGACGAAAAATTCTAAAAGGTTGGCACGTAAGTATTTCCAGTGAAGTGTATAAGGGCCGGAACATTGGACACAAAGTTTGCATTAATGGCTAGTTAATATTTCAAAACTTACACATGTTATTATATATTTATTTTACAATATAAATATATACTTTCATATACATACACGATGAAATTCACATTTCCTTAAGGCGCGAGAAGCATAAAAGCGTGCACCGCCACCAACTTTTGACAAATATTGGTCTCCAATTCAAAATATTTTTGCATAGATTTTTCCCCCAAACATTGGCTCCAATGTTTGACGGCCAAAGTGTGCAGTATGTAAGAAAGAGATAGAATAATATTTACACCAGTTCCCGCACTATCCATCAGATGCGTGGCCTAGCGTCGGGAGAAAAGTGATGGCGAATGTTAGTGAAGATTTAAAACGAAATATTTTTTGTAGTTTGAAATACAATGATAAAAACGATAGTGTTGAACGGAGCATAGAATTGTTCACGAAATTTTCAAGGCAAAATTATATGAAAATTTCAATTAGTAAACCCAGGCACTTGAGGGTAAAATTTACACTGTACAATAAGTCCCAAGAAAGATGAGTTGCTTTACGGTATTTGTTGATTCCAAAAATCCATACATACATAAAAAATAATTTCGCCAATTTTTTTTGGGCTAACGTAACCCTTTCTTGTGTCTTTCTAATGTGCAAAATGATTTACGCCTAATTTCCGAGAACAAATTCCACACTCTCAACTGAAAATAACAGTGATAGGTCCAATTAAAAGCTATAAACAGGTTGTACATTGAATCTGTCATGTTGAGCATTCACTTGAAACAGCGGCGTAGCGACACCGACAATAATGCGCTGACGAATGCGTGTTTTAAAAGATAAGTGATTAGATAGATTAATAGAAAACGTCATTGTAAGCATACATATTTAAAATATCGGTTAATTAAACTCGGCACCTGTTTCAAGTGGTTTTTTAAGACGGTTCCTTCGGGTTCAGGCAATGGGGGACAATCCTGTTCGCTTCCAGGTGGACATATTAATTTTGTCGAGTCTAGATCCACAAGCCAAATGTCGTCGGGCAGTCTGCAATAAGAAGTCATAACAGAATAATATATATTTGTATCATCATCATTATCATCAATCTGTGCCTCTCCACTGTTGCATATAAGCATCTCCTGAGGTTCGCCACCACGCACTTCCTGCGATGCCTTTCAGGTCGTCTGTCTATCTGTCCATTTGACCATGATTGAAAATTTATTGATATAACTTAAAGCTCGGTTAATAGCTACTAAACAAAAAAAGGAATTTTGTTAATGAGCCGACATGTCTTTTAAATATATATTAGACTGTCTGCAACCTTTTCGCATTAGGAAGAATTCCAATCTTGCACACAATTATATACCAAATATAAATTTTATCAACTTTAAAAAGGAATATTCCTTTTTAGGGTCGATAAAATATGATGTATGATATCATATTTTATCAATCTCATTCTCTTTTGTTTTACCAAAAAATTTCTTTTTTTTTTTATTAAAGATGGGTTGGCTCTTGGCCAGCATCCAGCCGTGTAGTGAAAATGAAGCCTATGATGGAGCGAGGTCACCCAGAAGATGCCTATTCACTAACTTTAAAAAGATTTGGGTTATATGAGCTCCGAAACACAGACGCTGACAGGGAGTTCCAATCTGTTTAAAGGGTTTAAAACTCACTTGAAATTCTTTTTGTAAGTGAGGAAGGTGGCCGGTATGCCGATGAGGAAAGGTGTTGGAGCCAAGAGCAGCTGTTCAGCGCAGCTCATGCAGCTCGGCAGCAGTGGGATGGCAGGGAACATGTACTCCAAGGGGTACAACATCGCCACAAGAGCCATCACCGACATTGAGAGGGCGTTGTAGTCTCGGGACTGGACGACCACTTTGTTCTCTAAGATGATCAGCGTCAGAACCTTGAGACACGTGTCTACTCCTATAACAAGAATTGATGTACGAAGCTGATTACTTAATAATTGTAAAAAAATTTTAACAAATGTGTTTTGGTTATATTTTAAAATTTTAAATGTTAGAAAAAAAGAACATTAATTTTCAAAGAGACATTTTCTTACCCAGTAATTCCAAAGGTAAGTGTAGAGGAAAATCGACCAACGAAAAGCGCGTGTGATCTGGCAGGGCGAACAAGAGCGGCGCGTGCGCAGTGGGCGACAGCACCTCTAGTTCTATCCTTGTCTTGCCCGGCACAGGCACGGGGGCGGAAAGGAGACGGAGAATCCACGTCTCTATCTCTTTCACGTCATGTAGGACTATTGTTGGCGTGTTGTCGTACGCTTGACCGGCCAATACTGACCATACTGTATCTCTGCACAAAATCAATAAATATTATTCAGACATGAATTACTATTGGACATCAGCAGTTACAGACTGGGCAATAATATCCTCAAAGAAACAACGTGTATGCTAATGCGTTTCCGTGAATTGAGAAGTATCTCAAAATTTAGAAGTATCTCAAGAGATTTTAGTAAAAGTGCATTTCTATTCCCATCCTTGTTCTTTATACTTTAGCCTATCAAGGTCGGCAACTCGATAGCGTTAAACCAATCACTAAATTCAGAACTAATTACATACATATATTGCTAAGTAAACATTCATCTCACATAAAGGCACAACCGGGATATACATTATATTAAATTTTAATCCAAGATATCATTTATCTGTGTGCCAAAGTTCATTCAAACATGATGGATACCACGATGAAATAGTTGTGATATCTTTGCAGAGTAGTTGTATTATAAATGTCACCAAACTCTTGCAAAGTAAAGTCAGTAAAGGAAGCTGTTAAACGAATATTAGTAATATTACCTAAATACTTGTCTGGAGGCACCGACGCGCCGCGGACTGGAAGACTCGTTGCATGCGTCTATTAACTTTTTAAGGATAAAGAGGCACTCTCGGAACGTTGAGAAGAATGGGTGATGGGACAACAGGCACAGCGACGTCAGGGAATGATTTCGTATACGCTGCAATCACAATAAATAGGTTAACGATACTGTCCAATACAATTAGTATTATTTTAATTTAACAAAAAACACTATGGCTAGCCATAGACGACTTTCAATAGAGATAAAGGGGAGCAGGGGTATCGGTGAGAGCTCGTTCTCAAAATCCTTGGGTCCGGCAAAATGTTAACAGCTTCATATATATTGTACAGCCACTAGCCTCGCTGGCCTTTGGGTAAAATCGTCGGTAGCTTAAGTAATGATTTCAAAAAAAATCGAATTGTTTCAATGTTGTGATTCAGTGTGGGAGTAATGTCGTTAGTTTCCTTACTCTAATACTGGTCTTCATTCTTTATCCTGTCAAGGTATCATCTATTTTCATACCGAAACGTTAATTATGTTTAAAGGCGAGGCGACGGTAACTATGAACTTTGGAAATGAACTACTATACAACTTTATTCTGGTCTGGCTCTGGAAACTAGTGGCAGGGCACACTACGCATGTCTGGCGGCAGTAACCATCCCCTTACAGAATACCACCGTGGAATAACAGTATGTGTGCTGTTGTGTTTCAGTGAGTGAGTAAGAATTGTCAGAGGCAAGCTGATTTCCCTAGATCCCTATTGTCCGCAACGCAAATGCAGCTACTATGGACCTACTTCTGTTATAGGGCGAAGGTGTAGCCTTCTGTTAAAGCTATCTACCATCAAGTGGATCGTTAGCTGGTCTGAAGACCTTTACACAAAAAAAGTGTGTGTGTCAGCTCTGACGCACGACTGCGGTTTACTTTTACAAACGATTATAAAATACATAAATTAGTAAATGAGGGTAAAAGAATGCATTTTGTCAGCTTTATTAGTTTGTCAATTTTCTCAATTCACAAATAAATATCAATGGATATAAATATATTACATGTATTGAAGCATATTTGTAGCATGTAACGCGTAACGTGTGACATGTGACATTTGATTTTACTCCCATAAATTTTCATACCCCGGGCTTATATATATATATACAGGGCGGAAAAATGAGTCGGGCCCTGGAGGGAAACTACCTTAAATCCTTAAGCTAGCTCATTTTACATAAAGGAGACATTCCTTTCTTTTTAAAAAGAAATTTTATCCTGAATAATAATCCTATCGATTAGTATAATAAAACAGCGAGTGTTCATTTTTTTTAATTTTAGTTGGTTCGAGTCCTGGGCGAGCCAAGCGAGTTTTAAAAAATCTTTGAATGCAGTTTTCTTTCTTTTTAAAAATAAAAGAATGTCTCCTTTATGTAAAATGAGCTAGCTTAAGGATTTAAGGAAGTTTCCCTCCAGGGCCCGACTTATTTTTCCACCCTGTATATAAATCCATTCTTAAGGAGTAAACTCCAAAAAAGTGTGTGTGAATGCAACTTTTAATTATAAAAAAATTAACATTTATTCAATTAGGCAGTAAATTCTACATAAAGATTGTCACACAAGTTGAATGGGTAGTCACTAGTCGGTAATGTCACCTGTCGCTTCCTGCTAGCTCTGGGACTGGGCGAGTGGGAGCCGCCACTTTCTGAGTCAGGCGCTGTGGTCGCTATCCGCGGTCCGAGTCGCGTGCTGCAGTCCGAGTCGCTCGGCGCTACGTTGCTGCTCCTATAGTCACTGGAACATACCCACGCCCTTAATATAACTGCTTCATTTTAACACTGGATTTTCATACACCTACAAGCGTTTATCAGTACATAAGTGGGTATATAAAATTTTTATGTCACGGTTACAATTTCATGATTGGTACCAGGTTGAAGCAGAAAGAAGTGCCCAATGCGTCTAAAGAAGTTTTCACTACAAAAATTGTAAAATAAATATAAATATATGAAATGTCATAACTTTCTCATTAAGTCAATGTCTTTCTATATTTAAAGAAAAAGTAAAGTTGCCGCGGCTGTCGAAAAAGGTCAACTTGTCTCAACTTGGAACTAGAAACTGCTCTAATCATAATCTTTTTGTTACTTTATAAGTGTTCTGTTTTACTATTAATCGTGTAGTCGCGTAGGTAAGTTATTTTAAATCAAATATGCATAAATAAAATAGTATCTTACTAAAAACTCTGTATTTGGGCTAGTCTTAATTTAAAGTCATTCGAATTAGTGGCTAGGGAGCTGGGTGCCATTTTGGTATATGATTTGTTCGGTTTTCAAATTGATAGGGATGAAAGTTTATGTCAATACAAATCGATTTGGTATAGTCAATGAAAGTTGTATGTCCCTGCGTTTTTGAGTTACAGGTCCTTAATGTTTTTTATGGTACAATCATCGATATTAATGTCTGCCACACGAACAAATCATATAGAAATTTTGACACCCAGCTCCCTAGCCATAGGAAATTTAATTTCGCTCAAATGAGCAATGAGCAAATGGTCATCTCTCTATCTATAAGTAAAATAAAGTTACAATTAGCTATTGGAATCGATAAATTAATGTTCACCTGGAAAAAGCTGAGTCGGAGCTTTTCTCCATAGACTTCCGCCAAGACTCGCGGCGAAGCATAGACGCCCGCGGGCCCGGCGCGGGCGCACGCTCCACCGCGCGGTAGAAATTCACACAAATGCCGTAGCGAGTCTTGCCTGTTCAAAAAATGCACGTAAAAATAAATAAAAATAAATATTTATTTTCAGGCAACTGGGCCTATACAATGTTATTCTAGACAATTTCATACCTACACCTATATATTCATTACGGATTAAAGAAAATTTAGGATCTTGGACAAGATTTAAATAGGAGTTAAAATTAAGGGTTCTTCTAATAATTAAAATGAGGGACAGTACTGCCACCGATTACATAACAATTTATCTAAGTTTAATTTTGTTACTCCTCACTAGCCTTAACATTATTTTGTATTTAACGTTTTGAAACAATGAACGGAACAAAATACCTATGTACCTAATACACAAAGCTGTTAATAATAAAATTATAAAAAAACTATACCAGAATCCTTGTCGGTGAGCGTGAAAACGAATGACTTTGTGTCTCTGGTGGCGGCATGACTTGGAGCGCGTCTCGGACCAACCGAAACGCACCCCTCAGGTTGGCAGAAATACACCATATCCAGCGGTAGAGGGAAGTCATCGTGGTTAGTTAGAGGGTAACGTCGCAATAATTCTGGCGCCTGTACATTGAGTGACACTTGATTATAATCATTGCTGAAATAATCCATTATAAACCAATATAATTTGATTAAAAATAATTAAAATACAAAATTAAAGAACAACTTGTGGGAAACTTGTGGAAAATTCTTTGAAAAAATTCTCGAGTGTAATATTTATCGTATTATTTTTTTAAATAAAATAACTAGTGCAGCAACTAGATCCCACAAGACTCCATAAATCTTATTACTACAACCCTATGTACATAGGGTGAAAATACATACAATAAACCCTATCACATATAATAATTTTTAATTTTAAAATAATGAAATTTAATTAAATTTTGAAGTTAAAAACCTCTAAGAATCTAATCCTAAGTAATCTAATCATAATAATTATGGTGACTGAATTGAAAATGTCAAATTATATGTAATACAGGACAGTCGATATATTTCGAAGGCCAAAAGTACCTCATTTTGCGAAACTATAGTATGACTTCTATAACATTTGGAAGTCGAGAAGTCTACAATGGTTAAATATTTCAGATGATTCAGTGAAAATAAGTTTATATTGTCGTTTAGAAAACGTATTATTATTATTTTTTAGTAAAAATATTTTAATAAATAAATAAAAACTTTTTGATTAAATTACTAAAATAACATAAGTATAGATAATTACAGATATATTGTAGATGGAAGGGATGACGTTGGCAAAGTTAGAGGTTACAGCGAGTTTTAAAATAAGAATGCAAATAAGAAGTTAACCTGAACAGGTGCAAGCCCTTTCCCTGAGGTGTGTGGCCGAGCTCCGACGATGGTTAGATAATCCACCAGCCTCGGACACAAGTACTTCTTCTGGATGTCCATTCTTCTGATATGCTATGACACGAATCTTGCGACCCCTTACAGACGAGATTTGTTGAACCCATTATATTCTATTGAGATATTGCTTGTCATAATTATCACCTATTACGATTTTTTCTGTAACAAACGATCAATTTTATGAAATAAATAAATTGTGGGAAATCGATACTATCGTAATCGATAGTAATCGAAATATTAAAATAATCAATAAGCTGTGATCAAAATGTACAATTTTACAATTTTTTCCAACTTTTCACTTCATGAGAACCTTTTTCGGTGTTAAACGAATATTAAAAAAGAAATAGCTGAATTGGGCCCGCCGTTCTCAAGTTTTGGGCTTAGATCGCTAAATAGCGATCCATTTCAAATTATATAGATTTTTAAAAACAATTCTTTGTAAAGGCCGATTTCTTTTCAAAATTACAAGGTATTTTTTTTTAAAAGTTACAATTATCTTTATAAATTAGTTATAATTATTGGCCTAGATTATTTCACCTTTATTTGGTTGGTAACTAAATCGGCCTGTGTCGGCCTGCCCCAACACTTTTTATCATAAAATATAAACATAGATAAGAAAGGCATCGCTCTTGTGAAATTGTTTTTCACGCTGATCTAACCTTAAAGCCCCCATTGTTTTATCATGTGTTTAATGTTATGCGTGGGCCGTTTAATCATATCCGCCTACGACATGTACGCAAATGAAGAGTACAACTTAGACAGATATAGGTACATATATAATGGTATAATATTAGAGTAGTTCACCCTTGTGGAATCTGGACGTTCCACGAGAACCTATTAATTAATAATCCAGAACATAGTCTATATTTGTGCCAAGTTTCATTAAAATGCGTTCAGTCGTTTTGTAGCATTTTAATAGGTACATTAATTATAAATTAAAGAAATAGAAAAACAAAATATTACTTATTTAATACTAGCGGCGCCCCTCTCCTTATTCGCAAGATAGCATTTTTTTGCAAATTATACAGGTATACAAACGTTCCTCGTTTATCGCTTATTAGTGAAAACCGTATCAAAATCGGTTAGATTGTTAAGAAGAAGTTAACAGAGAAACAGACAGAGGCGGACAGCGATTTTATTTTTAATACCCATGTAAGAGCATTTAAATTAAAACTACATTAAAAATTTAATGAGATTTCCACTCGAAAATTTAGACTAGTATTATATAAGACTTATTGTGTTTTGTATAAAATTAATAAAAGGTAAAATCTATTAATACTTGTAAAAGTTTATGGAGAAAACACAAAAAAAAATTACTTAAATTCAAACTAAGTCAAAACAAAACCACACCGCCGCGCCGCGCCGTCCAACACACAGGTAATACATTTGATTATTGATTTTAAGAGAGTTTAGGTGAAAAGCAAACAATAATTAACAATACAAGCCTCTCACACAATACAAGCCCTTGACCCCATTTCCATGACATTCCACTCTATTTTCATGCATTCGCCCTCAGGTGGCGCTCTCACTCGTTAACAACGTGGTTAAGGCCGCGAACACACTGAGAGCGCAAAACTGTTATTAGAAAGAAGTTTTTTTTTAATATTCTGGGATATTTCGTCGTGAGTTATTTTTTCCGAGATAAAGGCAAGAATACCTAATGTGAACCCCTCATTATCGAAGTATCTAAAGCAGTAAAAATTGAACTGCCACAAATACCTATTTCTTTTGATGGGAGTTCTAGTAGTTTCTCACACATTTATCTATTTAAATAAAAATGACTCGGGATAGGCTAGATCAATTCAGTTTTTTTTTAAATATTCGTTGAAGTCCATGGAACGTTCTTATGAAGAAAAAAATATAATACAATACGACAGCCTTACAAAAGAAACAGCCCACTATTATTGACAAGAGTTGAAATGCGTCACTGTATACCTACTTAACAAACATTTCTATAATCGCTCAAGGACTACGAATACACTTGTAACTTGATTATGAATAGAAAGCTTTTCAAAGACAGTTTCCCACTGAGAATTCCAATGACTAACACAGCATGTTACTTTCATAATTGAGTTTAGCTGTCTTTCACTAAATTCAATTACATATATTCAAACGTTTATATTTCATCCCAAGACAGGACATTAATTAACTTAGCAGCCAAGAGATTTGGTGTTTGCTAATTTATTTTCTCCAGCACCATGTGGCTCACTATAAATGTTTTGATTTTTATTATGCAAATATTGATATTTGAGACGCAAGCAACGCGTCAATATCTTGTGTCTATATCTTGTCGATACTGACTTCAAAATCGATGTATAAATTGAGAATCTATTGTGAGAAAAATATTGTCTAGATTTAGTACCAAGAAGTCAGCAACTTAAGCAGGCCTTACAATGGGTTAAACTCACTGATTAAACTCATGTTACTGTTTAGATGTGGTTTTATTTTAATATGGCCATTAACCAATGTTATCTCAAGGAATCACTGTATGGAAGAGTTTTCCCAAAGGCTTTAACAGATCGTCAAACTCCTTTGCTTAGTGTAAAAAGGACGCATGAATAAACTTTGTTGACTTGGCATTAAAATTCTATTTAGAGATCGACCTCTACATTATGAATACCTCTGCAAATATACTTTTGCAGATGACCCTACTTTTGTGAGTAGAGCTGATGTTGAGGAGACTTCTCACAAGTTGCAGTGTATGCTGAAGGCAGACAACGTTTTGAGTTGGTAGAATATTTCAGTAAGGTTGGATTTGGGTTAGCTCCGAATTGGGCGGTGGTCTTGGGGGAGACTGCAGCCCGTCGTAAGGTCCTCCCGATATGGCCGGCGAACCTGCACTTTCGGGTACGCCGAAGTTCTGAGAGGGAGGCGTAGCCCTCCCCGCGCTTAATAATAGCCGTGCCGGGGCACCGATGTTGTGTCATAAGCATCAACGGCCGCGCTAGAAAGTCGTTGGGTTTTAGCCGATACGAATCCGGCATAACACCGCAGTGTCCCCTATACTGCCGGGTTTCCAAGAGGATTTCCCAACGTTAAAAAAAAGTTAGCTCCGAATTAGAATTATGATGTATTCATTAGATTATGTATGCTAACTTACGCGACTGTAGTACGCAATAGCAATTGGCACCACATTATTCTATCCCTTTCCTCTGATTATGATTTTTATTATGTATATGATAAACCTTCCAATTTAGCAGTGGGTTGCCCCCCACAAGAAGTGAAGTAACAGTTATAGTTAAATAAGTAAGATATGCTATAGCTCATTAACTTACGTTTTATTCTTTACTATGTTATATTATTTCTTTACTAGTTTATATTAAGAAAACCCTGTGCAAAAAGGGTTATTATAGAATATTAGATTATATAAATGATGAACGTCCTTGGAGTTGAATATGGTGTTAATAGATAGCTAAGTATTGTTACGTGTTGTTGTAAATTGATTAATTGATTTATGAAAAGAGCAACTAGGGGGTTTCTTGCCGAGTTCTTCCCCCTAGAAGCAGCTTTCCGAACCGGCGGTAGTTTGTAAATATAAAATAATGTTGACGAGGGTAAATGTTTTGTAAAAACTTACATCTAATAAATGATTTATTATTATTATTATTATTATGCTGACAGAACATTTTAATACTATACGAGTCTATAGTCAAATAAAGGTCTTGTGTTGAAAGGCGACGGTAGCCACCTAACATCAAGCGATTCGTTAGCTTGCCTGTAGAACTTTACATAAAAAGAAACTCTTATTTACAGAATAAACTGTTGTTCTGTAAGGCATCAAACTCTATTAGAACTGTGAAGACAAATAGATACACTGACAGCGAGTTTGTTTTGTACCATTTACTCGTTGGACATATTACGTGCGTAGCCTCAGAGGTCATAACAAAGTTGACCGAGGGGAGGTTTTAATTTAACCACATCGGCCTATAATTATTAGAATAGAATCGTATTACGTACCTACTATATCGGTTTACTATAATCCCACGCATGTGCCGACAAAATTAATGAAATATGAATAAGCATACATCACTGAGAAGATTTACGGAAACTTTAGGTTTATAATTATTTTTTCCTATCCTACCTTAGGTAGGTATGATTTAAGGTCGATTAAAAATATTTACACAATACATATTATTTATATACTAGCGACCGGCCCCTGGCTTCGCACGTGTGCAATTTTTTTCTGCAAATTACGAGTATACACAAAATTTCGCTATTTTCTTTAGTGAAAACCGTGTCGAAATCCATTGTATGGTTTAGACGCTTTTTTAGACGAAGTTAGAGGATAACAGACAGCGAACAGCGACTTTATTTCATAACTAGCTCTATCCGCGACTTCATACGCGCTGTAACTTTTTCAAGGATGATAAAGTATCATATGTTAATCCATGTAATAAAATAATAAACCCCAGGCGGACCTGTTAGACGGGATATTCTTTTTATGATTGTTTTGTATTTAAGGTTATAATGTTAATTTTATATTAGTTAGTTCAATAAATATTCAACTTAGTATACAGCTACTAATTGGATTGAATTTTTCAATCTTCATTTTTCTTCCAAATCTGTCAAGCCGTTGCATGCTGGGATTAGTGTACACAAACGCACAGACAAAAATCCTAAAAACTTTTTTATTGGCCTCGGTAACATAAGTACAGTGTGTTTTTTTTTTTTTTGAAACATATTTAATGTGCAGGCAACTCTCGTGTAATATTTTATTATATGCATATGATTATGTAATATATTAAATTTATATATTATTTCATATATTAAATTAGGGGCGGTTCGCTAGTTAACAGAGAAGTAGGTCCATTGACAAGCATCGTAATTGATGTGATAAATTATTTAGCTAACGTGTACAATTTTCAGTATAATATTACTGTAAACGTGTTCAAAATTCAACACAAGTGTAATAAACTAATGAAGAAAAAGAGACAGTAACTCAGTGGTTGCCCAACCTTAGTAATTTACTACTCGAATGGCTCCTGGAGCGGCCCTAAATTCTAACGAGACTTAATAAATCACTCGGGAGATGTTTCACAAGGCTTTAACAGTAATTGGGCCCCGAAGGCTCACAATTCTCAACTTTAACAGGCCTAGGGAGAGGTAATCTTTTTACCATTTTTACATTACAGCACAGTAAACATCAAATTTGCAGGTATTAAAGGAAAATGCATTTTGATAAAATAATTGTTTTAACAGAATCTGTTGTTTTTTTTTATTAATTTGTTATTATATTTATTAGATTAGCCGTGCAGCAAAGACGAGGCCGAGGATGAAGCGAGCTCACTCAGAAGATGATTATTCACTCGCACTTTAAAAAGATTTGGGTTATTTTTAAAGTGGATTATATAGGTCTTTCATAACTACGTGTTATGAAAGTTTTTAAAACGTTTGGTCTAAGTATGGACTCTGGCACCCTTACTCACTCAACGAAACACAACAGCACACTTGCTTTTATTTCACGGTGGTCTTTTGTAAGGAAGCGGTTAGCTGCCGTCAAACGGACTGGCAAAATGACTACGAAACAATGTGTGCCCTGCTATGGTACTACAAGCCAGATCCAGACTAGAGCCAACTTTGAAAAAATCATTTCCAAAGTTGATCTTGCCGGGAATTTAACCCTGGAACCCTGAGACAGAGCATTAAGGCAAGCACCTTAACCACTCGACCAGTAGGCCCGTTAGGGTACAAAAAACAATAGTCTATGCCGTTGCAAAAAAAAAACTGAACCGATGGAAAAAATATTCAGAACACAAAGCTAAAATTGCTTTGCGCGGCGAGGTTTCCTGTTAGATAAGTATTTCGAGTGTTCTCCCTCGGGAAACATATGGAAAAATTGTTATAGAACATGTTTAACTAATGGACTTTTAGCTTCGTAAGTAAGTAAATAATGAGTGCTTTAAAATATACTAAATCACCCAACGGATTTTGAAACGGTTTTCACTAATGTAAAGAGGGATAAACGAGGAATGTTTGTGCATATAAAAAAATGCATCCCGGGCGAAGCCGGAGTGGTGGGTTGCTAGTTATATCTATACTTCTATACTAATACTAGTGGCCCGCTCCCGGCTTCGCCCTGGGTGCAATTTATATATCCTATGTTTTAAGTTGGACCAAATTACATAGTTACGAAGTTTTATGAAAATCGGTTCAGTAGTTTAGGAGTTCATTGGCGTCAAACAATGACACGTAATTTTGATATATGTATTTATAGAAATTATAAAGAAAATATTTGTATTTTTGTATTGTAGGTCAAAGGAATGAACCTACTGGACCGATTTTGAAAATTCCATCACCTATAGAAAGCTACATTATCAGCGAGTAACATAGACTATATTATATAAACTTACGCGGGCGAAGTCGTGTGCAACAGCTAGTTATAAAATAAAGTCGTATCGGCCTCTGTGTTTCACAGCTAACTCCTTCTAAACCAATCAACGGACTCTGATACGATTTTCACTAATACAAAGAGCGATAAACGAAGGTTTATGCATATAATAAATTTGCAGAAAAAAAATTACACCTGTGCGAATCATTTCCTTATCGCTATTATGCAATAAAGAAATGAGCTTTTTTTTTTTTAATTAACATATTATACCACAGTACAAAAAAAACATCATTTATTGTAATTTATAATTTTGTAGTCTATGTAGTACTAACCTATCTGAAAACACAGCAAATGTAGTGTTAAACATATCGATATGCAAACGTCCTATTTAGGTACCTACACCAACGCATTGGTGCCAATGTCGCTTGCAGATAACGTCAGATAAGCTGCACTGCGGAATAACTTAACTTTTCAATACCTTGTTTAAATTAAAATAAAAATAAGTTTTACCAAAGCGTTTACTTTTAATCTATCTACATAATTATATATCTTCTATCTGTACTATAATTGTAAAGAGAAAATATTTGTATTTTTGTTTGTAATGAATACTGGACCGATTTTAAAAATTCTTTCACGTTTGTAGAAGGCCACATTATGGGCAAGTAACATAGGCTATATTTCATAAAATTATTACGCGGACGAAGTCGCGTTCAAAAGCTAGTAAGTATATATAAAAGAAAGTCGTGTTGGTTACATAATTTATAACTCGAGAACGGCTGGACCGATTTCAATGATCTTCGATTTGCCGAATTTGTCTCCGCCCCGAATAGCAGAATAACTAATAAGACATCTCACGAAAAAAACTGTGAATAAAATTCATTTTGTATGAACGTATTTTTTACTCAGCCAGTTAGTTGGGATTTATAAATATTAATTTTTTTTAAATGGAAGCTGAGGAAAAGTGGTTGAAATATTAAAAATTAATTTAGACATATATTTTATATGCAATGTATACTAAACACATATGCTGTTTAGTAAAGTCGCGGTATGAAAAGGTTCGTCACCTTAAGGTCGACATTTGCTTGCACCAGGGCAATTATCAATCATACCAACACTTCATTTCAAACAAAACAGAATATTGCATTGACGTTTGTAATAAGCTAGTTGACTGACAGGTCAACTATGGAGGATGTTGGGAGGATGTAATGAAAGTTTTGCCATCCGGAAAACTAGGAAACTACGACTAATCCCGAAATAAATTATGATATTAAATTATTGATGTGTTTACGTCCATATTTATCATTTTATATTTTTTAAAGAAATAAAATGAATAACACTAATTATGGTAAAATTTATTTAAATAAACAAAACTAAATTAAAAAACGAGGCGCATTGAACAAACAAGGTGAGAGCATATAATCCAGAACCTTACAGTGTCTCTAGCAATATTATGATTTGAAGATATTTCACTAATATCATAGCCAGTTTCATGATCTGCAATATTTCAGCTCTGATGGATATTTAAATTCCTTTGCATTATCGAATTGAATATCGTTATTTTAAATGTTAATGCACACTCATTGATGCAAATAAAGTATACAGAAACCAACACTTCCGGCTCATCATAACCTAATCCCAACAAGGAAATAAGACAAGACAATAAGGCATAGAAGATAAGAAGGAATAAGTAAGCCTACAAGAAAATTACGTAAAAAAATCAATTAAGACAATTTTTTTAAAAAAGGAGTTAAATTCGATTAAATCTAAAGAGCTATAGGTAACTAACAACGATAAAAATCTATTAAAATTTTGTATATGAGAATTTATAGAGAAAATAAATAAATAGTTAAGTTGTATAAGACGAGTACCTAAGTACAACTCAGTGCTCAGTGGTGTGACAATAATTTATTGAACCATGTAAATATTGAATGGTTTCATTGCATTACGTCACTCGGACGTAAGTAATTTTTATGACGTAATAAGTTTTATATTCCCTAGTGGGCTATTAAATGAGCATAGGATGATAGAAAAATATAGTTTAAAAAAATTCAATTATGTCTCTAACTTACCTTACTTTAGGGTCGCACTGTATTTGCTTACATGGTTATCGTTACACAAGAACAGTAAACGAATAGTCGAAATATTATTTTCGGAGTGATATTAGTTTTGTGGTGCATGTCGCGGCGTGGCAAGGCAGAGTGTGGTG
Organism: Synanthedon andrenaeformis; assembly: GCA_936446665.2. NCBI lineage: Eukaryota > Metazoa > Arthropoda > Insecta > Lepidoptera > Sesiidae > Synanthedon > Synanthedon andrenaeformis. The sequence goes on along the minus strand of OW387781.2, from coordinate 13,266,111 downwards.
GCATGCGCGAAGTGCCGCCCACGTTCGATAAAGCCCGCCCTGCGCGACGACCCCTATTGCCACAGAGTAAAATGGGCGCGAATATCTGTCATTTTTCACACAGACTATTTAATATCTAGTCTGAATGCAAAGCTGTTCACACTTTACAATTTGAAGGATTCCAATTTAGGAAATTGGAAAGTGTAATCGCAGTTAGAACAGATTGGATCCAATTTTGATTTTATCTATTTTCAATTCTGTCTACGATTTAGAAATCAATTTAGTGTAATGTGATCACTAGTTCACTACTTAAGTTCCTAAATTGGAATTCCTTCAAATTTAGGAAATTGGAAAGTGTAATCGCAGTTAGAACAGATTGGATCCAATTTTGATTTTATTTATTTTCGATTCTATGTCTTCGATTTTGAAATCAATTTAGTGTAGTGTGATCACTAGTTCACTACTTAGGTTCCTAAATTGGATTCCTTCAAATTGTAAAGTGTGATAACCGCTTAAGACTAAATATCTGAATGAAGACTAAAATAAAATAGAGTCGGCATAATTGCACTCAAATAAACATAATTGAGCCATTTTTTTTTTCATTGCATAGTATAAATTGTAGTCGCCCGCGCCTATCGGACTGTGTAACTGTTGTTAATTAAAAAAATCAATATTTATTTTATTTTGAACATAAGTACTAAAGAAAAACAAAATAACATACAATAGACACAGTATTACTACCTACATTGCCAATTATAGGGTCTTGTGTAGGATTTAAAACACTAAAATTATAGTACCCAAGTTAATTACTAATTATTAATTCTAAACAATGGGGGAGGGATCTGGGGTAGGGTATGAGCATTTGTGTGCGTGCGTGTGTGTGTGTGTGTGTCTATTTATTTCATTATATATGTATTTCCAATATTTAGAAACTCTTTCGTAGCCAGTTGGCTTAAAAAAACTTTCATTTATCATTTAGGAACATACAGTTTGTATATTTTGTGTCACTTTTACAAATTACAATCTGTTATACCAAATAATATTAATAAAAAAAACTATCACACAAGCTAGCATGAATGGGACACCTGTATAAACATTACCTGAAAAATTATCCAAGTGATTGGTGTTTTTCAAAATAGGAGTTATTAATATATATATATATATATATACTAGTGGCCCGCTCCCGGCTTCGCACGGGTGCAATTTTTTACTCAATCTAGCTGATAAAAGTATCAACAGATGGCGCTATGTTAATAATATTATATAATTTAAAAAAAAAATGAGATATAAACTATCCTATCTTTTAAGTTGGACCAAATAACAGATACTTATGAAGTTTGATCAAAGTCGGTTCAGTAGTTTCAGAGTTTATCGCGAACATACATCGTGACACGAGATTTTTATATATATAAGATGTAAGTATTGTATAAGTTTTTTTTAGTATGAGCATGTAAAATATGCATTTGTAAGATTAAACTCTATATTATTAATTTTGATGATAAGATAAATTAAAAATACAATTTATTTTAAATATTTATTTTAATAAATATTATAATAAGTACAAAAGTTTTATTTTTCTTCAAAATACACGCTTACATTGAATACAATATTAATTACTATTTTCCGGTATCCTCCTTGAGTGATACGGTCCTGTTGAAAACCATCTGTAACAAAAAAAAATTATTAAAATTATTTTAAAAAATAAAACAAAAATGAATGGATAGAATTTCTCAAACACACACCTTAACATATATAAAAATCTTCTTAAAAAATCTTTTAAGAAGTCAATATTAAAAAGAAATCTGAAATTTACCAATTGTGAATGAGATATCAACGAAGATGACCACTTACCATGCTAGCTGTGGTGTCAGTATCCACGGAGAAGAAGCCTATCCTCTCGAATTGGAACTTGTTGTAAATGGTGGCCGCTGCCAGAGCTGAGTGGGCATAAGCATCGACCACCCGCAAAGTGTTCTCGCGACAGTCAGACAGAAAACCACCTGGCACTTCCATCTGGTCTTCTGGGTTTTTATGCTTGAATCTATATATTTAAATAATTTAAAATTATACAAGTACACCTCTATCCTTGTATAATATATTTTATTTTATTTAATAAATCGCTGCTTAAATTCAAAAGTACCACAAATCAAAATTACACTTTTTTACAGGAGAGCTAATCGAAAAAAAATAAATTATTTTTTGTCTATTTTTTTTTCTTATTAGATATACAGGGTGGAAAAATAAGTCGGGCCCTGGAGGGAAACTACCTTAAATCCTTAAGTTGGCTCATTTTACATAAAGGAAACATTCCTTTATTTTTAAAAAGAAACAAAACTGCATTCAAAGATTTTCTAAAACTCGCTTGGCTCGCCCGGGACTCGAACCAACTAAAATTAAAAAAAATAAACACTCGCTATTTTATTATACTAATCGCTTGGATTATTATTTAGGATAAAATTTCCCTAACAAACATTTGGTCTTAAAAATCAAAATGAACGTAAAATCTAACATTACCTTTATTTTATTATCAATTTGTTATATTTAAATTATTTAAGTGATAAATTGTTCGAAACCGTGCAACAGCTAAGGATTGCGGTAGAAAATGTTATTAGGGGCATACACCACAACACTTTGCTGAAGGCTACAAGAAATCAATTTCAACGGAGACTAAATTTGTGTATCCGGAACGAGGGGGCTCATTTCGAACAATTTATCAGTTAAATAATTTAAGTGTAACAAATTGATAATAAAATAAAGTTAATTTTAGATTTTACGATCATTTTTATTTTTAAGACAAAATGTTTGTTAGAGAAATTTTATCCTGAATAATAATCCTATCGATTAGTATAATAAAACAGCGAGTGTTTGTTTTTTTTTTTTTTTTTTTAATTTTAGTTGGTTTGAGTCCCGGGCGAGCCAAGCGAGTTTTAGAAAATCTTTGAATGCAGTTTTGTTTCTTTTTAAAAATAAAGGAATGTCTCCTTTATGTAAAATGAGCCAACTAAGGATTTAAGGTAATTTCCCTCCAGGGCCCGACTTATTTTTCCTGTATATCAAATATATGCATATTATACATCGTTAGAAGCATATTTTTAAGTAGAATTAAATGTTTTAAGTACTTTTATAATAAACTGAATACTAGAGGAGATATTAGCATATAAGTTACTTTTGAATATAAATTTTTTTTATCAAAATATACTAAATATGGAATAAAACAACCATAAGTCTTTTTGCAACATACAATATGAAGGATTGTGAATTTTGGAATTTTTTGATTTTTGGTACTTTTGAATTTAAGCAGAGAAATGTTATTTCACAGCCGTTAAGACGTCCACCACTGAACATATAGGCCTTCTCCATATTATGACAATAATTCCGCAAATATTATTTGGGTATGTTTATTTATTTTTTTAAATTATGCTATAACTTTTTGTTTGTAAACATTCCAAACCACAAGTTTGTATTTTAAATTTAACTTTATTACTTATACTCTTTAATGATATAAAACACTGAATTACCTATCTACTGTGAAGATGTCAATATAAATATGTGATAGGGACGATAATAGCAAGTAAACTATGTAAATGGAAATTATTAAAAATGCGAAATATATAGAAAAATCTTGTAAAAACAAAAATGGAGCCATCGCGGGTCGCCTGGCAGATGTGAAACATCGAAAATCGAAAAATTTTGTTTAAAAAATGTTGGCCAACCAAAGCGTGGTCAGGTGTTGGACGTCGTCGCCAATCCAATAGTCTGTCTCACTAGCCGCAAATGATGTTTCACATAAAAATTGCTATAAATATGTTAAGATTTCAATCACTATATCTAGGCTAATTTCATTCTATTTGATGTGGAAATATAATTTACACTTGCATGAAGAAAATAGATTCTAATATTTCACAGTTAGTAACGATCATGAATTTCTATTTAAACTTTTCTTAATATCTGTCTGTGCGGCCTGATTAAGGTTTTATATATTACACTAAATTACTTACAGTGGCTCGTAGAGTCTCACTTGGACAGTGATGGGCTCGGACACCCAGTGGATAAAAGCCTTAGGTTTGTCGGCGACTTCGGTCGTCTCCGCTGTGCACGCCACTTCGACCACATTGCCCGAACTGTCTTTTACAACTGACGATACCTGCACAAATTTAACCAGGTTTTGACTTGAGGCTGAGGTTACGAAACGAGCGGAGCGGAGCGATAAATACCTACATACTTGTTTTGAGAGATCGCTCCGCTTCGTCGTCTTCGTAAGCATCAAGCTTAAGAACTTTTCCATACATTCGTGTTGTTTGCCGCTATCGCCCGGCCCGCTCCGCTTGTTACGTAATCGCAGCCATATTGTTAGAATTTCTAAATGAGTTCTGGTATTATTTAAATTCAACCAAGCATATTCCCTTTGAGTTTTTACCTTGCATTATGAGCCTATAGTGTTGCTTACTATTGAATGGACGGTCTGCCTGCCTGGCACACTTTATAGTATGAAAAAAAAACAGCCTAACATATTTGTGTGATTTTATTTGTTAAAATATGTTATAGAATAATAAAAAATAACAATAATTTATTTGCTGAATATACGTAATTAGAATGGTTTTATAATGAATAAGGGTCGCTACATTCTACCCTTTGGGATGTGCATATATTTTGAGAATATTACATAACAAAATATGAGTAATTAATGACTACTATCCACTAAGTTAATCTTTTAAGATATACTAGCATTTATTAACTAGTAATTCTTTAATTTTCTTCTTAAATATATTAAAAATATATTTAAAAAAAAACATCTGCACAGGATAGTACAGATAACCATCAAGGTTTGATAGAAATAAAAATAAACAGAATGAGGCCTCACCTTCAACACGTAACCGGCGTGCCTCAATCCAACTATCTGTTCGGGAGTCAGGCGTCGATAACCTTTTTCAGGCTGTTCCTTAAAATCGCTGCTCTCGATGTAGAGCACCTTGCGTAGTGTCACCCTGTGAGACCCCTTATCCGGCTCATTGGGGAAATTGGGGACCGACACTTCAACCGACTTGTCTTCGGGGAAATTCGTCACGGTCACCTTCAATGGTTCCAGGACAACCATCACTCTGGAAGATTATTATTATATTAAAAAAAGTGTGGAAATAGATGGTGCTGTGTGAAATGTGTGAAGATATTCTTTTTTATTTTTAGTTTACCTGGGTGCTGTGACGTTGAGCACGTCTCTGGCAGCGGCGTCCAAGGCGGCGGGTTCGAGGGCCGCTGAGGCTCCGGTGACGCCGAGCGACCCGCAGAATCGGTTGATTGCCAGCGCTGGCACGCCGCGCCTTCGCAGCGCCGTCAGCGTGTAGAGCCGTGGGTCGTCCCAGTCTTCGTAGTCAAACAGACATGCCCAAATTATTTATATACATATATCACTAACGTCTCACTAAGATCTAATAATAGGCTTGCGTAGAGACATATTTAAGAATATTATATACTGACTATAAAATATCACTTTTGAACCACATCCTTTCCTTATCCCCAATGGACAGCAGCACACTTGCAGCACCTATGTCGTTGTTTGTGTTATAGGCGACGGTAGCCACCTAACATCAAGTGGACCGTCAGCCTGTCTCATTGTAGTGTTCAAAATTCCGGTCTAATTTTAAACACTACAATGAGAAGTTTCTTCACAAAAATCAAAAGCAGATCAAACGTATAACGTGTCTTAGCTAACGCGAATAAGGCAATGTATTCAGGGCCACCTCAATTCGCACTATAGAGTTTTTGAAAACATACAATAAATAATTAGGTCATATTTGACACTTACCATTGACAATTCCTTCGTCAATGAGTTTGGCTATTTTCCTTTTGGAGACGACGGTGTAGTTGACATTAAGCCTGCCGTACTCCCACTGCACCGGGCAGTAGATCCCGAGCGAGTTGCACAACCAGTAATATGACGATCTACCCACAGATAATAACACTTGTCTATGATACTAATACCTACTAGAAATGCAAGTATCTGTACGGATGTTTGTTACTCTTTCATGCAAGATTTTAATTTATAAATATAAAGGGACAAAAGCTAAGCTGTCACACGAGAATTTTGTCTGTCTGTTTGTTCCGGTTAATCTCCAAAACGGCTGGACCGATTTTGATGGGACTTTCACTGGCAGATAGCTGGTGTTACAAGGAGTAACTTAGGCTAGGAGTAAAATGTTCAGAACATGAAATTGAATATAATGAGATGTTTTTTGTCACAAGTTAGTAAAAAATATAAGTTTAAAATTGCCGTTATTCGAGTGCGCTAGATAAACCGTTTGACATAAGTTGAATATATGACAAAAATTCCGGAATTAAACAGCCAGTATGTGTCTTTTCATTGAGAAAAAAACTTTTGAGGGCGTGCGAAGCCACGGAGCACGGCTAGTGTTCAATAATTACCTCCTCGACTGAAACTCCTTGGTGCACAGCGAGTGTGTGATGTTCTCTATGCTGTCGCAGAGACAATGCGTGTAATCGTAGGTGGGGTAGATGCACCATTTGTCGCCAGTACGGTGGTGGCGTTTGAATTTGATCCTGTATGCCACCGGATCCTGTTTCCCCTCTTCCAGGGTGATCTTCATGCGAAGGGTTGCGTCACCTTCGTCGATTTTACCGTTTTTCATGTCCTGTAAATTTCACCACATTCTGTATGGCCGATCACGGCTTTTGGTGCTTTTCCATTGATTTTTTTTATACATAATAAAACCGTTTTTTTTTTCTGGGCGGTTTTTCTAAAAATCTAATAGAAACTGAATTTTTCTAGAAATTTTTTTTTACTGTCATTGCTCAGCCTATCCACTAAGCATCTGCTTATGGAAGACCACAGCGGCACATATGGTGTGTTTAACTGTGTGATTAAAGGATGCCAACTAAGTTTTTAATACTTCCTTGTTATAATCAGTAGTAATACCTGTTAATGTTACGGACAAGACATTTTCAAGAGAACAAACACACTCATTGTTTGTCACAATTAATTAGAATTAAAAAATTGTTTAAAGGAAATTCACTTCTGCGATCACGACATAGAGTTCATGACTTTTTTTTATAACTTAAAAATTCAATACATTTGTGTTATAGTCGACGATACTACCCACCATCAATTTTACAGCCAGCCTGTCTGACGACCTTCATCAATACTAATAATAAATCTGTAAGGGTCGGTCATGGAGTAAGTTACTTTGTTTTCAGAGATATCGTGTTTATAGGCTCTATACATGATACTGAAACTAAATTGACGATTTTTAGAATTTTTTTCTGTATGTATATTCCTCCATAACTCTGAAACGAATTAACTGATTTTCATGAAACTTGGTAGATAAACATTTGGACGTACGGGACACAGGATAGGCTACTTAATATTTTTCAACGCGGACGAAGTCGTGGGCAACAGCTAGTATAAAATAAAGTAGTAAGGCTGACAGAAATTACCTTTATAATTTCACCAACCTTCATCTTATCTTTATACGTTAAACCAATATCATTATTGGTATTGGAGTGCGGTTTAATGGCAAAAAAAACTTTTCTTCTTTTTTAGTAATGGTATAGATATATTTTAAAGATTCTAAAAGTTAAAAGTTTACCTCAAACAGTTGCAAGCTCTCTTCAACTGGTCTACTCCTCCACGGAGAAGGTGGAGGATTGAAGCCTTTAATCTCCTCTGACCTTTGGTGGCAGACATATGCCAAGTCCTTTTTAATCAACTGTTTCGCCCACTCATACAATTGATCAAAATAATCTGATGAATGAGTTATTTTGAAGGGTTTGTAACCTGTAAGGAAAATAATTACATTATTATAATAATAATATCGTAAATAATCTTCACACATTCCACACAGCACCATCCAATTTCATACTAAGCAACTAATGCTTGTATTATGGATACCAGACAGTTGATATACTGCATAGATTACTTTTTTTGTAAATACATACATATTATAAATACAAAACACCGATGACTCAGGTAAAAAGGTAAAATTTTAACACATAAACATTTGCCCCTAGCGGGATTCGAACCCGCGACCGTCTGGTTAACAGCTAGGGTTACTAGCCACTAGACTAGACCAAATGTGTCGTCATAATATTATTATAGTATTATATTCATTTATATTCCCTCCTCCCAACAGATTAATATTCTTTATTATCAATTACATTTTTTTTTCTCTCGCGGGCAAAAGATAAGTCTACTATACAAAAAATTTCATGGTCATAGAGTATAACACCTACCATCAACATTCAGCATATTTATAATTAAATCTTTTTTGAATGTTGCCATTTTAAAGACTTTACCAAGTATTAACTCTTCATACCTAACCATTCTACCATATCCTTGATGCCAACAAAGAACTTCTCCTCTTCTTTTTCAGGGTTAGTGTCATCATATCTCAAGTAACAGACGCCATTGTGGGCAGCTGCGTATCCGAAATTGATGTTGATAGCCTTTGCGTGGCCTATATGAAGTATACCGTTAGGTTCCGGAGGAAACCTGGTCTGAACTCTGCCCCCTGTGACCTTGAGATGTTCCTCGAGTAACCTTTTTGTGTCTGCAGTGACCACATAGCCATCAGATTTGTAATTCTCTCCAGGTGCATGGAAGGGAAGTTTCTTCATCAGTTCAATGATTGATGTTTCACTAGTTGGTGATGTGGTTACGTCAACCGGTGACTTTGTATCTTTATTCTCCGGTATGGTTGCTGTGAAATGAATTATAAAATTTATATTCACTGACTAACAACAATTTAAACATTTAAGAACTTGAAATTGGTCAAATTAAAAACGGAAAGAATGGAGAGAGAAATCTTCTTACAAATTTTATTGAGCTTTAAGTTAGTATGGAAGTCATCTTTTTGTTTTAATTCTGTCAATATTCTTGATTATTGATTATACTATTCTGTACGTTTATTGTGGTCATGAGATCCATTTCATAGGTAGCGCAAACACCACACTGTTAGATTTGTTGTTTTGTAAAAAGACAAATTACTTAATTAAGTTAGTTATTCATATTGTATGAAGGTATTCAACTATTCCTATTTATTTCTAGTCGCAATTAAAACAATATTTACCACTCTTGTCATCTTGTTTATTTTTCTTGCCAGATTCTTTTCCAACTTTTCCTTTTTTGTCAGCCTTAGGAGGGGGAGCAAGGTCAGCTTCAGTTTTTGCACCTAAAAGATCGAGGATCTGAAAGAAAAAAATAAATGCTATAAATATCTGTATAATAAAATAAATACTACCACAAACCACGCTGTCCACCTGGTTGGTCCGTCAGCCTGGTTTGTCTGTTGCAATTAATTATTCTTAACCGACGACCTGGTTGGTGCGTTAGTAATTTTTTAGTGTCAAGTCAAGCCACTATTCCTAACTAGGTTTACACTCCTTTTCCACATATCATAACCAGAAGCAAAATTTACAATTTCGATTTATGCCTCGTTCATCCCGATATTATGTTTAAAAATGGTATTTTACCTTTATAAAAAAAAAGTGAGACGAAGTAGGCATATGAATCGAGACAAACTGGGAATAAATATAACAAAATATATTTCGGGACAAACGGGGCATACAAACTGGGATGTATTGGGACTTTTTTTGTGGGACACAACTCAGTAGGGCAAACTAGGCATAAATCACAATTTCATATAGCAATTTTTTTTTACTCTACAGACGAATAGTGGAAGAGTGTGTGAGTCAATGGACTAACCAGGTGGACAGTGTGGTTTGTTGGTTGGTAATAGACGAATAAATTTTCATAAAACAACACAATATAGTACTAAATAACTCCCGATGAATTGACACATGTGACATTACCAATCCCTCGCCTTATCAAAAGCCTACCTTCAGATCTGTGTAACAGTATTACAATTAAAAATACTAAAGTTAAATTAAGACAATATTTTTAAAATTATATTTAAATATGTAGACATTGTATTTTAATTAGATATTAATTAATTTAATAATAATTTAAAACTATGATAGCACATAACTATATCAATATAATTGTTAAAATTATAAATAAATGAAATTTAAACTAAAATCAAGGATAAAATAAATAAATGGTAGTAAAGGATGTTTAAGTAATTAATATTCACTTTAAGAGTTGAAATATATTTAAACAGATGTTAATAAGTAATGTACTGCCAATGAGCAAACATTTAAACTTAAGACAAATATTAAAATGAACACTAAAAGAAACTTGAAAATATCTTTGAAGGCCAGCTGTTTTCCTTTTAAGACCTAATAATAAATATAACAGTCAAATTATCAACACCCATGATTGTGACATCACTCATCTAAATTTAACTAATTTAAACTAAATTTTTATTGTTTATAATTTTATTCTGGAGTTAATAATAAATATTGTTTATCTTGTGTTTGTATTTTTGTATGTTTGTAATGAATAAACTCAAAAACTATTGGACCAATTCTAAAAATTCTTTCACCTATAGGAAGCTACTTTATCAGCCAGTAACATAGGCTATATTTTATAAAGTTACGTGGACGAAGTCGCGTGCAATAGCTAGTAATCTATGTGAACATGTATGACGGATCATCACTTGGAACAGCTGATTTAGTTGACTTTTTATGGTTAGGTTTATAGGCTTCATTAAATTCAGTGAGAAATTACACACACATAAGTTGAGGTTGCACAAGTATGAGTACTATATAAAATAGTTTGCAACACATTGCAATATCATTGCATCATTCAACTTACCTGTACATCAACTTCGTTTTTAATAGCTTTGCCATCAGCCCACGGCAGATCGGCTCTCACTGCTTGCATTATTATACCAGAATTAAACCGATATCTCTTCTCTAACAATTCGCTTTTATATTTAGCCATATGTTTCTCTACTGCCTGCTCGACCTGTTCAGGTGTCACAACAAAGCCTACTCCGCAAGCTTTTTCAAATCCCTTAACATCAATATTTGCATCGTTTACATGGCTCAGTAAGTAGTCTAATGCAGCGTCTACTCGCAGAGTAGAGTCCAGGCCACCAGTTGATATGTACTTGGTGACAAATGGTATTTTAGAGGATATTTGCGGTTTAACTTTTGTTGCCAAATGATACAAAAGCAAACCCGCTCCATTAGGCAAGCGATCGATGTCCACCTGTGAAAATAAAAGAACAGAATAATAACTATAATTTAAATGATATTCATAAAAAAAATGGTTCAGTAAATCTATGTAAAATTACGAATTTACCTCCTCTAAAGTTGAGAGTAAAAATTTCGTTACGTTTCCATTTTTTAATGTTTCTTTTGCTTTTTGTTCACTTAGACCTAATAGTTTAAATCTTTCTATGGTTTCTTCTGGAGACATTTTAAATTTATTTCTAATTAGAAAAGTCTATACTTAACACTACCACTACTTATTACACTTTGCAATCATAACCTATAAATAAGAAATAGGATAGAAATTTTGTTGAACGTCAGCCCAACGAATATGAAGTTTGACTTTGACAAATGTCAGTATCAAACTCCTATACATACGACCATAGACATTATTACGTTAGTATACTAGTGTCTATGCATACATTATGTTTTCAAACCGTTTTTAAACTTTCGAACATATTCAGTACAGAATGCAAAGTAATACAAAGTAATACAAATAAAAGCGAGATACATATAATTAGATAGAAAAATGTAATTCAATGCTTGTTTACACCACTTACTACTTATAAAAATAACTTTATTAAATAATATTGTTTCTTTCTACTTATAATATTAATCTTAAAAATCAACTTTACCATTGAGATATTTGATTTTAAAGGTTAACTAATATGTCTATAACGGTTGCGTTATTCATAAAGTGAAAGATACAAAATAAGGGTGATTATCTAATAAACCTGCATATTACATACAGTATTATATTATGACATATCTTCCCTAAATTATCCAACGTCGCAGGTTTCTGTGCGAAATACACGCATTGATATGTTTCAGTTCAGAATGCTGTGTTTCCTCAGCTAGCATTTTCTGGCTTGTTTTCTCTTATAGGGTTCCAGAGAACTTATATTTTTAGAAAGAAGGCAAAAATTAATACCTACTTAATTAAATAAAGAAATATATATACTAGGTAATATATATCTGGAAAAAATATCTGAGAATATATAAAAATACGATTCTTAATATATTTCTACTAAGAAATAATATTATTTATGAAAAAAAATGTATGGTAAGTATACCTACCTATTTGATGTGGTTATGTGGAGTGTCTTTTATGCACATAGAAAAAAGTGCGTATTTAGGTAGCAAATATGAAAAAAAGAAATCAATCGTCATCACAAAAACAGATGATATTTAGATTGCGTGGTAATTTTGATTAAAGGAACGACAATTAGTGAATTTGTTTTACCTATTGTCAGAAATTGCAAAAAAATGTATATAGTACACACTTGACAAGGCGTGTCGTGAATCTTCGTTCGCGCAGATCCGTATCCGTGTCTGTTACTTTTTGCCTGATCTATTTACGGATATTTTACCTTATTAATTTTTAATTCATAGCTGAAACATATGTGATTAGGTAGCAATGTAAAACTATTTAATTCCATTCAGATTATTTTTTATTTCTTAAAATCAAACATTTGGGGCACCTTTATAATGCAAGCGTCAAGTGGCGGGCGTAAGAAAGTTAAGATCCGTATCCGTGATCCGCATCCGCGGATCTACATTTTTAACGATCCGGTACATCACTATTAAATAGTATTACGCTATGGTACTACTGTACCGTCTAGGTTTTATCCTATCCTATAGCTTACTAACAAAACCATACACCGATATCGCCAGATATCGCCTTATTTATACCATACCTAGGAATCGAAAATGTTTGTTACACGGTTCACTTGATTCACGTTGGCTACCGTCATTTATAAACAAGCTGTTATTTAATGTTGGTTTCTGTTACAACCAGACTACTTAGGCTACGGAATTTTTGAATTCTTGGATATAACAATCCGGTATGGAATAGGATAATGAGGGTCACCCAATGGAAGAAAAAAAATAAACAGACAATGTTGCCTGGACATTAAGTAATGCATAAATAATTATTTAGTACACATTCGTCAGATTCCACTTTCGTCATAAATCGAAATTTATGAAAATTTCATTGAAGCCAGCGGCAATGTGTTTATACTTACGCCTACATTTTCTATACACTTGAAGAAATAGCTTATCGTACTTAGATTATTAAATTGACATAAATTTATGCAAATCACATTAACACATCTTGAAGTTGCCAGTTCACTGATTCAAATACTGACTTGTGAGGCGCTTGTCGTATCACATTAATTAGTAACTTATTGACGATCTTAATTCAATAAAGGCGAGTTTACACAGTGAATTTGGCATGTAATTAAATTTTATAGATGCCCCAAAATTAATTTTGTTAATATTATAGATTTATTAATACATAGTTTGGATTGGTATTAAAAGAATAGGTAATGTGTAGGTACAGTGTTATAACATTATTGTATAACCTACTTTGTTCTGACAAAATAAATTAGACAGTCAATCTAACGGCACCTGAATGGCACTAATCACGGTTCAGTGTTGCAGTTTTCAGTATGTTCAGTCTTTAATCAAAAGGTACCGAATCTCAATTCCTTATCGATATTTACCTACAATAGAATGGAATGGAATGGAATGGAATGGAATGGAATGGAATGGAATAGAATAGAATGATTATTTATTTGTTGATCATATGTACATATAGGCGATAGTATTTCAATTACCATTTGATCTATATGACCTATTACTGGCAAATAAAAACTTTTATTTTAATTTTAATTTAACAATGTATTATCAAGTTACCGTATAATATTTAATGTCAAGTATCAATTATCTAATGTCAAGTAATATCATTTCCAGCACTAAATCTTGGCATCAAAGAAATCATGAATGAATGAATTGCTATAGTGTGAAATCCTTCTTCTATTTCAACTTATCAATACTTCGTATACTTTATCAATAAAACTTTTCTTTTTGCACACATTTTACTTTTTTATTTAACTACATATTCATAATATTATAATTTTAACATCAAACATATCAAAACGCAAAAGAACTATAAATCTCAAAACAAACTCATGTCTTCTACATGACTGATAAACTTTCTCTATGTCAAGCAAATTCTATTTCTATCTTTTCATAATTTAAAATCTAGTTTATTTAAAAAAAAACAGCCAGTATTAAAATTCAATACCTCAACATGAATTAAGTAGGTTAAATTATTTTTAAAGTCTCCCATTTCTTTGTTCCTTAATTGTATTGATAAATATGCCATACCCAATATGCCTTTTCGTAAGAGCTGTTTGTTCAGATATCAAATCTATATATTTCAACCATTTAATTATTTTGTTATAATAAATTATTCTATATCCTTCCAATTTAAAAACCTAAACAATTAGTTCGTCTAGCTCTAGTTCACTTCTGTGTAGTTGCTCTTCAAACTTAAAAGCTGCCACTTCGTCAGCTTGTCTACACTTCAGTGCATAATATATTTGAAGACTTTTCAGACACATTGTTTGTGTAGCCTTAAATTGAATTCGTTAGTTAAGAGCAGGCCCCACGAAAAAAATTCCTACGCTCGCTCCGCCCACGTCCTGCCACCCGAGAGTTACAAGTTGCTCGGCGACTCTGTAGGATTTTTTTTAATATATCGCAAGATACAGCTTACGTAAGGTTGAATATTGCGTACATTATTTGAAGCATGATTTGGTGTGCACTAGCTCGGAACTAAACAACGTAAGTCTCAAAATTGTTTTCGTTAATTATAGGAGTAAAAATAAACCTAAGTTTATTTTATTTTGACAATCACTGGTAAACAATGTTTCCTTGCTACGAGCAGTTTTTTGGCGATATAACTCAAGCCGTTTAGTAGAAAAATGTAATATTCTCCGGAAAAGGCGCCGATTTCGATCAAAAAATGTATCGAATGAAAATCACCTAATTATGTTTCTGCCTTGATAATCTACAGATAAAGGTCTCAAAATATATATATGTAAATTCCACATTGATCAGATATGTGGTTGATTCAGCACATTTATTTAAAGTTCCCTTAGTTTCATAGGGCCTGGCCTTAACCTACATATTGTAAGAAAGTTTATTACCAATACTTACATATACGTATTTATTTATACTGTACTGGCGAACCGATCCCGGGTTTGTATGGATGCATTTTTTTCTGCAAATTAGATATTAGCAATAAAGGTTGAATAATTATTGTTTTAACACCTAAGAGAAGGGATGTCGAGGGCAATATTAGCTTTTGCCCTCGACATAGACCTCGACTAGAAATAGGTACAGGAATTTTATAGTTGGATTTAACTCTTTGATCGTAATAGAAGGAAAGAGAATAATAGATAGATAGATAGATAGATAGATATACTTTATTGTACACAGAGTAACACAATAAAAAAAAATACAAAATATGACATTGTACAATGGGCGGTCTTATCGCTAAAAGCGATATCTTCCAGACAACCTTTGGATGGACAGGATTAGTAACAAATAGAACAAGGGGAAATTAGCGGTGTACTTCAGGAGACATATACATACATACATTATATACCTAGTTGTTATCCTGGTCATCACAATTCATTAGACATTGTTTGAAACTTCGCACAGTTCCTGCGAAAGGATCAAGTTACTTCCTCGTTGTCGTGGTGGGAATCCGTGAGGAATCACTTGTTCGACTTGTTTGTATCAGTTTCATAATGACCTCACGATAGCCTTGATATCCACTTGTTGCGTATCTATATTTCAGTTCATAATATTGATAACTCTTTCAATCTATTCTAGTAGGTATCACAAGTTTTTAAATAAATAAAAAAATACCTTTATTTTCAGATAACTGAAACCTATTATTTTATGATTCTACCCATTACATACACATAACAAAATAAACACATAATTAAATTACATTTAATTGTAAATCGGCGGAAGTTAAGAGTAAATTGACGGCTATACTGTTTAGCTGAGCGGTTTTCTTTTCTTTTCTTTTCTTTTCATTTTTTCTTTCTTTTTGTTATGATTTTATTTTAATATAATTTAAGTTGTTTCGGTTTTAATATTGATTGTTTAGTTGCTATGCGTTTGTTATCGTTCGTCTTAATTTCTAGTTTGTAGTCTATCTGTGTATACCTTAAAATTGCCTTGTGTTGCCTATATATATATAGTAAGTTTATTGTTTGTGCTGTTGGTGTACCTTTGAAAATAAATAAATAAATAAATAAATAAATAAATAAATAAATAAATAAATAAATAAAGTAAAGTAAAAGCATTTCAAATATATACAATAATTTAAATAAAATAAAATCGTAAACGAGCCGTTCATTACCTGGATTAACGTTAGGACACTTTTCAACCTGGAAAAATGTTAGGTTCCCGTGGAAATTTTAAAAAACTAACCACAGCGCGTATACGAAGTTGTGGGCTTAACTAGTAATAATAGAAATAATAATGACCTGTCTTTTTCACCTTGAACACTGACTGACTATTGCTTCTGGCGGGGGTAACACGTGGGTAACACCGTCTCTCCCTCATTTTGGCTTTTGGAGAGGGATACGAGTTAAAATGATTGGTGAAAATAATATTAACAATACTTTAACGAAATACGGACTTCTCGAGTCTAGATTTATAGCTGCAGAACGCACTACGCAGTACCGCAACGCATAACGCAGATTAGAAGTAGTTTTGCACGAAGACTTTATTTAACCACTAGCTGGTACCCGCGACTTTGTTCGCGTTGAAAAATAAAAATATATAACTAAGAAAATACTTAAGGCTTCGTCAAACAGAAGGCGTGTTTAACGCGCGTCAGG
This sequence comes from Synanthedon andrenaeformis, assembly GCA_936446665.2. Classification (NCBI taxonomy): domain Eukaryota; kingdom Metazoa; phylum Arthropoda; class Insecta; order Lepidoptera; family Sesiidae; genus Synanthedon; species Synanthedon andrenaeformis. The sequence continues at coordinate 13,249,297 of OW387781.2, read as the reverse complement.
GCGCTAAAACGTCTTGGCCTAGCGCCGCGTTATAACGTCGCGTTGTGTTGTACTGAACAGGTGCCCTAGCCAAGAACCAAACCAATGCAAACGTTTCGTTGCGTTTTTACGAAACGAAAGAAATAAAGCCTGGTGATTGGTTGTTGTAACGCCCACATAAAATTTTGACCAATCAGCGAGCTTTATTTCTTTCGTTTCGTAAGAACGCAACGAAACGTTTGCATTGGCTTGGTTCTTGGCTAGGGCCCCAGGTTATACCCTGTCAAACAGCGTAGCGCGCTACCAGTACGCGACGCTATAGCGCTACGTCATGACGTCGCGTTGTATTTTATTACAGAATTTTATTTAGCGCCGGGTGTGTTCTTCGTAAATGTAGTGAAAATGACTGAAAATGCACCCATATTCGCTTCCTTTGCGAACGTGATAACGCGTAAAGCAGCAACAAATCCTCTTCATCCGAGTCGCTGGACATCTTAACCAAGTAATAGTATTCTGTTATCGTGACGGACACTACTGATTAGCGTCAAGCTATCACACACAAAGTACGCAACGTTACGGCGCTTTTTACGCTAGCGCCTTGACGCGCTTTCTGACGCCTTAAGTACGCTTTCTGTTTGTCGAGGCCTTTATATAGGAGCAATATAACGCCTGAGATACACCGTAAAATTTATTTTTGATATTTCTTTTATGAAATGGGTCCTGAACTCAATTGACTTCGAACTTTATTACCAAATTAATTTATCGAATGATCAACAAACAACCCTCAAAGCGATCTAACCATCGATGGATCTAACTTATTGAATTTAATATTTAAGGGTAGTTACGTTGTTAACTAAAAAGGCCAGCTTAACAATCTCAATTATTCAAATAGTTAACCCAAGCTGAAATTCCGTCGGTTACCAATTAGATGATATTGAAGTAAAATTACAGAAAGAAAATCTCACCAAAATGAACTGACTTTTTTAATTTCTACATCTACCTTATTTTAACTAATAAAATCACAGACATATAACGGTCTGTTTGTTTTGCGGATTATGTGTATGTATTTACGTATAATGTAGAATATGTTTATATAATTATGTAACTATATTGTACTTATAAATTTAATATGTTCAACCCATGGTTTAACCTTGTAATAAGGCTATGTATGTGTGAACTGTTACACGCTGTAAGGTTAGCTGCTATATAAATAAATAAATAAATATCGTCTATCTGTGTAATGCTACGGCCACACCTGCGTCTTAACGCGTTAATTAGCGCGTTAAATAAGGCATTACGCAGATGTGGCCAAGATTTTAACGCGTTAAAATGCTAACGGCAATACTAATGGCATTAGACGTTAAGCGATAGCTCGGGTGTCGGTTTTTTTGACACATCAAAGGGTTTTAACGCGTAATTTAACGCTTAACGCGATGTTGGCTACATTAACGGCTTAATATCGTCTCATTCCGCAGGACCGAGTTCAACGACGATGCATTTGAATCATCCACCATCTTCTTCTTTTTTGTTTTTTCTTTTTTATTAAATTGCATAAATGCATATAATCATTAATTACACTCATTGCTGCAACTAGTGCAGCTGCTTCAACTTCCATTTTGTATTAGCGCGTTAACGGGATGAATTAGCTTTTAACGGCGTTAGAACCTTAATGTAGCCAAAGCGTATTTTTAATGCCTTAATTAACGCGTAGTTGGACATTAACACTAACGTTAACATTAACGCAGGTGTAGCAGTAGCATAATGCTACGGCCACACCTGCGTCTTAACGCGTTAACTAGCGCGTTAAATAAGGCATTACGCAGATGTGGCCAAGATTTTAACGCGTTAATTTGCTAACGGCAATACTAATGGCATTAGACGTTAAGCGATAGCTCGGGTGTCGGTTTTTTTGACACATCAAAGGGTTTTAACGCGTAATTTAACGCTTAACGCGATGTTGGCTACATTAACGGCTTAACATCGTCTCATTCCGCAGGACCGAGTTCAACGACGATGCATTTGAATCATCCACCATCTTCTTCTTTTTTGTTTTTTCTTTTTTATTAAATTGCATAAATGCATATAATCATTAATTACACTCATTGCTGCAACTAGTGCAGCCGCTTCAACTTCCATTTTGTATTAGCGCGTTAACGGGATGAATTAGCTTTTAACGGCGTTAGAACCTTAATGTAGCCAAAGCGTATTTTTAATGCCTTAATTAACGCGTAGTTGGACATTAACACTAACGTTAACATTAACGCAGGTGTAGCAGTAGCATAAGACGTACAAAAATAGAAATTTTCCAAATTTATAATGCCACCATCAAAGAATCGAACCACCATAGTATCTATAGGTTTTATATCTAAAGGTCAAAACACTATTAACGACAAATTATCATTTGTCTATGTCACTTAAATATCCATTCTATTTTATTTGTTCATGGTACTTATTACTTACTTTAAAAGTAAATTGATGTTGATTTATTATACAGGGTAATATCTACCATGAACAAGTAGTAAAACAACTATTTGACAGTTCTTCGTCATCTTTATTGCGAAATGGTTAATACAAAAGCATTGATTATTGTAAGAGATTGACATTTATTTCTGTGCGACGAAGAACATTTCTATTTTTTTTATTTCTTCACTTTCTCTCTTATTCTTTATCTTTTATCAGACAAAGATTATATCAGTGTAATCGCTACCCTCGTGGTCTAGCATGTGATTTTTTTATATTAAAAAACAACTATAAATTCACATGATTAATCTTTAACATTGTCAACAGTTCGACACCTAAGTATTCATTAAAAGACGTGAATATTGTTCATAATCATCAGATTTTATCATTGACATAGTGTGGGACGTTCGCACCTGTTTATGTTTAGAGGTTCGGCTATTGTCAGTAATTTGTATCAAACATAGCATTCACTGTTTTGTTTATAAAGCATTGTGTACGTTTGTATGGATCCACACTCATTGTCCATCGGATAAACAAAAATGAAGAGTATATTTGTTTGTGTATACACATATACACTTACTATGCATATAGGTAGATACTTTATACCTTTACTAGCGACCCGCTCCCAACTTCGCCCAGTATGCATTTTTTTTATATACATATGCACAAACTTACCTCGTTTTTACCCCTTTCGATTAGAGAAAACCGTATCAAAATCAGTGAAACATTAACAGTTGGTGAAAACCAACAGATAATCATCATCCTAACTCTCTTTGCATAAGTGCTTTGTAAAATAAAAGAGTACTTACCTACTCTAATTAGCTTTTAAAAATATGAAAATAACTGTATAAAAAATTTGTTAACAAAATTTTTGTAATTTTCGTAACATAAAAACGGGATTTATTATAGGTATTTATTATTACTCACGTCATTTCGTTAAAGGAAAAAGTATGTTAATCTGGCATTCGTTAAAAAAAAATATTTTATTCAAATAAATTCGAATGCGCAATACGACCGGAAACTGGCCTAATTAACTTTAACAAGTAGGTACCCACAACTTTTCAGGCGAGGATTCGCGTCTTTTATTCTCTCTAACCTCTGATTAATTAACGCAAAACAAAAAATATAAAAGGGAACTTTTCTATTGAAGAATTTTTTAAAGAAAATTTTCTATCATTTGATAAGCTTATTATCGCGTCGTCTAAATTTTGCAATAATGAGAAATGCTTCCAATTATATGGGTCAACCTGGGTAATCGTAAAAAGGGGGAATGGGAAACAGTCATCACAATTCCTCTTTGTTTATGGAAAGAATGAAGTTGTGTCATTAAAAACCTTACTTTGGTGTACAAAATCTGCGCGAAGTCAATATTGTTTACAATTTCCCTATTTGTAAATGTTTTAGTATCTCTGATATGACGTTTTACTCAAAAATCGAAATGTGAAAATATATTGATGGATAATTGTAGACAGAGATTTAAAGATATGTTTAACCAAACTGATTCCGATGATGATTGAATCAAAATATCGGATTATTGTAATTGCTAAAATGACATATGATGAAAATATATATTTTTTAAAAATATATATTATAAATTAATATAAACTTTTTGATTATAAGATTCTTGATTAAGGTTGCCTTTATCACCTTAATTTTAATCACCTTAATCAATATTTGTGTTATCAAGCAAGATTATCAATAAATATTTTTATCAAGCAAATCATAAGTGTTTACAAATAACCTGATTGACTATATCACATCAAAAATATAATGTATTGATCGCCATTTTCTACCACTTCCAAATATCTATAAAATATCTGTATAAACTCACAAATAACATTGCTATTGGCTTCACTTATTAGCATATTGTAGCTCTTTTGTCTTGTACTCTTGTACTGAGATACTAAATTTTATTAAGTTTAAATTATGAAGTACCTAAGCTTTAGATAATAAATATCTATTAATTAGTATTCAAAAATTTAGTCATGAATTAATTATAAGCAAACTCTGCCTTCACAATAAAGCTTAATACAAAGTAAATTACGCTTTGACTACTAAACATTAATCTATCCAACCATGTTCGACTCGAGAGTCAGGAATAAACTATTTAATTTTATTTTGAAATACATACAGTGGATATAAATTTTCAAATAACGAATTTTCGAGCACAATTTACATTATTACGTTTATGTTACCTACAACTACTATTTTTTTTTTACCCTTATTCATTTATTTATACGATACATAGAATAACTTTACACCTTCTTTTTTATACACTAGATATTTGTGTGTGTGTAAAATATTGTAAAATTATTTTTGTCATCCCTACAATAAAATCAGTCAAGTGAAATTAAAACTATCTCGAATAAACCACATTGTCAACACATTACATACACTACGAGTACCATAAATATGGACTCATCAATTCCGCCTTTAACAAGCCAATAATCACTGTCATATATCGCAGTACGGAACTATATCAGCAAATGTACAGTAGGATACCTATAGACATATTATTATAAAGATAAATTCACATTCAGTCAGTCAGTGTTGGTGCTCGCGTACGGTCGATTGTTCTGTGCGAGTTTCCTCCTACAAAACACGTTAAGAAATTATTAACTTATTGAAAAAGACTTTTTTAAACTAATGAACTGATTTGTTTAATAATGTAGCATCGTATACAAAGTAACCCGGTGTTCATGGTAAGAAAATATTTGACTTAATTATAACAATTTATTGAAATAATTTCGATTTATTATGTAATTTTTATAATTTTTTTTTTAATTTTAAATATTATTTTGATGTCGTTTTAATTGTAACACATTGATTTAAAATAATTGATTAAATACCCAAATATTTTTAAGTGGTGCTTATAAGCACATGTGGTGCTTATAAATTTTATATATATTTTTTTTTTTTCTAAAAAAGCCCCTTCGTCAAAATCGGTACAGCCGTTTCGGAGATTAGTCGGAATAAACAAACAGATGGACAGTCAAACAAAAATTTAAAAAAACAGTTTTTTTTTTAATATAAGTTGTACTTACCGTATATTGTACTTTGATATAGGTACATTTAGTAAAAAAACAGTAGCAGTTATTTTGACATTACAACCAAACACTTCAATTTTATTTATTAGTATAGATAAGTATTAAATATAACATAATCAAATTGAAATTCACACCTAATGGATTCGACGAATACAGCGAGGAAAATTTAATGGAAAATAGATTAGTTCAGATAAGTCCAGTCAATATCATAGATACAGTTGAAACTCGGTTAACCTGAACTCGATTAAACGGATTTGCAATAATAATTGTTTAGTTTAATTTGAGTTAATCCTTACATGCACCGCCATCAATACTAATAATAAATCTGTAAGGGTCGGTCATGGTGTAAGTTACTTTGTTTTCAGAGATATCGTTTTTATAGGCTCTATACATGATACTGAAACTAAATTGACGATTTTTAGAATTTTTTTCTGTATGTATGTATGTATGTTCCTCCATAACTCTGAAACGAATTAACTGATTTTCATGAAGCTTGGTAGATAAACATTTGGACGTACGGGACATAGGATAGGCTACTTAATATTTTTCAAAGCGGACGAAGTCGTGGGCACCAGCTAGTATGTTATAGAATAATAGATGTAAGATCTCTATCCATAATCTAAGTAACACTAATCTAATCTAAATCTAAGTATTCGGTCCTAGTTGAACTTAAGTAAGAAGGATCGATATAGCTATTCCATTCTGTATGTACCTACACGATATGTAAACAACAGAGCTAACTTAAATTCCTCTGCTCTCTGTTAACAAACTGGCATTCGTTCACTGCAAATTCCTCGCTATTACCCTACGTATTTTGGGTATATTATATTCATATACCCAAAATACTTTGCATTTTACACTGCGCTGTATATCAGTTACCCCGTTTGAACTTTTGTTCGTGGAATACTTTTAATATGATATTCTATGTCGTCTTATTTTAAGGTAAAAATTGTAATTTGGGTAATATATCACAAAAAATTATTTTATATGTATTATATGTAGATCAGTTTAGAAAAAAAAAAGTTGACAGATCTTTTTTTGTAAAAATTGCGAATACAAGAAATTGTTATTTTTCTATAAATTAAACGAGAATTCCAATAAATTATGTGGTGCGATTTTGTTTATTTTTAATTTCTAATGTAAAGGTCGTCAGACAGGCTGACGGTCCACTTGATAGTAGATGTCTACCGTTATCTAACATATAAGCAACGTCACAGGCGCTACAAGTGTGTTGACGTGACGATCATAGTCATTATATATGTATGTTATATGTATACTTACATACATGTCTGGTGTTGTTTGTATTTCAATATGAGTTTACTGTAAAGGGTTAAGGGTTACTGCCTCCAAACGGGCTGCCCGTCTGGATAAAGTCTTGAATACAATAATAAAGTCGCTGTCCGCCTCTGACTGTTTCTCCACTAACTTTTTAAACAATTTTGGTACGGTTTTCACTAAGTAATGGAAAGAGCGATAAACGACAGAGACTTGTTGTAATTTTAAGAAAAAAATTGCACCAGTGCGAAGCCCAGGGCGGATCACTAGTATATGAATAATGGACAAAAACCATAATGGTGAAATTTCTCGTAGAAAGCTGCTTCGGGCCCTAGATTCTAGAGTGGTCGCCTGCCTTGCATGTTAAGTAAGTAAGAAGGTCTATACATATTTTTAACACTTATTTTGTAGCTACGAACTTAGTATTATTAAATAATCTACTGTAACAAAAGTTGGGACACTCATTACTGTCATTTATTAAGGATTGATTAAGGATAAATTAGGAATAATTATTAGGATAATTAGGAAGGGATAGGGCAGTGCAGCTCACTGAAACACAACAGCACACATGCTGCTGTTTCACGGTGGTCACTGCCACTAGGCCTGCCGAAATGACTGCGCAACTTAGTGTGCTCTGCCACTAGTTAATAATAATAATAAATTTGATTAGTTAATTTAATTACTTACCTATTTGATCAAATTTTACAATACTTTTTAAAAAAAAATAAGAATAGTAAATTAATTCAATTATTTTCAGAATGATCCTAATTGAGGTAAACAAAATAATATTCTATTGTGCTATGGCAATAATAGTGTGATAATAGTGAACGATAGATGTGTGAAGTTTCCCAATGGCCACCACGCCCTCGTCAAGATCGTCGCTCGCCAAGCTTGGCCTCTATCCGAAACCCAAGCCGTTCAAAGTCATGGTTCTAGGACAGTCCGGTGTAGGCAAATCAGGTACGTTTTTAACCCCAGACACCCGACACAAAAACGGAGTGTTATCAAATTTAAATGTGTGTAAATATGTCTGTGTATTTGCCTTTTTTTATTATTTAAAAGTTGACGTGATTGGGATTGTTCTTAGCTATAATTAATGAAGATCTGTTCAATGGGGTGCCATTTTCTAGTAAACGAAGGGATTTCACTATTTTCCACGTTTTCGAATGATGTGAAATTTGGTATACTGTTACTTCGGTGATATTTTCATGACATGGTAATCTTTATCTGAAGCTACAGCATCAAGTAGTCTGCGGATCACCCAACTCCTATCTGCTATCTGAAAAGAAACATGTTATATGTTTGGCAAAAGTATTATGTCAAGCGTCAATGTATGTTAGGTGTTATATTAATTGCTTATTTGTCAGGAGTTTTCAACGCAGACGAAGTCGCGGGCACCAGCTAGTAAGCAATGAAGATCGAATAAATTTTTCAATGCCTAAAAAAAAATTGGCAAAAGTTAGTATGCCACAAAATATACACAAGTTAGTTTAATAATTCAATTTTTTTAGTTAAAAACACTATATATGTTTCTGTAGATAGAATTATAAGAGTATTGTGTTGTTACAGCGCTTGTCGTGAGATTTATTACAAGACGCTACATTGGCGAATACGACCCCAAATTGGAGAAGATCTACGCTTTTCAAACTGTCATAGACAACGAGATGGTTTACTTTGAAATATTGGATTCGGCCGGCCACGTAAGTTTTAATTAGCCAATATCTACCTTCTAATCCTTTGTATACTTCCCAATATCTATACTTTCTATACCTAAACATCTATACCTACTAATATAATGACGAGAGAGGGCGGATTTTGTATAGTTATGTTCGCATCTTAACCACTCGACCACAAGAGACTGTTAAAACCATTTGTATAGCAAATATTTGCAATGATATATCCCCTTTTACAACTTGTCAAAGAGAAATAACGTTTAATATTTGTGTAAGTTATAAGTTACAAACTAAAAGCAACAGAAATGCTATTCGTCCCTAACAAGTTTCCACCTCAACTTTATGCGCATACATTATCCTTATGTTAAGTCGTGATAATGTAGTTTAGAAGTTTGATATTATTATATATATTATTATAAGTAAGTGGTTTACCAACTTACTTAACATGATATTGACTTAACAGATTTTATCACAGCTTTTTAAGCAGTTTCTTTAGTTCTTTGGTTAAAATAATTGATAGTCTTTTAGCTAATATTGGTATCCAGCTGTTCGACAACACAGAATTTAGTGAGAAAACTAAATAGGACTAAACGATCTAATTTAGTATAATATAACAAATATGTAAAAAGTGCCAATATAAAAGAGCTTCCCCTTAATAGACACTAAGAAAAGTCTTAGATATAATTGCACTCAAATTACTTATTAGACTTAGACTAGAGCGTAGTGATAAAAATAATTTTATTTTTTATGCATATTTTATGAAAAAATCTGAACAAAAAAATCAAAATATTTCCACGTATTTTTGTCAGGAAGATAGATAGTTTTGCTACGTTCTTGTAATCCGCTACGCACTTGCTACGCAGCTACGCACGTCATTATTATTTCTTTTTTCTTTTTGATCTTTCGATAATATTAGTTTCATATTGTAATGTTTATTTATTTTATTTATTTATTTTTATTTGTGTATATACAAATGGTTACATTACGATACGATGGTGGGTAAAGTCTTAAACCCTTGATAGGATAATAGATATCTAGACAATGAGTTAATTGAAAACATGTGTCTTGTATCAAAATTTAGGAGCCTAAAGCCACCTCGTTCATATATTATAAATTTATCATACATAATAGATATATGAATTTTTGATATAAGATAAACCTCAGTTAAGTGTTTGTATTCTTCATAATGTATGCATGATGTGTCTTTATCTATTACTAGCTTTAAAATTTATCTAACTAATCAAAATCTGTTGCGTGGTTTAGGAAGAGCTTCAATCTATATTATGTAAAGAAGATGAAAATTAAGTAATTATCATTATAAATTTTCTTAAATTAATTAATTAATTTTTAATTAATTAATTAATTAATTAATTTTTAATTAACATAATAATTTTATGTTTTTATGTTAAATTTGTATCTTCATTTAAATGTAATTATGAAATCTATTTTATGAATAAACAGTAAAGAGTTAATTAAATGCAAATAGTAAACGGACATGTTTAAAAGAAAATGTTTAACATAAACATACCGGTTATGAACCGGTAGGGAAAACAAGGTCAAAAGTTCTGAAGTCAAAAGTAAAAAGGTCTGACGCAGTAGCCGTCTACATAATATTAACTAGAGTTTTACAGATGCTATTCCTACATTACATATGTATGGAATAATAAAGTTGTTAGCCCTGACTCCAAGAGCCTAAGTACTAGACCACTCACCTGTTTTATTTCCCTTTCATTCAGTTTTTTTTACTTATTCCTTGTTCTGTTACGGCTTTGCTCGATTTTCTTCAACATTGTCAATGACTTAAATAGATTGTCAGTCATTCCGATTATTATCGTTGACTAAGGATAACTATAACAATCACAAGTACATAAAATTTTCTACTTATACGCTAAAATTATGTTATTATTTAATAAATTAGTCAAATTTACCAAATAATTGATAAATTAAAGTATTCAAAGTATTCGAGAATACTTTGAAAACCTTGGTATTGTACTGCAAAAACTTCTCAGATATTGACATATTTGAGCTTGGCAGCTTCCCTAGAGGAATCAGAAAAGTTATGAAAAATCCAAACATTATAGAAATGTTTACAACATAAACACCACACATACAATATACATATACACAGAATATGTATGTATCTTTTCTTTTTTTTTTCTTTGGCTTTTTACTGTAAGAATTTTACCATATAAAATCAAAAAAGTTTCACATAAAAAGTGAGAATTAGTTATTGGCTGTACATTTTATAGTATATTTCATTTTTTAATTATTTGTTAAAGCTGTTGATTCCATGAAAAAAAAAGAAAAAGAAAATAATAAGTCCGTCACACAACCACACAAATATTCAACCATCACTTCCGTAATTCACACGTAACTACTTACGTAATCAAGTTATTATCTATAGTTCCAAATTTATCCATCAAATGTTAAAATTTCATATTCGATTGTCTCATGGATGTAGTAGTCACTACTACTTCCATGGATTGTCTAGATATGCCATGTTGTTGCTTTTGTGGATCAATTTTAAAACATATAATGAATGCAAATATAGTGGAACTAATGTTATTTTACAAAGACGTGAGCGGGTCGCTATTTGTATATAAATAAGTCAGAAAACATACGAGTATATACGTAAAAATATTCTAAAAAGGTCCATATTGTTTTCGCAAAGGACTCTCGTAGCTATTCAAGATCTAATAAAAATCAGGTCACATTGCAAAGGAATACGCAATTTATTTGTATTGTACGGCTGTTTGGAAACCAATAAAAATTATTGTTTATCAAACAGGAAACGGAATTCGCTAACTTGGAAAGCAATATCCGGTGGGCGGAGGCCTTCATACTGATGTATTCGGTAACTGATAAGTGCTCTTTCGACGAGTGCCATCGACTCAAATTTCTTATTAACTACAATAAGAGGCGCCGGAGGCTTGCTTCCTCGTTAAAGGTGAGCATTTATTTTACCGCTAAATATATTTCCGTCATTTCTTCCTTTAGTCTATGGTCCGATAAGGAAAACGCAAAAATAAATTTCAGCAACTCTTATCAGAATAAACAACCCATCTATTAAGAACCAATTTTCAGACAGTAGAATTTCGTTTGAGGCGAGACCTTTCGGGTTAAATTTCGTTGAGACCTTTCGGGTTAAATCCCTTTTGAGTTTAAATCCAAAAAATTTGAGGTAATTGAAGACAACTGTACAGATTTGTCTACTATAGAACTGTTTTAATAGCATAATTAACGCACGATTTTACATTAAAGAGTACTTGCAGTATCGATGGCGTTTCTCGCCTCAGGTGTATCTTTTATTTTTTGTATAAGGTTTTTTGTATAAGTAGTTTAAGTACTTAAGTAATTTCCTTTTTTATTTGTGTTTAATTTGAGTAATTTAAGTAGTTTAACCGAATCCTAAAGATAATTTAAGTAATTGAATACAATTTGAGTAGTAGCATTTTAGCAGGCCGTCTGGCGACAGTAATCACAACCTTACAAAAGATAAACCATGATTAGGTGAGTGAGTAAGGCAAACCAGAGCCAATTTTCTTATCCTTATATGAAGCACCTATATGAAGTTAATCACCATAATGTGATTGTGAACACATAACTCGCTAAAAATTCCCCATAAAATAATCCCATTTATTATTAATAATACTATAAATTTATGACCATTGAAAATACATAAATTTATGATTTGAATCAGTGCTATACTTGGGACATGTAATACGATATATCACAATCGAAATAATCGGCGTATGCTCTCATGGATTGCTTAAGTGGCTCGTTCGCTTGTATGTATTTGATATCCAGTGCCGTCTTAAGTCTATTCGGCGCCGGGGTGCGGGGCTCAGCCTGCGCCCTCGTTTTCTTTTACACTGCAGCGTGGCACGCGACCGACGACACACTGCAGTATGAAAGGGGTCCTAGTCAACCAAGAAAACACAATACACGTAATTTTGATAATTTGTTTATTTTTCTAAAATACAAAACTAAAATTAAACTTAAATTATACAAATTAAACCCAATTATACAAATAAAAAACAAAACTATTCTCCATTCGAGACATTATGTCCAGTTTCTGGAATTAACACTCTAGAAAAGGTACCTACTTTTTCAAAAAAGTGAAGAATTATACTTTTATTTTAACATGAAAAAGAACATGATGCAAAAACAAAGAAAAGAAGGAACCTGTTAGTTGAGAAATCAATAGAATTATGAGTTAATTACAATTAACAGTGATTGTAATGGCTTACCAGATCGAAAGAAAGAGTCAATCGGAGAAGTTAGCTTTTTAATTTTTTCTCCTTTCTCCAGTTTCCTTTTTCTGTTTTGAGCACCCGATGGTTTCTTTTTACCATCCCCTAATTCGGCCATCTACAATAAAATTAAATTTTAATTTAATATTTCTTTCTTTATAATAAATAAAGTAGGTTTGTATCAATCACTAACATTAAGAGGGTACTGCACGAAATTTTGGAAATTGACGTATTTTTAAATAACTAGTAATGTACGCTCAATTACTTAAATACATTAAAAGAACTTTTGTAGGTTAGTCTGATCCTTGCACAAGGTCACCGCCTTGTTGAAATTTGAAATAAATGCATTTTGTATTAATAAACAATACATGACGGTAATGACTTTTAAAAATATTTATCTTCGAATACTTCGTAAATTTTACGCATGAAGCACTAACTGTCACACGGAAATGTTTGTATTGATATTCCGCAGAGCACCCTCTTCTTAATATTGATTATAAAAATATAAATAGGAAATTATTAAGAATTTTCAATTTTTAATCCAAACGCCTGATGGTTTTGCAAACAAAAAAATTGCTCTAATAAAATCACTAGGCGCACTTATTTGTCGTATGGCATGACGTCATGAGGTATCAAGTCAGCTGTGTTATAAATTTTGTATTTACACACGTTTAAAGTGTTTTTGGAAGTGAAGATTTTCGTTCGCGCTGCACGCCCTTAAGAATTTGTATTTTTGCGATTATAAACAAATAAACAATCATGACTCTCTCTCATAAACAAATACTACAAAAAAATTGTTCCCTAACCCAGGATTCGAACCAAGCAGGACCATTCGTTCCAACACGATGGCGTCAACAATGATGTATTTTTCTAGCTAGGTATGAGTACTTTTGGGTATCGGTATTGTACCTATGTATTGTATTTTAATTTTAACCGACGAGTTCTCGAGTGGAAACCACTGTCCACGAACGAACGAACGTACGTAGCTTCGGACGCCCCTCCAGCCCACCGCTGGACCGACGAACATAGTCGGTAGGCGCCTAGGTATTAGTTGGATGAGGATGGTCGAGAACTGCGTGCTGTCGTTTGGAGAAACCTATGTCCAGGAGTGGGTGATAGGTGGCTACGATGATAATGATTGACCTAACACTTAAAAAATAAAATTGACTTACCTTGATATTTTTTCTCTTATTTATGACGAAGAAATTTCATTTATTCCATGCATTTACAACTTACACAAAATCTCAATAATTTCTGCACTAAGATCTTCTGTGCTAATTCGGCGGTTGTCGCAAATGAAATGAGCTAACGAATTTAATTACTTAAAAAGAAGATATCAGATCAATCACTGACCGACACTACATAGGCGCCGCGCGCCGCGCTGTAAATTCAAATGAACTTACACCTAATTGTAGTGATTTAGAGATCATTTCTCTTTAAGTGCGAGCGCTCGGACGGCTATATCAAAGGGAGCAATTACTCGCCTACGAAAGACGCACAGGTGCCGCTCCGCCGCCGTGCGCCCATTTCAAATGAACTTACACTTTATTGACTTAGAGATCATTTTGCTTCAAGTGCGAGCGCCCGGGCGGCTATATCAAAGGGAGCAATTACTCGCCTATGACAGACGCATAGGTGCCGCTCCGCCGCCGTGCGCCCATTTCAAATGAACTCACACTTTATTGACTTAGAGATCATTTTGCTTCAAGTGCGGGCGACCGGGCGGCAATGTGCCAAGTTTTATACACTCTCTTTGGATTAGAGATTTTGCCGCGCGCGTGTTGTATTAAATAAAATTTTTATTTGTGTAGTAATAAGAGTCATTTTAGCTTGCACATCATGAGCGGTATGACAAGCGCCGAAAGCGTAATAAAAGTAAAACAATGATTATTTTTGATGACTATTTTTTTTATATTTACTTTTGGGCATACGTATTTGTCGTAACAAGTATATTAAACTGTGCAATGGCGTTAAATTCAATGAAATATCTAAATATTCAGGGTTCGGCAAGGCGCCCCCGGGCGCTCTGCGCCCGGGTGCACCGCACCCCTTGCACCCCCGGGTAAAGACGGCCCTGTTGATATCAGTCAATCGAAATTATTGTCGTAGAACGACTTTCATTACTTCTTTGTTCGTATGAATAAGGCTAAATTTCTTTATTATTGCCGTGTTATTACCTATTAGTGATGTTGTCTGCAAAAGAAATAGTTTATCTATACATCTATACATATAAATAAAATTGGAGTGTCTGTTTGTAATATTGAAATAACCGTTTTTTACTACATGCGGTACATACACCAAAATAAAAAAAATACAATTTTTGTCTGTCTGTCTGTCTGTTTGTTCCGGCTAATCTCTGAAATGGCTGGACCGATTTTGACGGGACTTTTATTGACAGGTAGCTGATGTAATAAGGAGTAACTTAGGCTACGTTTATTTTAGAAAAAATACACCCCGGACGAAGCCGAGAGCGGGCCGCTAGTAAATAATATAATAATAGAGATATAGAGCACTCTGCGTTCCTCAGCCAATAGTTATATATAAATTAATTAGCAAACTTAACTGAATAAACCATCCCTCTGACAGAAGATGATCGAGAAATAACAACTCTTGTGTTTCAATAAGTGAGTAAGGACACGTAAGGAGTGCCAGAGATTATTTTAATATCCTTATTCATTATTCTTTCTTTTTATGTTGTTAAGTTCGACACACAGACTAACGGTCCACTTGAGGGTAGGTTGCTACCACCATAACACAAGCAACGCCATAGGTGGAAGGATTAGGGATGTGGGATAAGTCAGGCATGAAGTAATTGGCTCTGGCATCCCTTACACACTCACCGAAACACAACAGCACATATGCTGTTATTTCACCATGGTATTCTGTTAGGGGGTGGTTGCTGCTGCCAGACAGGCTGCCCAAATAACAGCGAAACGCAGTGTGACCTGCCACTACTTTTCAAACCAGTACAAACTTTGAAAAGACCAATTCCAAAGTTGACCCCACCGAGAATCAAACCCCCCTGAGATGTTAGGCAAGCACCCTTACCACTCATCTGACGAGTTCGTAAAATATCAGAGCTGCTTGGTTTCTTGTGTTTATAGGCAACGATAACTGCCTGAAAATGCCTGAAAAAAAAAATAGCTATGGAATTTTGTACCGCAAATCTATTATTTTTAGGGAGTGTTGGGTTTTAATGGGTTAATTAATTGTTATGGCATCCTTAGCATTGCCCTAGTAAAATGGCTCATTAAACCGGTTTAACGACCGGGGACACAGAGAGCCGGTGTGGTTTAACTTTATTAGACATGATAAAAGGTATGACCCTCATCCAAATAACGTGCATTAAACTTATTGCTCAAGGAAAAATTCTAATGCTTTTAATTTGATGGAATTTTGACGTTTTCCTGGTTATCTCTTTACGAAAATATACCACACAAAATAGTCAAGCAGACTGAAGATCCACTTGATGATAGGTGGCGGTTCACTTAATGTCTTCGGATTCAGAACCAAGTCTGAACAAAACGAACAAAAGAATACAAGCCCTTGTACAATGACTTCTGCTACTAAACAACAACATGATCAGCTAGTTTCTAGCAGCTAGTAATTTTTAGTGTTTTTTTTTAGTAGGTATTGCATGTAAATACATAGTATAATGTATGTATAATAAAACGAATTGTTATAGGTATTAATTGTAATCTGCTTGAATAATTCAGAAAACTGATGATGACAAAATCGACCATATATCCAAAATCACACTACTCGATAATTAAACGATTAAATATTTTTTTGATATATTGATATAACGGGTGATTCATTTAGAGGTACTTTTTTGTCTATGGATTTTTTGACAGATGAAGCGTGAGTCGTGATAACCTTTTATGGTATTTTTGTTCTGTATAGTTTGACATTTCATCATGGAAAGACTTAGCCCCGCACAGCGTCTACAAATAATACAGCTGTATTACGAAAATCAGCGTTCAGCGAGGAATGTGTTTCGTGCACTTAGAGAAACTTATGGTCCACATAATCGGCCTACCACGCACGATTCGCCATACCATCCAAAAATTTGAGAGCCAATTTACTTTAATAGATAATACACGACCAAAAAGACCACATCCAGCACGTAGCGAAGAAAATATTGCGGCGGTAGCTGAGAGTGTACGCGATGACCGCAAAGAATCGATCCGGCGCCGTTCGCAACAACTTGGCTTGTCATATGCAACGACTTGGCGTATTTTACGTAAGGATCTTGGTTTCAAAGCTTACAAAATTCAACTAGTGCAAGAATTTAAGCCGACTGACCTACCAAATCGTCACCAATTCAGTCTTTGGGCTCTTGAAAAGCTTAAAGAAAATCCACTGTTTTCGTCAAAAATTTTGTTTAGTGATGAGGCACATTTCTGGCTTAACGGATATGTCAACAAACAAAATTGCCGTATTTGGTCCGAAGAGCAACCTGAAGAGATTCAAGCGCTGCCATTACATCCAGACAAAACAACGGTTTGGTGTGGTTTATGGGCCGGTGGAATCATCGGTCCATATTTCTTCAAAAACGAGGCCGGCCAGAACGTAACTGTCAATGGTGACCGTTATCGTGCCATGATAACAGACTATTTGTTTCCTGAAATTGAAGCCCGTGATCTTCAGGACATTTGGTACCAACAAGACGGCGCCACTTGCCACACAGCACGTGAAACCATGGCTTTATTGCGTGAACAATTTGGTGAACAGTTAATTTCGCGCTTCGGACCGGTGAGTTGGCCGCCTAGATCCTGTGATATCACACCCCTAGACTTTTTCCTTTGGGGCTATGTAAAGTCCAAAGTCTATATTGATAAGCCAGGTACGATTGAGCAACTGGAAGCCAACATTACTCGCGTTATTCGCCAAATACCAATCGAAATGCTTAGACGCGTCATCGAAAATTGGAACTGCAGAATGGACTATGTTAACCGGAGTAACGGCCAACATTTGAAAGAAATAATCTTTAAATAATAAATGTAAAGAATAGTTCTTTTGTATAATAATAAAAATTACCCGATAAATTTGTTTTTATTAATATATTTTTTTGTTTTGAAAAAGTACCTCCAAATGAATCACCCGTTACTTATATATCATACGAATATTATTGATTTTATCTAATGAATAAAATCAATAACTACTGGACCAATTTTTAAAATTATTGAACCTATAGGAAGCTACAATATCACTGTGTAACATAGTAACATTTTTATTAGAGATAATTTAGGGATTCCTACGAAAACTCCAATAATGTTACCCAAGGTCTAAAAAATCTATACTAAAACATTATAAAGAGAAAAAACATTAAATTTTAGACACTCACATAGATACTATTAAGAGTATGTATAGGTATAATACTTTTAAAACAATATGCAGGACAATGTTCTAGAAACGCCTGTGGTTTTAGTCGGCAATAAGGTGGATCAAAATGGAGACCGGATGGTGTTAACTGAGGAAGGTCAGCGTCGAAGCAAAGAGATAGGATGCGTTTGCTTTCACGAGATCTCTGTTCGAGAAAGTATTGAACAGGTGAGTGGGTAGAAATAATAATATAAAAATATATTAAGTAAGTACTTTAATTAAAAAATATCTATAATTCTTAACGTCTTGGCGTCTCGGCTCGAAGACAAACGGATCGCATACAAATGGGGAACGCTATTTGTTTTGACCACATTCACAAGTGTTCCATGTATGTGGTTTGGTCGCGTATTGTGTTGTTTTTGGGGATGAGTTCTGATTTTGAACGCTCACTGGAGAAGAGTCGAGGCGGCGTCGCATCGGAGGCGACCCAAAGGCCCGTCTCTTCAATATTTTCTATGTAATCATAAAGACACCCCCTCACTGGAAGAGTCAGGGCCCTAGGCATCCCCAGGCAGCCATATACCTACTGTGGTACTTGCTATGTTAGACAGTTCCACGCTATGTTAGATGGTAGGATAGACTGGGTACGGTTGTGACAATTTTCATTTGATTGCCCATAATTTTGTAAATATACCAGTTAGAAGGAAGAAAGATGATTTTTATTGTAAATTGTACACTTGTCTACGTATAATTGATAAAATTTTGTTCTAATGGGTTAAATCATAGGAGCAAATTTTAAAAAAAAGGGGGGAAATGTCACTACCGTCCTGACCCAAAGGACGTGACAGTGCTTGGGGTCGGTAGTGACATTTTAAAAAATACTCTAAAATGATTAGAAAATCTTTTTTATTGCAAGTACTATCGGACATAAAGTAACTGAATCTTATTTTGGAAAAAAAAATGTTACAACCGTGACGTGGCACAACCGTACCCAGTCTCCCCTAATGATTATGAGGGAACAATAATGATGATAAATGAATGCCTTATTCTAATAGTTATTGCTTCTCCGAGAAGAAATTGTATCCTTAAAAACTATTTCATATTTGAACTTATACTTCTAATCGATGGAATCGGATAATAAAACAATTATTCGATGTCGGTGAAAACAAATTGTGATTTCATACTTATTTACCCACAAAATATGAATGAAAATTTTTAACTATGTTCATAGTCAAAAAGATTTAGTTTATAAGCATAACATTTCAATGGTCGTATCGCGTGATGTCATTGGAATATTACATTGTTGAATAATTGTTGCAAGACATCCCTGAATGACCTACAGCTGAACATAAATTCTACCCACAATATTTGAAATGTAACTGTAAGAGCATTATTTCGCCCGATATGACAGTACAATAATATACCTATCTATGATGATACAAAACTATAGTCTATTGTTTGTTTAGGTAGGTATAGCTTTGGTTATACAATTTGGGACTGATTGTGTGGAATGTGCCACGATAAACACTCGTAACTCCTTCTACTTTATTTTTTTCCTCGCCTAGTGTTACGTAGAAAAAATATACTTTTGTTATCATAATATGTGATACTTTATACTTCACTAAATCGAAAGGGGAGAGGGTAGACTTTACTGGAAATAGCAATTGGAGTCTTTAGTATGCATGTTACATAGCCTATGTCCATCTGATACATATATTTATATAATATGTACCTTTCTAAGAGTGAGCTTTTTTCAAATAAGTGCAAGGGTTCTGGAGATTACTCTGCAGATTTAAACTACCTTTAAAAAATCCTCTTATCTCTGTCTATATAATATTATGTAGGTATAGATACTTTTCTATAGATTTGAAAAAAAAAGTCTAATGACCGATTTCATTAATTATCTCTAAAATTTAACCGATTTTTTTCTTCTAAGCGATTTTACGAAAACAACTCATTAACAAAGAGGTCATCTATGAAATTACTACTAGAAAATTGCACGTCTAGTCAATTTTATTGCAATGTTATGCTCCCAAAACTATTTTTACGTATTGAATAAGTCGCACATTGAATAAAAATAAAAAGATGGACTTGTTATTCTACGAAAATTGTCAATATTTATATATTGAATTTCAACAAAATTCTGATGGTGAAAGAATGTAATACTATGTCTAGACTCGCTGATACAAGTGGTCGGATTGAAGAGAAATTGAAGAGACGTAATCAGATGTATTATGAAATGATACTGTGAATATGTAAATGTAATATTCTCTCCATTCTATCTTTCTTTACCGTTCCTTTTGATAAACCGTATAAAATTGCATTTACACATTTCTTGCGATGTTCTCAATACATCCGATCCTATTTGTTAGTATACATAAATATTATGTATGCTAAAAATAGAATCATATGCACAAACATAACTTCAATTAATTTATTATTTTTATTGATTTATTTATTATTAGACTTGTCTCTATCCACATGCATCGTCAAGCCACGGTTCGAAGCTATGATGGTTAAAAACAATCGCCTCTTGCCTCCAACAACGCCCGGAACGCGTCATTGTATTTGCGTATATCTTGCCCACAGAGTAGGCACATCACATGTATAAAACGATGTATATACAGTATTCTCTAAACAAAGTAATTTTTGCCTCCTGTGAACACGTATTTCCTCCTCGTACTTCGTTTAACTCTCTTTCCATTAGTGAAAAACCGCATTAAAATTCGTTGCGTAGTTAAAAAGATCTAAGCGTACATACAGAGCGACAGACGGCGGGAAACGACACTGTTTTATACTATGTAAAGATTGGAATAAGCAATAAATAAATGCACATTGTCGGTATACAAATAAATTGCGTTTTAATTATTTTTCGTTTACTGCGTAAATATTAACTTATTTATTGCGTTCAAAGAACAAAATCGCCTTTTTATTAGCTACTCTCTGTGATTTGTGGACGTCGCAACTGCGCCTTACGTTATTCATTGATGTTTAATATCGAAACGGATTTTCCTGCTTCTGTTGAAACCCCGTGTAAACATTGTGATTCGTAATTTGTTTTATTTCTTCCTTTTAAACCGGGTCATTGCGTGTGGGACTTGTGGCGAAGGTTTTGTTTCTACGTAAGGCTGAGACTGCATTCAATGATTCTATTCTTATTGTCTCTATTAATTTATTATTAATTAAAGGGGAGAGGCAAGTCTTTGATAATGTTTCCTTCACTATAAAATATGTGATATATAACTAATAAATGAATTGGTCACAACATTGCGATATATTATACAATTTATTTTTATATATTTTTTTATTAAAAAATGAGAACGAAAAAGGACGCGGACAAGGACTGGAAAACCTAACTGTTATTATTACTAATAAATAAAGTTGTAGAACTTTATAAAGTAAATAATGTTCTACAACTGAAAGAGAGAAAACATCTCTGTTTTTCTCTCAAAACATCTCAAAACAGAGAAAACAGGCGTGAAAAGAAAAGGCGTGACAGACGTCTTTCTTTTACTTTCTCATTATCATGAGAAATGATAAATGAGATGGATGTATGGATTTGAAACGAATTTCACAAGAAAAAGTGTATATTTTATTCTATAAGATATTCTTTCGTGAATGTATATAAGTCTTATCCTTAATCTCTATAAAAGTACGGCTCAGATTTACCCATTGTCTGCTATATTGTTAAAAACAGTCCCACAGGTAAACTGGACGGGCCATCCTCCTATTGTATATCAGAACTGTCCTTTGTCTATGGAGCCTTTTTATTACCTAAGGGGCATTGGGAAATGCAACTTTATCGATCGATCTATATTATCGATAAGCTAATTCGCATTGTTTTTTCATGTTTTTAAATGAGTTATTTAACTTAACTCATAATAAAAAATAATTAAAAACATTCTGTCTATCTGTGTTTGTCTATTTGTTCCGGCTAGTCTCTGAAATGACTGGATCGACTTTCACTGGCTGATAGAAGAGGTTATAAGGAGTAGCTTAAGCTACTTTTATTTTAGAAAAATAAAAATACTAAATATTAAGCAGTGTCCAATATCGCGCGCGTCCGCACACCGCAGCGAAGCGTTGGCTCAGCTAGTAAGAAATATTAACTTTAACCGAAATAATATGTAATTTGTAGCATTTTTTGTTTTTTAATAACTCTCTTTTTGTGGTTCTTTTTTCTAGTTCGAGTAATATTGAAAATTACATACTAGTCGAACTGAAATTTGAAAAATAAACAGTGGGGATATGGGGAAAAAGAATCCACTTAACCGTTTTTAATAAAAATTTTGCACACTGTGTTGCATTTGATCCAACTTGAGAGTTATTTTTTATAAATTTTTATAAATTTATAAAACTTATATTTTATAAAGTTATATTTTATATAACTTTATTTAATAAAGTTACGCGGACGAGGTCGCGTGCGACAGCTAGTATAATATATTTGATGTATACTCATATGTTAGAAAATAAATTAAAAGACAAAACATCTTACATGAATTCTTTTGGTCTAATTGAAACATTAGAACTCGGATCTCGTCGCGAAATAAGATTGCGAAATTAGGAACAACAATTTCGTGAGATTTTATCATCTTATTTACTTTAATTATATATTTTTTCTTTTAGTTATAAGTTAACTTACTTATAGTTAACAATTTTACTATTCAAAAAGTTGATTTGTAATAAATCTCAATGAATTATAAAAAAAAATACTTGGGAGCAGCAATACAGGCAAGCAGAAATTTTAATAAATCTAAAAACTCTTCCTAAGAAGTCATTATTTTAATTTCCGATTCTTGAAAGTCATCATTCAACCTCGCTTTAAAGTTAATAATAATAATAATAATAATAATAATAATATCTTCACACATTCCACACAGCACCATCTAGTTCCACACTAAGCAACTTAATGCTTGTATTATGGATACCAGACAGTTGATGTAATACATAGATTACTTTTTTTTTTGTAAATACATACATATTATAAATACAAACATCCATGACTCAGGTACAAAGATAAATGTTAACACATAAACATTTGCCCCTAGCGGGATTCGAACCCGCGACCGTTTGGTTAACAGCTAGGGTTACTAGCCACTAGACCAAACGTGTCGTCAAAAAAAGTTAAGTAGGTTATGTTTTATTTTATTTTATTTGGAAATAATGAATAATAATATTAATATATTCTACACAGACGATAAAAATAATTTTAGTTAGTCTGTGACAAACTAACTATGTATATGTATTAATTAGATTTGTCTTCTAAATTTAAAGATTTGTCTTGTCTTCGTATTCCTGAACTCAGCTTGATAAAAGCGATGTTGGATGCGTCGAACGGATTCATTCAATTACGAGTTTAATGTTGTACGATTGAATTCTAAATTTAAACTCAAGTTATAAGACTTCAAGGTGTAATTAATAGAAACTTTTTTTATAGCTGTGCAATAAAAACCGAAATAATTCGTTGACTGGTAATTGGCAAGAATGTTACACTGAACATTAACGTATAAATAGAAACAAATGCGGATATGATTTTGTAACTTTTCATCAACATGTGGAATTCACAGATTTTTCTCATTTTTGTAAATGCCAGACTATATATACCTATATACCACATATATACCACATATATACATAATTATGTAATATCATTTATAGCAGGATATTATTATGATATGAAACATCGAAAATATTTTGTTTAATTTAATTATTTATTTAATTATTGGCGGATTAATTCCGCCAAAGTGTTGATCGCTGATTGCGTTATTAGTTTGTTTTCTCTTAACTTTTTCTTCTTTTTGCTCGACTACTAACAGTCATAATAAATAGCCTTCCTCGAGAATTACGCTATCAAAATGCAAAAAGAATTTTTGAAATCCGACTGGTAATTACAGAGTTTAAAGCGTTCAACAGAACAAACAAACCCTTCAGATTTATTATACGGACACTCCTTAGAATCCATACTAATATTTTAAATGTGAAAGTAATCTGTCTGTCTGTTTGTCAACCTTTTTACGCTTTAACTACTCAACCGACAATCATGGAGTTTCGCATACACGTTGTCAGGGATCAATAAAGGGACATAGTGTACCTTACACCCAGGAAAAAAGATAATGTTCCCAAGGGATCATCTAAAATTAGAAATCCAGTGAATAAGTCAGCGTTATATTGCTCATATATTTTGTCAGATATACTTTTTATTTTTCAACGCGGACGAAATTTGTTTATAATAAGGACGAAATTTTATTTTACGCAGCTTGGCAGTTTTGGCGCGTTAAAAAACTATAAACACTTGACTTCACTGACGTTTTCGTGAATATTTTATGGTTAGTTGGGTACTTACGCATTTGACAATTTGAGTAGGGTCCCTCTTAAAAGCATCCCTTGACAAGCAAAAGATACAGTCTTTCATGACATTGAGACATTACAAAGAAAATGCTCAGTTTGAAACTTTTCAATCATAATATTTTTAAAACATAGTTATTTTTAACAACATTTGTTAATGTATTCGGCGAAAGTGTGTATTTTGTATAGTAGTGGCAAGGCACACTGTGTTTCGCAGTCATTTAGGCAACCCGTCTGGAGGCAGTAACCATCCTCTCAAAAGGGACCACCGTGAAATAACAGCATGTGTTTTTTTAATGTTAAGGTCGACAGATAGGCTGACGGTCCACTTGATGGTAGGTGGCTACCGTCGCCTATAACATAAGCAAAGCCACAGCGCTGCCGACCATAGAGGTATTGAAAATAAGGGATTGGGGTAATGGGCTCTAGGACCCCTTACTCACTCACCGAAACACAACAGCACTCATATCTACTGGTATTCTGTAAGGGGGTGGTTACTGCCACCAGATGAGCTGCCCAAATGACTGCGAAACGCAGTATAGTAGTGGCAAGGCACACTACTAGATTCAGACTTGAGCCAATTTTGAAAAATTTCCAAAGTTGACCCTGCCGGGAATCGAACCCAGGGTCCTTAAGCTGTTGTGTTTCGGTGAATTAGTAAGCAGAGCTCATTTACCTATCCCTATAACTACGGTACTATAGTCGGTACCGTAGTTGCAGCACCTGTGGCATTTGGCGACGGTAGCCACGTGGTCTGTCAACCTATCTATCGACATAACATAAAAAAAGATGTGATATTCCCGTAATTCATTTGGTATATTCTTGCCTCAACTTTGTACAGGAGCAATTATCTAAAGAACGTTTTTTTTTATACATTAAATGTAATATTTACGAAGCAATTAAGGTTTAGCCAAGATAAGCTTTGTTGAAAATGTTTTCTTCCACAACTTACAAAACATTGAATCGTCTTTACTATATTATTCATTTATTTACTTATTTATTCATTTTCTATTCCGTGCTTATAACACAAGCAACGAACTATGCGCGTTCGACTAGTAGGATAAGGGATTACATTCAAATTTGTAGCGTATCAAGCGAACCATAATACAGTTAAATTTGAATTATATTAAAAGCACTTAAGACATAAAAGAATATGAAAAAAATAATTAAATACTTTACCGTACCGTCCTCAAATATACGCCCGCCGCCGGCCCGGCCCTAACATTGAATCCTTGCAAAGTGTCCACCGATGACAACGTAGCATGCGCTGACATTCTAGCGTGGCGCTACGATTATGTATATTTGCTACGAATGTTTGTAGATGCGGAATACACTGTGCTACGAATTGTAGTTTCTTCAATGGTTTTGCTTCCCAGCTTTGCACGGATAATTTTTTTTTTCTTATTTATTAGTGAAAACCGTATCAAAATTCGTTGTGTGTTTTAGAAGTTAGCGGAAAAACAGACAGAGGCGGTCATAGGCTTTATTTTATAATATGTATTATAAATATAGACATAAGAGATGATATAGCACAAAATATGATGATACGATGTGTTCGTGATACAGGTCTGCGGTGTGTTCCGTGATGCACGTCGGTTCTACAGAGTGAGCAACAAATGGGCGCGCAGTCGAACAGACGTCGACATCATCCAGCCCACAGCTTTGGGAAGACCGCTGCTGAGGGCCGCTTCTGACTCGACACCTGATCCGCCTACTAGTTGCGGTAATCACTTTTACCGTTTTATTTAATATTCAATATCTGTTAGATTATCGTAAAATAATGGTTTACTTCGGACTGTACTTGACATTACAATTTGACAATTATCTTTTTGATAAAAGTCACTGGATATATGTTTTTCTCTACTCATAGAGCCACTGGATAACTATTCATTTCATTTCCAATATTCTAAATAAGTATATTCTAAAATTGACTTTAATAAAATTAATTATTAAGTTTTGTTAAAACTATAAGAGATAAATGAAAAGGCCATAGAGGAAAAATGGATGTTTTAATCCAATAACTTAATTTATATGCTTCCTTGAGAGAGAGTCACTTAAAAATATTACTAGACATTTTTATTACGATTGAAAATTATTTTTTATATACACAACAGCAAACCGTTCACGGAACCAATTATTCTTATGTAATAATAATAAAAGAACCCAACCTCACAAATAAAAAACCCTAAAGCTAGCCATAAAGTTTTTTTATGGTATATAATGTGACAGTATTTGACACTTTGTTGTATTAATGGCTTTAGTCATTATTGCCTTTGAACAACGCCTGTTGGTATACGACGCCTTTTTGACAAATTTACTATTAATTCATACACTAAACATGCAAACGTATCATTATATTTTGAAAGGGCATTTTAATTATTTATTTATTTTTATATTTTATAAGTAAATAGAACAAAATATATATTTAGTATACATATAGAGAGCATACATGTGCTCGTCGTATTTCGAGCATATATACGAGCATCCACGCTTACAAATTATAGGGCATCTGACCGGTAAGTATTTCAGAAACTATAGGGGAGGGCTATGTCCAGAAATGAACGTGCATATATAGCCCATTTTATTCAATATTCCTGTATATTTATAGAAATCAAACTTGTTTGACGAGCCCCTTGGTCGAGGGGTTAATGTGCTTGATTTAACGCTCTGTCTCAAGGGACCCGGGTTCGACGCCTAGCAGAGACAACTTTGAAAATGAACTTTTCATAATTTTCACTGGTCTTGATCAAGTATTGGCAGGGCACACTTGGTTTCGCAGTTATTTATTAAATATTATTATTTTTTTGTTGAAATTTTTTTCTAAAATACGAGTAGGTATATTCCACTCTCAATTTAATTATGTATAATCCTATATTCTGTAGTTAATTTCTAAAAACGTTTACCAGTCACGAAGTTCCATTCGATAGCTTTTTCAAATGGATCCCCCCTCTTTTTTTTGTTCTTCAATTAAGTGCGGATCGCGTAAATTGATAGGGCCAAGACGAGACGACGAAATAGAAACGTGACGTCACGTCATTTCTCATATTAGATTGCAGCCACGCGCCAATTTTGACAACTTTCCTAATATATACGAGCGAAAAGTTCACAAACTCTTCACTTACAGGTTTTAGTATTCTGACTCAATATACGCAGCTAAAGGGTGGTATTCGTTTATCAATACTAATAATAAATCTGTAAGGGTCGGTCATGGAATAAGTTACTTTGTTTTCAGAGATATCGTGTTTATAGGCTCTATACATGATACTGAAACTAAATTGACGATTTTTAGAATTTTTTTCTGTATGTATGTATGTTCCTTCATAACTGAAACGAATTAACTGATTTTCATGAAACTTGGTAGATAAACATTTGGACGTACGGGACACAGGATAGGCTACTTAATATTTTTCAACGCTGACGAAGTCGTGGGCACCAGCTAGTATTTTATAATAGCTGAACCCGGCCACACTTCGCTACTGCGTGTGCGTTGGGGGCTCGCTGTTTAGGGCACTGTTTATATACTTTTTTTTAAATAAAAAAAGTGAATACAGACTGATATTACTCACTGATAATGTTACTTTCCATAGGTGAAATAATTTTTGAGTTTGTCCATTACGAACATACAAAAAATCAAATTTTTAATCCTTCTAATATCTGTGTAGATAGATTTGTGTGATATTAGAGATAAATATTTTTATGCGACTGTTATTAGCTGAATAAATAAATAAATAAATAAATAATCAATTGACATAGAAGAACGTTTTTACAACAAACTTCCAAGTAACATATAACTAGCAATATCATAAATATGTAAAATGAAATGTTATGTTGAAAGAGTCGTTATACTTTTCTTTGATGACTTATTTAAAGTTACTTCGCATGTATAAGTTATTTTACCACAATTTTGATTGTATAGATAAACGGCTTCGGAGATCAAGGTTAACTTTGATTTCCGAAACCGTACTCATCTCAAGTAGCCCCTCATAAAATGTTATGTAAGTATTAATATCTTAAATATTTTTAACGCGACTTTCATTCCCTACTAAAATATACTCTCAATTTTATCCCAATTTAACCAATAAGGCCAAACTCCCAACTTAACTTATTCTATAAAAAACACTGTAAATTGCTAATTTGCAATAACCTTGTCATATTAACATCTACGTGACGTAAACCTGAGCTCGCACTTAATATATATCTTGTATTATTGTATCTATCGTATATACTATATATTGTATATCTATATATTGTGTGATTTGTGTATAACAGTTGTATAATAATTGTAACTAATGTAATTGTTATATATACTTTACATATTTTAAACATAAAGCGAATATTCTTTAAGTTTCTTTCGTGGTTTCTTCTCAGGATCGTCATTATCTTGGTTGTTTTTTTTCGAAACCATATTAAAAATAAAGCGATAACTAAAATATTTTTTAACCTATTAAATGAATAAATTAATGTTGTTATTTTCATGTGAATTGTAGAGAAAATTATCTTTATTCAGGCGAGGAGAGAATACTTGTTCTGATTTAGATTGACTGATATGAAAATATAAGAGAACGAACCACTCAATCAATCCACGAGAGGTCGGTAACCAAAATGAGTTAGCATACGGTTATCTCGATTGTAATATATAATATATTACATTTACCAAGTATAGTGTAAAATTTGTTTCCTTGATCTCTAATAGTAAAAGACTAGAATTATAAGCATAGGTATTTATAGGTAATATACATATATATATACATATACATTTTAACTGTTATTTCGGCTTGCATGCTGTTTTGCACTGATCATAAGTAATTAATTAATATACTTAAATTTATGTATTTTCAGTGATCGCTTCTTTTTTTCGTCTATAACACAAGCAATGTCACAGACGCTCCAAATGTGTTGCCGACTACAGTAAGATTAAGGATAAGAAATTGGGATCCGATAGGGAAATGGACTCTTATAAGTTCTATAAATTAAGAAGTGAAGGAATATTCGTACTAAATATTTTACTTTTTATATGATTCATTATACTGTAATTTAACAATTCCAGGTCGACGATGGGCAGAAGTAGAATTAGAGGAAGAAGATGAAGTGGGCGTGTCCAGGAGTGATTCCACATCGTCTTCGGGACGGTCTGAATGCACTGATTGTGCTGAGTTTCGAGCCCGCGCCAGTACTGACTCGAGACTGCCTCCGAGGCCGGCGCGAGCTCGACATCCGCCCTCAACGAGGCCTCCACCGGCGAGGAGGATGAGCGTTGCCATGCGAGGAAACAACGCCAGTACTTATTAGATTAATGTTCAGAAAAAATATATATATGAGGGTCCAGTATACACTCGAATTTCAATCAACGCTATACACGTTAGAAATATGTATAAAAAAGCTTGAGTATCAGTAGATTGAACACATACGTATGAAAATAGTAGACAAAACTTGAATATTGTGGATTGAACGCCCAGACGTGTGATAGCTTTTTTGCAAATTGAACCAAAGTCTAAAGCAAAAAAACCTGTCTGTCAGTAAATTCTAAATTCTAGTCAACAATGTGGTAGATTTTTGTTCAAACCTATATACTATAAGCATATAAGTTTGAAACTCTTTGAAAATAACCTTGGTTAGGTAAAATTTTATTTGTAAGAAGGCTACAGTCGCCTATAAATACTTACAAAAAACGTCATGAGGGCTGAAAGTGCGCTGCTCATCTTGATAGGATAGGCTATACGGATATAAGGATATATATCGATAGAATATACAGAGAGTACCTATAGGGAATATTTTGATCGCTCACTCAACTGTGCTGGTGGTCTTCTGAGAAGGGGTTATTACTGCCTACAGTCGGGTTGCCCAGTTTATGACAGCAGAACGCAGTTTCTCTGCTTCTAGTACTAACTAAGTGTATAATTGGTTGTATAAAATGTAATGTTTGTATGTATTAATGTTTGTATTTATTTAAGTATTTTTGTCAGTATATGTACTCTATTCGTACTGACAATAAAATTCTAACTGTTCACGCAGTACTAAAAGTTCTTGTCGTCCTAAATATAAATCTAAAAAAAAAAACTATTAGCGGAATTATATGAGAAAGTTCGCTATTTTTACATTTAGTATTATGTTCAAATTTTCTATTATTGGTTTCAAGTTGATTTGAGTTACGCAGTTTCTGCTATATATTTTTTTATTTACTTTTTAGATAAATCTTCATACATGCAACGAATATTTCTGTGGCCTCAGCACATTTTGCATTCCTTATAATGCTGCAATCAATAATTAAATAATCAAATTAAAACAAAATTGAAAAGGGTTTATATGTTATGACATACTTTTATTATTTCAACAATTAGTATTCAAATTTTAAATGCCTATTTAAAATACATGAGTTGTTATATTATTAAACCGCTTTGATTTAAATTATTCTTATTGTGAATTTTGTTTAAAAAAATTATCTCACATTTTGCTCGTCTCTTAAAAGTTGTAACATGACGTTACAGCTTTATAACCTTCTTCAAAAGTCGGGCTTTTAAATTCTAGAAAAAAACTTTCAAATTCAACTGACAACATTTTCAGAGATAACAGCTTTAAAAAATTAATTCTGTGGCTTTATTATATTATTATTATTATATTATATAGCTAAACTTTAGCTGAAGCAATTTTTACAAGATGCCTCTTGAACGGGCTTCAATCACTCTTGAACTGAGGGTAACTTGGGTTAAGCGGAACCTCACTTAGAGAGCTTTTTACGACTAATGTACGTGGAATTCGTTAAACCTTTGTTCTGGAGGGAATATTCTCTCTGTATTTTTTTTGCATATTTTTCTAACCCTGTATTCTCTGATATGATAACATTTATTTTAGACTACGAGTATTTTTCTTATTAGGTAACTAAGCGTTGTTATATGTAATTATAACTTGTCCTATGGCTATCTTTATCCAGTGATTTAGGATAGGACAGTCATTTCTTATAGATAGATCCATTGTTACGTAGGTATATTAAATTCTAAGAAAACGTGTATTAAATCTAAAGGACCAAGGCTCAGTACCAAAAAAATTAATGTTTAGATAAATATGATCTAGATATAAAAAAAAATCTGTTTGTTGTTGTATAATGGATATGTGTAAAAAAAGTATAGTTTAAAAAAGTTATTTTTTAGGCCATTTAGAATTTATATAATGTATATTGTTTATTTAGTTAAATTTAAAATATGCGTTTAAAATAATTTATAAGCTACAAAAAAATACTTTTAACATCTAATCCATGATTTTCTGTTGTTATTTTTATTTTTAAATAAATAAATTTATTAACATTTTCCCATAATTAATTTTTAGGCTGTGATTTACAAACACTTACGTGTATCTTATTTAAAAATTAATATTTCATAATAATTTATGGTCATAGAAAAATCTAACTAAGTAAATCTAATTCTAACGAGAATCTAATTAAAATAGAAAAATGTTATCAATTTAACATTAATTCCTATACAAATTTATTTAATATCTGACTTTTATGTATATATAACGAAATTTACAAAAAAACTTATTTTATATGATAATCTTTTATGATGTACAATGCAGGACAAGGCTTGTACATCATTCGCCTGAGATGATGATAAAATAATATGACAATGAATCATTAATTCTCGAAACATTAGGTCAGACCTCTCAATAACAATTTCCTTTCTAAATCTAATAATAACCTAGATCTGTAAAATAATACAATATCATTTTTTTATAAAAAATCATTTTGGTATTGTGTTGTAACCTTATGACGAAGTGATGTTTGCATACAAATTCTATTAATTGAGAATTAAAATTACAATTACAAAATAATAAATACAAAATACAAAATAATAAAATAAAAAATCTGAAATCAAACTGAGAGCGTGCTCACTCACCTTCATATCTTTGCTATATACGAATAAAATAATAAAGAAAGAAAAAGCTTAAATAAAAAGAAAGTTAATTTTGAATGCAACTTATTACAACTGTCAGTATCTCCTTTTTGTCATTAAGAAATTTAGTATTTAATTTATATATATATAATTCACAGATTTTAGCAATTATTTAGCTTACTCGTAATAAGTTAATACTTAGTATAAAATAAAAACTAATTAAAGAAACATGTAAACAAGTGTTATTTATTAATAATAAAATATAATGTGGGGTTTACATATGGGTTGATTTATAGCGTGCGGCTAATCGCCAGTCAAATCGCCTGTAAATAGCCTGAACCTGCAAATCGCCACGGATCGATAAATCTAACAGACGACTAGATCATTTTTGATTAAAATGTCTATCCCAGATTAGAGCGAGCGCAGCGCAGATCAACTATCTATCGGTCGCAGTCGACCTGAGGGCCTAGTGCGAGTTTTACTCGATCAAACGCGTCGAACGCGTAAACGTCAAATTGTATAGGAATGAAGCAGATCTATCTACAAGTTAGCCAACAGATGGCGCTGCTTCATTCCCATACAAATTGACATTTACATCGAGTAAAACTCGAACTAGGCCCTCTGATAATTGACTCCAAGTTCGATTTTAGTCACCTGCGACCTAGCGGAATTGCTACATTTTAATACGATGGATTTTTAAAGGAACACATCTGCAAATGCGGATGCGGATGTCAAGATTTTTTATAGATTTAATTTTAATGCAGAAATAAATGATAATTTTAATGATTTATTATTAAGTAATCAATTTTTTAGTAGAAAGTTTTAATTTAAAAACTAAAACAATTTCATAATTGGACTAGTTCCATATCCGCATCTGCATAAGATTCACACTGATTATTACGGACGCTTATACAGTTGCGGATGTTTAAATCGACGCGGAAGTTCCGCATTAGTTAAATCAGTATAAATCCCACATTAGTTTTCAAATTGAGATGTTATGAAACTTTGTAAATGTTTCGAGATGATGATATGAAAGTTTGAACAATTTATTGATTTCTTTTTTTTTTCAGTAACGAAAGTATTTTACTGTCGAACAAGGTGTTTATTTTATTTTTAAGTTACATTTAATTAACTGTAACTTTGTTTCGTTTATTTTATCACAAAGAAACGTCGATTTAAAATTTCAACGTTATACTCCTCTTAATATAATTAGCAAAGTTTTATACCAATCCTGAATGTCGTTGATATGAAAAATGGAAAGTGCGAAGTTCCATTTTCATGTCTTCTAGTGTTTTATAATTCCTAAAAGATTTTTATAAATTTTCATGTGTATTAATGTACCTACTTGTTTATTATTATTTAAGAACAATAAATGTTTTATGGAATTGTTAATTTGTGTAATTGCTAATTTTACTTATTTCAGTTGTAGTTGTACTCTGGCTGCAGAAAAACTAAGCTGTATAGGTACCATAAAAATAATTATTTATCAAACCGTATAAATAAAACTAGCAAAACAATCAATGTGTGGTATCAGTGATGACATATGACGCTGAAACGTGGTCTCTAATTTTAGGCCACGTAAGAAAACACGTAAGAAAACGTAGCTCAACGAGCTATGGAGGAAGCTTATGCTCGATATCAAGAATGATAAGATCTGTAGACAAACGAAAGTGACCGAAATGACCAGGCGCATTAATAAGGCACTGGACAGGACACATACTAAGTATAGTAGAGCCAGTAGTAGTAGTAAGAGCAATTTGCAAGCCCCAATTTATTTAACATTCTGAGTATTTGATTGCATATGGTTAAGCTAAAATTTTGTCCTGTATAATCTTTACATAGTATAAAATGAAGACGTTTCCTGCCGTCTGTCCCTCTGTGTGTACGCTTAGATCTTTTAAACTACGCAAAGGATTTTAAAGCAGTTTTCACTGATTTTAATGCACATGAAAAGGGCGTTAAACGAGGAAGGTTTTATTACATAATTTTCAGTTAAAAAATTGCACCCGTGCGAAGACGGGAGCGGGTCGCTAGTTGTAGTAAGCTCTTTAAAACATCCTGTATTATGTGCAATGCCAAGGTTTGGAACTCCCTGCCGGCGTCTGTGTGTCCGAGCTTATATAACCTAAATCCCCTGAGGGGATTCCGATGAAGCAAGTAGTTCACCAGGATACCTCGAGGGATTCAGTTAGGGAATCCTGGTGGACTCACCTATCTTTTCAAAGTTAAAATTAATAGGCATCTTCTGTGTGAGCTTGCTCCATCATAGGTCTCATCTTCGCTACACGGCTAGGTGAGTGCCACGAGCAAACCCATCTCTAATAAAAAAAAGAATCGAATTTGATTGCCCATGTTGACGCCTCCTCTGCCACTGCCGAACAGTAAACATTATAATCTCTCATTTTCGATTTTCTTTTCATTTTATTATAATTTAAGTTTCGGTTATAATATTTATTGTTTAGTTGCTATGCGTATGTTATCTATCGTTCGTCTCAATTTCTAGTTTGTAGTTTATCTGTGTATTGCCTTGTGTTACCTATACGTATTGAAAGTTTTTTGTTTGTGCTGTTCGTGTACCTTTTGAAAAATAAATAAATAAATAATAGATCAAAAACCATTTGTTAATAATAAGAAGAAAAGTTTATTAAAACGACGTGGAAAATTACAATAATTGCAAGGTTAGGTAAATTGTTGCAAACTCGCATAGGTGACACGTGTAACGTTGAAATGCATTTGTTTATCTGTTCAATTGCTCTAACGCTTGTTTACGTCTCTAGAAAGCAGATTATATTGGGTATAACCTCTGTTACTTTCAAGTTTATTAAGTGTAAATTCATGTGTTATCCAATACAATGTTGCACTTGAAATTGTAACTTATCTAACAAATTTTCCATAGTGTTTCTTCATTTTCATTTTATGATATCTCCTTACAAGCGACTCTACCCTGGCTTTGCACGGATGCATTTTTCTGTAAATTATAATTAAGCCTCAAAAGTGTTATGGTGGTATTGAAATTTGATATACAACATACAGAGAGAGAGAGAGAAAGAGAGACAGAGAGAAATTTCAGCATAAGCATGCTAATTTATAATTATTTCTAAGCACGAAAAATAATGATTCTCCAAAAAGAATTATCTATATCATACTTACATATTATAAAATAAAGTCGCTGTCCGCATAAATTTGTTTCTCCACTAACTTCTTCTAAACCATTCAAAGGATTTTGATACGATTTTCACCAATGGAAGGAGCGATAACCGATAATGGTTTATGTACATAATTTGCACAAAAATAACGCATTTATGCA
Source organism: Synanthedon andrenaeformis (assembly GCA_936446665.2). Taxonomy (NCBI): domain Eukaryota; kingdom Metazoa; phylum Arthropoda; class Insecta; order Lepidoptera; family Sesiidae; genus Synanthedon; species Synanthedon andrenaeformis. The sequence goes on along the minus strand of OW387781.2, from coordinate 13,213,750 downwards.
AAGCCGGGGGCGGCCTAGCCAATAAATAAAATAGTTTGTAAACACGTCAAAAGTACTGTAATTAAAGGTCTATGAAAATTCTTATGTTACAAAAATGGGTTGTATCACGAAATAACACAATCCAAAATATATATTCCAAAACAAGGCGTATGTAATCAAATTTATACCCCCGAAAATATATTCTGAACATGTTCTCACAACAAATGCATGGCAGCTTGAGCACTCACTTGAATTGGATTTGTCTAAATCGTATAAATTGACGTAATAAACACAAATTGAAATTTACTTTTCTCGAATTCATACTTTTCTCATTCATTGGGTTGAAAATTCGAAGATAAAGTAGGCTTTGCAACAATCTGCGTTCCCACCTAGCTAATGGACTTCTTCAAGCGAGCCGTGAACAAATTCCTGCAAAGTCGGCAATGCTGTTGTTTGTGTCCTTAGGCGACGGTGACCTGACCACCTACCATCAAGTCAAGTGGACCGCCATGATGCCTACCACCCTTTGTTTATGCATATAAGTAAAAAAAAAATCGCTAAATGAACATAAACGCAAAACTCGTAAAAGTCTGGACTAATTCGGCTATTTTTATTTGAAACTAGCGGTCCGCTCCCGGCTTCGCCCGGGGTGCATTTTTTTTTACGTAAAAACCTTCCCTGATTATCCCTCTATCCATGAGTGAAGACAGAATTAAAATCGGTCCACCCGTTCTCGAGTTTTGCGCTTAGCAACACATTTAGGGATTCATTTTTATATTATAGATATTTGTTGAAGTCCGAGGAAGGTTTTGTTAAGAGAAAAATTGGACAAACTGCCCCGAAAAACATGAAAACTCCATTTTTCTTTTTTTTTTGTCCACCCAAAGTTCCTAGGCTAAAAAATTCAAATATTTCTATGATTACAATAAGATTTTGACAGAACAACGATTTATGATCCAAACATGTACCTACTTAAAATGAATTTAAAAAATAAACGAGAAATTCCTAGACACATTCCTATGACATAATTTTTAATCAGTTTGTTACCACTTATCACGTTTCTAAATAACAATAGAAGTCCAATATGGAAATACAATAAAGCAAATTTTCTAATAATATAACAGGATATAAATAAACTCGTACGCTTAAAATGACAAAATGAAACAAAAGGAAAACCACAATACTGAACTATACTAGTTAAGTATTGTCCGTAATGCTATCATGGTTAATTATACCACTAACTGGAAACTGAAATATTTTAGCAACTCCAAATATTTTGCATATATTTTGTATGCAACCATATTATTTTATAATGAAAGGTAACCGCAACCCTTTTTAGAGGTCACAGTAGGAGACGCGAATTAATATCGCGAGATTGTTTTAGAATCTATACATATAAATAAAATTGGAGTGTCTGTTTGTAATATTGAAATAACCGTTTTTTACTACATGCAATACGGTACATACACCAAAATAACATTTTTTACAATTTTTGTCTGTCTGTCTGTCTGTTTGTTCCGGCTAATCTCTGAAATGGCTGGACCGATTTTGACGGGACTTTTATTGGCAGGTAGCTGATGTAATAAGGAGTAACTTAGGCTACGTTTATTTTAGAAAAAATCTTTTATTAGAAATAATACACACCGGGCGAAGCCGCAAGCGGGCCGCTAGTCTTATATAAAAGGCGATGTGTGTGTGTGTATGTTCCCTATCGACTCCAAAACCGCTGAACCGATTTTGATGAAACTTTCAGACAATCTTCAGATTAGTCCAGCGCGTAATCCTGTGAAGTTTGGTAGCGATCGGATGCGGGCGAAGCCGGGAGCCGGTCGCTAGTTTCAAATATAGAATTATTTAGCTGAACTTTTGCATTTTGAACCTCACAATTGCATTTTTGGCTTTTACAATATCATTATTCATTGGAGGACATTTTGTTTCCAAAATAATTATCCACTGGAAGACTTGAATATTGAGTTTGCGCAATTTTTGGACATAGATTAGTTAACGTTCGCCACTGAAAAAATATCTCGGCTCGAGAAGCGGAAGAACTGGTTTTAATTGAGTTAATGAACTGAACGTACATAATATATGAATAGAGAGATTTATGATACATATTAAGAGAAGCTACTTATCCACATTCACTCACATTCAAGAAAATTGTAATAATGAAAAGTTTAATCAAGAATAAATTTCATTAATGTAATCAATGAAAGAAAGAATAAGTTTCTTTCTTTCATTGATTACATTATATTAAATAAGATAAAATTTACTTTGATAAACAAAGTCAGTGTGTAAGGCAGTCAGTAAGTCGTAAGACAGTGGATGAGAGCATTAAAAGTTCGCCAGCTGTTAATGATGATGACGAACCAAAAGACCCTGTACTTACTGTAAGTATTATAAAGCAGCATGCTTCAATGTACGTAGACGTAGTAAGACTAGTAGGAACTATTTCGATACTAGATGCGATTACTACACCGGTATAAATAACGAACATCAATTTAGAAGCATGTATGTTCTAGATTCAAATTGGGACACGTGTTATTTGACAATGATGGACTTAGGTGGGGGCTCCAGTGATAGCGGGCACATAAGATTTAAAAAAAAAAGATTAGGTATCTAAGATTTTCCCATAAAAAATAATAATCTTCATCTCTATTGTTACGTAATAATAATAAAGCCAATATTAACAAGTACCTACCTATCTAGACGTGGCCTTATTTCAAAAATTCGCCGCGCTGTTATTTACGAATATTAATTAACGTTAATAGTCGCATATTACTCTCAAATAGTTTTACTTTAATTAGACATAAATATAATATTATTTAACACGTTTGGTCTAGTGGCTTGTAAACCTAGCTGTTAACCAAACAGTCGCGGGTTCGAATCCCGCTAGGGGCAAATGTTTATGTGTTAACATTTACCTTTGAACCTGTCATTTATGTTTGTATTTATAATATGTATGTATTTACAAAAAAAAAGTAATCTATGTAGTATATCCACTGTCTGGTATCCATAATACAAGCGTTAGTTGCTACTTAGTTGTACACTAAGTGGAACTAGATGGTGCTGTGTGAAGATATTATTTATTTATTATTTTTTTATTGAATAAATAAGTTTTAATTAAAGTATTATTTTAATATTTTATACAATTTTAAGTTTTAACCAAAAATTAATTAATTCGATCTCTGGGTCTGGCACATAAGTTGCAATCTATAATAATATTATAGAGAGAAGAGATTTTTATTTTTGTTTGTAAAAAACAAACTCAAAAACCACTGGACCGATGTTAAAAAATTATTCACCTATAGAAAGCTACATAATCAGCGAGTAACTTAGCTTATATTTTATAAAATTACGCGGGGAAAGTCGCGTGCAACAGCTAGTAAATAATAAAGAAATGAAGTAGTTGTTCTTAATTCTAGCGGTATTGTCACAATTCGCTAGTAAGCAGACTGCGCCCTTAGTTTGGGAACGAACCGAATGCACTGGAAGTGAGAAGTGTTTAAATATTAGGCAACTTATGTAAAAAATAATATGTTTTCAAAAAGAGACTAAAGTATTTAAAAATGGATATATATAATATATATATATATATATATATATATATACAGTCACAATAATTCAGACAGATTCTACAATTTATCTAATAAAAGCACCATAAAGCAAACTATAACACAATTTATTGACAGTATGATTAATTCGTAAGCTTTTAAATATGACTACAAATCGTTAATTTTAATTGAAATTGAAAATTCCTTGAAATTCCCCTACCTCTCCCTGTACCTTATCCTATCACGGTCAGAAGCAGATTTTCAGCTTGTATAGCGTTACTTGCGCTAATAGGCGACGGTAGTCACATAATATCATAAAGTCGGCAGACATGATGCCTACAGACCTTTACATAAAAAGTGAAATTCCACTTGCTTGTTTAAAGCTATATTCACCTATAAAACAATAAGCACAAGAAAGCAGCGGTAAGACATCGGGAAGAGGTCCCTAGTCTCCTAGCTAATCCGTCACCTTCCTCCTTGAGCGGGACCTGGGCGGTAGTCTTAGATGAAATTACTACCAGTCGTGAGGTCCTTCACTTACGGACGCCCTGGACAGCCGTTCCCTATGCTGCCTGATATCTATAAGGATTTTCTAGCGTATAAAAAAATAGTGTAGTAGAAGTTAGCATGGGCTTTAACACTCTCTTTAAGAAGTGTTGTTTGGATTTCCCAGTGTATAAAAAAATAGTGTAGTAGAAGTAAGCATGGGCTATGACACTCTCTTTAAGAAGTGTTGTTTGGATTTCCCAGCGTATAAAAAAATAGTGTAGTAGAAGTAAGCATGGGCTTTAACACTCTCTTTAGGAAGTGTTGTTTGGATTTCCCAGCGTATAAAAAAATAGTGTAGTAGAAGTAAGCATGGGCTATGACACTCTCTTTAAGAAGTGTTGTTTGGATTTCCCAGCGTATAAAAAAATAGTGTAGTAGAAGTAAGCATGGGCTATGACACTCTCTTTAAGAAGTGTTGTTTGGATTTCCCAGCGTATAAAAAAATAGTGTAGTAGAAGTAAGCATGGGCTATGACACTCTCTTTAAGAAGTGTTGTTTGGATTTCCCAGCGTATAAAAAAATAGTGTAGTAGAAGTAAGCATGGGCTTTAACACTCTCTTTAAGAAGTGTTGTTTGGATTTCCCAGCGTATAAAAAAATAGTGTAGTAGAAGTAAGCATGGGCTATGACACTCTCTTTAAGAAGTGTTGTTTGGATTTCCCAGCGTATAAAAAAATAGTGTAGTAGAAGTAAGCATGGGCTTTGACACTCTCTTTAAGAAGTGTTGTTTGGAACGAGAGGCGCGACATTATTTTATGGTGTTCTTCTGAAAGGATGTAGTTAGTATGTCGGATCTATATAAATAATGATTATAAATAAAGTACCTATTTACTAATGTAGTCATCCAGTGCAAGCGTATCTAGCGGTGCAGTTGGACACGTCTATCTAAACAAACTGCATCCCCACGAGCCGTATAGTTACATGGTCAGATGTCAAATGTATCATAGGTTCATAGATTACGATAAATTATTATATTATTTACATTATTATAATTGCAAACATTTATAAATGTATCTATCCATTCCAATATTTCTATTATAATCTTTTGTAGGTACTGATATCAGTATAACTGTTACTTGGCGGAAGATTCTATAACTTTGTATGCAAGTTCACCTATGGGAAAGTTTTTAGACTTCACAATAAGGGCTATCTATATAATATAATATAATCAAAAGGCTTTGTTGTTACTATTCACTTATTTGTCTTATTGTCTTTTGCCTAAGTGGACATCAGCAATAACAGGAGAGATACTTGGTCTGCTAAGTGACTTCTCAATAATTTCCTAAGTTTCATTCTGAGTGATTTCTCAATAATATATTATTGACTCAAAGATATTCAAGAGACGTTCTGATAGAAAACTTTGTAGTAGGTACTTATCAAAGTAACGATTTGACTGAAAGGAAACTTTATAGCTAGTTATGAAACATTGAAGAAATTTTCCGTTTTCGTATCTGGTTATGAAAAATGGTTTATACGAATGTGGTTAAGAAGGGACAGCGACTATGTATAGAACATAATTACGTAAATATTAACAGTAGGTGCTAGGTAGGTTAGGTACTATGTAAGCAGGTCGCGGTGCGTCTGGCCTACAACTGAACACTACTTATTCTATTTATATATCACGCAAGGACTCGAATCTATATTAATATACTGATACTAATGAAAATATTATAAAGACCTAAACTATCAACTATTAGCTAAATATTAACCATTGTTAATAGTCTGCATACCCTCTGAAACCTATGAAAATGGCTTGAAAAAATTCCCCTGAAATTGTTCACACTTAGGAATCGAACCGAATTGAAAAATAACCTTTATTTATTAAGTAGCCTTAATAAACCAAGCTTAATTTTTGTGATGTAATAATAAAATCTTTAAAAAAATTAAAAGTAGGATTCAGCAAAACGCAATCAATTCAAGTTCGTGATATTATTCAATAAATTTGCAATGTTTCTATAAACTATTAGAGGAATTTACAAATATTTCTTTCATACGTCACGTACGTATGCGTAAGAGTTTGTGATTTATGCGTGCGATAGAAAACATTTTTGTGCGTTATAAACCATACTATAATCAGTAAGTCTCTTATAAATGTTACTTTTTACAACAATTAAATTCTTCTTTTGTAATTAATTACTAATATATAATCCTAACTTATATATATTTACACATTAAATAATATAAAGCATCGGTCCCTTTGGAAGGGTCCCAAGCATGCTGGCTGCATTACCTCGTTGTATGGCATTGCTAATCTGTTGCCTGAGGTAATGGCCAGCTCTATAATCGCCGGTTATGTCGACCAAACGTTTCGACAAGATGTTAAAAAATTTAAGCGCGTTGGGACCCCACGGACCCAGAGATTCGACACCGAAGGGAATGAATATGTAGCCGGTGCCGATATCTCTGTATTTTTGAATTTTCCGCTTTTCGGCCGCCTCCGCAGCAGTACCAGCTGTGGTAAGTGTTCCATGAAGGTGGAACGGTGCCAAAGTGTCGACGCAGGTGGCATCCTACACTAGTGGACGACCCATCCTCCATGGAACTAGGGACATCCCATCAGGTCTCTTGCCATCATCATGCACGATACCATTTGGTTCAAGAATGGAAGGTATATTAGGGGTTAAAGTATGAAATTGCCGATTTGTACTGAAAAATAAAAATTCGTTTTTTTTTTAATTTAACATATTTATTTAATCAAAATAATTACCATTATTATCTATACATTGCTGCCATCTAATAGGAAGCTCATTTATGCCTTTGCGATAGAACTCTGGTGATCTAGATTCGACAAACTGTGTGAAAGCGTTTTGCACTGCCTCCTGAGAAGAAAACTTTTTATCACGCAGAAAATTGTCCAAATCACGAAAAAAATGGTAGTCCGTTGGAGCAAGGTCTGGCGAATACGGAGGGTGACGAATGGTTTCTAATTGCAGTTCCTGTAGACTTAAAACGGTTTCTCGTGCTGTATGAGGTCTCGCGTTATCATGGAGCAATAATGGTGAAGATCGATTCATAAGTCGGGGCTGTTTCACTGCTAGTTTCGCTATCATTGTTCGGAGTTCGGCGCAGTAGACATCCGCCGTTATTGCTTGACCAGATCGGAGAAAGCTATAGTGAATAACACCACGCTGAGACCACCAAACAGTTACCATTACCTTTTTATTGGTAAGCTTTGCTTTAGGACACTGTTGCGGCGTTTGACCTGGGGTCAGCCATTGCATTTTCCGCTTACGATTATCGTAAAGAATCCATTTTTCATCACATGTCACAATTCGATCCAATATTCCTTCATTTCTGTATCGATTCAACAAGGCAACGCAAGTTTCAACACGCGTTTCTTTCTGCAGATCAGTCAAATCATGAGGCACCCATTTTTCATATTTTTTTATTTTATTGATTTGACGCAAATGAGTCAATATTGTTGGTAAGGTAACGTTAAACCATGCCGCTAATTCCTGGGTAGTTTGGCTCGGATCGGCTTCCACCATCTCTTTCAAATCATTGTTATTCACCTGTGTGGGCGGTCTTCCACGTGGTTCGTTCTTCAAATCGAAGTTTCCATCACGAAAGCGTTTAAACCAAAATCGCACAGTGCGTTCATTAGCAGTCCCCTCTCCAAACGCAACATTAATATTGCGAGCTGTTTCTGCCGCGTTAGTTCCGCGTCGGAACTCGTATTCAAAAATCACACGAATTTTCGAAGTATCCATCTTTATTGTCTAAGCTGAATAAAAAAAACAACTGAAAGTTGATAATCGAATGTTGCACATTTTTTAAAAGAAGAACTACATAGGTACCGTATGAAAAAAGTTTCACTCAAAAATCTCAAACCATGAAGGTTCTATGTCAATTCGAAGTACCTATTACAATAAAACGGCAATTTCATACTTTAACCCCTATTATTAATGGTGGCAAGAGACCGATGTATGATGTCATTTATGCTGGCGTGTCTTGAAATACGGCCGGCGCTATTAATTCAGGAAAGTACGTGATGTCCCAAGCGGTCGACATTCCTAGCACAGGGACAAGTGTGGGGGATACATACCTTATAATCATAATATAACATAATGGGATACACTTTATAATCATAAAGTGTAACATTCATCTCGAGGAACTACTTGCTTGAATCATTTTGATCTAGTTCCGAGGTCCCACACTGACATTTGACTGATTATTATTTTATTGTCTGCTGCTGTAAGCAACGTTTGCGTCACTTAATGCCACACCATTGTCCTCAACTGTATAATATAACGTAACATCAAAAAATACAAGTAACAATAATGGTACCTACTGTGGCTACAGTGTGGTATAAGACGCTCGAAACTTATAACGTCTTATATGGACCCGAAAAAGTATCGAGTTCGTCCACAGTATTAATTACAAATATCTTCAAGAATCGTAAAATGATAAATTTTTCTCGACAAATTTGTTCTCTTTGTCAGTGCTTCGGAAATAGATTCCCTTCAGCTTCCTTCAGGATAGCATTTAGATTTAATTCAGAAATAACATTGGTAATTTTCTTTCTGGCTAGGGATAATATAGAAATTATCTTTGTTACTCTTAAAGCAATAAGCATACTGGCAGTTGTATGTGAATGTAGCAGGTATACTAACTGTCCACTTAATGGTATGTGGTTACCGTCGTCTATTAACACAAGCAACACTGTAAGTAGATGTTGAAGTGCCAGCGCGCAGATCTGTCTCTCGTCGTGAGCGCTGAAAATAATCCCTGGACGACGTGATTTCCGAAAAACTGCCCATTAAAATATTTAAGACTTTCATGAAATGTACCTCCCTAGGTAGGTACAAGTCTCAGAACAGGATGGCGTCTGGGTACAGTTATTGCTCGCAGTAAACCGACGTTAATAATAATACGACAGACGCCGAACAGTCGTAACATACTAAAGAGAAGTATTCGGTCGTAACTGAAGATATTTAAGGATACTACTCGATGTTTACGTTTTCTTGCATCAACACAAGTTTTATAGGTTAGTAGAAGTAGGTTAGTAAATGAGTAATTTCTTACTAATTCTTGTTTCGATTTTTATTCAAGCTTTAGGTATCTTGTAATTTATATAGCTACATCTACACTACTAGCAATATAAGCAGGAAAATTTGATTTTTGTATGTTTATTTGTTATGGATAAATTCGAAAACTACTTAGTCGATTTAAAAAAATGTTTCACCTACAAAAAGTTACTTTATCAGCGAGTAGGTAACATAGGCTACATTATTTATTTATTTAAAATTAAAAATCCCTATTAAAAATACAACAAAGAAACCCAAGGCATAACAGGTTATAAAAGTCATTATTTGGCGTGCGTGTGAAAACTATATTCATGATACATAAAATAATGCACTAGAAAAAAAGCTCGTGACGGTGAAATGCCCAACTGTGACTTCAACGGTATTTTTCAACGGTCTACTCCGTTTTCTTTATACATATTTATTTCTCAATACATCTAGAGGCACAGCAGTGCCCCCAAGCTAAGTCGAGCCAAACAAATAACCCGTGAGTCGAAACGACTCACGGCATTGTTAAGATCCCTGTAACTTCGTTGTGGATAAGTCAAGAAGTTTGATTTATTTTTTATTAGAGTTTACTCCTTAAGAATCGATTGTCATATATAAGCCCGGGGATTTATGGGAATATATAGAAAATTTATAGGAAATTTATGGGAGTAATATCAAATATCACGTGTCATGTCACACGTTACGCGTTACAGGCTACAATATGCTTCAATACATGTTAATAAAATATAATACATATAATATACTAGTGGCCCGCTCCCGGCTTCGCACGGGTGCAATTTTTTACTCAATCCAGTTGATAAAATTACCTTACATCGTCATCTGTTAGAATCTTTTGGAACTCACAGATAAATAATTGCTGGATTGAATAGGTATCAACAGATGGCGCTATGTTAATAATATTATATATTTTCAAAAAAATAATAAACAAAATGAGATATAAACTATCCTATCTTTTAAGTTGGACCAAATTACATATAGTTACGAAATTTTATCAAAATCGGTTCAGTAGTTTGGGAGTTCATCGCGGACAAACATGTGACACGTAATTTTTATATATATAAGGATTTATATATATCCATTGATATTTATTTGTTAATTGAGAAAAAATTAACAAACTAATAAAGCTAAAAAAATGCATTCAAATACCCTCATTTACTAATCTACATGTATTTTATAATAGTTCGTAAGGAGTAAACTCCAGTCGTGCGTCAAGCTGACACATACACTTTCTTTTATTACTGCAACATCATGTAACATCATCGGAAGCCTGTTTATTATCATTTTAAATCTTTATAAACTAATATTAAAGATAAATTAAAAAAAAAAATCAAAAATACACTACACTCTTTGTACGAGCGTTGTTAAAACTATTTTGTTTATGCTTCATTTCACTAATAGTAATAATCGGATACAGTTTTATGTTAGTTCGTAAAAGTCATCTTTTGAAGTGTTCGCTCGACGGTGTTAAAACACGGATTTACGCGACTCACATCACACCGGAAACATTGTAAGCAATTCTTCAGCCATAAACAATTGTACAGAGAATGTGACATGTACTTCGGAGTTGTGTTGCGTTTGATGTGACAAAGTAACATACGAGCAATTTACACAGCTGAGTTGAAATCACGAAGTGACGACAAAGTGTGGCCTACAACAGACACGTTGAAATGTTTTCCTATCTTGTTTTCTTTGACATTTTCAATGGCCTTCGCCATAAGCTCTGATAATTTTCGACAATCGAGTTAAGTTTTTTTTAATCTGCTATGTTTAGTGCTTTTTAAATGCAGTCAATATTACATTACAATAAATTAAAATATGATTCCTTAAGCCTATCCATATTTACTAGTACTTAATTATTTATATACTTATACTTATTAGTTACTTACTTACTATATTATAAATGTGAATGAAACTCTGTCTGTCTGTTACCTTTTCAAGCCTTTACTACTTAACCGATCATAATGAAATTTTGCATACACGTTGTCAGGGATCAAGGAAAGGACATAGGGTATCTTTCATTCAGAAAAAAATTACTGTTCCCGTGGGAGCATCTAAAATTAAAAAGTTTTTTTTTTTTTTTTTAAGTCACTGTCTGCATCTGTCTGTTTCTTATAAACCACCCAACGGATTTTTTTATGTTTTCACTAATGGAAGGAGCGATTAATGAGAAAGGTTTGTTTAGATAATTATGTATAATTATATGTATAATAATTATGTATAATTTATACAAAAATATTTCATACTTGCAAAGCCGAGAGCATGTAACTTAAACATAAGAATATAATGGCTATATGTAACCTTATTAAATAAATATAATAAGGTTACAAAAATTATAAAAGTAAATTTCCAAAATTGCAATTCCCTGGAATCGAACTCTGGACCCTTGAATCAGAGAATTTAGGCAAACAACTTAACCACTCAACCAATAGGCTTATCGCTTGTGAAATTATGAAGGTGAAAAACAAAGAATAAACATTGTATTGAATACAAGAACATCAAGCGATACTTAGATATAACAGAACGGAGTCTAAGTCAGAGGGCAAAACCTAAGTTATTTATAATCTCTATCCACATAGTTGCGTTTAATGAGCCGTTCTTAATTAGATGTTAATAGATATCGGAACAAACAAAACATGCGAATATCTGGCCTTGTCATTAAACAGATTGCGGCAATCAATCATATATTACTCTATTTGAGACTATGCTCGCCCCAATTAAAAGACGAAAATAGGGCAATAGTTTGATATGATAACACAGTAACTTCACAACATTTTGTCTACAATAAATTTATGTTTTCAATATATAATTGACTCTGTTGCACGCTACTTTGCCGGCGAAACTTTATAAAACATAGCCTATGTTACTGGCTGAATATGTGGCTTTCTATAGGTGAAAGAATTTTCAAAATCGGTCCAGTAGTTTTTGAGTTTATTCATTACAAACATACAAATCATCTCTCTTTATAATATTAGTTTAGAAAAACTAGCTGACCCGGCAAACGTTGTTTTTCAAAAAAAAAAAAAAAATTGGGGTGGACCACCCTTAACATTTAGGGGTATGGAAAATAGATGTTGACCGATTCTCAGACCTACTATATAAGCACATAAAATTTCATCAAAATTGGTCCAGCCGTTTCGGAGGAGTTTGGCAACAAACACCGCGACACGAGAATTGTATATATTAGAAGATAATAGACGAAAAAACTTAACTTTTTCAAAAGTATTGGCAAAACTTTCAGTTGATATCCCAGGTCATTCCAAAGTTGTTCACAAAAGTATACTCGGTTTAGCAAAGGTAATCCTTGCAATTATACCTATGCAGCTAGCATTATTGGAACCCTGTCTCATTTTTTTATGATTCTAAATAAGCTACAATTTAATTATATATAGGTACTTATATAATGAAATGATTTATTTATATACTTATTTTAATATTTATTTTTAACTAGCTTTTATATTTTTAATTTTTAACAATAATTACATATATAAAATGAATCATATTTACTATATTATAATTTATGAAATCTCTATATACTAGCTTTTGTTCGTGATTTCGTCCGAATCTTTTTCTTAGGTGTTAAAAGCTAAGAAAAAGGAAAAACAAATATATTGCTCATATATTTTTGTCAGACATTAAATATTTCAGTTTTTTTTTTAAATATTTAATTTTGTATTATAGGGAAAACGTGATACGAAATTACGAAGAAAAAAATGTTGTCCGATTGCTTTTAAATTTCACAGGATCACCCGCTGAGGTAATTTGAAGGTTTCCTGAAAATTTTCATCAAAAGCCTCATTCACGTTTTTCTCATGTATAAACCCAAAATCCATTCAGTAGTTATTGTGTGAAAGAGTTAAACACATATTATATCCATTCTCTCCAACTTTCGCGTTTATAAAATGAAATCAGGATTTTTTTCAATGTTCTCTGAATTTTTTTTTTTTGGAACACATATAAAACATTATATAATTACTTTAAAATTTTTGTATCACACTATTTTTTTTTTATAAAATAGTAATTAAATTACAACATTGTGATAATTAGCCATTTACTTAGATGATTGACTAGATGATAGTGATAATTAGATCATTTCTTTAAAAATATAAAACTAATTTCTTTTTTTAAATATAAGCCACCAGTCGTAATAAATATATAATAAATAAATTCAATTTTCTCACAAATCTGTATATCAATTTGTTATAGAAATACATTTTTTTAACTTATTTATTACGTAAATGAATGTAAAAAGCAATAAAGGAAGAAATAAAAAGAATGGAATATTAAAATCTAGCGACAGGGATATATGGAGGAATCTAGAGCAGGTCTATATCGGAAGACAGTCGTATCGTAAAGACGGGGACTGAATATTAGAAAAAAATGTTATTTAAAAGTTTTATTAAATAGTCAAGACATATATTTACACTAACAATTACAAATAAATTAACAACATAGACCAAGACAAGTACAAAAATAGAAACATTGCGTTCCAAAGATAAATGCTGTTTAAAATAATACGATAATTGCCAAACATGTCTGAAGGCGCCAGACACGTTTGGCTGTCAAGCCTTCAAGCTTATCGTCACCAATTAATTGTTAGAATAGACAGTAAAGATAAAAGTTAACTTGCTGTAAGTAAACAACATTAAACTAATACAATTTCCATTCCACTGATTGTACTTTGTTGCACTAGACTGCAGTAATCTTTGAACAGCCTGGCAAAAAGGTATTTAAGCCCAGACCCAGAAAGCTTCTGAACTCTTCATACGCAAAGTTAATCTTTCTTCGCTGTTATAACAGTAACAAATACGAGTATATCTATCTAGGTGAACCGGTGAACTTCGTATCGCCTCAAAATAAAAACTCTTTCTATACAAAATGTACGAGAAAATCAATTTTCCGTATAGCTTTATGGTTATAATATGATCTCAATTGGCAATCCTCTAAGCTTATCCTTCTTATCCTTTAGCCTTTACTCGGCTAATCTTCATGTGGTCTCTTTAGGAAATTGGTCCCTCGACGGCCACTCCGAGAGAGTTCATAAGATTTATAAGATTGTTAAATACCTTTTAACAAACCTGAAGGTCGAAGTCAAACGCACTCATCTAAATTCAAACTTCATTTGTACTAAATTTAAGAGCGTAACTATACAAAACTGAATTAAGTATTCTATATATCGACGGTCCCTACGTACATAGACATGTCAAAAATGTCAATTTTTTTTTATTGCATAATTGTCTTTAGATTACCATTATAAAGTCCCTAAAGCTAATAAAATATACTAGAAAAAACAAAATTTATAATTATTTCTAGAGCGGTTTGAACATAAATTACGCTCTCCTGTAAACCCCGGTTTTTGACATGTCTTTATGTACGTAGGGACCGTCGATATTTTATTTGAGTTAGTTTAGTATTAACTTAAGGCACTAACTTTACTCAAAGTTTGGTACTAACTTAAAGGCACGTGATAAGGACGAAAGATACCGTATTCAACTAGTAAATCAAGGGAAAATACGGTGGAAGCGAAGCAGAGGCAGGAGAAAAAGATCCTCGTTAAAGAATTTCAGAATTCCCTTTGATACAGCAGCTTTCAAAATTAATGTAGCCATGACGATCGCCAACCTTCGTAGAGAAGCGGCAATTTACCATAAACAAACATAAAAACACCAGAGTTATGGAACTGCGCTATGGAACCTTGATAAAATACAGATTAAAGGACTAATAACATCAGAAAAACACGGAACGCAGTATGCCCTACCATTAATTTTACTTATTGTTACAAGGATTTACTGAAAATTTACTGTTAATTACTAACGGTAGACTAGGTGAATGTTACACTTTTGATTGCATTATGGTTTTGTCAAAAACGCACAAAAATGTTTACTATCGCTTGAATAAATAGCAAACTCTCACATATGTATACGTGACGCATGAGATAAATATTTACAAATTCTTCTACAAGTTCATAGAAATATTGCAATTTTTTTTTTCAATAATATTAAAACGTAAAAATAATTTAATGAACGTAAATTGATTGCTTCGTGCTTTTTTAATTTTTTTGATTAAAGTTTTTATTATTATATCACTAAAATTAACCTGGGTTTATAAGGCTACTTAATAAAGTATTTAAAGTATACTTTCAGTAAGTATTTTAAGTACATTAAGATGCGGTTTAAAAAGTTCGAGACAAACTTGGATGTAGATTGTTGTGATAATATTAATATCCGTAATTTTTAAGTTCAAAAACTTAAAAATCTTGAATAAATTAAATGTTATATTATAGTTATATTATTAATTATATTATTAACTTTTAAATCCTAACGGATTTAATCATCATAACATTTTAGCTGCATAGATAAAATCGCAGTCAAGTCTAATTAATTTGTCTAGTGTTTTATGAATTCTTCCAAATCTGGTCGATAACAATTCTAAACCCGTACTAGGTGCTAATGTAGCAGCACTAATAGACTCCAAGACTCTCATGTAATGACGGAGGAATGAAAATGAAGGAAGTGATATATGATGGATATTTAAATCAGCCCAATCTTAGTATGTATTTAGTCCGAGATCACATCTGATTATGCAAGTAGCTAGCGCATATCTGCGTAATCTGAATGACATTCCAGGACGGCCGACACACTTTCAACTGCTATTAATTATAATTAGCACGCTGAGGACTCCATCGATCAATAAATTGTCACCTTGTTTGTAAATAGCCCCACTATATTGAGCTCTACAAATTATTGCAAAGAATCCTGGTATTAATAGCTCGGGGAGTCAGTGACATGCAACAGTCGCCGTCTGGCAGACGTGCAGTGAACCTCTGCTTTCGCGGGATATTCCATCCCTTACGTTTGTGTTTACAAGGCGTACAATGCACAGATAAACTCCACTTCAACCCAATTAGTACTACATTATTATTATGTTTAGTAATCCTACAGATAACAATGAGTTTTAATAATACATTCACACCTTTCAATGCTTCAGAGTAAATGAGTATACATACGTAATGAGGATAATATTGCGAAATGCACAAAGTAAAAGTCTTTGACCCAACAGTGATTATAACTGAGCAACTAATTAACAAAGTTCACAACACAATTCATACAATTTGAAACTTTCATACAATGTCAACTAATTTTATAAATGTAGGTAAAGCATCGATGAGGTAAAGATTCTAAAGATGTTTATTACTATTTTATGTTGAGATTCCAACTTTTAGTGTTAACGTTCGACAGTATTAATTAAGGTTTGATAATGCCAAGTTAACCAAGTTACCGGTAGAGTAATAAAGTGGGATAATAGTTCTGAAATTTATTAGTAGATGTTGCGAGGAGACAGCTAGTTGGGTTATAAATTTGGCTAATACGCGTTTCAGATGAATTTACTCGAAGAGTCTAGAAGATCAAATTTAATAAGATGACAGTAAAACCAGAGTGTTCCTTCACTCTGGACATATAGTACAAAACGTAACATAAATTATATTTTACGGCATTTTCTTATGGTTGTTGTATATTTGTCATGAGTAAACAACAGTGAATGCTGAGTGGGGCGAACCCATGTTTTGATCCCAGTATTGATTTCATCATCTCAGCCATCCACTGCTAGACATAGGCCTCCCCATAATTTTCCAGTAGGACTGTTCAAAAGTATCCTAGATCCAGCGTCGACCCTCGGCCCTTATAAGGTCATTCCATCTTGTGAGTAGACCTGCACTGCACTAACCGGTCAGTGGTCTGAAGAATCTTCCAACCCCAGCGGTGCCTCCTCAACTTACTAATACAGCGCATTACCTGTGGGGTATAGTCGGTAATTTACATGTCCTGATTCGATCTCGCAACGTAATACAGAGCATATCCCTCTCCATAGCTTGCTGAGCGACATTGAATTTTCTTACGAGGCCTAAAGTTTCAGCGCTATTTATCATCACTGGCAACACACATTAGTCGAAAACATTGATTTGTTTTACGTATATTTGTTTATATCGTAAAATAATGATTGCTTTACGATAATTTGTTGCAGCTAGCACACTAAAACTGAAATACGCATAATTACCACTCATCGAAAATATGCTGAAATCGAAAATTTTTTCAAGAAAGGGAGGACTATCAAATCTAACTTGACTGGTTTACAGGGCTATTAAGCCCACTGTCACTGTGAAATTGTTCAAGAAACGCACTATCTCCTCACCTGCGAGATTCTTCCCTCAACCGTGCTTAGTTTGTGATTTCTCAAGAGGTCATCTGAAGGTTTTATTTGGCGTTAGACATCCACATGTGACTTTTTATGTTAATGTCGACAGACAGGCTGACGGTCCACTTGTTGGTAGATGGCTATCGCCTATAACATAAGTAACGCCATAGCTGTTACAAGTACACTGCGGACCATAGTAGGAGAGGGAAACTAGGTTTCCTAAAAAAAAGTTCGCCATCTATATTTATGACAATTTTGTGACCCCTATATTGCGCACTTATATGCGACTGCGCCGCATACAATGATCGTTCCACCTGGTTAGTGATAATGTGTAGTACCGTACCAAGGCTACACTCACATGCTATTCTATTCTTTTGTCACCACATCAGCTGGTCTGATAGGGCTGGCATCCTGCTCTCTGGCATCCCTTAACTCACTTACCTAACCACAACAGCAATCATGCTGTTATTTTACTGTGGTCTTCTGTAAGGGAGTGATTACTGCCGCCAGATGGGCGGTCAGACGGCATTGTTGTCTTAATTTTTTGGCCACACTACCTTTTTTTGGATAACTTTTTTTTTTAAATAGAGCGGGCCTAGTAATTTTATTTTATTTTTAGATACAGCTAAAAATTGTATACAGTACAGCGACGTCGTCTATCGGATAGACTCTATCCGACAGTTTGTTGTTGTTAGCGTGTGGGATGGAGGGGGGGTATGGTTTGTCGTGCGTGCGCCGGCCATCAACTTTTATATAAGCGTGGTGTGCGCGTGCGACGAACGGCAGCGTTAAGAGCGCAGGCAGGAGTGAGACGTGCCCGTGTACCCGCTCGCTGATCGCTGACCAAAACTGCCATCACTACCGCGCAGTCGCACTATCCGCGAATCAATATAACCTGTGCATTAGATAGAGCAGCCTAACACATAAGTCATCTTGAAACTAACAAGGTTAGTCTATGCACTTTATCATCAGCATGATAAGTTTCATTTATTTTGTTTAATTAAAAAAAATAATATATAGATTCCATTTAATATTGTTCTAGAGATAATATGTTGAGACTTTTTGCCGCTCACGCGCACGGCATTCGATTAAGTATATCTTTTAAAATTAAAAAAAGTGCGGACATAAAACAATTGTATTTTTTTAAGTAGGCAGTATAATAATGTATATTTATATAAATACTTTATTTACATTAAGAATTTGACGAATTCTACTGTCGAAAGAAAACGTCTTTTCTAGAACTTCTAGACATCTTAGACACTGAGCATTCTATTAAAGTGGTTCCAGTATAATCATTTAATATTTTTTTATATTAATTTTATTTAAAACTAGCGGCTCGCTCCCGGCTTCGCCCGGGGTGTATTTTTTTTTACGTAAAAACCTTCCCTGATTATCCCTCTATCCATGAGTGAAGACAGTATTAAAATCGGCCTAGCCGTTCTCGAGTTTTGCGCTTAGCAACACATTTAGGGATTCATTTTTATATTATAGATACTAGGGGCCTGTTGCCGGCTTCGCCCGGGGTGCATTTTTTTTACGTAAAAACCTTCGCTGATTATCCCTCTATCCATGAGTGAAGACAGTATTAAAATCGGCCCAGACGTTCTCGAGTTTTGCGCTTAGCAACACATTTAGGGATTCATTTTTATATTATAGATACTAGCGGCCTGTTCCCGGCTTCGCCCGGGGTCCATTTTTTTTACGTAAAAACCTTCCCTGATTATTCCTCTATCCATGAGTGAAGACGGAATTAAAATCGGCCCAGCCATTCTCGAGTTTTGCGCTTAGCAACACATTTAGGGATTCATTTTTATATTATAGATAACTGGTAAATCGTTAAAAAAAAATCCAAACATGATAATGTTTCACTAACACCAATAATAATATAAATTAATTAAATTTTATATCGTACCGTTCTGAAGATATTAGATATAGTTTTATTTGTTTTGAACTAAAATTATAATATTTTAATTGTTATCGTTAAGAAAAGCGGATACCTTTTTTTTATTCTTTAAATTTGATTTTTTTTTCTTAATTATTTTGTTGCGTTAATATTTATCTTTATTTTTCCCGCGACTTCTTTATAAATAAAGATTCACGGATTTTAAATTCAGATGTATAAACAAATGTCATTGATTCTCAAAAGCAATCCACGTTACATTGTATACGCAACATACGAGTTGTATTGGTCATCTGCTGTCCGCTTACAATAACCATACCTGTAGATGTATTGATACTCCTTCGCATTTTGTTTGTTAATATGAATGTAACATAGGTAGTAGTGATTAAGTATCCACACTCTGATATATAAGGTTTACATGTAATGTAATGTAAGCATTGATGTAGCTAATATTAATTTAAAATAATTTTAAAAAAGAACAATAAGCAGACAACTGCATATGAAAGTAAACTTACTAGATATGATAACAAGGATCAATATGGTATACACCTCTGACAAATAATCTAGTTTCATATCAACATCAAACTTTTTTAATGGTCTGTCATTATGAAGTTCATGTTAAATAATTATTTATCACATTCATAATACATATATTTTGTCATGTATTTCTTACGATCAATAATAATCTTATTTACCTAATTCGATAATGCCAAAGAATTTAAATATCATACAATTACAATATTTTTGTGAAGCTACGTTTTCACTTCTGACGTGCAGTCATACGACTGACCTTTTTTTATATGACTATATATAATCTATATATTACTACTTATATCTATATCCTTACATATTACAATAGTCCGGGAGGCACCAATCCTGAAAGCCCACTGATTACGGATACTAAAATTTTTAATAAAAAATAAAAGTTAACACTTAGACGAACAAGATTTGCTTGGTCGGCGTGGATTTGGTTGGCCGAAAATATTTTAAATAAATTATATATTATTAAATGTCTATAATTTTTTTCTGTCATCACGGATTTTGATCAATCTCATGTAGAATTTTGTGCGAAATAATGTTCATCAAGAAAAAATCCGGCCGACCAATGATTTTTAGCCGGAAAGGTCACGCATACCTATTTGAATGGTGTGATAGGGGGTAAAATTTATCCATTATCACGGATACTTTTTTTTTTTTCATTTCACGCGTTTCAATGTTACATTCATAATTATCTTGGTATGCGTGCTTGCAAACTGCCGAAAGGATCGCGCATACCAGATTTTATTGTGTGGGTGAGGATTATACTGTCATAGATTTTACTTACTTGATGACATTTCTTTTGGAGTCTTTTTTCTACCTATGGTCTCTTCCTTAAGTTTTCAGCTATTTATTATACAAATTAATATGGAAAAAAGGAAATACAGGAAAAATTTTATTTGAGTTGATCATATAATAATTGAAGGTTGATACAAAGGTTATGTTCAATTCAAGTTTATTTATCAATAATCATCTACGTCATTATCATCGAAATTATAATTTCTCTAAAGAAAGAAAGAAAGAAAGACATTTATTCGCTGCACAAAGGACATAAACAGAACATTGCATAAGAAACAGAAACAACAAAAACAAACTGACACAAGGAAATTAATAAAAACAGACAGGTAATATGTGTTTGTCCTCGCGGCAGCGAATCGGATACTGGCTCAGCATCTCTCTTCTTCTGATTCTTCGCTTTCTTCCTCATTCTGTTGGCAACTTAATATTTCCTCAATATTTAACGTTGCTGATGGGCCAATGTACCACAATGGTTCGAGTTTAATGGATTCATTTTTCTGGTAGAAAAAAGACTCAAAAAGAAATGTCATCAAGTAAGTAAAATCTATGACAGTATAATCCTCACCCACATAATAAAATCTGGTATGCGCGATCCTTTCGGCAGTTTGCAAGCACGCATAGCAAGATAATTATGAATGTAACATTGAAACGCGTGAAATGAAAAAAAAAAAGTATCCGTGATGATGGATAAATTTTACCCCCTATCACACCATTCAAATAGGTATGCGTGACCTTTCCGGCTAAAAATCTTTGATCGGCCGGATTTTTTCTTGATGAACATTATTTCGCACAAAATTCTATATGAGATTGATCAAAATCTGTGATGACGAAAAAAAAATTTGGAAATTTAATAATATATAATTTATTTAAAATATTTTCGGCCAACCAAATCCACGCCGACCAAGCAAATCTTGTTCGTCTAAGTGTTAACTTTTATTTTTTATTAAAAATTTTAGTATCCGTATCACGGGGATTTCAGGATTGGTGCCTCCCCGCCTATAACGTGTGTTCTCTTCAGTCGCAGAGATGTCTCAGAGAAACTCCTATCTATTATAGATGCTTTGATTTGGGTATAATAATTGTACGAAATGTAGGTATTTGTTATTTTATTTTATTTTAAAGATCACAAAAAGAATGGTATTCTTTTGCTATTTTTTTTTTAAATTAGACTTAAGTACTAAAGGGAAAACCTTAAAGTTTAATACTATTTAGTATTAAAAGTTCATTATTACTTTAAATTAATTCAAATCATAAAAATATTAACACAATTCGCTTAAAGTTTCATCGTTACTAAGTAAGCAACATTATACTTTTAAAAAAACTAGTCAAATTCTATTCTCAAAAATATAAGTTTTACCTTTTGTTTAGTAATTTTCTTTTAAATTTATAATCCTTATTAGAAAAAATGAAGCAAATAACACAATAATTAAAAGAGGTTTGAAAGACACTTTTAACCGTAATTACATATTTTCTAGAAACCTATAAAAGAAAATATTTCCTCGATAAATTATAGAAACGCCTTAACAGAAAAATGCCTCTTTATAGTTATCAGCTATAAGTAGGATTGAGTAAAGAAACCTTAAGTTTCCGGTATGAAGATTGCGGCTAAAAATAGCCCACGAGATAATTATAGTCTAGAGTCTAGACGCAGCTTCTATGAAATATAATCTTCAGACACAGGCTGTATGTACTTGCCAGTGTTGTAGTACTAATTGGTTTGAGTGCATGCAATATGCATCTCGCACTTCATTGAACATTGTCTAACAATTTTGATTTTTTTGAGGCTTATATATTGAAAATATTTTGAGGCTTATAATTTTACTTGAGTAATAGTAAAATATGCTACAGGAATTAAATAGTCAAGTTGAAAACATTTATTTTTGGCTTAGAAATTAAACCAAATCAAACATGAAGAAAATTGCGGGTAAAAACTAGCATTCCTTACGCACAGCACACGTTATTTTTTATTTCACAGTAATCGCTGGGTAGTGGTTGCTGTCGCCAATAAGGCTGTTTATTTTATAACCGTCATTCCATTCCACTTCATTATTTTGACACATCACAGAATTGCAAATAGATATTGAATAAATCAGATATTTTTTGCATTTTTCCATTTCAATAGTGACAAACAGTTAAACCAATTAATAAAAAAAAAACCTATTTATATTGTCTACAAAGTAGACAGTTAAAGACTTAGTTGACTGCCACACGCTTAATGAGATTAAATATCTTGATTCGCCATATATATAATGATGATCTTGGATTCATTAAGGAGAAAGCAATGAAGTTATGCAAAGGTACAACGAAAATTGAGACAAACAACTTTTTTATATCATCAAGGCAAAGATTGATTAAGAAATCCTTAAGCGGATCGTTCACCGCCAACTAAACTAACTGTAAACTAAGCTCAGTGAATTAAACTAAGCTAACTTATAAAATACATTGTCCGTCCACCGAAAAATAAGCTAAAACTACGTTAGTGATGGCCAATTTGTGCTAGAACGTTGAAGTAGATAATCGAACGTAATGAAAGAAGAGAATAGCTATGACGAGAGTTCAGAGGAAGATTACAATCGTCATAGGAAAAGAAGATTGATTATTACTCATTTCATAAAGAAAAAACGCAAACATAGATACTGGATAAGAAAACAGGTGTATTCCCAGTAGTTCGACATTCAACCCTGGAAAACAAGTAGCGAATTTCTCTTTGATTAACGAACTAGACGATGTAAATTTTAAGATAAACTATCGTGTATCCAGAGAAAAGTTTGATGAGTTAATTACAATAATTGCCAAGGATATGGCTAACATTGAATTATAGAAAAGCTTTATTAAACCAACACTAGCAACAGTCGCCAGAGTAAGGGGGTGAGAGGCGCTTAGTTTAGCTCACGTAGTTACGGATTGGCCTACACAACAAAGTTAGTTCGACTTAGTTGGGCTATTTTAAGCTTAGCTGGCATAGATTGCGGTGGACGCACATATATGAAAAACTGGCTCGACTATGCGAGCTAAGCTAAACTAATTTAGTTAGTCTATGTCCATAAATTGTCCTGAAATTCTATTCTAACTATTGGTAAAAGATTTTTTTAATTTGGATGAGTAGTTTCTAAGATTACCTCCCACATACATACAAACTTTACCTCTTTATATTATTAATATAGGTAGTAAAGGTGTAATAGCTAGGCGCTACATAGCAAAATGTTTTTCAATATGATTTCTAAGCAAGCGTTAGCTTGCTTTAAGCATATCTATTAACCTAAAATCTTTGCCTACTACCTCACAGAGATCTTTCCTTTATAAAAGTTCTTTTAAATTTTTAAAGATATTGTACAAAATTGCAATTTTTACAAATTCAAGTTGACAGTTGTGTCATTTACCACTGTGTACACTTACCATTACAAAAATATGAGACTGTGAATGTGTAGGCAGCCTAACTTTAAAGTGTATAGTGTACGTGGCCTTACTTTCAAATTTTATTGCCATAAGCGAGCGTACGCACTCGTAAAATGCGATAGAATTTAACCTCCATGTGAATTCTTGGAAACATCGGCAGACTCAATGCTTTTTATGCCTCCCATGGCCGTACGCCGCGCCGGGTTATGGCTTTGCTGTTCTGCCGACATAACTGACGGACACAGTCATATCTGTAGGTATTCGATTTCACATACATCTAATTCATGTCGATTTTATTACACCGATTACTCTTTATATTCTAAAAGTACTCTTCCTAAGTTTGAGTCAAAACAGTTAATGTATAATAATTACTAATAATATGAGACTCACTTGAGGTCAAGTGTTGTACAGTAAATCATATACCGTGAGAAAAAATACTACATAAACGTTATTCATTCTATCAACCTGCGAATAATCTATGCAAATTCTTCAATTTTTTTCACCAGATGGTTCCATTGTTGATATTGTATAATGACTTTTGAATAGGGAATAAACCAGAATTGTCAGCATAAATACGATTGTATCCTATTTTTGATAATAATTCGTTATAGGTAACCTTATTAGAAAATTATGGGGTAAGCCACGTCCAGCAGTGGACGTCCTGCGGCTGAAGATGATGATGATGAAATTACAAAATATATTATGCTATTTTATAAAAAATATACTTCATATGTAGTGTCTTTCATATATTATCAATACTAATAATAAATCTGTAAGGGTCGGTCATGGAGTAAGTTACTTTGTTTTCAGAGATATCGTGTTTATAGGCTCTATACATGATACTGAAACTAAATTGACGTTTTTTAGAATTTTTTTCTGTATGTATTTATGTATGTATGTTCCTCCATAACTCTGAAACGAATTAACTGATTTTCACGAAACTTGGTAGATAAACATTTGGACGTACGGGACACAGGATAGGCTACTTAATATTTTTCAACGCGGACCAAATCGTGGGCACCAGCTAGTAGTAAATACGAGTACTTATTCGTATTTTGTATTTTCTCTCTATTATATTTTATTTTGGTTGCTTTGTAAAATGTCAAGCGACACGCACCAATCTGCTTCTTCTCCCAGTGCCTCTCTGGCAAAAGGTTGGCCGTCAACTCTTTTAACTTGTCTGTCAAAAACCAACTGGTACAGTTGTGGACTGATACCACTACTTACTTGCCAAACCCAGACGAGCCCAAAACAGTTACACAAAGTTACAAGTGCTACACCTATGCAAGTTAAACAAAAAAACACATATTATCATATCTAAAACAAATAAAATAACAAACTAATATGATTTGAATATAATAATAAATATCTAAAAGTAAATACTTCTTAAACTGCTCTAAACAATAATAATATAGTATTGTTTCCTTATATTTAGGTACGTACTTAGGCTGGAGTTTCGTTCTACATTCTGAGGTTTCACCATACAATCTTAATTGTGTGTATAAATTAGGTCTGAATTCT
The DNA here is from genome assembly GCA_936446665.2 of Synanthedon andrenaeformis. Classification (NCBI taxonomy): domain Eukaryota; kingdom Metazoa; phylum Arthropoda; class Insecta; order Lepidoptera; family Sesiidae; genus Synanthedon; species Synanthedon andrenaeformis. The sequence continues at coordinate 13,188,297 of OW387781.2, read as the reverse complement.
AGATTGTAGATCTATTTTTGCATTTATAGAACATATTTAGTGTGGCTGTTTCGTAGACACGGCCGTATATTTTACGTGAATACGTGTATGTTATTGGGAAAAAATTGAGCTTATTTTACATATTATGTAATATATCCAACGAATTTGAATATATCATTACCTTAGCTTTCGAGGAAACTTTGTATGTAGATGATAGAGAAATTGTAGTAGCTACAGCATCAACCTGTATTCCCGATTTTGTTATCACAGTTTTCTGAATTGCCTCCCATTATATGGAAGCATAATAAGTCGTCCCATTTTGTCGTGCCTTAAGTGGGCCCTAAATCCTTAAGTCGGGCTGAGTTGAACTTCGGGCGAGTTTTTGAACGACTCGTATCGACAGTTGAGTTGACGTGTGTGGCCAGTAGCCGTGTAACGTTACACTCTCACGACTATTTAAATGTTTACAAACATCTCTGGTCTCAATCTCCAACTCGTATTCAACTTTGTCGGGTCATATTTTAATTTGGGGTCGAAAGCGGTCACTCAACGATTACCCGCCGGGTCACGATATTGTGACCTTTGTCGAACCAAATTTATTATTGCAGCGAATACTAGGTAATATAGTTTGCGAATGAAATCGTTTTAGATTTTAGTAAAGAAATTCAGTTTTTTTACTTTACTTAATATTGAAAAAATTCACCACAAAATGTCATTTATATTCATTACAAAGTGGTGCCCGCAACTTCGTCCGCGTTGATAAATAAAGGAAATACATTGACGCCTGACATTATACTGTTGCTAAGGGTTGAATCTTTATTTTTTAGATAATTGGTGCCCGCGGCTTCGTCCGCGGCATTTTTTTAAAACGGATGTGTAGTTTCAAAGATTACCTCCTAATACGAGGGACAGCTGAAAAGTTCTAAACCTAAGGTTAAAATAAAAGACCAGATAAAAATCTAAATTTAATTTATTTTTCTATATAATCTCCCTCCACTGCAACGCATTTCTCACATCTTTTAAAAAGAGCTTGTATCCCACTAAAAAAAATAAGATGCATCTTTGCTGTCAAAATGCTCGTTTACGGCAACTCTCATTTCTTGATCATCCCCAAATCTTAGTCCACGACGGTCTTTTTTCAAATTTTTAAAAAGGAAATAGTCGCTGGGAGCCAGATCTGGACCTGGACTGTAGGGTGGGTGGTTAACTTCATCAAAGCCAGTTTCTCGAAGGGCTTGCTTCGCAATTCGCGCCGTATGGACTGGCGCATTGTCTTGCAAAAATAAAATTCCTTTACTGATTTTCCCTCTTCTTTTTTCCACAATGAGATCGCGTACTTTTTGCTGCATAATACGCGGCGTTAATTGTAGATTTTTTTGGAAGGTAGTCAATGAGCAAAATTCCTTCCGAATCCCAAAAAATAGCGGCCATGACTTTTGAAGTCGACTTTAGACTTTAAACTTCTTTGGCGACTTTTCTCCCTTTTCTATCCACTGCATTAATTCTTGTTTTGATTCTGGATCATATTGTTGAATCCACGTTTCAACTACGGTGACAATGCGGGTACAAATTTCCCTTTTTACAAGGAATTTTATTACGGCACGATGTTCCAATTTCGTGAAATGCAGCCATAACTCAGACATGATGATGTTTACAGACTATAATTATTCTTATTAGACAATACTTTCCCTATATGCTAATTAGATGTCACTCAACTAGTGACTACTTGAGTAGTATTATAGGCTCAGAACTTATACAAAACTTTACCCCTTTATAATATTAAGTTTAGATATAATATTAAGTTTAGATTCCGCAGACAGGCTGGCCATCCCTTCCATCCAATTCGCCTTAGCAAACAAACAATGCCATAGCGACATATCGTAAACGCACTCATTACTTAATATTAACTAATTATAATCTAAGAAAATTTAATATTTTATATTGTCTAGAAGATGTCTAATGTCATAATGTCTTTATTATGACCAAAAAAATGAATTTTCAAAATTATGTTATCTACTAATGATAATTTCATCGATGTAACTTCTGTATTTATGACTATACTGGGAAAATACCCTTCTGATCAAACTTTCATAGGTACCTGCATTTATAATATTAATTGCGAAAGAGTTCATTTAGGTATGCTGATGAGGGTTGATTAACATGTCAAAATATGAACGAAATACGTCACAACATATTGCGTTATTTGATATACAATGTTCCTACCTCAATCTACGTTACGTAGCTAAATGTTGTATGTATACCTATGCAAGCGATCCTATCGTCAGTCTGGCTGGAGCCAGTGACCGAAGCTACCCGCCAATTGGGTGAGCCGACAGTACACTTGACCCGGCAAACTGTTAAATTATCTTTTGTTATGGTTGCAGATAGGTATATGTCTGTCGATTGCTCCTAGCGACTACTGTGTCAGTCCACGTGTTGCTATGCCAAACTCAACGCCTACGTCAATTCTATTTAATCTAATCAGTCAATCTTCACCTACATTCAATCTTCGTAGTTTTGCTGTGGCACTGTCCGCTTGTGAGTTTTTCATCCGATCCGCCATTCGTTACCGAATAATTCTTTTGCATTTAATACCAGTTTAGGATGCATATTCATCAATGTTCATATTCTATAAGGAGCAACTAGGCAAGAACCTCATAGTTGCTGTTTAACCACCTTCGCCCGACGCAAAATAAGGGTGTTATTAGTTTGACCTTTGTGTCTGTCTGTGGCATCGTAGCTCCTAAAAGGCTTGACCGATTTTGATCGATTCTATTCACTCGAAGCACTTTGGCTCTTTTATTATGCGCACAGCAAGGAACTGGAATTCGCCCTTTAGTCCATTTTCGTAACCAGCTACAAAAAAAGGAATTTTTCTTCGTAACTGATTGTGAAATCTGCATTTTTTTTTTCTGTTCACAACTATTTCATCTCCCTTATTCAATGTTATCTGAAATATACAACTTTGGACTCTTAAAGAACAGAGTGAATAGGCTCCATCTTTGACCTCATCTTAAGGTGAAATTAAGGTAAATGGCTTTCGCGTATATCTACAAATTAAAAAAATCCAATTCCTAGGGAAACAATTCTTTAATATGAATAGTTTGAGTAAGATATTTTTATAATTTCGTCCAGTAAAGACGTTATTAATTATTCCGGTTCCGAAGTACTATTTATAGTCGAGACGAGATAGTAAGTAATACGGCTCTCTGAGCACGTGAAGTAGACACGTTATGCAACTTAATACTACCTCGCACAGGTCAGCCACTAATATCTTTGCCGCAGTTTTTTTCGCTTGCGAAATGTGTGTCCATAATAAAATTATTTTCATAGACGACCCTTATTTAACTACAACTTTGTGAATGTCCACTAACGGCCTTTTTAGTACCGTAAATAACCATACCCTTGCAGAAGACCACAGGGAAATAACATTTTTTTTTTGTAGTCCTGAACCTTGCCTGAAATTCCTTATCCCTTCCTTCTAATATTTTATCCTTAATCCTACTAAAGTTGGCATTGAAATTGCTTGTGTTTTGTGTTTAGGCAACCATAGACACCTACCACCAAGTGGACATCTTTACATAAAAAAAACTTCCTTGACTCAAATTAAATTTTTCGCTACTCTGTTTTAAAATTGTTTTAAAGAAACGAACCCTAACAACATTTCTCAATATAGCGTCTACCCGACCAGCAAGGTCATTTTTTATTAGGGAACGAGTTAAAATTGATCTCAAATTAAATACTAAAATAAGCGGTTTCTGGGAACAGCTATTAAGTTACGACTATAAATAAATCCTCGCCATCATCAACTCGTTTATATATCGCTGCTTAAGGCTTATCCTTCCAAAAAATTAAATTTTTGCAACATTTTGTAACAGTATTATTCATTATATATACGCCTTTTCTTCAGCGAAAAAAATATATGTTTATCTACAAGATATGAGGAATGATTTGTTGGGATTAAAATTTTTATTTTATTGAAATTGATTCAGGAAAAAAATTCTAAACTCACCCCTTTTATTTTCAGTTATAACAATCTCACTTCTACAATATTTATCAAAAGATTATGAAATTTTGTATACTTATGAAGATAACAATGTAGCATGATTTGTTGAAAGCGCTTTTTGAAAATTCGTAAAATTGAATTTTATATAATGTTTTTATCAAAAATATTTCCCCACTTACTCAGCGCTAGCCCGTTCTCGTCCATAAAATCAGTGCGGGGCGAGTCGTGATGCTAGACGGACCTGTGCCGCGTTGCGCTTCATCAAATTATTAATTTTTACGTAATAAACAAAGAATAAACATTTTAGTGGCAGAACAGACAGTGCATGATAGTGTATATAATACTTTAATAGGTTTTCTTTTTTGTCTTACTAGGTAATTAAATCTTTAAAAAACTAAATATAAATTATGTTGTAATATAATATTCAATTTATTAATAATCTCAAATATTCAATTTGAATATTCAATTAATAATTCATCTGTATATATACTTGTTATCTAAATTTAATAAAGATAGGAAGTAAGCAAAGGAGGCAAAAGCGTAATATATCAAAAATAAATCAAACGAGGAAGGAAAGTTTTCATGAATTTTAATTAATTAATTAAATTAATTAATATTATTAATTATTAATTAATACATATAAATTAATAAGCCTAATAAATAAATAATAAACACGTATCTAGTGACTCATCGAATTGTTCTCCTAGAAGGAGCGGTGGGGGGTTTCCCTATTGTAGGTGGTCGCGTAGGGGACGCCCCCGTGACCTCCAGAAAAATCCGATATCCTCGGTACACCGTTCTGGTAAAAAGTTGGTGAGCGGTTCTCGGAAACTATGAGGGATAGAAGGGTGGCGTTTGCAGAAGGTCATAGAGGGTGATCGGTAGTCACCAAGGAACGTGTCATCCGGTCTACCGGGGCACCAAAAAAAAGCCCCCTCCTTGGACCCCCCCGACCATAACTCGGAAACGGCGCGTCACAGCCGTGTCGTGTTTGGACTCATCGGGAAAGTCTCGACGAGATAAAAAATTTGACGCCCCCCTCGGACCCCCCCCGACCGTAACTCGGAAACGGCGCGTCACAGCCGGGTCGTGTTTGGGCTCATCGGGAAAGTCTCGACGAGATAAAAAATTTGGCGCCCCCCTCGGACCTCCCCGACCGTAACTCGGAAACGGCGCGTCACAGCCGGGTCGTGTTTGGGCTCATCGGGGACGTCTGGACGAGATAAAAAATTTGGCGCCCCCCTCGGACCTCCCCGACCGTAACTCGGAAACGGCGCGTCACAGCCGTGTCGTGTTTGGGCTCATCGGGGACGTCTCGACGAGATAAAAAATTTGACGCCCCCCTCGGACCCCCCCGGCCGAAACTCGGAAACGGCGCGTCACAGCCGGATCGTATTTGGGCTCATCGGGGACGTCTCGACGAGATAAAAAATTTGACGTAACCATGGTCAACGGTTACAAATAGACCCCCCATGTTAGGTATCATTTGAAAGGATGAGGGTAATCTATCAACACCATCCTCCCAGCCCCCCTCCGCTCCCCCCTTACTCCCCCCCCCTCCTTTAAAATTACACAATTAATAATAATAAGACCCAAAACCAAACGAAAACAATTAGACATGGCAAAAGACAAGACAAAACGAAAACAAAATGAAAACGTAAATAAATTTTCTACAAGCATTTGTTTTTTTTTTAATTCTATTGACATGAATTTTAAAAATTATAAAAAAGGGCTTTTGATAGCTTTTAGAAAAATCAAGCGCTGAATCAAAAATATGGAGAAAATAATAAATGTTAAGTGTGCCTTTTACAGTTCAATATACCCTAAAAAGCCCCACAGAGTTTCCATTTAATCCACTCAGCCGCTTTTTTGTCCCACTCGATAGATTTTTTGAAAAAATTGAAGAAGCAAGATTCTCGCTCTAAAAAGTTCGTTCATCAAAATGAAAAAAAAAACACTTTTTGTCTCAATTTATTGTCACTTCACTCACTTGGTGAATTTGAAAAAAAATATCAAAATTAAAAAAAAAAATTATTACCGCCGGCATTAGCGTTACCCAAACAAAACGTACCACGCGAAGTTTGCACGGTTGGTGCAAAAACTCAATTGTTTTTACTGAAAATTAAAAAAATTGTTAGTTTTGACAAAAACTTTTGTTTGGCTGTTTTACCATATATTTTATATTCGTATAAAGAAATATATATACATCTATACATATAAATAAAATTGGAATGTCTGTTTGTAATATTGAAATAACCGTTTTTTACTACATGCATATGAATATATATACGTACATACACCATATATGAGTACATACACCAAAATAAACCAACCACATAACCAAACCAAATTTTTGTCTGTCTGGGTGTCTGTTTGTTCCGGCTAATCTCTGAAATGGCTGAACCGATTTGACGGGACTTTTATTGGCAGGTAGCTGATTTAATAAGGAGTAACTTAGGCTACGTTTATTTTAGAAAAAATCCAAAATAACATTTTTTACAATTTTTGTCTGTCTGTCTGTTTGTTTGTTCCGGCTAATCTCTGAAATGGCTGGACCGATTTTGACGGGACTTTTATTGGCAGGTAGCTGATTTAATAAGGAGTAACTTAGGCTACGTTTATTTTAGAAAAAATCCAAAATAACATTTTTTACAATTTTTGTTTGTCTGTCTGTTTGTTTGTTCCGGCTAATCTCTGAAATGGCTGGACCGATTTTGACGGGACTTTTATTGGCAGGTAGCTGATGTAATAAGGAGTAACTTAGGCTACGTTTATTTTAGAAAAAATACACCCCGGGCCAAGCCGAGAGCGCGCCGCTATACACTCTAAAAACATAACCCTCGTTGTGGCGCAGACGGGTAAAATTTTTTACTAGGTAACATAATTTACTACCTAAATAACAAAACACGCTTCATTGTTACTGAATTATCCCTCTACATTGTAAATAATTATAAATTTGTAGTATGTAGGTATTTGCAGTAAAGTAAGCTCAGTCGACTATGTCGTGCCTTTGTCGTCTAGTCTCCATACTACTCTTTGCCATCTTTGTGCGGTCGATCTCTTGTAGAGGGTGGCGCGGGGAAATGAGCCTAATAATTCAAGGCCAAATCGGCGTTATACACCTTAAATTCAAAAGTTCCAAAATCAAAGTCATACTTTTTTACAGGAGAGCTAATCGAAAAAAATTAAATTATTTTTCGTCTATTTTTATCTTATTAGACATACATCAAATATATGCATATTATACATCGTTAGAAGCGTATTTTTAAGTAGCATTAAATGTTTTAAATACTTTTATAATAAACTGAATACGAGGAGATATAGGCATATAAGTCACTCCATACTATAAATATGGAATAAAACAACCATGTCTTTTTGAAATATACAATATGAAGGATTGTGATTCTATTTTTGCAAAAAAAAAACATTTTTGGAATTTTTTTATTGTGTTACTTTTGAATTTAACATATATATACGAATATTTCTGATATACATCTATAAATGTATATTTTATATCGAATAATTTATTGAAATTTGTTTTGTATTTTGTAATTATCTTATTTAAAACTAGCTGACGCCCGCGACTTCGTCCGCGTTGAAAAAGAGAAAAGTAGCCTATCCTGTGTCCTGTACGTCTAAATGTTTATCTACCAAGTTTCATGAAAATCAGTTAATTCGTTTAAGAGTTATGGAGGAACATACATAAATACATACAATACCTACACTTACAGATTTATTATTAGTATTGACTATAAATGCAAAAATTGTGAGGAATCTTTGGTAATCTTTTATGCAAAAACTATGCACATATAGGACAGAATAACATATAATATTGTATTTGTATTTGTAAAGTTATGCGAACGAAGTCGCCGATAAAAGGCAATACAACATAAACAAACCTTTTTTATAAGAATACAAAGTCACCTTTGATATTGGAGTTGAATACTGCGAAACCTCAAGGTCATGGGTCCTACACTACAAGCATTTGGCTATCAATTAACTTTTGTTTACAAACTGTTAATTTAATGTAATTACTGCCATTGTTTCTAATGCATTGAAAATCAATTTTTATTCTTCATATATTTTTGTCAGGCTTTGAATTTTTATTTTCATTTTTGATCATCCCTCCGAAAAAACTATTTTTTTTCTGGATAAAAGGTGACCTATGTCCTTTTCTGTATCCCTGAAAATGTGTATGCAAAAATTTACAATGATCAGTTGAGTAGTTAAGGCGTGAAAACCTAACAAACAAACAAACTCACTTTCGCGAGTGTTTAAAATTACGATCATCAACAAATTTTCATTATGCAATCATGCATTCATTAAAATTATGCAGATATCTGAAATATTTAATTAAGTTTCTCGACAAATGTATAAATACATTTAGATATCGTCCGCTTCGCCATATTTAACTACTGTTTAGATCTCTCTGAGCTGGTTTAATTTAAAAACGAGAAAAACATTTCCGAGAAATATTGAGTGTTCGAGGATGCAATACTTCGCGTGTCTGATCAAATTAAGCTTTTACCTGCAGTATGAAGTTAAATGAACTAACATTTACTTCATTTAGTACCACTTCATGCGTCAGAATTTTAATATTATTGCATTCACGATTCCGTTGTTCGTCTATGGCTTCTTCTTAAAAGGCAATCTATCATTTTCTGTCCATAAATTTTATTTCTATTAAACTACAAGTTTTAAAGGCAACGAACAATTTTCTCTAACGCAAGTAATGATTGAGTAATTATAATTTTAATTATAGCGAATTACATGAACATAACCTGCGAAATTATCTACAAGCAATCGTCAGACAGGATTTAACTGTTACTCCAAATTACCATAGGAAAACAACAGTTAGGTACTAGTTTGAAAAACTAGAGGTTAAACAGCTACTGCAGTTTTAAATTATTGAGCAGATTTTTTTAGAGAAAACCAGCGTAATAGAACAGCACATGTTATGTTTCATCAAATAAGTAAGAGACAGTCTTTTCTATCCTTGCCTTGTTTTCCGCCTATACGACCTATTGGTCGAGTGGTTAAGATGCTAGGTTCTGACTCAGGGTTCCGGGGTTCGATTTTCGGCTGGGCAATGCAGACCAAGCAGAGGCAGAAACTAAGTCAAAATTATTTGACCTCATTAAACATATTTTTTTAGAAAAAATGGCACATTAATCTATAAAGGTTCGCCACCTCTGTCCTAGACTATAAAAATTTTCATAACATAACATAACACATAACATAACACAGGTTTGTCAGTTTGTGCGCAAAAATTGTCAAAGTTCTGAAATTAGATTCTGCCCTAAATTGCTCCAAATATCTCCAATTGATCATAAATTAATATTGGACTTTGAATCAGAGTACGTTTAGTTTTACAAGTTCTTAGTGCGCCTGAGTGACACTGCCCTGGCAAGGCTGTTGTAACTCTGAGATTCATGTAATTATCCAATCGAGTGCGAGCGTACTGACAACTCTGTATGTGAAGCGATGCCACTATTACTACTCGTAAGTTCACGCGCCCTGCGTGTGATCATTCCTTTATTGATTATTCAATTTCATAGGTTTACCATTAATTCTCTATTATTTCTAAAGCTCCTCTATCTATGTTTCTGTCACCCAAGCATCAATGTTTTCGGTAACATAAACTTAAGTCAATTAAGTCAAATTGAAATTAAGAGCTCGTTAATAGTTCGTTGAGATAATTCATCTAATCTAGCTATCTTTTTAAGCTTTAGACAGCATAGCCCTCTATATAGAGTGGGCTATGTTCTAGATTACTCTGCGAGATTGAATCCGTATAGAGGGGATTCGTAGACATATGAAAGTCACCGAATTACCCGGCAGATTAGAAAGTTAAAGTGACAATAGGCAGGACAAGTACACCCATACATTGGACAAACTATTTTATAAAAGCTGTGATTTGACGCTGGCTTCAGCCTGCTTCTGATCAGTCCTATTGAAAAATTATCAAGTAGATCTATGGCAGTGGACATGCTGCTAATGATCAATGAATTAATTAAACATCAATGGAATTAATAACTCAAATCAAAAATAAATCAAGTACCTACCTAATTTAATACAGAGGAATCGATTGTCGTGTTTAAAACGAACGTCTAAATGATCTATTAGTCTAAATTTATATTTTTCCCATATTGTAAAAATGTAAAAAAAAATATGTGATTTTTCTATATTTTCACACATATACCTACTATCGACTGGCTAAATTATAGTTAGGTACTAATAGATAGTTATTTTCGGAACTCACACTTTAATTATAGCAATACTTGATTGATAAAAATAACCGCGCCGAGATTAAAATTAGATTTATTGTTTAGTGCTAATTTAAACAACTCAGTAGCATTATGTACAAAAAGCATAATGAACAAAACGCAAAATGTACAAAACTCAAAATGAATACAACAAGCAAAAGGAAATCCGATGGATGGTTTATAAAAAGATAGCGGATATAAATTTTGTAAATTATATAAATTACACTAGTTATATAATAATGGCACTGTCTGCTTTCAGTGTTTATCCGCTAATTTTTTATAAACCAACCAACAGATTTCCTTTTGCTTGTTGTGTTCATTTTGAGTTTTGTACCTTTTGCGTTTTTTCATTATGCTTTTTGTACATAATGCTACTGAGCGAATTTAAACGTCGATAATGTGTAAAGCGCCCGCGAAACGATCAATTGCGATTGACAATTGACGTGATTGACAATTGACGTGGTCATTGATACAAAAATTGATTGTTTACATCATGCAAATAAAGCGATTGTGAATATTTCTACGGCATTGATAGCAAATGACAAAAATTTGATTGATGGCAATTGACGCTCTGTTAATTAATTGACAGCCGCAAGAGTTATGGCAAGAGAAGCCATGTCTGCGTTTGAAATCATATTTAATGAGCAAGGACGATTGTGAGCGACGCGACTTTTTCTCAACACATTTCAAAACAACTGCAGCATGCGCGAATGATATACCTACCTTCAATTGGTCCTTCAATCGCCCATCATTTGAAATTTTCAATCACGTAATTATTGTCAATCGCAATTGATCGTTTCGCGGACGCTTTAAGGGGATATCTCATCAGTTGTATCTATTTTTCCGACGAGATATCTTGTTCAGCAGTGAACTCATTATTTTTAAATTGACATCATAATTATATAAATATAATGAATTTGACAGATGGCAAGTTAATTATTTCTTAATATTTTTTCGTGCGTTTATTGTTAGACCTTGTAAAGATCCCATTATTTTTTCTATTGTAATAACATATTTAGTTACTGATTTATAATTAATCTGATTGATCATTTATACTGATTGACCAGGTTTATAATTAGTTAAATTAATGATTGATCATTTAGCGTTTTTATTTCATTTTCTGATTCCTTTAGCGAGATGGGTGTTAAAAACCACGCGGCAACTGTACTATGTCTAAAGTTTACAGTTGAATGATCGCACAGTCATATTACTCCGCTGGCGAGCTCTATTCAATATCAACTTTCAGTTTCGAACTGTATATCTTTTGTCTGCACATATTACTAACAAAGGACTGCAACTGCGAAAGCCATAATTATTTTTTTATTACTTTTTGCCGCGACTTTGTTCACGTATTTTTTTTAAATTATAGCCTAAGGCTTAATCTAAAGCCAGCTGCTATTTTGAACTCATCAGTCCAGCAATGGGAGGGTTCACTCCAAGACTTGTCTTCCACAACGCCTATCCGCTAAACTATGTCCATTTCTGTTGACAAATTCTTTAGTCTACCCTATATCCTATTTTTTTTAGTCCGAAATCAGTTGTCGTAACTAATATATGTTATGTTCACGAATGATTTGAGTGAGGACATCTTCTTCTCTGATTCTAACATCCAAGATGTTCTTTCTTTTAAGCCTCCATTCGTTAACTGCATGTTATCAGGTTAGCTACCAATTCATTGGGATAACATCGATGATTGGGATGGCCAATTTATATTTTTGGCCAATTTCTTCTACGAGAGAGTTCGTGGATTTCTGCATTGATGCAGAGTTCACAGAGTTCGCAGTATCGCATTTGCATGATTGAAACATTTGAGTTGCATGCACTGCCCCACAGTCGATCGAATGCCATAATAGATTGGTTTGAGTATTACTTTGTAAATAAACCCCCAAGACTAAATGACTAACTGTATAGCCCACAAAGTAGGCATTATAAGGCTTGTGTTATAGGATAACCATACAACTGAGGCAACATTGAAAAGTTAATTTGCCAAGTTGGCGGGAATCGAACCCGTGACCCTTGAGTCGGAGTGCAAAAGTAAACACTTTCACCACTCGACCAATGGACTCGTCGAAACAATAGTGATACTATATTGAACTATTAGATGACACATAGCTGATGTCGGATATGTGCCGAATCCTTAACCATGAAGTGCATAACACGAAATCTGCTTGCACCGAGGTAGTAGTGTAGTCGTAGTACGTTGCATTGTGTAAGTAGATGCAAGCACGTGTTGTTGGAAGTTGCATTTTAGATTGCCACTAACTGACCGCGCGGTAAACAGGAAAATAACCACTTTATAGGGTCAATTTATATGGAACACTCCATTTATAGCACTGGTTCAACAATAAACTTTGCTTTTACGACCAACTAACGATTCGCGGGAGAACCTATTAATTTGTCTAATTCCAACTTATTGTCATAATATCTTTCATTGCCCACTCGTCAATCTCTTTTTCGCCTTGATCTCCTTACGAGACTTAAGAGTTACAATTGCAGTGTTATAACTTAACATATAACCAATAATACTATGTATCGTTTAATTTCAAACTAGCGACTACTTCCGCGTTGAAAAAGAAAATATATATGACTTAATATAACGATCCTTCGGGAACCTTCCCGATTAACTCGGGATTAAATTAACTCATCTATTTTCTTTGTTATTTCTTTGTTTGTGGCTGAATCGAATACAATAGAAATAACATAATCAAATATAACTAAAATCGGAAACACAAACATTTTTTACCTGTCCACTTCACGTGAAATATCAACCTTCGCCTTCCTGTCTTTTATTTTTAGGGCCTTCGGGCCTTTAGACTTTTCCTTTTAATAATATTATTATTTATTAAGGAATTTTGTTCTAATAATTAGGAATTACGAGTACCTACGCAAAAGGGAAGAATCAGGCAAACAAATCGTGCTAACATTTCTTTTTCTAAAAATGCTACTAAAGTCCCATTTAAAAGGAAATATTCAGCATTTATCTTTGAAAATATGGAAGCGTTAAATAACTTCTATTAACAATTATTAATTATTTTTCCCATTCAAACTTCCTTTATTTAAAAGTAACATTAGCAACAAATAAACGTTTGTCATCGTAACAAGGCCTAAATACATGAGGATGACTTCACCTTCCTCTTTCGTAAAAATGCAAATCAGATGCTTCCGTTCCTTGAGTGGAGTTCCCAGAATAGTATCAATCTATATAGAGTGGGTGTATTAATAAAACACCCACTCTATATTATTTTCAACTGTTTCTAGATGCTCTGGAAAACGTTCGAGTCATAAATGCACAATGCTATAGCTAACCAAGATATCGTTTTATTTATATTGTACCTTCACAAACAAAGTGTAGAAAATTCTAGTAACTCTCTCGAATGGAGGCCACGAATTGGAAAACCTAGCATGGGATGCCCTGCGGCCAGGTTGACAGACAACCTGAAAGGCTTCGCAGGAAACGGCTGGATGCAAAGTGCAAAGGACTGTGCGTGGTGGAGGGCCTATATGATCCAACAGTGGAGACACAGGCTGATGATAATGATATTACAGGCTATAGAGCTTACTGCTTATATAAATACAGTGTAAACTCCATGTAACGTCACTCTATTTAACGACAAACTCCCTAAAACGTCGAAATCACTTGGCTTTGATTGGTTTAGCTTGCCTTCCATACAATGATACACTCTATATAGCATTACACCCACTCTCAATAACAACAATTAAGTAATAAAAAGTACCTTTTAAGTTGCCAAAATTGTGAAAACTGCGCAGCTGTGTACATTCTTTTGTTGCTTTATTATCCTAGCCCGTAATTAACTCGACTGTCGGCATCATGCATACCAAACTTTCTAAGAAATTCGTTCTTTTGTTTACAAATTGGGATTGCTTTCACGTGTAGACTGTTGTTTACTATGACTAATAAGTACGAGTCATGGATTATTTAATACGTTTCAACTTCAACGCTCACAAACTTTCAAACTGTAAACATGGCTACTAAAAGAAAATCACTGTGTATTGACGAAAAAGTTTTACTGATACGCGCAATAGAAACGGGAGAGAATGATTTTTCTTGTCTCCATTTAACGACAACTCTCTATAACGCCATATAATGCACAGTCCCTTCAGTGTCGTTATATAGAGTTTTTACACTGTATATGTGTTTAAAATACATAAATTTCTAACGCCGACCACTGATATGTGATGCCAGTACGTACGTAATTGGAATTAACGGCTGGCGATGATAATTTTTTAAAACTTTTTTTTACACTCCTTAAGTAGAGACTAAGAAAATATACAAAAGAGATTTTGTATATTTCCTTAAGTCTCTACTTCTCAATTTTCTAAATGTTTTAAGTCGAATGGATTGTATGTACCTACTACTTAGAGAATTGCCCCCGGCTTCGTACGGTTTTAATTATCAAGAAATTCAGCCTTCTGTAAATGTCCTTTCGCCGTGAGACCGTAAGTCAAAAAAACCCGCCCCCGACTGCGCACGGATGCAATTTTTTTTTTGCAAATTATATACACAAAAAAAATCTTCCTCAAGTATTGCCTTTTCGTAAGTGCAATTAGAAGAAGTCAGCTGAGAAACAGAAAAAACGCCAGCGACTTTACTTTATAATATGTATAGTAGATAAAGTTAAAACAACCTGAAAATATTTATAATATACATTACTGTACTTGAAACGCAAATGCTTTTTTTTTTGTTTATTTGTTTTTGGAAAAAAATTATAAACTTTTAATTAATGACAATTATATTTAATCAACAGATTGCGAATTAAAAAAAAAACTTTCATCGCCAACAGTAAAGTTGCCAAGGGACCATAAAAAATCCGCTTTCATAACTGCTTGGTAACCGATTTTTTTAAATATCTTTTTAATATTTCTAAGTAATTATATAAATAAAACAGATACCTATACATTTAGAGCCACTTTACGTAAACAAGAAAACATTCAATTGACAATATATTTCACGTTTTTATTTCATTCATAAACAACACATGTAAAATTACTCATTCGATCAAAGTAGTATATACATAGATACTTACGTAGAAGTTGTACCTATGCATTGACATTAGTAAACATCGTGAATTATATCGGTTCAAGAGTCACACCTCGAAAATCATTCAAGATAATTCAAGATGTTTTAATTAAAATATCATTACAAGGCGGATTCACGTTATTAAACAAAAAAAAAATTAGGTTTATCTACCTATTTTAATGTGTATAAAAATGCTCACTATATAGCTTTTTGAATTTATAATATCACTTACGAACTCTATTAGAGGAGCTCTATTAATCTTTAATTCCAGGTAATTTTATCCTGTTGGATTTTCAAAAAACAAACTACAACATGTACAAAGACGCGAGCAGAGCAAGTGATAGAATAAAAAGTGTACCTACTTCAGTTTCACTCAAAAGAGTGTTACTTTGAAAATAACACTATTTAATGATACTTTTTATTTCCTGATGGAATTGGTATCAGATTCAACATCAAAGCATTATACTTAGGACGTATTAAATGGTACCTGATATTGACAAAAGTGCATTTCACCGTTGAAATAATGCACTTAGGAAATGAACGCAGACTTTCGGGGATCAGATAGTCAGTAGGCGTCGACGGTGTCAAGTTACAACTACCCTCCACTATAAAAACGGATACGTTACTCACATTTCAAACACTCGTGGATCAGTTTACAGTAACGCAGTGCATTTTCTAAACCTTCTTAAGTATTTATTTATTATGCGTATCTTTTTACACAGGCGCCATACTTTCACCCATGTAATTTTCTTGCTCTAAGTCTAAGGTATTATTGTTACTATAGCGTGTCGAAATTTGATCATGGTACAAACATAGAAATAAGGATTTTCCCAATTTTTTTCTCGCCTGCTGGTCGTAATTTGACCGAGAAAAAAAATTGCATTTTTATTTTTATTAGTAAAACTAAATCTCGTTATAAGCTAGTGAAGAAATAGAAAATCAAGTTTAAAAGAAATAGTAGTGGCAGTGCACACTGCGTTTCTCAGTCATTTGTGCAGAATGTCTGGGGGAGTAACCTTACAAAAGACTACCGTGAAATAGCAGCACGTGTGCTTTCGTTTTTCGGTTTTGGTACCTACTTTTGCCCATGTTTTTATCCCTTATCCTTAATCTTGGTATGGCCAGCAGTGCACCTGCCGCACATGTATATTTGCTTGTGTCATAGGCGACGACAACCATGTACCACCAAGGAGACCATCAGCATTTCTGACGATCTTTACGTAAAAGAAAAAATGTTGATATGGTTTTTTAATAATTACCAGAGTAAATATTTGTTGATATTAATGATGAAATATTTAATGATGAAATATTTGTTTCAGTTGCAAATATGCTGGTGAATCAAGCAGTGCAGCTAACAGTGCTGGCGGCTGCAATGCTCTGGGAGACGCGATCCGAGGGCGCCCCCACGGCCGCCGTCAAAATGTGCGGTCGTATACTCAGTGATTTCATGAGCAGTGTTTGCCAGTCCCACAATAGCCCACCTTGGGATGACCCTAGGGGTGAGTTTTCTATAATTACTTATATAAGGGCTAAGTTATATTCGTACTAGTGTCCGACCGAAGGTCAATTTCTGGCCGAAGCCGAAGCTGAAGCCGATTAATCGGCTATCGCCACAACCTTCGGCCGCAGCCGAAGGTTTAAAAGATCTAAGAAATTTTGTTCAAGATTGGCTACAAGCTACAATTAACATGATAAATGATTAACATAAAAAGGTAATTAATCATGTCTAGAAGTTGATCTAGAGATGATAAAAAAAACCTTGCAATTTATATGTAAAAATAACAACATTTCGAAATAATGTGAATTATTTATTTATTAAAGTAATTTATCAATCAGAATCAGGTCGATCAATCAGTCTTTGTTCTTCTTGACTAGTGCGAAACTAAACAAACAAACACTCACTTTCTTAATAAATATTGGTCAATTAAATGCACAGTTTTGAAAATTTTAGAAAATTAAAAATAAAAGTAACCATCTCTCTCAACAACTTCATTATTAAAACCTTCAGCGGAGCCCAAAACCCGGCCGAAGCCAAAGGTATCGTCGAAGGTGGTTTTTTTGGCCGAAGGTGGCATAAGCCGAAGCCGAAGCTTCGGTCGGACACTATTCGCATGCTAATCCTATTAATTTGATGATTTCTTTCTCTCAAACACATATTTGAGGGCAGTGAAAGGAAAAATTCTTCCTCCACTGTTTGAGGAAATGCGGAACTTCCAATGTCTATGCAACTTCCTGCATCGATTTAGAAATCTGCAATAGTATCCGCATCCGCAAAAGATTCTCATTGATATGGATGTATGGAGCTAGTCCTAAATGTGGCAAATTTCCAGAATGCATAATTATTTCTGCATTAAAATGAAATCTATTAAAAAACTTGGAAATCTTATGCATTCGGAGATGTGATCTTCTAAAAAGCCGTATCCGGATGTTGGAAATTTTAATACTTGCCGTGTCGTCCTCCAATGTGCGCCGGCCTTTAAATGAACTCATTGCGATGTAATATAAGAACAATAAAAGATAATTATCTCAACCGTTTATTCGGTTTTGTAAACATATTCTAACATATTGAAGTGAACGACTCGCTATCGTCAATTATTTAAACTTACATAAAGTATTATTTATTTTGACGAAATATTTCACAAACAACATCCGCAACGTTCTATTACTTATATTATAAATGTTATCATTTAGCTATTAATAATATCGAATAATATCAACTCTTTTTTATACTTCTTTTTCCTCTCTTAGCACTGCCACACATGTTACTCTAATTTATCAAAAAAAATGTTAAATCTCAATTTTATTATTTATCTTTCTTCCGCAACAAAATTAGTATCGTTTAAGTTGCCAATTTTTTCGGTCAAGCTATCAATATCAACACTTTTTTTAATGAATTAATTTGACCCTCACGGGCTATCCAAATCGCCCTTGCGGTGGGCCGGTAGACCTCTAGGTTATCAATAACTATATTTATTTACATATTCATGTAAATACATACCTATATCCTCTATATCTAATTTCTATATAAATAGATACTTATTATAAAATAATATCAAATAAAGTAGCTGTCTGCTTTTGTCAATGCAAAGCCGAGGGCGTGAAACTAGTAGATAGGTATAGGTATCACATATTTTTAAATACCAACATTATTTCAGTGATTTAACGAACACAGACAGAGTTATTTTTGCAATTATGATAAAAGTTATAAAGACACAACACACGCATACGGCGGTATCAATGTGTATAACTAAAAGAGACTTGATTCAGTATTTCGTTTAAATTATCCAGGTCAGAACAATGTTGGTACATTTTACAATATAATCGCCAAACTCATCGCTGACTCGTTTGTATGTGAATTTGGAAACAAATGGTTTTGAACAATGTTATCGGTTCATTAAAAAGATGGATCTCGAGCTCACGTTTTTATCTTTGCATCAGTGACCTCTTGAGTGTTTACGTCTGGTAATCAGGAAAAACAAGTATTTACATCCACATTTAATTGTCAACCTACAGCTAATTAATGGTACTCATCAAATACTTGTACAAGTACCTTTAAGATATGTTATGTACATACCTACAAAAGTTTTTGTATTGACAATTTATCTTAAAACTCTAATAATATCGTTACTAAATAAAGATAATAAGTCGTTACGTGACCCATTCACTCGTTCGGCGCAAACAACATTTTTAAACTGTGATAGCCCAGTGAGACTCACACGGCTGCCGTAAAAGCAAACAGAAGTTCGAATCCACGTCAGGACTGTTTCTCTATGCTTCTAAAATCATGCATATTTTAGAAGCATTTTTTTAGCGTAAAGGTTGGCAAGCAGTCTGACGGTCCGCTTGATGGTAGGCGGCTACTGACGCCTATTAGGTAACATAAGCATCGCTATAGGTGCTGCAAACCTTACTAGGACAAAAGGATACGAAGAGTATAGAGAAATGGGTCCTAGCATCCCTTACTCACTCGTCGAGACACAACAGCACAAAGTTGTTAAATTTCGAGATGGTCTTCTGTAAGAAGATGGTTTCTGCCGCCAGATGGGCTGCTCAATTATGTTGTTATAAACGTGATATAAACACAGTTATTTAGCAGAGTGTTTATTTATTTACAAATTACAATGAACTACATTACTTTCCTATTTTATATTCTAACAACATACTGTTACTATGGTAACGCATGTAAGTAATTTATGATTAACTGGCCAGTACTATTTCCAATAGAACCAAGTCTTGGTTATAAGGTTAAAAGGTTGGTTGTTTCAGTTGTGGAGCAACCTGCGGCAGTGGTTCGGCGGAAGCGACAGATCGGCATCGCGGCCCAGTGCTGCAATTATGGCTGCACCATCAGTGAACTAATGGAATATTGCGCCGTCAGTGCACCTGCTTCGTAAGTTGCATTTCAAACATTATCATAAAACTTACATAGAGTTGGTGAAATAGGGATAATATTATGTGACACTAAAGTGCCTTCATATTAAATAACATAATAATTACATAACTTTTGTTGTATATGCATGACTGTACCTATACATTAAAATAGCAATGCAATTCTTCTTGTCAGTCGCATTTTTCAGTGCTGAAGATCGTGTCCCTTAAAGTATTTCGTGGTTATATACCTACGCCACCACTCCGTCCGCTTCTTAGCTTCTCTCAGGGCAAGTGTTACGGGGAGACCAGTGAGAGCAGTTAGATCACATCAACGACTAGGTGATCAGCCGCAGCCTTGGACCTTGCTCGTAATAACTAAATTTATTGAGGTCGTCTGGCGGACGACAAACAATGTCACCAAAATAACTAAGAATTTTTTGATAACATATCGCTGAAAGAATCGTCTATATACTTCATTCCTCCAGGACAGATGCAATGGTCCTCGCATCTTTTTCCAACACCTCACCTCGAATACGTCTATTTTCCTCCTATCGTTTGCTTGATCTTCTACGATTCCGAACCATAGAGAAAATACCTATATGAAGAATCCGGACTCGCCTCACCTTACTGATCTTGGAGATCTATGCAATACAACAATGTTATCTAACTTGTTTACAATTTTTTTGGCCGTATCATGATTACACACGATGACATACCTCATCGTGTGTGATCATAAAACTTTCTTTTATTAACACATATCGTCCACATATATAAAACATTTCCCTATGTCTTCCTAATCCCTTACCCTTAATCCTACTATGGACGGCAGCGTACTCTAGTTGCTGGTACAGGTCACGGTAGCCTCCCACCATCAAATGGACCGTCAACCTGTCTGACAACTTTATCATACTAAAAAAAATTGAACTTTTTTTTAAAGAATGCTTGCAGCTTCATTACTATATTGCTTTAAGTTGTATTCTAGTCCCATTTTGACTTTTGCTTGGAATGATTTGACTAAATGTGCACAATGATTGTTCGGCAGTTCCGAATCACCAATGGAGTCGTTGGAGGCGCACATGATCGCGGACCGCTCGGCGGAGAACAGGGCTCTGGGTGGCAACGAGGCAGCAGTGCCGCCCGCAGTGGTGGGGAGACAGGCGACGGCGGGGGTGCGGCGTGAGGTGGGACGCGGGCGGAGTCGCGGGTACGGGCGGGTGCGGGGCCGTCGATGCTGGTGCCGGCGCAAGCGTCGCTCGGGCCGGCGGCGATCCTCTCTCATGGGTAACATGGTGTGTCTGTCCTTCGACGTCCACTTGTTCTTTACACTAAATAAAAACTTTGAGCAGAAGTGGGCTTGGCGGGAGCGGTGAGGCCCAACGCAACTTTGAGGACGGCACGGTAAAGTATTTAAATTTTTTTGTAGCATTTTCTAGTTTAAGTGCTTTTAATATACCTAATTCAAATTTCATTGAACAATCACCACACGGGAACGTTAAGCCACTTGTCACTGTTCTTAATTTAGCCGTGTTATAACATTAATATTTGATATGATTGACATTCGTTATCAGTCGTGAACCCGAAGTACAACCGATTTGCATTACCTAGTTACACGGCTAAATTAAGAACAGTGACAAGTGGCTTAACATTCCCGTGTGGTGGTAGTACATATTATAACTACGGCAAAAATGGGCGTGCTGCAACATTCTGCCCTAGCATAATACAATGAAATTTGAATTATATTAAAGGCCCTTAAGGTAAAAAAATACTATGAAAAAATTAAATACTTTGCCGTGCCGTCCTCCAATGTGCGCCGGCCCTAAGGGCGGAGGTGGCTTAAATTTTATCCGTCCTCCGCACCACACTGCTAAATAATTCGGATCGTTCACATTACGTGTCCGGTACTAAAAATAAAAGGGGATATACAATAAAATTTTTCCTCATATTATTTTGTAATCTAAAACCAACATCAAATGTACCTAAACATGATTTTACCAAAATCCGCAAAATGGTCCAATGACAGTGCCTTATTTATTTAGGTGAAAGTAGTCTAATAAATTAAAATTAACTTTTATAACGAGCCAAGAGCCAAAGATAACCAACAACATTATATTTAGTATGTTTAGCGCCCTCTATGGTCATTTGTCGGCTAACAAGTTACTGGCATCGAATATTTCTCGAGATCAAGATCTAATTAGGTATCTTAATCTCTGCGAAAATATTACCATTTAAAATAAGTTACATCAATTTCAAGCGTTCAAGTATTCATTTGTAATAATAACGATAAAATTAAGAATCAAATGACACGATGGCAGGATATTCTTACTAGGTTACCTACCGCTGAAAGACCCAATTGTTTTAGTAAAATCTTTCAGTGAAAAAAAATACAAATATTATGTTTTTCAACAAAATTGACATATTGTAATATGTGAAAGTAGTAAGAAAAAATAATTTATTAAAAAACAAGAAAAGAAAAGAACAAGATGGCGTCGATACACTAACCCTCATATTAATGCTTTTTTGCATGACTACTAATAAATTTCACCTAACAACTTTGTTATTCATCATCTTTGGCTGGATATTAGCTTAACACGATCACATTTTTAATGTTTTTTTTTTATTAGCTGAACTGAAATTGCTCTTAACTGTATAATTCGAATAAGTGGTTAATATTTGTAAATTACCCAAACACTACCATTTCAGTAAAGCTATTTTAAAAAATCACAGATTTACCCTATGTGCCTACCTATACTACATCTGTAGGCAGTGTGTACCTATAGTATAGTATCTATTTGTAAGTTTATGATCTTAGTCACATAAATTTAAAAAAATAAAACTGCACATTTCTTATTTTGAAAGTAAAATCATAACTGGGATAATTTTTTACTAATGGTGATTCTATAACATCATTATATGCATTAGTATCAATATACATAATATTTCCCAATTTTATACTTATTTACTATAGGTACTTTAAAGAATATTTGTAGGCCTAGTTTACTGTATGGTTTACAGCGCCTCTGGTGGCAGTTTGTGGTACTAAATGCGCCCATACATGGCCCATACAAATAAAGCTACAACTTACAATATGCAATACTAATAATAAATCTGTAAGGGTCGGTCATAGAGTAAGTTACTTTGTTTTCAGATATCGTGTTTATAGGCTCTATACATGATACTGAAACTAAATTTACGATTTTTAGAATTTTTTTCTGTATGTATGTATGTATGTTACTCCATAACTCTGAAACGAATTAACTGCTTTTCATGAAACTTGGTAGATAAACATTTGGACGTACGGGACACAGGATAGGCTACTTTTTTTGGTTCAACGCGGACGAAGTCGCGGGCACCAGCTAGTAATATATAAATAGGTAAAGACAAAGAAGTTAAGTATGTACTTACCTCTGATTTCAACTGATTTTCTTTTTTATTGTTTTTCTTTTTGTTTTAGTCTTATATATAAAAGAATAGAAATACCTACACTTACAGGATTTTTTCACACTCGAAATGGTCAACAGCGGGCGAAAATTGACCATAAGTCAAATTTCGCCCGAATCGCCCGCTGTTGAGCGAATATAACAAGATTAAAAGTTGCCTATATAGTTTAGTCTGTCTTTACCCATAGATGATCATTGTATAGGAAACACGGTAAGGATGTTTTATTTTAAAGTCAAAACAAATGATGTTACCTAAACGTGTTTAAGAAAAATAGCAATATTTAAACCAAATTTAAACACATATTTAATAATCTTATAATAATCTTTTTATTTCTTATAATAATCATCAGTGGCCTAATAAAATGTATAAGTAATTCCCTTTTTAGACGAAGTATCAAAAGACGCTTAGGATGCGAAGAACTTATATTAGTTATTTAAATCTTATGACAATTTCAATAATTAATTTAATTTCAATTCAAATTCAATTTGCATCGCTCCTGTAAATTTTATAATAAACACTTGCTAGATCTGGATATATTCAGTTGTCCTATAGGAACCTATAAAAGAAGCCTTAAACAAGCTCTCAAAAATATAGTTGTGTAGTTAGTCTTCTTTTTGTGACGCCCAGTTTATTTATTTATTTTGTATGTTATTTGTTAATTGGTTTATTTATTTGTTTTTCTCTTTCTTTTTTTTTGTTTACTTCTTGCTTTTTTATATGTTTCCTCCTAGCTCCAATATTCTGCAGTGATTTTTAACTTATATGCTTTAGTAATTCAGTGGAAACTTTGCTGATTTATGTTTTTCTTGTATGTATGTGATACATGTGTAGCGAGATATTGTATGTTTCCCTAATATAAATAAAATAAAGTATAATTTGCCTTAGCATTTTGTTATTAATGAATAATGATGTATAATTTAATTTTATATTTGTTACAGGAGCTCATAAAAAATGTCGTGCGGGCTGCGCCCGTCGTGGGCACCGTATCGCCTCTGCTGACTTGGGGCAGAACGCTCAATACTGATCTACCGCCGATCGAGCGGGATAGATACGCGTACATTGCTGTCTACACCTAACTACAATACAATGCTAGTATAAAAAAATATTCATTCAATGGTGTAGCAACAACTGCCCGACTGGATGGACCAAATTAGACAATTGAAGCTAGTAGTATCCGGCTCGAAGGACCAGTTAGGTTTTTGTTTACTTTGAGGATTTATGCCAGTCCTTTTATGAGTGTCGGAAAATTGTATTAGACAGTTTAAAATACCAGAACAGATTTAATTAAATTATAATTGAAGAAGTCTTTTAGTACGGTTTCATGTGGCATTCTACTTTTGTAGCTTAATAATATTGTATTTTTCAATACAAATATGACATTCACTTTAGTGATTCATTTAATCAAACCATAGTCGGTTTATTATACCCTTTCTTTTTAAATTAATGCAAAAAAAAAATATTTTTTAAATTTTGTACCTAATTGTAATGTTCCGTAGGTTTTTTTATCACTTGTATAAAAATATTCTAAGTTTGTGTGTTCATAATTTAAGTGTAGATAATTGCCTCATAACATTTATAATTATTGCACATGTTTAATCAATATCAGATATTTGTCGTAACAAATGTGGGTGCGTTCGAATGTTAACAATTTAAAAAGTAACTAGTGACCCGCTCCTGACTTTGCCTGGGATGCAGTTTTTTGTATACACAAACCTTCCCTATTCATACCTCTTTCCTTGAGTGAAAACAGAAATAAAATCGGTGAGCGGTTTTGGAGTCCATAGAGGACAAACTGTTAATCGTGGCTTCACTCGTCGTGATTTCTCGTGAAAACCATGGTTCACTTTGTATCTTTAAATATATCTAGTTTTTCCCTTTTAAAATGTACATTTCCGAATCATCTGAACCCCCAAATTACACAAACTATCACTAGACTAATAATTATAGTCTGATTCTTTAATCGGAGCTACAGGAAAAAAGTCCGCATCGTCCGATCAATCGGACGAAGCAGGCGGACCACGCGGTCTCAGGGAAATTTATGAGTCTAGTCGTGAAATTTATTTCACGATATAAATTCTATAATTTTTAATAACAAAAATAGGATTAAAATCAAATTAGTTCTTGTACCAACGGCATGCAAGGACCATTGGATGTGTAGTTATTATTCCTTTTTAGTTATTTTAAACAAATTTTCTATCCTATTGTTTCACAGCTAGATTGAATGTTGGTACTCGTAATGGCTCCTGGGAAACAAAATACAATTGCGTTCTGTTTAGGTATAGGATAAATTACAACACTATGGGAAGTTTACTATTATTGCTTAAACATGATTATTAAAACTGTTTTATATTCATTGTGCAATATTCAATGATAACATTATACAACATTTGAACGCCCCCTATAGGTACATAATTCACTCATGTCGTTTATTAAACAAACATAGCATATCAATAAAAAGTAGTGATAATTTATTCTCATTTTCGCAGACAATTACAGACAGCGTGATAGCTAATATATTAGGCAGAGGGACACAATTTAATTTAATTAATTAATTTTAATACAATTTTATTTAATGTTGACCCACATTAAATTTTGATAAACTTAACAAATCGTGGTAAATTACAAAATTTAATTCCTACGCAATCTTTTTTTTTTATAGGTATACATTGAAAATAAAAATGGGCAGGTTCAAATTGGCCACTAACAAATATCAAATCAAACATTACTTGTTCGCCATAAGGTCAAAAATAGAAAAAAAAATTCCTCATTGATACTACTAAACAAAAAAAAGAAAATCTGATCATATATAAATTGGATCCCTTTTTCCGCATGTTTGTACAAAGTTTGGTTTTACGTATTTTGGTATATTGTTCTTATTGTCTATACACCTTTTAATATTTCAATATTATAATTATTATTGAATATTGAAAACTGTATAATTAAGACAAGTGCAACATAATCGAACGCCACAGCACGCATCCTATCAAAAAAACTATATTATAGTCTTGCGTCCTACATATATTATTATAGGTAAATACTGATATCCTAGACTTAGTGGAGTGAATTGATTGAAACTAACGATGAAAAATGCCCATGTGTCTAAAGATGAATAGATTTGCAGATTTTAATATTGATTTTTTTCAATGTATAGCATACTTTTGAGGCAAAACCGTTCATAATTATTTTAGTTTTTAACTACTAATTCATTTACCATTTAAGTTATAAAAGATCTCCAAAGTGTCTGTGATAAATCAAACTGATAATGTTTAATTTATAATTTCTTAGAATATCACCATAATTATTGTAATGTAGGTATAATTTCCGTGTAAAAATGTTCATATTTCATAAATCATAAGAAAGAACTGACCGATTAAAATGGATGCCGCATTAATTACTTGTTTTTTTTTATATTTATTTGGAAGTCATATTTGTGTTTTATTTTTGAACCCCGCTTGATTATGACAAAGATCAAACAGACATTACTTAGAACATTACTTTCAAAGAAGCCTATGTCTCACTATGGACTTTTCTCAGCTGTTAATGTTAATGAAAGAAGAGTTCCAGTGTAAATATAAAAAAAAAATCCATACTAATATCATAAATGTTAAAGTAACTGTCTGTTACCTTTTCACGCCTTAACTACTTAACGGATCACAATAAAAGTACTTGTTCTCGAGGGATCATAAAGATAAAAATCCAAAGTCTGGCAACGCTAACAGCAATAGATTGAATTAATTATTGCACATATATTCTGTTAACTTTTTTTTTTTCAAGTCAGACGAAGTCGCGGGCAAAATTCTAGTCATTTATAAGCGAAAAAGTAATTCAAACCTCAATTGTAACAAAACATTTTATTTTCAAAAGATCTTTATTTTTAAAACTTCACAGATAAATTATTTACAAACAATAATACATAAAATTAATAACTTTAAACTACATCGATATTTACATTTATTTATAAGATAAATAAAAAATAAAAAAAACTGCAGTAAGTATCTACTTAAAATCTAGTCATGAAAACAAAAGAAATAAAAATATATTGTGACTGTTTAAATGTGTTTATTCATTTAACATTTTAATTACAAAAAAAAATGAACATTTTGCCAAATATTTAGCTTAGTTTTGGCATTGTCGAAATTACAACTTTGCTGTTTCTGTTCAAATAGTTATTTTTATGTAATTTTTTGGTTATTAGAACACTTGGTACTTGTTATTTTTCTATGGCTACGCATGTAACGCGCGCCTATCATTTATTGTTCAGCAAGTAAAGTATGGATATTTTAAGTAGCTTCTTTTTAAAAATACTGGCGATACCAAATAGTATCACTAGTACTATTAATAGTACAGTCCAATGGTACTAGAGCAACTTCATCCAGACTTGCAGGAATGAAACATTTCAAAGACAGAAACGCAGTCTCTCTTTCTCCTGTGACAGACTTTACTTATCACTGTAGTAGCTTTACCACTTTACTTATCGTCTAGCATGAATAAGTTTAGCTTAAGGAATCAGCTGAAGTTAGCTGAGTGATGTTTTCCTTGATTAGTTTAATTTTATTTTAAAAATATATCTGCAATAATGGCCAATTTGTTCAGTGTTTAAAACACATTTAACATATTAAATTAACAAATTACTTAATAAAATTACGAAAATTTCATTCCAACAATTCCTCCTGATACTCAACCGATCTTTTAATTTCCTCTTTTGTCGAGACGGGCTTAGAGAAGTAATATTTATTCAAGACACTATACTTGGCTGTTATGATTAGTACCAAAGCAATGACTAGTCATAGTGGCCCCTTGTCACTGTCATTCTTATTAGAGTCTATGTCAGTGTTTGATGTTTTCGTGGCATCAGCGCTCTCTTTGATCGGATGTAATTGAAATTTGTATGAGTTGCCTTTTGTCCTCTTTTGTAACACTCTCCCAACTGACTTTATATTCTTTTCAATGACTGACGCTATCGATTCCTGAAACAGATTGAAGTTGTTTTTTTTTTTTAAATCCTTCTATTAGGAGCAATTTATTCTAGCAACAATTCAAAAAATTACTAAGTATAACTTGGCAGTTTATATTTATGTTCTTTTGAAATCTCTAATATCATCATCATCGTGAGCCTGTGTCTCTCCACAGCCTCTCCCAAGGCTCACCACTACGCAACCAGCTGGTTGCTAATGATATATTTGCAACATGAGACAGTTCATATATTTTTAAATGCATTTTATAATAAAGTCTTAACTTAACAACTCTAAATATCACTAAATAACTAACACTTCCAGATGATTAGAGATTAAAAAGGGAAATAGTCATTTCCAAAAGTTGTCATTTAAAATTCTAATCTGAAAATGGAAATAACAATTTTTTATTCTTATTGTGAAATTATGAAATTATTGTCAAGTTTGTAGATAAACCCAGTATTATATACATGTTAAAAGCTCTTTTAAGTATACCAGACCATTTAAATATTTTATATTTTGATTTCTGTGTACAAGATATAAGGAAATACCTAATGTCTTGTAATGACTAACAATTTGGTAAAAAATTTGAAATTTACATACTGCTTGTTCCATTTCTGCACCTTCAGCTGTTATAACAACTCTCACTTGATATTGTTTCTCTAAAAGTTTTATCATTTTCTTGACACCTGTCATCAGATCATGCTCTCCTATCCTCGAAGATAGTGTCAAAATTTTCTCTCCTTTTATGGTGGCATTGTGTCGTGCATTCTGTCTCTCTTTTCTGCTCCTCATTTCTTCTTCATGATATTCAGATTTCGTCATTAATCTGAAAATTATTTTAAGTCAACAGATATACACATTTAATTTTTCTTAATTGTTTCATTTGGTCATGACATTAATGACTGTCTGACAGTCATTATTCCTATGACACATTAAAATTATATAATTTTTATTTTACTCACAGTAAAACAAAAATATTTATAATATCTTAATAACTGCTATTTATAAATTTGTGATTTAGCATTGGTTATTGGGTAAAATAAAAACTATTATGTAAAAGAATTCGCTGATCAGATTCTAAATACGAAACTATATAATTCTGTACAGAACCTTGTTAAATGAATTTCATTTTACTTACTTATACACTGGTCGTTTCGTCTTGGAATCGGCATCTTCGACTTTGACTAACTTTAATTCTCTTCTTTCAGAAATGCTCTGAGCGCTTTTTAAATCCGTGATACTAATTGAATTATCGGTGCTTATTAAAGTTATTATATTTTGAGGGATCTTTTTGGGCACGGCTTTACCATCTGCTGAAATACGAGTGGCCAAGGATCGACACTCAATTAGACGCTTTATATTGAAAATAGAAAACAATTTACTCATTTTTATTTAAATTGTAAAAGTAAATTTATTAAATAAAGTAATGTTATCAGCGATCGATCAGTTAATAAAACATAAAGAGTAATATAATAAATATAACTTCTATTTGCTTTTTCTTCTATTCAATTCACACTGATTCACACAATCAATTTGATTGACTTGACACTTGTCTTATCTTGTCACAACAACTGTTTGTCAACCACAGACTAACTAGTACGCTAATGCTGTCAACGTTTCTTTTTACACCATAGATACATAATACTATACTAGTACTATATAGTACTCTTGTTTTTTATTGGTTATGACCGCCCCAGTCGTATTTATCTGACAGAGAACCTGTGTTCGTATTTTATGCTACCTGGTTTATTAAAACTGCAATTATACTATTTTATAATATTTTTGAGGAAAGTAATTCTTTGCAAAAATCCTAGTATGAGAGCATGACTACGATACTGGCATTGTTCTGAGACTGGCATGCCATGTACAGCTTGTCAAAAAAGTGTAGATATTGAAAAATGGCAATACTAGTGTCTCTTTCTTATCAACAAGGTGTAGTATGAAAATTAAGAAATTTACATTCACTCCTTCGGTTACTTTTTAAATATTTTATTCTCCCTTCGTAGTTTTTTAACACTCTCTCCTTCTTTAATACTACTCGATGTTTCAAAAAATGTTTCTCGGATTCTAATTAAAAATGTCTTTCTATTTACTTCTCTATACATTCTGTGGCGGTATTTAAATTGTGAGATAATTGTAATAGTTCTCTATATTCTATAAACATAATATTCACTTGGCTTAAAGGTGTAGTTACCAAGCCATAAAATTCCAAAAAAAAAACTCATTCCTATTCACTTCATTCATCATTCATTCGTGCGAGATCGATCGTTTCATTCAAGTTTCGTTCGCCGTTCATCTGTCACTTTGTTACGGCTTGTGTGGACATAATGGTTTGTATTTTAATTTTTTAAATCCTTTTAAATCTTCTTAAATTCTTAACTAAATAGATAATTATTCAGCGTTTTCTTTTGTTTATGTTTTTAGTCAGCCCACAAGACGTTTATTATTAAGCGGAAGCTTGCCAAAAAGCTAAAGCAGAACAGACCTATCCCACAATGGGTCAGAATGCGGACTGGAAATACCATTCGGTAAGTTACCATTTACCATCATTTCGATTTGTTGTTAAAAAGTATTATTTATAAAAAGTTTTTATTGTAGCACCTTTAGTTGCCTAATTTGAAATATACATAAATTTGTAGTTACACACATATTACCTCTTATATGATTATTTTTTCCATGCTAGTATTGTCTATTTCATTACACATACACAATGTTACTTTTATTTTATTAAAATTTTGAGTATGTATATCAATATCAATATAATATGTATATAAAATAAGGCAGATTTGGGGTTAGATTTGATCGATTGAATTTGACACTTCAATAACCTAGAAGCCAACGATAATTGAAATTTTTTTGTGAAATTTTATTCATATACGTATCTATTCGAAGCCTTTTTTTTTTTCAAAAGCCTAATTTATAAAAATCAGCAAAATCTAGTTTTTAGTTTATTATGTTATGATTAATAGAGACTAGATGATGATTATTAATGATTAGTATGTTCATGATTCCAAATTCTAAATCTGTTTTATATTTAAAAGATTAATCTAATTAATCTGATTCTTATAAATTTAGGATCAGGCATTAAATTTAAAACTTTGTCAGGGTACGAAACCTTCAGCAGTTTTCAAATTCTTTCCTTTATCAAGTCGTAGACTCTTAGTGCCTTTTGAAACTAAAGCACTAAGAAGATAACTGACACGTGTTTGGAAATGAAATTGCATGGCATGACTGACAATTGCCCTGGTGCAAGCAAATATCAACTTTAAGGTGAACCTTTTCTTACCCCTACTGTACTTGCACAACAATTTCTCATATCTACCAATGATACAATTGGGGAACTGCAAACCCTCTGTTAATTAATTTTTTTCTTGTTTACAGCTACAACGCTAAGAGGCGTCACTGGAGGAGAACTAAGCTCAAGCTGTAAGCTGTAATGTTCTGTAAAATATAATTTAAGACATCTAATGCAGTTGTTTTATTTGAGTGACAAAACCTTAGCATCATTTAATTACTGTGTTATCTCTGTGATCATTGATACAAAACAATATACAGTTGTGGGCGATAAATACTGCACATCGACTTTTAAAAGAGAGATGATCAGCTAGTTTCGGCATTGTAGAGCGTTATCTCTGTCACATAGTATTATGTGACGTTTGTGATTGCGCTTCTGATTTGCCAGTCGTTTTATAAGTGCGTTGAAGTGTGGTCGCGTTGAATGCAAAATATATTATAACAGTTGATAAAACCAACTTTAAATTGAGTAATTGTACTTTATTTTTAATTGTATCTAATAAAAAAAAGGAAAACCTTTAACCTTTTTAAGGTCAGTCTCGCGAAATTATTTACAATATTTATAAATATTTTGTAACAGAAGCAAACAATCTGTTAATATAAGTAAAATTATTTTAAGAAGGTTCAAGAGCGCGTTGCAAATGTCACTAGAGTTTCAAGAAGAACTTTAAACAGTATATTAAACGAAGTCAGTACTGAAACACCTTCCTACTGAACATTATTTAGCACTCCGAAAAAAACAATTTTGATTATGATTTTCGAAGAACGGTATACAATTTTCGCTTACGATTTAATGAACTACCAACAATTTGATCTGAAAAGACGTTGAGAAAAATACTTCTTCAGAATGTCCCAAACATTGGACCATGTTAAAAATTTGAGCTGTGGTTCGACTTATAGTTTAACCATGAAGACCACATACCAGGTCGGTTGGTCTGATGAATTGGACCACATTAGTGTACGTACATACTTGACTAAAAATAAATACAAACCATATACCTAGTCGTTATAATGAATAGGTTTCTAAGGGCCTAAAATAAAAAGTTTACCTATTAAAAATTGTCGCGCTTTTTTTGTTTTGAATTCCTTAATTTTGGAGCGACCCGCGGCCCTTATCAGGTCGTCTGTCCACCTTGTGGGACAGACCTGATAAGGCCGCGGCCGCGGGTGGACGGTAGTTCCAGGCTGCTTCTGACCGGTCCTATTATAGGGAAGGCCTTTGTCCAACAGAGGACGTCCTGCGGCTGAGAAGATGATAATTTCAAATTATATCATCGCACACGTAATGCAAAAGAAAATTATTTAACATTACACGAAAACTACAAGTATTTTAACAAATAGTACATAGTTATCAGATTATAACCCTTTTTACAAAAAATAATTACAGAGTTATGGCTAAATTATAAAATTCTGATTTTTAAGAGAACTTCAAAGTCTTAATTTAATTTTTCCCGCAATAATAACGATTAGCAGATGTGTTTGTTTTGCATTAGATACACGTGTGCGATTAAGTTATTTGGATTAAGTGTAACAGGTGGCAATAGGAACATTAAAATAAGCACTTAAATAATATTTATTCATCTTAATTTTTAAATATTTACAAAGTAAATTAATATAAATAATAGCATGATTTCAATCACTTGTCTGTACTTATAAAAATATCACAATGCTTGTAGTAATACTGAGTTTGTGCTGAAGTGAAAATAACTCAATCCCAGGGGAATATGAAGGTGCTGTGTCAAGTTGTGTTGTCCTCTCTGGAACTCGACTTGGATCCTTCCTCCTTTTTGAGCGTCGTCGAATTTCTCAATATCTCCTCCAATATCATGTCGTTGTCCAAAATCTCTTCACTGCCGGGTCTCTGAAACAAATTAATTATATTCTTACTAAGCCTATCTTACTCGATGATAATGTAGCTTTCTATAGGTGAAAAATAATAATTAAAATCGGTTCAGTAGTTTAGGAGTTAATCGCGGACAAACAACGTAACACGAAATTTTTATAGGTATATATAAAGATGTATGTACGTACAGTATAGTTTTAAGGTTATATATGCGAATAAAATATATTGATTTATCGTGGAAGGGGATCTAAATGGTTTGCGGATGCGAATATCCGCAAGAACTGGTTACTGCCGTCAGACGGGCTGCACAAATGACTGCGAAACGCCACTTTTTGTGCTACCACTACAAAAAGTTCATTTCCAAAGTTAACCTGAACCACTCATTCAAGAAGTTCAAAAATTTGAGTAAATTAATGATTTAATCCAAATTGAGGATGTAGAAGTAGGATGCAGTATTGGTTGGGATAATAGTACTTATACTTAAGTACTATTTACTCCTGTACTATACTGGTTACTATGTACTATAAATAGTACTTATACTTTAAGTACTATTTACTCCATGTACTATACTGGTTACTATGTACTATAAATAGTACTTATACTGCTTAAGTACTATTTACTCCATGTACTATACTGGTTACTATGTACTATAAATAGTACTTATACTTTAAGTACTATTTACTCCATGTACTATACTGGTTACTATGTACTATAAATAGTACTTATACTGCTTAAGTACTATTTACTCCATGTACTATACTGGTTACTATGTACTATAAATAGTACTTATACTGCTTAAGTACTATTTACTCCATGTACTATACTGGTTACTATGTACTATAAATAGTACTTATACTGCTTAAGTACTATTTACTCCATGTTACTATACTGGTTACTATGTACTATAAATAGTACTTATACTGCTTAAGCA
This sequence comes from Synanthedon andrenaeformis, assembly GCA_936446665.2. Classification (NCBI taxonomy): domain Eukaryota; kingdom Metazoa; phylum Arthropoda; class Insecta; order Lepidoptera; family Sesiidae; genus Synanthedon; species Synanthedon andrenaeformis. Next base: position 13,154,176 of record OW387781.2, on the reverse strand, counting down.
CTATTTACTCCATGTACTATACTGGTTACTATGTACTATAAATAGTACTTATACTGCTTAAGTACTATTTACTCCATGTACTATACTGGTTACTGTGTACTATAAATAGTAGGTTATACCTGTTGAGCACTGATGGATCGCGCGAGGAGTTTCTGCAGATACTTCTCCCGGCGTTGGTGCTCGCGAACGCTTCGGAGACGATCGAAATCGTCCAATTCCGGCTCATCGACGCCATCTGTCTCGTCCACTGCACGTTTACAAAATATTAATTAAAACGTCTTCGTACGGTACAAAAAATTCGGATCGTGGTAGGCCTCTTTCACCAACTACAAGTAAAGTGTTGTATAGTTACTTTTTCAAGTACCTAAAGCAAATGTTAGGAGTATCTTGTTTCAATTTCACAAATATTCGATTTGAGTAATGCTACACGAAGATGGTGAAACTCGTACGCTTTCTTACTGGTGACTTTAAATGGCGGTTAGCCTACTTTTACTCAGAGATGGTGAAAGAGGCCCTAAGTCTACTGTAGAAATACAAATACCTAAATCATGGGCGATGTAAATGCACAGCTGAAGCTTTTGAATCGAAAAGTATAAAACTATTAAACAAAGGTTAGGTCATACACCGAAAGACGACGCGGAACGCTTTGTTTTAAGGTACCAATTATAAAGAGAACTCTTTATACTTTTACTAATAATTATAAAGAGAATTTTTGTATGTTTATAATGAATAAACTCAAAAACTACTGAACCGATTTTGAAAATTCTTTCACCTTTAGAAAGCTACGTTATCAGCGAGTAACGTAGGCTATATTTTATAAAGGTAAGCGGGGGAAGTCGCGTGCAACAGCTAGTACAATATAAAACTTATTTATTATATTAAAAGGTACCTACTCAGTTCAGGCGCGAGATGCATCTCGTACTTAATGAACTGTATACTTATATTGGATTGCTACTTTCAAATGTGCGCGCAGCGTCTGGTCTGGGTGTAGGCTGAACCTTAGTCAAACAGCACAAGTGCTTTTATTTCACCACTACCTGGTGCCCGCAACTTCGTTCGCGTTGAAATATAAAAATATAAGCAATATTACTACGTTTGACCTCTTGTTGAGCTAAAGTTTTTATTTTATTTTAGACGATCCCTCGGGAACAGTCCTCTTTTTCTGGATAAAAGGTACCCTATGTCCTTTTTTGTATACCTGACAGTGTGTATGCATAAATTAACGTAATCGGTTGAGTAGTTAAGACGTGAAAATGTAACAGATAGAGTTACTTTTACATTTATAATATTAAGTATTGATGGTCTTCTGTACGGGAGTGGTGAGAAAAGAATAAGAGGCGGTACTGACGCAAGGTCTGACTGCCTGCTGCACTGAGCGAAGGCCCCACGTCGCTGTCCAGGCGCTGGCGAGGCTCTAGGCCAGGGAAGGACACTTGGGCGCGCAGTCCCTCCACTTCCCCGTTGGCACCTGTCCATTGCGTCGGCGCAGAAGAAGACAGGTGGTTCCCTAAATGTAAAGGACCACTTACACAGATTAAAGCCCGTCACACACACACGTAGCTATAATATACAGCGTGTCCCAAGAAGTAGTGATATAAAAGATCTAGGATGTAAAGGACTTCGAGGGGTATCCGAATCACTCCCATATTTGTTCTGCGATTTTTCGTATTTTCCGAGTTGATTTTTTTTTTAATTTTTTACCTAGCGCCGAGTACCACGAGGTTTTTAATTATAGTAACATTAATTATTGTGATAGATGCCTGATTTTTTTTTAACCATCGACCAGTTTATTAACATTTTGTCAATTTTTGAAAATTTGAATTTTTCACTTAGAATTTTTTAGATCCATTTTTTTATGAAGCCTTATGAGAAGCCCAATTAAATTTGCAGGATAGCTACTTCACAGATGGAGGACGTTTTTGAAATGTGTACGACATTTTTTTTATGTACACTTTTTTAAACAAAAGTAGTTGAGAAATTATTTTTTTTCTCATTTCCATTTTTTTGACCCTTTGCCAAAAATTGCAGAACATACATGGGAGTGATTCGGATACCCCTCGAGGTCCTCTACCTCCTAGATATTTTATATCACTACTTCTTAAAACACGCTGTATATTAATATAAATTATAGCAAGGCATATTACGATATGTTTTCTATACAAATATTGGTGTGACCACACACGCAGCTATAATATATATTTCCATGACGTCATATATATTATATATATATGTGTGTGACGGGCTTAACCCTTTAACTGCTTGGTTTTGTAGGAGTTGTCGTGCCCCTAGCATCCGATTCGTAATTTTTTTTAACAGAAAGCAATTCAATCATTTAAAAATAAACATTACACAAGTAGAGAAATTTGTCTTAAATATACAACTTTGGCGAAATGAACACGAAAATAATTGTCGTATAAATCCGACTCTGGCGTTGTTAAAGATTATACTTGACAATGTTAATCCTTACATAGTATAAATTGAAATCGCTTTTCGCGTGTGTCACACACGCAACTTACATTAATGTAGTTTATATATCAAAATAACACTATAGGCCATAATTAATACACATGGAAAAAGTTAGTATTGTGCTTTTCAAAAGATCCTTTTCATAAGACAACACGATTTTGAGGACGACACTTGTTTTGCGATGATGCCGTTAAAACAGTATATTACTACAGTTATTCTTATTTTTAAAATCTGATAAGATGAAATTGTTCAACACACATTTCGTCATAAAAACTACAGCGAAAGATTGTTATCAGTTTTTTTTTATAATATCTCAAACATACAGGCGAAAAATATAACACAGACCTGTCTTTCTTTGTATTAAAGTTATTTAATTTTCAAGAAATTTGTTTCAAGTAGCTATTACTTGAATGTATGTAGGTATTTTTAGTAATTCTTGTTTAAACTCATCATTGTTAAACAGGTTTGGAAGTGGCTACAGTAAAATGTAATATCCAGTAATATTAACTTTTAAAGGCTCTTACATAAATAAATCACCTATATTGTTTTGCGTGCATTGTGTTCGGGTCTTAAATTATATATTATATAGACTTACCAGGGAATTTTCTTGTTGGAACATCAACGGGATCGCTGGCAACGGAATGTTGGAACAAACTCATTGCTGTCGGTCTGAAACAACATCACAAGGGGGAAAACTTAAACTCTTTATACTTAGAGCGTTTAGAATGTTATATAAATCAAGTTTGTTACAACGGTCAGTAAGCAAAAAGTCGTTTTGTTTGTCTCTTTATACATTTCCTTAAGTTTAGTAAGTACATTTACAAATTTATACATATAATAAAATCGTAAACGAACCATTTCTGTATATCTATAATATAAAAATAAATCCCTAAATGTGTTGCTAAGCGCAAAACTCGAGAACGGCTGGACCGATTTTAATTCTGTCTTCACTCATGGATAGAGGGATAATCAGGGAAGTTTTTTACGTAAAAAAAATGCACCCCGGGCGAAGCCGGGAACAGGCCGCTAGTTAAATATAAAAAAATAATTATATGTACATGTAAGTATTTAATGTTACCGAGGTAAAAAAATAATGCTTATTAGAATTTTTGTCTATTTGTCTGTGTGATTCCCGATCATTTCTCAATTCCTTATATTTAATTATACTGTAGTCGACAGTGCACTTACAGCACACTGTGGCGACGGTAGCCACCTACCATCAAGTGGACCGTCAACCTGTCTGCCGACCTTATCATAAAAGGAAGAAAATAACACAATGAATTGAATACCTGTTGTCCGGTCGTTTGCCCATACTCGTGATGGTGGTCTGTTCGTCTACCTCTTCAATGACATCGTTGGCTATCTTCATACTGCCTCCGGCGGTGGCCACGGGCTTGTTCAGCATCGGATTACTGCTCGAAATTGTGTAACGAGATGCTGAAACGATTGTTGTAACGTTAAAGCAGTTATTACAGCAGTTATTACAATACATAGGTAGGTAAACAAAATATGCAAATGCAAACTGTTTAAAAATATTGAAAAATAATCTTACCACCATCGGTCTGCGTGGAGATGGGTCCTGACGCTTCCACCCTAACCCTCGGTTCTTCTTTGGAGAACAACCTCTTCAGCATTGAGGTTACGGAGGCTACTCGAGCCATCGGCGTAGGCTGCAGTGACGCCATAGAGTTGGTGGAGCCCATTGAGTTTCTATCCTCTTTCCTGCCACGCTTGCTGCTTCCGCGAACATTGAAATGTATTCCCGAAATCGCATCATCATTCATTTGAAGTTGCTACACAAAAAAGCATTTTATCGTGTTGTCAATAAGTCCCACAGTTCCTTGGAAAAGTATTGTATAAATACAATAAGTAACTGAGCCGAGGATCATCACCGTCATGACTTGTATGGTAACACGAAATGACGTAAGTACCTAATCTGAATAATAAAAAATATTACGTAACAAAATTGAGGTCTAAAAAGTTTGAGAGTTTAATGAGACAATACAAAATGGCGTCAAAATAAGCGTCATCGTGTCGGTCGTCTAAAAACGACCATAAAAACATAAAACAGGAAATGTATAGCTTGTATTGTAGGCGTTGCAGACACTAAGAGTGACTCATTAGAATTAACATTTGATTTGAAAACTGTTACCTAAATACCTATTTATTTAAATAAAAATTAATTACTTAAATGTATAGAAGTAAAATTCGACAAAGGCTGGGCCGATTCGTCCGAGGAAGGTTCTTATGAAGAGAAAAATTGCCCGGGAAAATGTAAAAGCTCATTTTTCTTTTTCCCATTCAAAAAACATAAATAGCTTTTGGTGACTCGACAGACGTTAGTATGTTATATTAAAAAAAAACCGTATGCAATAGCCAAATATTAACTCTAACTAAGGACATTTGTACAAATTTACAAACTTTTGAAAGGTTTTGCATCTACAAATTTTGAACATAAGTTTTATTTCTGTTTTTGATCACATTTTGAAGTAACAATTTAAGTAAAAAAATTGCAATTTTTAAATAATAAAAATCTAGCTTTTATAGAGTATGTAGGCAGTTTTTATTTTTTATTCCATTTTGCCTTTTAATATTTTGAACTCGGAAACCAGTTCCATAATGTTTTATTAGCTGGATTCTAAGTAGGTATGAAATGTGACATTCACGCATTTAAAAATAATATTATTAATATTATTTTTTATAGTTTGTCTTTCTTTTAGATACCTACAATACGTTAAGCTCTGAAACTACCAATCAGTTTAGACATTATATTGCATTCTCCTGTTAGAATTAAATTACAGGTTAATATTTCATTTTACTTGGCTCTTGCGTGTTATTATACCTACACTATACCGCACAGCTATCAAAGCAAACGTGTTCTGTGAATGCATTTCTGTGTTCGATCAATAAAATCATAATTTACCGCTAGGGCGAGGGAATTCCATGTAAGTTTATATAAAAAAACTATTTTGAACTCTATGCGTGCAAATATAGGTAATATTTCAAACAAATCCAAGAATAAAATAGATTTGGATAAAAATTTATATTCCCCGAAACCGATCGGTTATCCTGGCTCAATCTCATAATATTTGAACAGAAGAGATCATAATAGAAAATGAAACGAATTTTTAAACACGAGACACAAATTTGTTTTATGAAGAAATTATTTTTAGAAAATTAAAAAAATAAAGAATATTAATTAACGTTAAGATTATTAGTAATTATTCAAAAAGAGTGTCAAATCTTCGTGTTAATTATTATACTTGTCAGTAATTCCAATATGAGGGTATCATTAGCCACTTCGGCTTCTTTTTTGTTTATTCCCATAGACAAAACATCGACTTATGTACAGCGACAGTTGAAAATATTGAAATTTAGTAACAATTACACAAATAATAGTAGTTTTACACATGCCAGAATTATTCCATATCGTAGTCACAAACATTGAAAAATAAACATTAAATATATATTATATTAGTTATACTATACATCAATGAAGAGATAAGATAGTGAAATCACACTCAGAACAAGAACCGTTACCTTGTTTTTATAAGAGTATAAAGTAAATATAAGAAGATGTATATACCTATTTGATACGACATTTATACATGTATTTAGTTATGAAATAACTTTGTATCATTTGGATCATTTATTTAATTGTTGTAAATTTTAAAACAAAATTAAACATTCTGATACAAGATTATTAATCTTTTGTGGAATAAATCTTTTTAGGAAAATACTGCATTTCGCTTTCATAAAAAAAACAACTGGTGTTTAGATTCAAAATTGGAATTGGATTTGAATATGGAATTCTTCAGTTATCTTGAAAATGAAGCTGTTTTATTAAAATATTAAAAAATAGTAAGTATTGAATTATGTATGGGATTCATTTGACTAAAATATAGATACTTAAGATTATATGAGACATTTTGTAGGTACGTGTTTCAAATAGTGTAAAATGCATTGAATCTATTTTTTCATTATAGGCATAAATATTGTTATCATTCAAAAGGGTTAAACTTTGAATGTTTTTTTTAAATAGGTATCCAAATCGTGTACTGGACGATGAACTTCCATCAGAAATACCTTATATTCATGTTAGATTTCATATTGCGAATACCGCCTTAAAATGTTAATGTTTAGTTAGTAATTAAACAGAGTTAAATAAAATCTGTTAGTAGTTACCAGTTATTATAAATGTTGATAAATATAATATATAGATATAATACTTAATTTATACAACAAAAAATTGTATTACCACTTTTCTGATGAATATACGTTAGTACACTTTAGTAGAAAGGTTGCCAAAATCTATTCATTTTATAATCATGTTTAGATAACACATCAAAGTGCCTACAATTCTTACTATAATCTAATTAATCATAAAAAATGATAATAAATATAAAAGACCTATGTTTCCTAGTATCAGTTTATGTAACACATTTTTATAACTGGCCATGTTTATCTAATTAATTTGAATATGGAACTAGTCATGTACTGAATCATAAAATCACTCAACAGTTAGAATTCAAGGAAATATGACGTCACGTTTTGTCAGAACAAATATATGCGAAACCGCAAACATATTGTACACAGACAGAGTAGAGAAATATTGAGGGACCGTTTGACTAAATAAATTTTCCTATATTGAACTTAGTAGTACATATAATTACTACTGAGTACAGTAGTAATATAGTTCTTAAGCTCTTTAAGGACTTAGTTCTTTAAGAAAGAGTCTTTGTTTCTTTAAGAAAAGAAAAGTAGAACAATAACAAAACTAACTAATATAATACTCGTTTTCTTTACTCTTCAAAAAACTACTTAAACTCATGAGTTTTTAATTTCTTAACTTAATTACTTCAACCTATTTGCTTAAATGTTACCTAAAGTTAGCATAAAATATTATATTCCATATGTTTTTTTTAACATAGGTACGATGTCTTCAAAAAAAAAATTGATGAATAAAAAAGAAAATACTATGTTTAATACTCTTATTTCAAACTTTTTTCAGGTGGATTTTTTTTGTTTTCCAAAAAAGCTGTTAAACTACTTGAAATTTCAGGTTCAGTATTAATATCAGTAGTATGAAGAATGAAGTATAAAATATTGGTCTAAGTTAACATAATTAGCTATTTTAAGAGTTCGAAGTAGTAGTAGTATACTCTAAGTTGTTTGTCGCAATTTTCTTAAGCTTTTATGTACTTCAAACACTAAATTCATGTTTTTGGAATAGCAAAATAACGTATTTATAATTATTTTTGTAGTTAATTAGTTAAACTGTCTTTTCGTCTTTCAAATACTGAAATTTTTTTGTCTGTAAGGTGATCTAGAAACTTTTTTTAACCTGGGCCCCTCAATATACGAACAGAAGGCTGAAAATGAAAAGAATAAGACATTTAACGACATTGGCAACCCTTCACACCAACAGTCTGCCAAGCTCCATCCAAATGCGAGCGTGCGGCATGCTCAAATAATATCGTATCGAACCTCGGCCGGGGCGAACTTGTAACTCACGGTGTTCGATGGCATCATGTCGTCCATTTTGATCGACGAAGGGGCGACGGTGACCATGCTTCGCTGTCTGACCGGGACGGCCACCTTGGCGGTCGAAGGCTCCGGATGCTCTTCCCTCTGACCCTCGGTGGCAATGGTGTAGGGCAGTTCCGATGGGAAAACTTCGTCCCAATACTGATCCTTGATCAGTTCTGGGTGCTCGTGATGCATTTCGTCCACGATCATGTACGAAACCTGTAAACAAGACGGTACCATGGAATTGATGGATTATTCGAAAGACGAGAGTATGAAATACTCATTAAAATTAAAAGAAAGGACCACACTACTTAGTACCTAAAACATTGCACTTTACCTATATACTTTTAGAGAAATTACATGGGACTACTTTTAAAGTCGCTGTCCGCTTTTGTCTGTTTCATCGCTAAATTCACCCAATTTTTTTTTTGCCCAAAAGATTGCGAATCGCAGTGTGCCCTGCTCCCTGCCAGGTCTAAACCACAGTCAACTTTCAAAACTTTATTTCCTAAATTTTTCGAAAATATCAGAAACAATTAAACAAGGCATAATTTACAATGAGGCTACCTTGAATGACTATTAAGTATGCCTCGATTTTCAAAAAATCAGTAAAAATTTCAAAAAAAGTTTAGGTAAACTAAAGATCACTAAGATTAACTTCGATTTTCAAAAAAAAAGCGATGGCGCATTTCGGAAACTTTTTTTAATATTTGTTTTTTTTCGTACACAATCTTAGGAATATTCACCCGAAACCTTATAGATATTGTATTAGATCCAGGGACACAGGAAGTGTTTAACTAAAAATAGTTAAATGTTTATATAAAAACTGAAACATATCTGCATCGCATTGAAGGTCGATTTTTTCCATTCATGTTATAGGTGTTTGTGGAATGTAAACAACCTTGTCAGTTCCACGCAAAGCCGATTACACGATACGATGTTGAATTACTGGTCGACAAACAAATACTAAGTATCAATATTAAGCCCTGAATCTTTTTAATTTATGTAGGTATACTATATTACAAATAATTGTACGAATAAATACTTTTTTGTAACCATCAAACTTGTCTATAATCTTTTTCTATACATATCTATATATACAAAACAAAGTCGTGTTATAACTAGTTCATACCCTTACATTGGTTTAAACACCTTATACCATGAACCATTTACCATCTTACTTATTTAACGGAGAATCTCAAAAGTAAGTCGCCGAGTAAGTCGAGATTAGTGGTTGAAAAAACACAGCCTTAAACCACAAAAAAATCCATGGTTAGCAACACTTATGCGAATAGATAGATATAACGATTTGGTTCTTATAAGCACAACGGGTTTTATACAATTAACGAACATTGACTCGGTGTAAGAACTTTTTTATGGAGTCGCAAAAACAAGATCTTAGGTAACCTATTAAAATAGAACAAACACGGTCGGTAATAAAAACACAATCACTGTTGATCTTATAAATATTAATTAGCGACCGTTCGCGTTAGAATTAGTGAATTATTTATTTTAATTGTATTGAGTTTGGGTTCTTTTCTGTCCAATTTATTCATTTTATTTATAATTTTTATAGCCAAATATTTAATATTTTTTACAACATTTGATTACAAAACGTCCACTTTTTCTTTTATATTTTATATATGGAATTAGAATATTTTTTTATAAAACATAAAAATCTGTAAGAGGAAAAGAATAAAAAGCATTCGTCGCTAAAAATACGCATAGCGCAGGTTAATATTGATTTTCTCTAAAAGCGGAGCGTTCAGAGTTGTTAGTGACAATAAAAAGTTGAGCTTAAAATCTTTTTTAGGATAAATCCTACTAATATTTAGAACCTAGATTTAAGGATGGATATACGGATGCTTATTATTATACCTACTCTTTAACTCAAAAACTAATGAAAAGATTTTAATTAAACAATACTTTATAATATACGCAATATATAGTTTATAGTTTAATTAATAAAATACGTGGATAAAGTCGCGGCAACTTTATAGATACTTAAATAGAAAAAGTGTCAAGGCCGAGGTTTAAAAACCCGGTCTTCAATTTTATGTGTGGATTAAAAATAATTGGCACTGGCTGAGGAAGATATATTATTATATGTAAAATCATATACTAACATCTGTTCTGTCTAGACTAGTACAGGCACAAGTTTTCAGAGCTGACGCGGCCAACCTCTAGTAGTAGAGAGGCACTTTGAGATAAAGAAAAAAACTTGCTATATTTGAACAAACTTATCACTTGACGAAAGTAAATAAAAGCCAAAATTATAGTGAGATATTATGTCGGTTTGTCAGAATCGCTATGACCGCTATACCGCTAATGACATAGCAAATAAAACCGTATATTCGCCTTATTCCAAATGAAATAGCCTCTTGTTTACGCTGGCTGACGTCTGACGGTCAACGACCCGATGAAAAATCACCACATAACAATTTATTACCCCTACTACAAACAAATACCCCAATTAAACTTCCAAAACAGGAGGCATTCATCATATGGCAAATCGCATGACATTGTATTTCGTAATTAATAGGGGCATAAGTAAGTATATAATATATATCCCTACTAATCGATCGACGCTACTAATAATATTAATTGCATATAATTGTTACGTTTTTACGGCTTAACTACTAAATTGATCATTACATAAGATTTTGGATACACTTTAGAGGGATACAGAAAAGGACATAGGTTATCTTTCATGCAAAAAAAGGTTCCGAAGGATCAGTAAAAAAATCTACAATAAATAACGCCTTATAAAATAAATGAGCAATAAACATTGAATAATTAATTACTCGCATTCTATCAATAATTGTACATCTTAAGTTAAAGGACATCTTTGAGACTTGCTCAGGGCAATTTGTATCACTGTCAAAAACCGGGCAGGTACGATTTGTTTCGATGATTTTGGTATGCCAGATCCCATTTTATCCACCCACTTTTGCTATCAAGTGAACCTTCAGTATGCCTAACATAAAGAAATAAAAATATACAAAGAAAACTCACCTGAAGATCTCTATCTATCAACCAGTTAACTTCGAAATCGTCATCATCTTCGCCGAATGGGTTGATCAAAGACTCTGCCACTTTCAACCAACCCATGTAGAAGAAGAACTCTAGGGTACTGAATATGGGAAAATATAAATCTATGTTGCTAATTCTCGAGTCGCTGGTCGCGTTCAGCTTATTATCGACCCACTGGCTGCCGAGAGCGGACGTTATGAAGTACGAATAAACTGCTATTGTGACTACCTACAAAAGAGTTCTTCTGTTATTCTAATTGTAACATAAAAAATAACAAAATTTATCTATAGATTAGCAGTTCTTGCGGTGACTTCACTAGCTTAAGTTAATCACATTTAGTATCAATTTCACAAGCTAAAAAAAATGTTGACAAAAAAATCAATTCCCACTCTACTCTTTCGCCCTTAAAATGTAATTTCTAAAAAATAAATAGTCATTACAAAACAAAATTAAGCATTCTAGAATCAGTTGAAAGTTGAATTGCAAGTTGTTGGTTTGATCAGTGAGTAATTGGGTAGTTCGCTGTTATAAGAGAAGATAACAATTTTATATTTATAGTAGGTATAAAGTGGAGATATGCACGATAATTATAAAAGTATAAAAAAATCTCAAAAATCTTTTTTTATTAGACAAAGTGTACATAATTCAACACAGTCTACACTATTAAGTACAGTCACCTTATAATGCCTTTAATCAAGAAAATTAATCCGGGAAAATTCGGTAAGAAAAGCTATGACGCCAACTATACCTGAGTATAAACGAGGGGCACGCTAATGTTGTCGTAACTCAACAAAAGTCCAGCCTGTCCTCTGAATTTGTTCAATTCATCTATTATTGTTTTTACAGCAAAATCGTCTCTTATTCGGCCCTCCTTGCGAGCTCTCGTCACTATGCTAGTCGCCCAAACTATTGGTAACCTGAAATTCCAACACCAATCATTATAAATGATCTAACAGGGCTGGATATTAATTACTCTCTTCAGATAGACAAGGTGCCCATGCAAGACAAGATTTCAGTTATAATTTACTAAACAATAAGGGCCCTTTCGCCAACTCCAAGTAAAGTGTTGTTTAGTTACTATTGTTTAGCTAATTGGCGAGTATATGTTACGAATATCTTGTTTCAATTTCATTGCAATTACCCTTGAGTAATGCTACTCAAAGATGGTGAAACTCGTACGCTTTCTTACCGGTGACTTTAAGCGGCGGTTAGCCTACTTGACACTACTCAAGATGGTGAAAGAGGCCCTAACACTAACAGGCTTTATTCGGACAAGTAGGTTGTTTTAATTTATATTAATTTGTGTTTTAATTTATATCCAGTTATTCGACAATCTCATCTATTTGCCTATTCTTAACGGCCTTCTCCAACTGTAAACCATATAATGGTTCTGATACCAGCCAGTCTAGTTTACACTCAAATTTTGTAAATACTAGATTACTTAGGGAACCTATATTTGGAAACCAATACATTATTGCTTTTGATCATTTTTATTTACCTCTGTATATCTTTGTATATCTCTGTATATTCTTTGTTTTAAATCTGTGTGACAATTTTACTACTTTCCATGGAGTTTTGGCGTGTTGCCAAAAGAAAAACGAGATAAAATTACCTAATTCACTTTGTTTTTAAATTTGTTACATAAAAATATAGTATATACTAATCAAATTAAAAGTGGCCAAACATGAATTTTATTAAATGGTATTTCATATACCATTTACTAGCCGAGGGCAACCAACCTACCAAAGTGGCGTTAGCCTGCTTGCCACCCTTTATAATAAAAAAAAAACATAAACCCGTTTATTTAATCAGACCGAATCAGACAGATCGTTTATTTGTGAAGTCTGAGCGATGACCGGAAGTAAACAATGTAAATTTACCAATGTTTAGAGGGCTTTGGAAATTTGTCATTGAGATTATCGAGAATAGTCTTCTCGTTGTCAAGTAGAAGACCCGCCTCGACGAAATTGTTCAATGTTGGAAATCTCTTTTTAACGCGAGGCGATATCATTGTTAGCACCATCGTCAGACATAAGCACACGTATCGAAGTATGGTTCTGCGCATTAGACGGCCACGTTCATCCTGTGGACAAAAAGAAAACTAAATTATAAAAGGTTTAATTGCCTACAGGCGTCGGTCCTGCGCTAACTGTCAAATTAGAAATTAATATTGTCAATTGACTAATAAGAAAAACATCGCAAGGGAATCTGCTCATGCATGTTATCTCATGTCTGCCATGAAGATGTATGCATAAGCGCTATCTGCCTCTGTCCGTTTCTCCGCTAACTTTTTCTAAACTACCAGATTTTGATACGGTTTTTACTAAGAGGATAAACTAGGAAGGTTTGTGTATAATTATAATTTATAGGGAAAAAATGCATCCATGTGAAGTTGAGGGTTGATCGCTTGTCTAGACTAAATTAACCTTGCCGATTGCATTAGATAACTTTGCTTGGTTTTCCCTAAAATTATGTTAAATCAACGCCAATCAATGTTGTTCACATTTTTTTTTCTATTTCACTATCTCCTGAAACCGGCCATCGTGAAATTTTGCATACACACACGTTGTGTATGTATGCAAAATTTCACAAAATGATGACCGATTTAGTTAGGGTTTTGTGTGAAGAATGACAAAAAGAAAATTTAGTTTAACAAAAACATGTCGGTACCTAAAAGAGATTTAGTAGCGTGATAAAAGGTAATCAAAAGGTGTGGTCCGCATTGACACGATAGCTGTACTTACCTACTATGATTTATTGGCCGAGAGGTATAATTACAGGCGCATTATATAGGGGAGTATTCAATAAAATTAAATATTCCCACATGGGATGATTTATTTAATATTCTCACTGGGGCACATAAAACTTAAAAAAAAAGTAATTGTTTACAAATCTTTCAATGGATTCGCTGCAGGAACGAAGTTAAGTATGTGTGGTTATTTCGTTTCATCTGTAATTTTTATTTTTATTGCTTCGCTTAATATCTTCTACTATGATCTTGATTTAATTAGTTAGTTAGTTAGGAAAGAACGAAAATTAATTTCTTTGTCATACCTAGTTACGAATTAATTTAAAATTTGTTTGAGAGTGAAAATAAATTTCTTTATCGTTAACTGGTTGCGATAAAGGTCGTGATAATGGACTAAAAGGAACAATTATTCCTTCTAAAGCATTTATAAAAAAAAATCAAACAGATACTAATCTTGTATTACATTAAAAGTAATTTTAGTTCATTATCATTATCACACGTCACAATTTGATAATTTAGGTGAATAATAATCTAAAAATGACGTAGGATCATCTACACACCGACCGAGGAAGTGAAAAGTGAACATGTGATAAGATAATAATACTTCAAGGATGAGTTCTTAATAAACTGCCAACGAATCGTTTAGATGCGATACGAGATAACTACAATATATTAGTCAATTACAAATGATACAACGAAGGCATTCAAGCGTTGCCATTTTGTGCCACGCCATTTAATTGGGTGCAGCAATACCAATTAAGAATTAATTGAGATTGTGTGATTAGAATGAAAATATGTCATTACATTATAGCTTTGAAACACCGCTCATTCCAGGTTCCTCACATCTCTTTAAAAAAATGAAAATAACGTTATGGCATGTTAATAATAAACAATATTAAGTTATCTAGGTTTAAGTTTTTTATAATATTTATTGTTTTTTTTTTTAGTTTTTTATATTGTATAAATTTTAAATCTATGAAATACAATATAAAAATAAATCATTTATTCGATTTAAGTTTAATAAACATCGTCAGATATTTCAGATTTTATATAATTCATATTTATGGTCAGCAAGACAATTTGCAATAAAATTTATATTTTAGTAGCGTTAGAGATGGCTCAGAAAATTTTACTACCTATTTAGCAGTATCTGTTGCGGCCATAAATATTAATGTACCTTCGTTACAATATTCAAATTCAAGGATAGATCGTGCTCTACGTTCCTACGTTAGGGTGACCAAGCGTACGGATTTGTCTGGAATTGAATGGACATGGATAGAATTTTTTTTAAAATAATGTCAATGTTTTATGTTCTCACTATAAGTATAGTACAATAATATAATATTTTTCAAATAATTACAGACAATAATAATATTCATCTTCTTAATCTTCAGTGTCTATATTCTCCGTATGTGTGCGGCGTGTGTAGAAAATATTATTAAGTACACTATTGTTATTATTTGTATTTATTAGTAAAAATTATGAGGTCCTCAGTATTTTTGTTATGATTTTATTTTATTTTAGGGGACTTGGGAAGCTTTATTTGTAGCTGTTGATGGCTTTAATAAAGATATACTCATTTCATGTCAATGATAAAGGTGTTGGAAATAATAATTATCATCACATCATGACGGTAATGTTTTTGCTCAACGTGTCATTTATAAAAAGACAATAGGAAATGAATTAAAATTAATAACAAACCAAAGTATCGTAATAAATTTTGATATTACGAGTACCTTCCTTTTTTTTCAGTTACGTGAACAGACAAATATTCACGTTTCAGTTCGATATAGTGTTTCGCAACGCAAGTGAGATGACACTAATTTACAGTAGACGTTTCGACCTTGCGAAAAACTCTTGCGACATCCACCATTCCTATGCCAGGTGACAGTATTTACGCGACATCTGCCATAAATTAAATAATAATTTAAAAAGCGCTGCTTACCTGACCATGGATGGTTGCTGAGACGAAGACAGCGATGGAATCAGGCCAGGGTATTGAGGTGTACTGTCCCCACCAACGGTTCATCACTACGGTGACATAGAAACCGAGTACAAATGACAGGGGTATCACATTTCCGTGGAAACTGCAATAATTTACTACGCCTTCAAAGATCCTGTCAAAGAAAAAATATATAAAGATTTTGATATCCCTTTTCCCTAACCCAGAGCCCATTTCCCTGACCCATCCTTAACTCTTATCCTTAATCCTACTGTAAGCGACATTATAGGCACCTATGGTAGGTGTCTACCGTCAGCCTATCTGCCGAACTTAATATAAAAAAAACAGGAAAATTTAACACTTACCGTTTTGAATCCTCATCTAACAGCAAACGATAAGTTAAATTGAGTATGTAATACAGAAGCAAGAAGAATAGTAAATCCAACCACACAAGTTTGTATATACTGCCTCGCCATCTGAAACAAATTAATATTTAATCAGTTAAATACTATCGGGATGTTGGGTTCACTTAAAAATCTTTCCACGAAATTTTTATATCTTTACATAGTATAAAATAAAGTCGCTTTCCGCAGTCTATCCAGTATGTGCTGCGCTTTGATCTTTTAAATTACGAAACGGATTTTAATGCGGTTTTCACTAAAAGGAGAGCGTTAAACGAGGAAAGCTTTTATATATAATATACAGAAAAATTTAAACCTGTGCGAAACCGGGAACTAATCGTTAGTTAAACATAAAAGTGGTATGTTTTCTATATAAAGTTTTTTCAAAAAAATCAAAATCAAAATATTTATTTATCAATTAGGTTTCTCACGAAACTCTTATGATCGTTATTGTAAATTTAAATTTACTAGGGTTTCGGAAAAAAAGCCAAGATGACGATCCTGAGAAGAAACCCCGAAAGAAACTCAGGATACTATTCTTTTTGTCATCTTTAAAATATAAAAATTACAATTAAGTACACTTAATACAAACATAAAGTTCATATACAATACTAAGCAAAACATAGTATGAGCTCTAAATCCAGGCTTCATTGTCACTTAAATAATCAGTGACCTTATAGTAGCCTTTCGAGAGGAGTTTGGCTTTAATGACACCTTTAAATTTATTTATAGATAAGGCTCTTATCATCTCAGGTAGTTTATTATAAAACCGTATACATTGACCCATAAAAGAATTACTTATCTTGTGGAGTCGCGTCTTATGTAAATCTAAATTATTTTTGAACCTAGTATTTATATTGTGTACATCACATTTTTTATTAAACTGTGTAACGCGTCCCTATTTGCGTTCATCTCGTCCTGCTCCTACGCAACACCCCTCGCGCTCGCACCCTTGCGGCCGCAACGCAAGTACGAGTCCGCCCAGCTGATCGTGATAAAACAGCTTTCATAACACCGTGTGGCACATACCGTTTTACACGCATGCCGTTTGGATTAAAGAATGCGCCGGCCACCTTTCAGCGGTTGATCGACCGATTCCGTTCAGGCGCTAGCTTACAGGGCGTAGTAGTACTAGCTTATTTGGATGACCTCCTAGTTATATCACAGGATTTTAACAGCCATCTAGAAGACCTACGAAAGGTATTTGACCGTCTGCGTTTATTCGGTTTAAAAGCAAATCGTGCAAAATGTTTCTTTGCTCGTCCAGAGATTAACTACCTCGGGCATGTGATTACTCCCGAAGGTATCCAACCGGATCCCTCTAAGGTTGACGCAGTCGTACAGATGGCCAGTCCTAAAAATTTGAAACATCTAAAATCATTCTTACAAACATGTTCCTGGTTCAGGAAGTTCATTCCTAATTTTTCCCAAGTAGCCCAACCTTTGACAAAACTTACTCGAAAGAATGAGACATGGAAATGGGATAGTCAACAGCAGGAGGCTTTCCAGTGTCTGAAGGATAAATTAACCTCAGCACCCATACTTATCCAAGCTGATTATACCCAATGTTTTGTTCTGCGAACCGACGCCAGTAACTATGCCTTAGGGGCTGTTTTACTACAAGGGGAAGGTGTCGAAGAAAGACCCATAGAATATGCGAGTCGATTGCTGACTTCCGCTAAAAAGAATTATACCACGACCGAAAAGGAAGCTCTAGCGGTTGTTTGGGCAACGGATAAGTTTCGTGGATATATTGATGGTCACCCGGTTATTGTCAAAAGTGACCACCAACCACTTAAGTGGCTTCTAACGCTCAAAACGCCAAATGGACGTCTCATTAGATGGGCCATGAAATTGCAAGGATTCGATATTCGTTTCGAATATACACCTGGTAAAGCCAATGCTGTGGCTGACGCTTTAAGCCGTCCTCAGTGTGACGATACCAACCTGGAAAGTTGCGATGTCTGTAATATTATCGTCGACATACCACGTGTCAGTCCCGTTGCAATTCGTCAACAACAGCTTGAAGATCCAGAGATTGCCAAAATTATGAATAGCCTTGAGGACCCTGAACTAGTCGACGCACAATGGCTGGACAGAGGTTACATAATGAACCAAGGTGTTTTATACCGTTTTCTCCCTGAAACAGATACCGAGCAGCCACAGCTCGTCGTACCAAACACGATGCGTGAGAAGATTTTACAAGAATTTCATGATGCTCCCACAGCCGGTCACCAAGGGGCAGAACGTACCCTCAACCGGATAAAACAAAATTATTATTTCCCTGGGATGCGCAAGTATATTATCGATTATTTGAGGAACTGTGAGGAGTGCCAGCGTTATAAAGCTTCTAATCAAAAACCCACTGGACTCTTACAAACACCAGTTCTCAACCAACGTGGAGAAGTTCTCGCCATCGATCTATTTGGACCGTTGCCAGAGGGTGACCACGGTGAGAAATGGGTACTATTAGTCGAAGATACTGCCACAAGGTGGGTCGAGTTGTTTGCTCTGACTGAAGCCACCGCCGAAAATTGTGCGCCTGTACTCATCAATGAATATTTTCTCAGGTACGGTTTCCCACGCCGAATCATATCAGACAATGGCGTCCAATTTGTTTCTGCTACCATGCAACAATGCATGTTTATTTTAGGCATTAAACAAAATTTAATTCCACTCTATCACCCTGAAGCAAACCCTGCAGAAAGGAAGAATAGGGACTTGCGTACACAGCTCTCAATATTAGTTAAAAACGAACATCGTATGTGGCCAAAATTCTTATCATCGATTAGGTTCGCCATGAACAGCGCCACGTGTTCCACCACGGGAGCTAGTCCCGCACAAGTATTGTTCGCAAGGGAGATGCGAACTCCATTCGACGCTCAGCGCGATTTGCGAGCGATCCTAAATAAAGAAAATTTTCTCCCACAAATAACTCCATACCTCCGCAGGTTTGTAAGAAACTGGGAAGTATTGCGAGATAGGGCTGAACAGCAGCAAGATAGACGGAAGCAAACTGCTGACAAGACTCGACAGCCTTTTCCCACTTATAAAGTAGGTGACTTAGTCCTTATCACGACCCACCTTTTAAGTGACGCCGCAAAAGGTAGAACAAAGAAGTTTATGCCAAAACGTGATGGACCCTATCGCATTTATAAGGTAGTTAGACCTACTACCTACGAAGTCACTGACTCGGATTCTAAGAGGCTAGGAAAATTTCATGCGTCTGATTTAAAACCCTACCATAACACTTCAGGTCAGGTATCGGCTCCAGTACAGCCCAGACGCCTCCGTGGACGGCCGCGTTTTCTTAGTGGTTCTGAGCCACCAACGGGTCGTTTTAGTGACTCAGAGGGGGAGGATGTAACGCGTCCCTATTTGCGTTCATCTCGTCCTGCTCCTACGCAACACCCCTCGCGCTCGCACCGTTGCGGCCGCAACAGTTTCTCTCCGCCACGCGCCGAGAACACTGCACAAGAGGTTCCTGAAACTCGATATGGCCGGTACCGTCGCGTCATTAAGCGGCCCGCCCGTTATTGCATATAATTTTGGTTATGTTTAAGATTGTTTCGTTTAAGTTAAAGCTTTTCCTTTCATGTATAAGTTGTGTGCGGGATATTAAACTTCTTGTACAAAGACTAGCCGTGTTTTTTACAATTATTAAGAGGACAATCGACCACCCATGTGCCCTAGCCGAACGCACTAATGCCCTGGCTCACCTAGTGAAGCATGGGCAGACCTTATAACTGACTAATATTTTTATGCGCGTAAATTAAATTTTCATAAATATAATGACATGTAACAGTTAAAATCTTTATTTCTTTGAACTTTTCTCTGAGAGAACACTGCGGATCTAGTTGATAGATGGCTCTAATGGCCCTTTTTTGTAAAATAAAAATAGTATTTATGTCCGCAGCGCTACCCCAAAGAAGAATCCCATAACACATTATACTGTGGAAGTAACTAAAATAGACAATCCTAGCTGTATCGACATCTGTTAGACGTCGAATCTGTTTAACTGCATAAGCTGCAGAGCTAAGCCTTTTACTTAATTTCTCAATATGAGGACCCCATTGTAATTTCCAATCTACGGTAATACCTAAAAATACCGTTGATTCCACAGGCTCCAATTTTTCACTACCCAAAATCACATTCGTTCCAATATTTTTAACGTTCGGGGTACTGAATTTAACAAGTTTAGTTTTTGTGGCATTTAAAAGGAGATTATTAACACTAAACCAATGCACTACGTTAGAAAGTGCATAATTTATCTCATTAAAGCACCCAAGTTGCCTTTTAATCTTAAATATTAATGAAGTGTCATCAGCAAACAAGACAATACTGTGCTTATTCACAGAATGAGGCAAATCATTAATATAAACTAGGAACAAAAACGGACCGAGAATCGAGCCTTGAGGGACGCCCATTTTAACTAAAGAACCCAGAGATTTCCTACCATTAACATCGACCTTCTGAATTCTATGGCTCAGATAAGAAGTCAGAAGATCGAGAGCCTTATTCTTAATTCCATAGTGGCACAATTTCCTTATTAAAGTGTCATGCTGGACACAGTCAAAGGCTTTGGACAAATCGCAAAAAATACCAAGAGCATCCTGCGAGTTCTCCCATGCCTCAAATATATTTTTCAATAGTTCAACACCTGCGTCCGTAGTTGAACGCCCCTTTGTGAAACCAAACTGCTTATTAAAAAGTAAATTATGGTCATTGAAATGTTTAAGTAATTGACTCAAAATAATTTTTTCAAAAATTTTACTAAGGGTCGGAAGTATTGAAATCGGTCTATAATTAGCGGGATTAGTTGCATCATTCGATTTAAATAAAGGCACAACCCTACTAATTTTCATTAAATTAGGAAATTCGCCACATGTAACACAGCAATTGAACACAGTTGCTAAATGAGGTGCAATTATATTGATTACAGAGGCAACAGTTTTCACTGACATGCCCCAAAGATCTACAGTTTTTTTTATTACAATTGTCTTAAAAAATTTCACAATGTCACCTGGGCTAACAAATGTAAATTCAAACGCTGTATCACATTCTTTTACATTCTGTTTAAGTAGATTCTCAGCAGCAATTGACGATGAGTTTAGTGTCCGAGTAAGATTAACAGGAATGCTGGAAAAGAAGTTTTCAAACTCTGACGACACATCCATATCTGCCTTAAAGACCTGATCATTTATTTTTAAATTAAAGCTGTCATTATGAGTTTGGTTTCTTCCAGTTTCCCTGTTAATGATGTTCCATGTAGTTTTTATTTTATTTGTCGCACTCATAATTTTATTTTTTACATGAATAGATTTTGCCATATGACAGACTTTTTTAAACAATTTTGAATATTTTTTTACATATTCTCTAAACTCTGGATTATGATTATACTGTTTCTGACCATACAACTCATAAAGCCTATTTCTACTTGTGTAGATGCCATGAGTTGTCCACTCATTAAATGCCATAAAATTGCTAACTAAATGAGATTTTGTGGTAAAGACTTTACTAAATTCATCACTAATTAATTTAAATAAAGAGCCATACATTTCATTAAGAGTATCATGATATGGCAACCCAGGTAATTTATTATTTAAATTAGCTCTAAATTGTTGAATGCGATTCTGAGTAATTGGAACAAAATTAATGTGCTTTCTTTGAGATTGACTTATATTTGAATAAATTGACACAAACAAACCACAGTGGTTAGTCTAGCGGTCGTTTATTTTATAGCCGTAATTTCCTGTTAAGACTTATTTTGTTTTGTCATAATACCTATCTATATATATATGTGTATATTTTTACAATACAATACCTACATATATATTTTTAGATCTTCAAGTTTGTTTATTTGGTTGAAATTTGGTTGAAACTAGTTACCTTTGAAAAATATATTCAAGATTAGTATTACACTAGATTACAGTAGATTTTAAAAATTATTTTTGCATTTGAAAGCCTTGAGGAAGGTCATCAAGTTATTACCCTTGGAAACCGACGCCAGTGAAACTGTGGACACAGAAAGTTATAAAATGAAGTCACTGTTTGCCTCTAACTTCTTCTTTTCTAAATGATTTTGATAAGGTTTTTACTAATGTAAATAGCGATATACTTACGAGGAAGATTTACCAGCCGTTCAAATGGATCGTGGACCTAGTGATGTATCTTATTTTCACGGTACTAAAAGCACCTTTTTATGTTTTTCATTTATTTATTTGATTGATAGTTTACGAGTATATATATATACAGATAAGTGACTGATATAAAATTCATTTAAGAGCGTTACAGAGTCAGAATCAGAAATTTATGATTCCCGGCGGATCATAATGCCATGATGTGTTTAGTTTACAGATAAGATATTAACGTCATATTATTTGTAGTTTTATAATCTAGATAATTGTCCAAAAATATTTTAAAATATTGGGATACTTTTCTCATTAGAACAGTTTTTAAGCAACCCTTTTTTAAAACTAGCGGTCGACGGTCGACGCAGAAGCGAGATATTAGTAAAATTATATGCGACAAATTATAAAAATATTGATTTTCCAAAAATTCATATCATTTATTAGATAATAGTCGAAAAAAACATACGATTTCTGTAAATTTTCATTCAAGAAAAGTATAATCAAAAGTGTCACTTTTAGTAATTTTTCGTGATATTAAACGTCTTATTTTAGGATCAAATTTGAGATATTTCTGTTTTTTCTTGGACCTAGTAGGTGAAATCATTAATGTTCTAAAAGATTGTGTTATAATTTTTTTAATAACTTGTATACTTATTTATTTATCTGCGTAGGCCGTCGACCGCTAGTTTAAAAAAAGGGCTGTTTAAAAATGTTCTAATGAAAATTCACTTTAGAATATTTTTCAGCTATTTACTAGATTATACAACTACGAATAATATGAGGTTAATATCTTATCTGCAAACTAAAACATCTGAAACTACTGAAATCATAAATTTTGACTCCAGCGTGATTCTAATTCATGAATGCTCTTAGTACAATATCCAGTACCAAATTGTCGGGCTGCCTGGCGCCATTTATCTCAGAATACTACGGAAAACATGCAATGAAATGTATATCTAACGTGCAACTAGTGTACGATTATAATTTCCCTAAAAATAGGTCACATAGCAAGTATAAAGGAAAAGTCGGAATTTTATTTCATTTTCAGTCGACTGTAATTTGCCGATTTAAGTACATATACTTTCCATGACATGTCAAGGATGTTGTTTTATTATTTTGAATTTGTACGTTCCATGTTTATGTTTAACTATAGTTATGAGTTATGCCACTGGTTTCACTAGCCGTTTAATATTAATTGACATAAGCATTAAGCATGTATATACGTACACATTTCGGTATTCTCGAAAAAGTGACACATCTAATCGAAAAGAAATGATAAAAGAGTAATTTCTTTTCTTTTTGCTATTAAGACAATTTTTTGGCATGTGATAGAGCGTGAATAGAGCTAACATCAATTTCAGTTTGACGAATGGTTTCTGGGACATCTTGTATGTTTCATGGAGAAGAATTTTATCTATACTGATATTATAAACAGAAAATATTTGTATTTTTGTATGTTTATAATGAAAAAATCAAAACACTAGAACCGATTTTAAAAATTCTTTCACCTATATAAAGCTACAATATCAGCGAGTATACCTAACATAGTGGTTATATATATTTTATAAAGTTACGCGGATAAATTCGCGTGCAACAGCTAGTGTTGTCATATTGCAAGGTGAGCAAGGTTGCGGAGCACAAATATTATTTTACAAGAATTAATTGCACTTAGCTTTCATTCTAATAAGTTAACAAAGTTACGTCCATCGTCAGCCTCGTCTTTTCTGCACGGCTAGATACTGACCAAGAGCAAACCTATTATTAATTTAAAAAAAAAGTCATGTAAGACATAAAGTAACAAATAAGATGTCACATAGGGTTATAAATTATGGAATGGAAAGATACGTCGAGATTACACAGTCGGTAGATAGTTAATAAAGGAGACTTGTCATAAATACAAACAAGCTCCGATGTTTCATTTACGCAACGGCGTGTCATGAAATTAGTATGCGTATGGCAGATTTTATCACATCACGGGGTATGTACTATAATGAAGCTTACATCATTTTCAACAGTTTATCATTTAACAACACATATGTTGTTATGTGGAGTTACACCAGGATATGTTTTTCAAGTGTTTCAGTGAGATAAATAAAAAAATCAATCCATCCGCCTGTTTAATGACTGAAAAAGTAATTAAATCTATTCACCGAATGACGCAATCGTTAAACGTGTAGGTTTTAGTTTAACAATAATAAACATTTAAAGTTTTTTTATAATAATTATTGTTTTTATTATATTATATATAATTGTAGAAAAATTAAGTAAAAGATTCTATTACTATATTTTAAGTATTTTTTAAGTACTATTTTAAGTAGAAGATTCTATTTCTATTTCCCTATATCTAACTTTAATGTTATTAAGTTTTCGATTTTTTTATGTAAGTACATGATTTAAATTAATAAATAGTTAAATGTATAATGTGTTTTATTATAAAATTCTTTAAAATCATAATAGCGACAGTCCAATAACCATTCTATCAAGAGTTCTTTTTTTAGGATCACTCTGAAATGGACTAAACATTTGTATTGGGTTGAGTAGCCATCGAAATAATATAAATCTTGCCTGATGGTAGCCAACTTGTCTCTTTTACTTTGACGTAGGTATTAATTAAAGTTGGCAGCGTGCTTGCATTGCGCCAGGCTTTGCTTGTGGTCATAGAGTCTAAAAGAAGAAATATATTAAATACACCTTATCTTTAAACCGTAATAATTATTCTTATCTTTAATAAAAATTGACTAGAAAGACACAAGTATCTTGTCATGTTGCAAATCACACGATAAAGACAATGGACTCATTTGACGCTGTTTGTTTTTATCGCTACAATTATTGTAATTTCAGTCTTAACCTTGACACCAGCAATACATGTAGTAGTAGTTAGTTAGGTACATATTAAACTACAAAACCGATGCCGTGTTTCACGCGAATTGCATCTACGTTGGTTAATATGAATAGGTAAAAAAATTAACATATATGTTGAAAATGTAGTGTAACTATTTCAATAGTTATTATGTTATTAAAGGTTGGCAACAGAAAGACTAAAGCCTGGTATAGACGGGGTCAGTAACAAGGCAGTACAGTAACCCAGTCCAGCGCTGACTTGCTACTGGGCTTGTATATACACTAGTTTCAAGTCAGTCCAGTGCTGACTTCGCGCCCTCAAGTCAGTCCACTTGACTAGCCTGTCTGTCTATTTTCGGGCCCAGTGGCTTCCATTCCAGTCCACATTATAACAGTAACTGGGTCCGAAAATTCGAGTCACTGAGTCCAGTCACTGACCCCGTCTATATCAGGCTTAACGGCCCATCAAAGGAGTAGGCTTAGGAGGAGAGGGAAGTAGGCTGTGGCAACCTTTACACACTCATCGAAACATAACAGCATACATGCTGTTATTTCACTGTGGTCTGTTATTCTGCGATTTGTTCTCAAGGGGGTTGTTAATGCCGCGAGACGGGCTTTCCAATTTATGACTCCTAAACGCAGTATGCCAGGCTTTATTAAGTATTTGTTTTGGTTTCTTTTTTCTATTTTTATTTACAAGTTTTTACTTACAGTTTAAAATATGATAAAATCAAAATCAAAATATTTATTTATCAATAAGTGTCTCAAGAAACTCTTATGATCGTTATTATAAATTTAAATTTACTAGGGTTTCGGAAAAAAAGCCAAGATGACGATCCTGAAAAGAAACCCCGAAAGAAACTCAGGATACTATTCTTTTTGTCATCTTTAAAATATAAAAATTACAATCAAGTACACTTAATACAAACATAAAGTCCATATACAATACTAAGCAAAACATAGTATGAGCTCCGGATCCAAGCTCTAAATCCAGGCTTCATTGTCACTTAAATAATCAGTGACCTTATAGTAGCCTTTCGACTATAAGTCTTTCGACTATGGATTATAAAGTGACATTTAATAAATACATAAGAAGTAGGTACCTAATATTTTAACGGGGACCATTTAAAAAGGCGTTACGTCATTGATATATATGTAGTTATATAAAATTTAATTAACATGGTGTGGTTTTGTTATCTTTTGAATATTATGTACATTACAATACAATGACAGAGTACATTTAAACAAGCGTAAAAGGCCATATTTATGCCGGATTATAAATAAATTTAGTTGCAAACGAGTTGCAAGCAAAAACAAGTTGGTAAATTCTTAAAAGAATATGGAGTGGTAAGTATATATTTCTCAGTTTCGCCTTTCAATTGGACTGCAAAACCGTCTCTTTCATTTTATTAACCATCACTATCTTCAGTAGGTGTCAGCCCTAAAAGCGTCCACTGTTGGACGAAAGTTTTTTAATTGAGAGCTACCACATTCGATTCCAAGAGTAGGTGGTCTGTGGGGTCAATGGTCCAGCGAACATTTCTACCGTGGCCGAATACATACTTACGACAGTCGAATACATTCGTCTATTCTATCCCAACGTCTATCTGCTACATAACAAAACATGACCTTGAATCATTTTACCTCTTCCAACTTGTTCATACTTCGACGCGCGCGCAGACATGATAGGTCATTATCATTTCTGCGCGTCAAACTCGAATAAATTCACCAATTCTATTCCATCATCCTTCCTCATATTGACAAAGCATTTGTATGAGGCAATTTAATACCGATTTTTTTTTGTTCTATATATAGTACAGTTAAAAGCTCGTATTAGTGTAGTTTCTACATTTTTTTTTTATCTGGACTGTAATATATAATATACTTATATAATTTATACTTCCCCATCCTCCATAAATATCAGCTTTTGATACGGTTTTCACTAATGGAAAGAGCGATGAACGAGGAAGCTTTGTATAAAATTATATAATTGCTGAAAAAAATACATCCGAGCGAAACTGGAGGCAGGCCTCTAATAAATTAAATAATATAAAATAAATCGAACAAGAATTGTTCTTTTCCATTTAAAAAAAATAAAACATGTTTTGTTGTTTAACAAATTAGTCTGCAGGCTAAGTGAAGTCTTCAGCTCGTATTGGTATATGCAAAATGACTTGAATATGCATAAATAAATGTAAAACTAGTATGAAAACACTACGACAGAACAATGTGTCAGACAGGATATTACATCATTTTACGCGGACTCCGACCCAACGACGAGCAACGCCAAATGGCTCGGTCAAAGTTATCAAATAGCGGAACTCATTAGAGGATAATTAGTTATAGGTGAATTTTAAAATCAAGTTATCCTTCAAACACTATTGTGCTATGAAGTAATTTAATGGATAGAACGAAGCCTGAGTAATCTCGGTAATACGATTCTTTCATTGCTTGGTTTAATGAGGAAACAAAATGTTAGAGTTAAAGCTGTTATGAAAAGCCATAAATAAACCACGACAGACAAACATAGTATTTGCGTTCATATTCATTAGTATATACGAGCACCATGACTATCTATCTACATATATTATACGTCAATATCTATATATTGACGTATAATACATGTAGATTATACGTCAAGGTATAATCTACATATAACTCATTAAATAATATAGATTATGTAGATATATCTAACATAATATCTCTATAGGTACACGGCTAGACGCTGGCCAAGAGCAAACCCATCTTTATAAAAAATAAAAATAAGAAAAAAACAATAATAAAATCGTAAAGAAGCCGTGTCTAGTTATCGTTATGAGTTTATTATAATTATAAAGTAGGTACCTAGTTTAAAATAATAAAATAAAAATAGTTTAAAAGTGGTTTACTAATCTCTGAATATAATTTACATTATTATCAAACATGTGGTAAGGTAAAAGAAGATATTGATATAAGTTTTCGGTTACGTCATAGACACACGACTGATAAAAGAGTCAATGTTAAAATATTTCTCAGCACTAATACATATAACTAATATAGTTAGTATTTGGTAGGTGTGAAAAAGAAATTACTGTAAGATATAGAGCGTGACTACTGAGTTTATATGTACAACGATTTCACATCCATCACACTTGGTAAAAAAAAAAGTTACAAAAAAAGAAGCGTCGACTTTTTCATGAGATGATTTGTGTGCCAAAAATATTTAAACATTCGTCACAAATTTCAATCGCTGTAGGTTAGACTTAAAAACATCATAATATGATTGCCGATAATATAATTTTAACCAATTTATTACTAGCTTTTGCACGCGACTTCGCCCGCGTAACATCTATAATATAAAAATGAATCCCTAAATGTGTTGCTAAGCGCAAAACTCGAGAACGGGTGGACCGATTTCAATTCTGTCTTCACTCATGGATAGAGGAATAATCAGAAAAGGTTTTTACGTAAAAAAAATGCACCCCGGGCGAAGCTGGTAGCGGACCGCTAGTTTCAAATATAAGTAGCCTATGTTACTCGCTAATAACTCGCTTTCTATTGGTGAAAGAATTTTTAAAATCGGTCCAGTATTTTTTGAGTTTATTCATTACAAACATACAAAAATACGAATCTTCTCTCTTTATAATATTAGTATTGATTACATTGAAACAAACAACAAATAATTTACTTTAATAAAAATGAAAGGACTAACTAAAACCTTAAAAGCATCATTAAATAATAGAAAATAATAATAAAATAAACTCTACAATTTATTAGCTTCATAGAAAATGTCTTCATATTTATTAAAATTAAGTCAAATGCATTACTTAAATTTGTAAATTAATATACTCTTACATATAATAAGTAAGAAATTTTGTGAATTTTTTTGGATTGTTTGTAGAAGGTAAAAGCGTATACCGTTGAACAAGTTACTAAACAGTTTTGATAAAACTTGGCACACAGAAAGTCCAATGACATGCTAAGAAGATATAGGTACTTTTATCCCTTGAATAACTTCTCATTTGTTTATTATTTTACGACTACGAACTACGAACTAGGTTTCTTTTGCATCAAATTAGAACTTAGTTCTACATTAACATTTAACTAGATCGCTCAATGCACTGGGCACAATCTAAATTTTGTCAGGCGCTATATATACTTTATTATAGTTACTAGCGGCCACCAGCTAGTTATAAAAAATCAATATTTTAATTGTTTTTTTTTCTCTTTAATGTGCTCTAGTGAGTTGAGTGAGTGACATAATTTTTACAGATACTACAATACTAACACGTATTGATAAGATTGATAACGATAAATTATCTTAGTGCGAGCTGTCATATTATAGTTATTGATTTTAATATAATATGTAGGTATTAGTGCAACGAACTCGGTGAAACTAGTGCAATAAAGTGCAATGAATAATAAATGCTCCTTGCCTGGCAACGACCGTTAGGGAAAACATTCTCTTCGGCACACGTCGGCTGCCGAAGAATCGAACTTATCGACTACCATGAAATGGGAGTCGTTTGAGGGCACAAACAGGTGTGGTTTTTTATGAGCATTAACTAACTTACCTAGTCCTCAAATAACTTTGACAAACACACACACACACACACATTTACACTCTCAGTTACAGAACATGAAATACAGGTCTTCTGTCTTGAGTATTATTCTCAAGACTAAAAAACTCAAGTTCTTTTTTAACATGATTTGTACAAGTAAGTACATAGTTTAACTTTATATTAATTATAGTCCTCCTTATTCTTTGTCTGTCTGTTTGTATGCGCTAATCTCGAAAAATTGTAAACGGATTTTGTTCCTTATTACATACGATGAAAAGAGGAATTTCTGATAATGGTTTATGTATATAATACGTGAATGGATTCTTTATAATTGCCGAGTTATGGCGGCTTTTATCAAAGAAGAGCCCACCTATCAAGCCCCACGTGTTCAGCTAGTTATTATCTATAATAACTATAAAAATGAATCCCTAAATGTGTTGCTAAGCGCAAAACTCGAGATGGATGGAGGGATAATCAGGGAAGGTTTTTACGTAAAAAAAATTCACACCGGGCGAATTTGGGAGCAGACCGCTAGTTTTATAATAAGGGCTAATTTTACAGACTTTGTAAAAGGATTTACGAAAGTGTAATTTTCATTTTATGGTCATAATAGAAAATTTATAATGCTGTCAAATAAATAAATTAGCGTTAGGTGATCTCGCGTCATTAAGGCCTGAACTGAAACACATGACCGCGGTCATGTGAACTTAGCCTAATTAGTTACCCCTTTACAGAAGACAACCGTAAAATAACATGTGCTGTGCTGTTGTGTTTCGATGAGTGAATCCTTCTTTATCCCTTATTTTAATCCTGTGGCGTTACCTAACCTAAAAAAAATTAATTAATATATCTAGCTAAACTTTGTATTTAGTAATCTTTGGTAAGTACATATAAACACGCTTTTTTATTTTTTAGAAAAAATCCGATCTAAAAGTTGCCTAGAAAAACATACAATCATTTTTAGTTTTAGTATTATTCAAAAAATTTGCGAAAGACGTACGTAACAATTAGCAAAATATAAACAGTTAAAATTCATAATTATATGAGAAGCAAGATAGAGATGAATAAATTGTCTCCGTCTGGTGGAGGCGATCATCCCACGTTTGGCTAATTTTAAACTTGTCGCATAGAGTTAAGTTGTTACGGTAAATGAAATAAAAAACACGCCCTTCGCGTCCTATACTATGCTATAAAACATTTTATTCTTATATTAGCTTGTTTCACGATATGATTTAAAAATAGACGTAGGTATAGTTTAATATAAATTATTTTTATAGGTATTTTTAATACAATATCTTGTTCAAGTACTTCCTCAAAGGAATAGGCGTTGGCTGTCAAAATTCTGATTTTTTTTTTACAAACATTCCATTAGATTAATACCTACACTTTATAATCATAGAAATCCATGAAAAACCAGTAATATACTAAAGAAAACTAAACTATTTATGAATAGTTATAAAACCTCAGTTTTACGAGAAAGGTGAAATTTTGTACAAAAATATAAATGACTCGAATATGTATACTAATTTAAGTTTCGTTTTTAATTAATCAAATATGGTATATTTTGAATGAATGCCTACGTATTACGCAGAAGTTTTTAGCATCATGGCTCGCATCGATCCATTGGGGTGACGACCTTTTGCAAAACAATATTCTATTCTTTCTGTGGTCTAAGGTTCAACATACGTTTTTATATCAACAATAATACATTTCAATTTTGACTATTTTAAAATTCACACGGGGGTGGTGCTTTGAACGTAAATAACGTAAACGTAAACCTTCAATCAAACTGTTAAGATGTTTTTTACAAATCGTGGTAATTTGGAAACCTAGAACTATTATGGTAACTACTACAGCTGCAGAAAACGCTCTGGAGTGTAAAAATATTCAGCCACAGTAACCGAGAAGTCAAAAGATAAAATGTTATAAGATCAACTTTTCTTATAAGATCAACTGAGGTAGAGTAGAGTCCGCGCCAAACAACTATCAACCTCTGAAGTTATCGCAAGTTGCGTCGCAATAGCTAATATAAAAACAGGTGTCAGCCAATCACGTACGACGCGCGTTTGGCTGTACGAACTAACGCCAGAACCAACTTCAGAGGTCGACAGTTTTTTGGCACGGACTCTACTAGATCTTACTTAACATAAAATAAAAAACAGTTAAGACAAACATAGGAAACAGAAAAGATGAAATTAAGTTGCAAGCCCGATAGGGTCCATAACACTGTTCTATAAATTTTGTAACATCTTTATACATTATAGTTTCGCAATAAATAATTAAATAAATAAATAAATAAATAAATAAATAAATATCTTCACACATTCCACACAGCACCATCTAGTTCCACACTAAGCAACTTAATTGCTTGTATTATGGATACCAGACAGTTGATATAATACATAGATTACTTTTTTTTTTTTTGTAAATACATACATATTATAAATACAAACATCCATGACTCGGGTACAAAGGTAAATGTTACCATATAAATATTTGCCCCTAGCAGGATTCGAACCCGCGACCGTTTGTTTAACAGCTAGGGTTACTAGCCACTAGACCAAACGTGAATTGATAAATAATATACCTCGTTATTATGAACTCATAATCTCCCAATCCATTTATTCTCATTAAGATCCACAGTACCCTAATACTATATGTTAAAGACGATCCCGTCATCGCGTTGGATGAGTATTAATTAGGATGATTGCCTTGATGCTCTGTTGTATCAACTTTGCAAATGAACTTTTCAGTTATCTCGGATCTGGACCTGGCAAGTAGGGGCAGAGCACACTGTATTTCACACAGTGAGTGAGTAAGGGATGCTAGAACCCATTTCCCCATCTCTTCCTAATCCCTGTGACGTTGCTTGTTATAGACGACGGTAACTAGTTACCTACCATCAAGTGGACCTTAAACATATCT
This sequence comes from Synanthedon andrenaeformis, assembly GCA_936446665.2. Classification (NCBI taxonomy): domain Eukaryota; kingdom Metazoa; phylum Arthropoda; class Insecta; order Lepidoptera; family Sesiidae; genus Synanthedon; species Synanthedon andrenaeformis. The sequence continues at coordinate 13,121,618 of OW387781.2, read as the reverse complement.
TTACATAAAAAAGTAATATTTAGATAAGTTTTCTTCATGTCAATTATATAAAAGAAAATCAGTTCACTTAAAGACGACGATCACCAGATTTGAAAATATTAAAAAATCAATTATCGTTAACGTTAACGACATTTCCTTTATTTACGATCTTATAAACAGTTATTACGGCAAATAACTAGAAAGTAACACTTAATATTCCATTATGTTTTTATCGTATGTAAGTAATGCTTTTACATTATTGAAACAATAAGCTTTTAGGTACCTATAGTTACTTATTATTGATATGGAACGTTTGAAAATCGATTTCGAAATGAATTTAACATTTTTAACAACTGTTTTAAACAAATTGAAATCTCAATAAAAATGTAACATTATAACAACACATGTTATAACAACATTAATTACACTGTTTTACAATGAAGGTGAGTGATCAAATACACTCGCTCGAGATATGCTAATCATTTAAGGCAGTTGTGACTTTTCTTAGTCACAACTGATGCAAAAAAATAAAAAAGGGTAATTATAACTATGTTTATTAATTAAGATTTAATTTAACTGAAAAATGACTCTACTTTTTATAACTAAAACGAGAAATAGGTATTACGATTACATCAAAATAATATAATATCTGTACCTTGGTAATTACTAAGGCGAGAAAAATAAAAAAATGAGACATATTAATATGATATTTAATAACATAATATTTTTATAATGAAATACCTACCTAACAGCGCATTAACAAAGACGTATAAAAAAACCTCTATTCAATTAGTTCAATTGTCATAGTGCTGGCCAGTAATAAGATAAATAATTATTTTTAACGTGTTTAAAGATTTTAGTACCTACTTTTTTTGTTAAAATTTAACGAATCTAATTCATAATATTCTATAAATACTAAAATAAAACAAAACATATTTCGCTAAATAAGAGATTTATCCGAACGAGTGAGTTACGTATACCTACGTAATATGTATATAAAAAAGCATTTCAATTTTGCAAATTTTGGCTTTTGAACTTATTGGTATATACCACGAACTTGTTGACTCGAAGTCAAATTTCACCTTTCAGAGCAAAAACAGTTTTTAACCTTTTATGTAATCTAAGTACCTAGGTATATTTCCAACCCGATTTTAAGGCTCTAGTAAGGTTTTGCCCAATCTTCAGTGTCCTTGTTTACCGTTCTTGGAAAACCGGGCCCATATTTGCACAAAGATACTTAAGTTGGTAACGTAGTATGACGATAAGCTAATATTAGTATAAAAGGGGTATGTGGCGTCTTTAAATGAAAACTACCATATTCAATTAAACATCCGTTCATGGGCTTTGCAAAAAAATATATTAAGGTGGAAACAAGGGCTAAATATAAATACTAAAAATATGCATTTTTGTTTAATGAAGAATTTAAGTACAAGAAACCATCAAGAAACGGACAACGCATTGAAAAAAAAAATTTATCATAATAAAACATGTGAAAGACAAATTGTATTGTTTAGAATTTTCGTTAAAGTAGGTAATAGAAAAGTTCTTTAAGAACGACACGTCCGATTTATAAGGAAATTAAATTTAAATTTATTACCTATTTTTACTTATATGAAATTGACAGGGCAGCTAATTTTTAATATGTAGAGACAAAAATTGCGAGTTAACGTGTTTTAAGGAACTATGTATATAATATACAATAAATAAATATGAATTAGTGAGAATAAGTAATCAAAAAAGGATCTCTATAAGAATTAAGAAGTTTTTGGGCCTTTTTCGTTAAACTACCTATTTGATTATTATTTTTTCAGTAGGTAGGTACCTACTTAGGTCAGGTATAAAATCGTGTGTTGTAAAAAAACTAGCTGAAGATTGCACATTTTTATACAAGATACCAATTAACATTCAAGAAACAATAATTGGAATGAAACAAACACTAACTAAAATGTTATTGAAATCCTGTCCAAATTTATCAATGAAAACCGCATTCAAATCGATTTAGCCGTTTCTAAGATAATCGCGCACAAAAGTAGCGAACAACAAAGGTATAGAATAGACCAACAAACAAAAATTCTAAAAACGATTTATTTGCCTTCAGTAGGTAACGCAAGTACCTATGACGCGAAGCTTTTTTTTGAAAAAATATTTAATGTACAGACGGCTTGTTATTGGTGATATTTCTATTTTATGACAAACTTCTATTGTTAGCTTTAATAGAAATTGGATCCGAATCGGTCGACAAGACCGTATTATGCAGCCAAGCTTAAAAAGCTAAGCTAAGCTAAGACTGCAAATGGAATCGAAAACTTTTTTACAAATTTTATATTTGAGAGAAATAAATATAATTTCTATATTAAAGCTCTCTATAATCGTGTTCAGCATAAAAAATTATAAGTAAATTGTTTAAAAAAAACTGAAATTGAAAAAAACTTACCTATATAAAAGTTTTAAAAAAGTACCAAATCCACGGCAAGTTGCAACTTCGCCGGTGTAAGTTATAGTCATTTTTAAGAAACTCGCTAAAGAATTATGTAAAACAAATTATAGATATCACATTCATTTTAGAGAAATTTGTTCACTTCATGCACCACACTTGTAAATTAATTTTTTTAAAAATTATATTCGTCACTTCAGCATAATATTATGATATAGGTACACAATAAAAAATACTATTGTATTTTTAATTATACATTTAAGTAACATCCGCAAGAATAAAATAGTTTACATAACCGCCTAACATACGATTAAATTAATTAATATAATTTACAATTTAAACACGCATAGGCAATGACGATCACGGACGGAACACAACACACACAACACTTGCACAACACAATGCATGCATTGAACGAAACGAATGTTTTGTCTCGTCTTCGGCTCATTGAGGCGCAGGCAGGGCCTTTGGCAAAGCGCAACGATCAACGACTTGACAGTTGACACTCACTCTATCTTTGCACTCTATCAAGTCAAGTCACAGCTGAGCTGAGCTGAGCGTTGAGCGTAGCGGCTAGCGTGTCAAAAGAGTGACGCTGACGATAGTGAGTACATACTCACTCAGTTCCGCTCAGTACTCAGTTAGAGCACTCTAGATCAAAATTAAATCAAGCGCTAGACAAGCCCGTGTGTTGTGCCCAGTTGTGCCTTGTGAAACAACATAGTCTTTATAATCTGTGGTTGTGCCCATTGTACCGCAGTGCGGCGTCCCAGTGTGTGTGTGTACTGTACTGACTGATTGAATGAATGAAATGAACCACTGCTACTGTCGGTGGGTTGCCATATGTCAAATTTCTTTGACGAAGTCAACAATAAATGAACTATTTTGACGAATATTTATTAAAGTATGTTCTGTCAGCCACCAGTTATGTTTCTTAGCATTTCTTTTTCAAGTGTTTATTAAACTATGTCATTCAATAACAGCCATCACTTTTGACATGCACAGTGTATGCTAACGTCCAAAACTACAATCTTACTGGACGTCCATGAAAATAGATCGTGAATAAAATGCCAACATTTTCATATATTTATCACCTGACTTCATATTATAGAAAATTTTGATAGGATTGGGGGCTCACTTTAGTAACATACTTACGTAGTGCGAGTTTACTCAATCAAACACACTGAATGCGTAAACGTAAATTTGTATGGAATCAGTAAGTTAAAATGGCAGTGGGCAGGATACATAGTACCAACGGAGAGCCGTACCGTTCTCTAGTAGAGGCCACGGACCGGCAAACGATGTCCTCCCACAACCTGGACAGACGACCCGATAAGGGTCGCGCGCAGGTCGACGGTGGATCCAAACTGCTTCTGACCGGTGCTATTGGAAAATTATGGGAAGGCATATGTCCAGCAGTGAACGTTCTGTAGCTGAGGTGATGATGATGATGATGATGATGATGTATGGTAGCATATACTATCACGCTAAAAAAAAAACAAAAACTTGTAGATCAAGTGTAAATCTATCTAGAATAAGATAGGACGAAATCGACATAGACATAATAAATATTTACCGTACCATAAATAGCATTTGGCATGGCAACACTAGCCATGCAAAATGGCCGACTTTTAGTTAGTTTCTTGTTGTCGTGTATTGAATTGTAGGTTTGAATTTAAAAATACATCACACAATCTATTCTTTTATAAGTTATGAGCACTGTGTTGGTGATTTGTAAATAAAATTTAACATGTAATTGAGATAATTACACGCCTATAAACTTTTATATTTCCCTAGTGCAAAACATCACGGCAATGAGTGAAAATCAGACTTCCGAGGCAGCGGAAAAGCCGGCACAAAACAATGAAGATGTCCAATTCCCGCCTTTTGCGGGTAAAGTATTATTATTTAATATGCTTCAAAATGTGTTTATGTAACGCATACTTATAATTCCTTTTTAATTTTAGAGCCAACAGATGATGACTTCGAAGATGACATTATAGAAGAAGAGAGAACATATTATAAGTCCTTATTTCCAGGTAGCCAATTTGTTTGATTGTGTAGGTTATACCTAGCTGCTCATATACTAATGTTATGTTAATGTTACAGATATAAACACTATAAAGACTTTTAAATTACACTGTACGGCATGCGACCGTCATATCGGATGTTGCCCGCGCAATGAACAGAAGTTACGATGCCATCCAATGCTTCGTACTCTTATCTGCAATGCTTGTTATACGTTTTACAACAGTGGCGAGTTTGAGAAGGGCGATGATGGCTCAGAACTTTACTGCAGATGGTGTGGCCAGGGCGGCCAGGTATACTGTTGCTCCAGCTGTCCTCATGTTTTTTGTGCAGTGAGTGTTTTCAATTATTTACAGGCACATGCTCCAATCCAATTTAGAACATAAAACGGTAGATTGGATACAGACTCATAAATTAATAAAATATATACAGCTTGCAGTAGAGGTCACATTACAAAAATTTGATATTGTTATTTATTATTAGGATATATTGAATCTATCTTGTTAAAAAATAAAAAATAAAAGAAAATCTAATGATAATGAGCTCTTGTTTCATATTTTTTTATGTCTTAGCAATTTAATCATTAAAAATGAAACTGAGAATGAACATCAAATAATAAATGTTAGTTTAATTCAAGAAATTTAAAATTTTCAACAAATTTCATGTTTTACAAACTGTTGTCAAAAAAATCATTTCAACGAAATTCAGAAAATAAGTTATTAAATTTTCATTGTTTTTTCAAGAAATGTGTAAGACGTAATTTCGGTCCGTCGATGATTAAGGAGATTGAGAGCAACGATGACTGGAAATGTTTCAAATGCAACCACATCAACCCCCGCCTCTGGGAGCTGAGAGCTACCTGTTGGGCTCTCTTCAGATATTGCACCGTTAGGAACAAGTAAGTATTAGCCCATTAAGTGTTGAGTCGTGGCAGGGCACACTGCACCTTGTAATAACAGCTTGAGTGCGGTTGTGAGTTGTGATCTAATGTGAAAAAATAAATAAACTTGCTGCTAATTCAATGGGCAAAGGAATCTTTTGTAGCAACTTTTTCCTTTCACAGAACGATATATTTAACAAAAGATCCAGAGCTGAAGGAGAAATATCTCAAGGAATGCTCTTATGACATTTCCGAGTGTTGCAAGAAAAGGAGAGAAAAGAAAACGGATAAAAAGAAAGAGGAAAAGAAAGAGAATGATAATGTAGCCAAAAAGGGAGTCACAATATCGGGAGTGCTTCCAAAAACTCCGCCTACAATACAGGTATAATTAGATATGTCACATAACTGTATGGCTATTATTCTTAGTTAATATTTATAAAAATTATCCATTTTCTTAAATTATTAAATAATAATTAATTAGTAAGTTAAATTTGTATGCGAACAGTCCTAAAGCTTTCAAACTTTAGACTAAAGAATAGAAATGCTGTAGTAAGCCAGCAATTAATTTGAAATTACAATGTTTATGTCATGATAACTCTTCAAGACATCTGATTTCGATGAAACAAAGATTACATGTGCTGTAGGCCTCACTCCATTTCTAGTTAATATTCATATTCAATATAAATAAAAATCAATGTAAGTAGGTATGTTTGTCCTCTGTGAACTCTAAATCTGCTCAACCGATTTTATTTCGGTTTTCGCTATTGGAAAAAAGTACGAACGAGGAATGTTTGTATATTTAAAAAATTGCATCTCGGGCAAAACATCACTATTCTACTATTTTATTGTATGTATAGATATTAGATTAACTTTCTTTATTTTTTAGGTTAAAAAATTTGCATCAATTAAACATGAAGACACTCCAAATAAAGAGAGGAAAGCCCAGAAGAGATCGTTGAGTCCCAAAACTAAGTCAATGGCTATAACGAATCCAATCGCTATAAGTCCAGCTCCCACAAAACATAAGACGTATTCAAACACCTACTGCAATCCCCCCAAGAAAGTGAGAGTGAGTAATTTTTTTATATTATAAAGGGTGGCAGCCGGGCTGACGGTAAACGGCTAAGAAAATCAAGCAACACCTCAGGCGGAAACATCTCAGATTGTTCTAAAATCAACAGATTATTTATAGTTCAGACCTTGCGCAGCGGCACTTTATTCAAGTTGTACAGATAAACTCCGCATCTGTGGTGCTCAATAGGTATATATAACAAGGTCATCAGAGCACATCAATTAAGTGCCAGGTCTGTTTGGCAAAGACAGTTAAAAGCTGAAAAGAGAATAATTTCGATGGCAGTGTAACATCATCTAAATTGGGATTTGCTGAGGGAGGCGACATAAGTGGGATTTGTTGAGGGAGGTAACATAAGTGGTATTTGTTGAGGGAGGTAACATAAGTGGTATTTGTTGAGGGAGGTAACATAAGTGGGATTTGTTGAGGGAGGTAACATAAGTGGGATTTGCTGAGATGCAAGTTCTAAGGACAGTTGTATACTTCGTTTAAAATCTGTTGAAAGTTCACATGGTGAGCATTTTACATTGGTGGTTGGGTTCGCCACATTAGGCAATCATGAATTGGGCAAACAATCTGGATGGCAAGAAGCACCCTTTTAACCCAAATCTGCCTCCCTGGTTGACAGTTGCGTGACATCAGCCTGCCTACCAGGCTTAATCCCTAAAACAATCTGTCTTATGTGCTAGAAAACCAAGTTATGTAGGTCAATTTGACATTGATCTGTTTCAGATGTTTAATCCAACAATGTTTAATCCAACACCACCTCGATATACATCTCCCAACAGTGTATTCCCAAGAGCACAAAGGTTACCAAAGCTCCCGAGCGGAGTTTCGATCATAAGGCCTGTACAATTCAACGGATTCAATAATTTCAATGCATATCCTACTAGCAACTTTGTCAATGACAATATTAATTTGTCTCTGGATAATTTAACACAGGTGAGAATAGTTTAGAAAAGAGTCGTGTAGAATTTTTGGTCCAATTGGTTCTATGTTTCATTGTCTAATTTCTCGACACTTCATGAAATTGTGGCTCTTGTTCATTAAGTCATTAAGTTAATAATACTGTTCAAAGAGAATTTTCAGATATTTCATTGAATAAAAAAATAAACATTTATAGAAATATTCAATAAATTTCAAATAAACAAATAGAATATCTCAATGAATAAGAAAAGTGTAACTTTTCAGTACTTTTTTGTTCACGTTTTGTTCAAACTTAAGATATGAATGTAAATAAATATTTTATTTTATTATAAAAATATGTTTACTGGACTCAATGGATGGCATTAAATTTCACATTGATAAATTGATCAATTTATTTCAAAACTATTCCAAAACTACTTTTTTTAGCTTTATCGAATATTATTACTCTATAATGTTGTTTAGTGATTTAATTAATATACATACGAGTTAATCATTTGAAAGTTTACAATGGAATTAAAAGAAAATGCACCTAACATTTTTTTGAATGACAATTGCAGTAAAAATAACTATTATTCAATGATTTATGACTGACCATTCAATTCTTAAATTAATTAATGCATGCATGCTTTCATCAACCTAACTAAAGTTGCAGTGATAAATTTCCTCCAGTAATAAATGTGGCTCATGGCCAGCTATGAATTGTTCTTATATTTTATTTTATGTTGCACATTGATAACAAAGCCATAAGTTCATTAGCCGTAAGCAATGCAGATTGTTGTTTAACTCTTCTGTATTGCCGTAGGGTCTCGACATGGCAAATGTAATAATGGATAACACCTCACAGGACGATGACGTGGTATGTACACCCGACTTCCCAATGGAGCCCCTCTGCGAGGTGATGGAGGAGTCTATGGACGATGACGTGCAATGTATAACGCCGAGCCCCGCGACCTCCACCAGAGCCGATTTGCCCCCTATCGTGGCTCGCAATAATGCCCCAATGCTTGTGCCGAGCCTCGCCACCACATCATCTGGCTCCAAAACCTCTGCCATCCTTCCGCATCCGTCACTGCCAGACCTTTCCCCAGAAAATATAGTTCAGATGACCGAGAATGACGTTTCGGTTAACAGCGTCACAGGTGGCCTCAAATTCCGCGTCGATCCGCAAACGTTATCCTCCAACAAGATGTATCGGCTTCCGGACGGCAGGATCTTTGCGATAAATCCGAATCCAAACATGCCGGGGGGCTATTCTGCGTCGATCGTGTCGACGACGACTTCTGGCCCGGGCAAAAATACACCCAAGGGTGCTATATATGCGGCGAAACTGACTGCAATGAGCTCGTCGCAGGCCACTCCGCCGCCATTAAGAAGCACAAATAAACCGCGTCCAAAGCGAACTGCGCAAAAAAATTCTACCAGATCCACGCCACCGGCAACCAACAGCTTTAGGAAATGTGATTTGAATGTTCCAGTGGAATGGTTCCGATACAACCTAATCGATGCAGTCGATGCTCTCGAATACTCTATGTCTAGAATGAACAAATTAAAAAGAGAAGCAACAACCATGTACCTACGGACTAGGACCGTAGATGAGATGAGCGATCTAAGTAAAACTGTGGAGAATGTACTGAACACGTCGATTAGTAGATTCAAAGAGATCAACGAAAATTTAGACAAGGGTTTGAAGGATTACATACGTAAAAAGACCAGCGGATACAGCGAAGACGATGACGATGACGTTGAAATTGTACAGGAGGAGGAGGATGGTCCCATATTTATTGATGAAAATTCATTAGATTCACAAACAAATGAGATGGAATCGAGAGGTAATTCGACTGATTTCAATAGAAGTGATTTGAACGATAGTAGTGATAAAGTTAATCCCAAAAGTTCACAGACCCTTGTCAATAAATCGAAAACTATCAATAACAGTGACAAATCAAATAAAACTAATGACAATAATGAAGCGATGGTTAATTACGAAGATGAGGATGATTTATTAGCTGATCCAGAAAATAGTAATGTCGCAACAGTTAATCGCGAGGCAATTGAGGCAGAAGACAACGATAAAACAACAGTAGACAACGTAGATGAAGATTATTTGTTAGCTGATCCAGAAAGCAGCAATGTCGCGACATCTGATCGCGAGTTTAATAATGAAGAGACAGTTGAGACGGAAGATAACAAAACAACAGTCGGTAATGAAGTTCAAGCTGAAACAAAAGTTGACAATGATGTTAACAAAGAAACATCAGTCGACAATAAAGATAACGATGAAACAACCATTGAAAATGATGATAATGATAAAATGTCAGTACACAATGCAATTAACGACGAAACAACTGCCGACAATGTGGATCACGATATAACAACAGTTGACAATGACACAGCAGTTGATATTAAAGATGACTCTTTAGTGTGTAGTGAAGATATCAATGAAATGGACCATGTAGACGAGGAAACAAATGATAAAGAAACAGAAGAAAAAGAAAATGAAGATAAAGATCTGAAAAATGATGCGACATTGGATATAAGTGAAGAAGATGATAGAATGGATGATGTGGCTAATGGTGATATTAAAAGTTATAAGGAGAGAGATGATGGCGTGGACATTTCTGGTGAAATATAGGAAGTTTTTTATTTTATTTTTATTTTAGTGTTAAGGATAGTCAGGGTAAACGTAAACAGGGGTGAGTGTATTCAATGGTGAGATATTAGGTAAATGAATTTAAATTTCTATAGCAACGATAGCCCGGTGGAACGAACGCTTTCCTCTCAAAACGGGGGATCAAGGTTCAAATCCTGGTCGAAAATAGTGCGGAAACCTACTTTTCTACTACCCTTTGAACACGCACAAAGGTCTCTAAAGACATAATGGTAGGGGTTTTTTTTTTAAATTTTGTTAATAACTAAAAATAATATGACTGACCGCTGTTTTCAATTGCACTGTTTACATTTACCCCGGTTGATTATTTTATGAAGTACATAGAATATAATTATCTATAATAATATTTGTATATTTTAAGTTAAAAGTGCAGAAGTTCGGAGTAGTATTACAAGCCATTCCCCTTCTCGCAATTTTTTTTATTTAATTAACTAGTTTTTTATATTATATCACAGAACTGTGTAATATTAATGAATTTTTATGTGATGTCGTGAAATGAATTAGTCAATTTTTTAAATAGGTAAAGTTCCAAACAGTGTTTAGTAAATTTTATTGATAAATCTGTATTTGAGACGACACTGTCAAGGTAATTGCTGTTGGCTCACAGCGCGGTACGGATCATTCGATAAGGTACACATTATTCCCGGTTCACATTATTCCAGTCCAGTAATCCAGCGAGTTAATCCAATTTAAGTAACTAATAAACCGTATTTTCTTAAATCGAAAAAAATCTTGAAGGAACGTCTGTCTCAGTCAATTTTTATTAATTGGGATTAAGTTTTACATTGATGATTATATTTGGTTTACTTAAAAGTTAAGGCAAATAATCATAATTTTCAGACAAAACTGGCCCTTAAAGATTGAGTGACTTGTGCATTCTGTTCACATAATTTTTCTAGAGTATTACTCTGTTCTGTGATATCACTCATCTGAAACTTGTATTTATCGTTAGTTTATTGTAATAAATCTAGCTAAATTTACGGACTGCTTAAAAAAAACGGTGCGCTATATAAAGCTATTGAAGTGTATGTTTTTTTTTTCTTAATAAGAGTATAGTTCTTTGAAAGTAAATGGTATTTTTAATTTTATCCCTGACCACAAAAAGTTAGGTCCAGGAAAAGTTTAGATTATCTCCAAGAGAATTCGTAAAATTGTCTAAATTTTATTTAAAATTTCGCTAGATTTTATTATCTAGTTGTTATCTGATGATAAATCCATTGTTAATTTGTACAAGGAATCTTTATAAATAAATTTATAATGTCTGGCACAGTGTCAGTTTTTTTTTATCTAGATTAAAAAAGTATATTGAATGTCCATCACATGCCCTTATAAATAATTTCAAAAGCAACTAGTGTGGATACATACAAAATTTACACTACACATACATTAGGCATGTAAAAAAAAAAAAAATTCGCGAAGTATTATAAAACAACTTTTATAGTCGTTTTAAACCACAGAACTTGACACAAAATAATTTTACATGACATTAGGCTTAAAATCTAACTTGTTTACTACAGTAATGCATGACCTTGTTCTGCTACACAATAGCAGCAAAGTAGCACAGTAGATTTGTGCTAAAATGGTTATATTACGATAGTATTTTAATTTAAATGTCCACCCAAGAAGAATGGTATTCTATTTTCCCTTTAATTACTTGATTCGTATATCCTAGTTTTGGAATATATATACGTTATCCTTAATCCTATTAAAGTAGGCAGCGCTTGTGTTATAGGCGATGGCAGTTAGGTACATGTGTTTACACGTCAGCCTGTCTGAACACAATTACATAAAAAAGTCTTAATAAAAAAAAGTCCTGGAATAACTTGTTCAATCAAAATATCTTTGAATCAAATCGAAATTGTATGAACTGTTGACATTCTTTTTTTTTCCTATTTTTTTTATCTATGAAACTTAAAAAATGCGTGATAATAACGTTTGAGTTTCTTAACAAGTTGTGAAAAAGAGAAGCTTTATGGTACGCAACCAGTTATCAGTTCCGTTCTTGTCTCGTCTGTTTATATGTGTTATGTATTGGAAAACAAATTATTGTGTGAAAGTCAAATTGTCAAAAGGTTATGAACGTGCATTGAACGTGAATGAACGGAATGTTGTTTCTGGTTGCGCAGCGCGAAAGGTTTTTATTTTTTGATATCTTGTTCGGTTACCATGCGGATGAAGAGATATAATAATTGTGTCCCTTCATTATTGTCTATTAAACTGCGACAGAAAAGAAACCACGAAGTCACGAATTAGTTAAATATGAAAGCAAAGTTCGTATTTAACGATTTCGTGGCTCAAATAATCTTGAGCTTTTTAAATACTTTTGTATTTCAGTTCTGTTCATATAATGTAGCTTGTTAAATAAAGCCAGTTCTTCTGATGTAAATATGCTTTTTATTTCTTTACAATTAAACGGACCTTTGCTTCGCCTTTTTTTTTAATGAAACCCAATCTCGTAATTAATTATTTTTATTAAAACATTCAGTTACAAATTACTTAAAAACAAATATGAGAAATTGTAAACATTATAAACAATCATGAACCGAATTCTATAACGTAGAGTAACATTTTTGTCAGTTATTTTTTGTCACTGTCACTGAAATTTAAAGTTTCATAGAAGCACTAAAAGGTGACACTGCGTTAGAAAAATCGGTTCTCAAATGGAATAAATACTTCTAAAGAGAGACATTTAGTTAAAAGCACAATATATCACAATTCTGTAACTATTACTGAAAATAAAAATAAAAAAACTGGCGACAGTATTTGCACTAAGGCCACTAATTTACTAGAAAACTAATAGTCGTGCAACATTTAGTTGTACGACTTTTTTTAATATCAAATTTTGTTGTTATCGATTATTTACCTGTGTAATCCATTTAACTATTTATCTATCTATCTGGCAGGAAAAAAAAAAACAATTCACATATATACTTAACAACTATAGATATGTTAACTATATTTTAAAAATTAAACCTTTGTGTATTCAACTGTACTATTCATTTATTTTCAAATATCCCAATTAAATAATTAATTTAGACATATACATCATTATTTTTACTTTAGGAATAAAGATTATTCATATTTAAAATTAAAGGGATCATATGAACTTTCAATTATTTCTCCAGTTTCAAGACAATACAAATATCTATCATATAGATATAAAGGGTATTGATATATTGTTTTGTTAAATAAATACAAAAATACATCTCCAAATAGTGGTCACATTGGAGACCTACTTACCTTTAAAAAAACCTAAATAGATAGATTATACCACTTTAACAGCATTAAAGTGTACCAAATAAAGTTATGATCGAGTGAAATTTTATTGAAAGATAAAGATAAGATATTGATTTTTTATCAAGCACGAAATGAACTTTTAATCATCGCTTTTATAGCTGTCATAACATTACAAAATTTTTTGGATATTAGTAGCGGAAGTGTCCTTTTCTCGAACGTTCTTCGTGGTAAACCCTCATGGGGGAATAACCGTTGTGTCCTCCATTCGCATTTAAACCTGAAAAAAAAAAAACTTAAATTAGCCACACTGATAGCCAATACTTAAAACCTGCGAAAACAATTACTACAACAATGAAAACAAATCGTTAAATTAGATATTTTCGGTTATAGCAGACTTTTTGGTTGATTTGCAACGAGAAATAACGTACCTTTGCCATTAAGCTGTCCATCCACTGAAGTGCAAGCTTTACAAATAAAGCAAACACGGTTATGTAATGGCAAAATTAACTAAATAATTAATAATAGTTAACTAAAATAGAAATATTTATGCAAATATAGCTTGTTACACAAATGATTCTTTCCAAAAAGCAAAGATAATTGGTTACTTCTAATCAGATGAATCCTTTTTATGATCATAAAAAAATCATATAAGTAGGTCTTATTACGTTCATTTAAATATTAACCTTCAAAGAGATGTATGTTTGTACTTTTATTTGAAAAAAAAAACATGTGTAGGTATCAATGACACACATAGAAAAAATCCAAAGATACTTAAATGTGTTTTTTTTTTATAATAATCGTTTTTTATTTTCATTATCATTACTTTTGGATCACCCTTCATACGTACATTATACGATAACTAGCAAAGCATTTACAAAGAATATCAAACAAGCAGTCAAATAACTTATTAAAAGACAAAAGAGGATAAGAATGGCTAGACCAATTTTAATTCTGTTTTCACTTATGGAAATAGGGATAAACGGGAAAGGCTATATGAATTGTATAAGTATATGAAAATTGCACCCGGACGAAGCTGTGAGCGGGTCACTAGTTTTAAATAAGTAAGAAAAATATTAGTTTCAGAAAATGACATATAGTACAAAAATGTTATTATTTTAAAGATGACAAAAAGAATGGTATCCCGATTTGCTTCTCAGGATCGTTACATCTTTTTTTCCCCGAAACCCCTTGTAAATTTAAATTTGTAATGACGATCACGACAGTTTCTTGGAGAAACCTAATTGATAAATAAATATTTTGATTTGAATGAAAATGAGGTGAATATATTATGGGTTAGATCACCTTGTAGCAAGTGGTTCGGCGGAGAAGTGGCCGGAGCGGCGCAGCGCGGGGCCAGCAGCAGATGGTAGAGCCCCAAGTAGACGGCCGCAGCCACCAGCGCCATCGCCGCCATCGCCACCGCCACCCCGTCCACCGCCAGCCCGCCTATCACGGCGCCGATACAGCGGCCCAGGCAGAAGTGCGCCACCACGGGCAGCGCCTGACCCGTCGCCGTGTACTGGCGCGGCACCAGATGGCGGAAGTACAGCACCGCCGTCACCCACACCAAGCTCAGCGTGAACACTTCAAGCGCCTCGCACACTATTATCCAGTTGTAGTCCGTGCTGTACGCCAGACCTGGAACATTTAACTAAATCATTCAGAGCTGCATTCCGAGATTCATTCACTAAATCATTCGGACATACAGACTATTGTAGGTATCAGAAACTATACTTTCTTCTCAGCTAGCTCTCTCCATCATAGGCCTCATTTTCGCTACACGGCTGGATGCTGGCCAAGAGCAAAGCCATCTCTAATTTAAAAAAAAGTTAAGACAGACTAGTTAGGACAGGGAAATAGGCTTTTTAACCATCCCCTTACAGAAGACCACCGTGAAACACTTTCTTTTATGTTCAGAGCCACCTTTGAAAAGTTTATTTAATAGCGATCAGCCTCCGAAGGGACAGCATTTGGACAATATTGATAGTTTGAAATGAGAGGGCTGTACCCGTGTATCGCAGACAGTAGAAGGTGAAGGCGGTGATGAAGAGGTTGGAGTGGCCAACATAGTCCACCAGAGCCTCCGCCCACCACAAGGCGGGGACGGCTGGCAGCGCTCCTGCCGTCAGAGTGGCGCCAACTGCCGACATCGTGCCGTTCAGCTCCATCACTCGCCTAAAGACATTTGGAGAAGCTTATAAAAAAATATAAACTAACCCCCGACTTCCTAATTGAGCCCAACTATATCTGCTGCAAGTGGATATTCTGAAGACATCAGATCAAGGTTACCATGTCATGGAAGTAACAATACCAAATTTCACATCAATCGAACAAGTGAAATTTAATGAAATCCCTTCGTCAACTAAGAAATAGGCTGATGGTCTTCAAATATTTGCGCTCACTGCAATTATTTCAATGCCAACCTTGAGTAATATACTTATATAAACTGAGGTTCTCAATTTTTACTAAATAAACAATAAGTTGGAGGCATTCTTCTCTTGAAGCAAACCAAAGCGTTACCAGGGCAAGTAGGTGTCGATGCCGCTCCAGAGGGTGCCCAGCAAGAAGACCACCAGGAAGACAGCGGCCGTCTCAGCGCCGTATCGCCTCACCGCGTTCATGGGCATCGCTAAGGCTCCGCTGGCCGTGTGCCACCACCACTCCGGCGTCGATAGCGGCATGTTCCTTTAAAATTGCATTTTTCGAATCAACACAACTCGAGGAAACTACTTTTACATTGAAGTTTGGAATACACATGTTGTAGGAACACAAAAACAAGTATATTACAATAAATAAATATTGCCACTCCCTACTTCGGGTACATTAATTAAACCTTCCTCTCTCTATAAGGGTAGGTTTATTAACTAATATGATCACTACGACTTGATTGCACGTACCTGTCAATGAGTAAAATGAGTGCTCCAGTCAACATGAAAATGGCGTGAAGAACAAACGGTACCAGATAACGGTATGGGTCGTTTTCTGGCATCTGTTCTACGGCGAGACCTGCCAGAGGCGGGAATATTGCCAGACCCAGGGTACCGAATGCCAGTTGTCTGCCAACATCGCCTCTGCCCAAGGACGTTTCTCTGGTGGCGATTACACAGGCCGCTCCGAGTAAAGCCAGTCCCGATGTAGGCCATATGTCGGCTATTACTCTGAAATTTGAAAAGTTGGAAACGTGAAAAATAAGAAAAAAAAATCTTACCTAGATACAGTTTATATGTGACATCAAAATCAAGGATATTAAGGATCCATTCTGCATAGTCATAAAAGTTGCATTAAAATTAAGCCATGCTAGAAAATAATTACGACTTTCACCTACTTTATTTTACAAAATACTTTTTAAATGTTGCGTGTTATTTCTACATAATAAACACTAAATGAAAATTTCTACATAATGTAAATTTTATTATAATTATTTTTCAATTTCATTATTACCTATTAAAAAAAAATTACGTCAATTTAGATTGGACCTATTTGGACAAGAAATTGTAATATAATATATTTTTCTTCAGGCACTTACTTGGTAAGTGATGATAATTAGTTATTCTGTAGGAAGTAGAGGACTTGTGGTGAGTTCGTTTGTTATCGTTCGGGAATTACGAGTAGTGCAAACCTGAGCACGAAGTAGGCGGAGAAGGTGTAGAGCGGGTCGCCTTCGACGAGGCGGCACTCGGCGTCGGCGAGAACCCCGTCCGGCTCGTCGTACGGGTCCAGCACTTGGCAGCGCACCGCCGGCCGGCAATCGCTTCTCCCCTGCAACTGCAACAGCTCTTCCAGCCGGTCGCCCGGCACCAGGCACTTCGACGCGCTCGCTGATATTAAATATTCATTTTAGTTTTGGCAAAATAAGTTAAATTAACATTTTTATGTAAAACATTTTTTTACGTAAAAACCTTCTCTTATTATCCTTCTATCCATGAGTGAAGACAGAATTAAAATCGATCCAACCGTTCTCGAGTTTTGTGCTTAGCAACACATTTAGGGATTCATTTTTATATACTTAAGGTATATATTATTATTTTTCACCGTTTCTCTGTAGAATCATTCTTTCCTGTGGGTGGAATCAAATATTTCTTTCACCCATCGATATTAGGTATCTTCAAGAAGCTTACGAGTAAATAAACGATTGATTTGATTTTTAAACACCATCACTGACACTAGTGTCGATAGGGTCTAAATTTACGCTATATAATTTTATACGTCTTTTGCTTTTTATTTTATTATAAATTCCATTTTTTTGCTTTACACACTCGTCACTCACCGAACTGTCTGACGACATAACCACTAGAAGACCCTATGTTTCTGTTTCGCTGTACAGTAGATATGTTGCTTGTGTCAATAAGTCAATAACATACTGTACGATGTACATCAAGTAGACCGTAAAACTCACCCTCGGGAGTCTTGTAAGTGCACCAATCGGAGTTTGTGTTGTTATCTTCAGCAGGAGCCGTCAAGGTAAGAGGCATCCGGAGTCTCGCCGCGTGACGCATGTACACGAGGCACTGGTTGCCGTAGCACAAGTGCGGAGGATTCGTCTCGTATTCGTCGTCGTCACTGTCGTCCGGCAAAGGCTCTTCGGTGGGCTATTAACGTGAAATATATATGAGTATATCATTTACTAGCTGTTGCACGCGGCTTCGTCCGCTTAACTTTATAAAATAAATATAGCCTATATGTTACTCGCTGTTAACATAGCTTTCTATAGGTGAAAGAATTTTTAAAATCAATAGTTTTTCAGTTTATTCATTACAAACATACAAATCTTCTCTCTTAATAATATTAGCACATATAAAGGTAACTGTGGGGAAGTATTACAAAATAAAATTTTAAGTCCATTAGTGATAACATATCATGATCGTCAATTACGTTTTTATTTTGATATAAATTGTAGAAATGCGAACTTACGGTGGCATTTGCGACACTATTGTACATCGGTCTGAGTGTGGTGTTGGTCGAAGTGGTATCAAAAGGCTTCGTCATCCAGAACATGTCGTCGTCGGCGCAACCGTACTCGCACGAGCTCAGCGCTAACACTCCCGACTGATAAGTTAAAAATAACAATCGAACTTGGAAACTTTCTTTAACACAAGATGGTTAAAACGCAGATTGATTTCATATTAGTACCTAATTTATTTGTAGATTTAGAGTAAAAATAGATATAACATATATATAAGCCTGTTGTTACTTAATTATTTCTTTAATATTATCTTTAACTTATGGTAAAACTGATACATAATACTTACGTTAAAGTGCTAGACATAAGGCATACTTTACTCGCCAAACGAGACAACAGCACATGTGCGGATATTTAACGATAGTCAGATACGGAGATGTTTAATATTTACAACTGTGGAACTATGTATTCTTTACAATTTGTACACAAACGAATTAGTACCTACTTTTCAGATGAGAAATTCTTAATTTGATGTTAAAGTAAATTAAAAATTAAATTAGGAAATTAAATTTTTAATTTGAAAGTGAATTTTGTAATTCATATTTTGTTATGGCTGGTACCATCCTCATCTTGTCGAAATCCCTCTTGTTTTGGACCAAGCGCTTTAAAAACATCCTTTATAATGCGCACTGCCAAGGTTTAATTGGAACTCCTGAGCTCATGTAACCCAAATCTTTTCAAAGTTGGAGTGCATAGGCATCTTCTGGATGAGCTCGCTCCATCATAGGCCTCATTTTCGCTACACGGCTAGATGTTGGCCAAGAGCAAACCCATCTCTAATAAAAAAAGAGCACCTTATAGAGGAAAACAAATTTACCTTCTCCCCATCCCATCGATTACAACGCTGTCCTTCTGTGCACACTTCTTGCATAACATATGTCCCGTTTTCGTCGCACATGAACAGCACTTGGGGTCTTCGTGCCTGTAATTTACGTTTGTCTCCTTAACACTAATATTTATAAGTATTGGATATCAGGGTAAACAAAAATTGTACAATAAAAGCTCACCAACGTCTTAAGATTGTCTAACGATGTAAGGATATACACATACTGTATACACATAATGTATGTAGGTATAACATAGTATTTTTTTGTATGTAAGAATAAATTCTTAAAGTAATTTCCAGTTAGTATTTAAGTGTTGCTTATAATAATTGTCTTGCTTGTAAGTCTATGTAGTCGATAGAAGCTAAAACTAAAGAAAATATATTACTAAGGCTATTAGAAGTAACTTTCAATTTGCAGTAAATATTTTAATACGAAGTTGGATAGTTTTAAAACAAGACGCTAGTTGAAATAGATGCAGTTAAATATAGAACCAGTTTTAATGAAAACAAGGATAAAAACAAAACGGAATAATTTTAATAAGCTTAACTCTTCTAAGCCACGTCTAGTACGTCCAGTCCTACTTTAAAAGAAGCAGTCCTGCTGCAGGTAGCAGACTAGTGGCGTCTTAGTAAAGCAATATAATAGTTGTCCTCCGCGGATATTAAAAATGTTCTTTATCATTAACAGCCGACGGATGCCCACAGCCAGGGCCATAGGTTTAGCATTGACTGTCAAAACAGGGCCCTGATTCTGTATGGCAATTATGATTTAACGCTTTTGTCTTACCTTGCCAAAACACATCAATGTCTTATCATGGCGTTTATATATATGTAAGAGAATAACTTTTTAGCAGATATCGTAACAATTTAAGGAATTGACGTGGTTTCGAAGTAAGGAATCGCCAAGTGGTGTTAGAGAATTAGGGCCCTGTCTACTGTTTTACTACTGTCGTCGGAGTGATCAAAGAAAAGCATCTATTATATCCTGCAATGGATTTGGTTTTTAGTAAGCAGGTTTCAACGAAAAATGACTTGGTTAGAAAATGAGGCAGATAGAGACATAAAAGAACTCCTTACTTCATGTCGCACAGTGTAGGGTACGGCTAGTAAAAGCGAGTAAAATAACGCGCTCAGAATAAGACAAATGGCAGTGACGGTCCGCAGTAAACGGCCGGAACCGCTCGGCGCACTACCTCCGCCGCCAGTGGTGCCACGTCCCACTGATAACCTGTAACGACAAAAACAGATTGGTACGTGACCACCGTACTAATAGTCGGCATTCGGCAAGCACAGTACAATGTATTTGTACCGTCAGCATGTAAATTATTACAGAATTCTACGAAGTTCGTAATTTAGGTCATGACGTTACATAAATTATATGTTACATATTAATATTACAACCATGTCAGTCCACTGAGCAGAACCTATCGACTATTTCTCGCGACTTTTAATTTATAATAAAGTGACCATCTAGCCTAAAGTCTACGCTTCTCCTTATTCCTAATTCGATCTCGCAGAGTAACCACGAGCATAGTCCTCTCCATAGCTCGTTGAGATTTCTTACAAGGCCCATGGTTAGAGTTTAGAGTCTTCGTTTCAATAAATAATAAAAAAATAAGTGTCATAGTTAAAGACTCATTTATTACTAGACTAAATAACTACTTTTAGTATAACACATATTTTAAAAATGTAGGAGTACGTAGCTATCGGAAATATGGAAATATAGTAAGTAGTTTTGACTTACAAACAAATGTACACCTAATTATCTAAACCAACATTAGCAACAATGTTCGGAGCTACGCAACCGAACACCGTCGCGCGACCATTTTTATGCTTTTCGTGCATTTTCGATTTACAGCCGTTTAAATGCACGCTTTAAAACCAGTGCGCGTTTGGCTACCGTAGCGACCAGTACGATAGTCAATTTTACCAAAGTACTTTGGCGTGTACTCACATTTCTATCTCGGCCCAACCAAACGGTAAACCAGCACCACCATAGCGTGCACACCGTTTCATGGTCCTTCGAGCATTTAAACCAGTGTTAGTGAACATTACCAGTCTTCATTGCATTTCAGTGTTTTACTGAGCTACATCGTAAGGAGAAAACCAGGTCAGACCAAACCATATTTTTTTATACATATTGTAAATAAATTTCAGCAAAATGGAAAATTACTTCCTCAACCAGACTGAAATTTATGAAGCTTTAAAAAAGCTTCTAACCAACATCAAGAAAGATGGGCCAGATAGAAAAACCATTGATTATTGTAACCGTAAATTAGAACTTTTAGAGTCTTATTGGAAAGACTACGAAATCAACCACCAAAAAATGTGTGCGATAGCAGAATTTGACCATATTTATTTTAAAAAGGGTTGTTTCGGCATAGCCGAAGAACTCTATTTCACCATTAAAAAATTAATTACGACCACAATGAAACAGTTAACATCAGAACCTAAAAAACCAGAGGAGGAAGAAGGAACTTCATCGCGTGCTGAACTATCCCAAAAGCAAGATGAAACCACGGCGTCTGGCAGTCAATTACACAATATGCTTAAAAAGCAAACTATTAACTTCAAAGCCTTCATGCACACTGTAGGCACCATAAACGTGAACCAGATGCAAAACAAGTGGGAATTCGAAGATGCTCTTCATTCTCTTCAAACCAGGTGGTCGATAATCGACAGCTTTCATTGGGAGATTGAAAGCGAGTCCAATGAAGAAAACTTGTGGTACCAAAATGAGTTTATCAAACACGAACAGTTATTCAACCAGATAAAGAAATCGATCAATAATGAAATGTGCAACATGTCTCATAGAGAGAAGTCAACACCACAAATGGATATACCAAATTTCAGCGGTAACTTCCATCAGTGGATGTCCTTTAAAGACTTGTTCAATGAGACGATTCACAAAAATCCTTCGGTGTCTAAAGCCCAAAAAATGCAATATTTAAAAGGAAAAATTACTGGTGAAGCTGAGCGTCTCATTCACCACCTTCAAATCAGTTCCGAAAACTATGACGTATGTTGGGAGATTCTAAACCACAGATATGACAATAAGAAATTAATTTTTACTTCGCATATTAACATCATGTTAGGTCTTCCCAATATGCAACATCAATCAATGACGGCCATCAAAAAATTACATGATGTCACTAAAGAAAGTCTTCACGCCATTACAAGTTTGGGTGTTGACATAACCACATGGGACCCACTTTTGGTCCACTTATTATCTCAAAAATTAGACAGTGACTCATTTTCACAATATATAGAGTCAGTAAGGCAACCAAGAGAAATGCCTGTTCTCAAAGAATTCTTACAGTTTTTAGAAGATAAATTTACAGCTTTAGAAGCTTCACGTCGCAAACAAGATAATATCAACCAGAGAAATAACGTTCAACCACATCAATCTTTTCAAAGAAAATCTTATTCTAACCAAAGAAATCATCCTAATAATTATCCTATTAACTATAAACCAGATTATAACAACATTAATAATAACACAAAGGTTATGAAATCGTTACATGTGTCACAGCCGTTTACGTGTACATTGTGCAATTCAGAACACGGCTTATGGAAGTGCGTCATATTTCAAAGAATGTCTGACGAACAGAAATTAAATTTAATAAATGAATTGAAGTATTGTAAAAACTGTCTAATTAACCATTTTAATAAACATTGTAATTCTAATAAACGATGCCGCAAGTGCTTCGGATTTCACAATACTTTATTACACGAAGCATTACTAATAAAACCAGAACAGACTACGTCATTGAAACACAAAACAAAACTTGTACCCAATCTGCCAAAAAAGGAACAAGAGGCTCGTACGTCTTCAACTCACGCTTCATGGAATGACACATCCGAAATTTTGTTGTCCACAGCCATGATTAACGTAACAGTAAAAGATGGTACGCAACTTACCATGAGAGCTTTAATAGACCAGGGTTCTCAAATTTCATTGATAACTGAAAATGCCGCTCAACGATTAGGTTTAAAGAGATACCAGTGTAAGGGGAAAATATTCGGTGTTGGTGAAAAAGAAAACCATTGTAAAGGAAAAGGGGAAATTGAATTGTGGTCGTTATATAACAATTTCAGATTAAAAACAAACGTTATTATCATGAATAATTTAATAAAAAACTTACCAAACTCCACTTTCATAAAACCATCGTATCCGCACATTCAGAACATAGAATTAGCGGATCCCGAATTTAATGAGAGTAGACCTATTGACTTACTTCTTGGAGCCGAAGTTTACAGTAGAATTTTATTGGAAGGTATCCGTAGGGGAAATACGGAAAACGAACCAATAGCCCAGCAGACACAGTTAGGCTGGCTGCTTTGTGGCTGTATGACTACAACTTTTAATTGTAACGTAGTCTTACAAAATATAGATGACTTAAAAAGATTTTGGGAAACTGAAGACATAACTGATCATCAAATGGAAATGTCAAATGAAGATCAGGAATGCCTACAATATTTTTTAAATACCACCAAACGCCTACCAAACGGAAAATATGAGGTTCGGCTCCCATTCAAACAGAATCTTAAAGAAACATTAGGATCAACCAAACACCAAGCGTTAGCTCAATTCCGAAACTTAGAAAGAAAACTTGAAAAAGATACACAAATAAAAACCGAATATAAAAACTTTATGAACGAATATTTACATTTAAGTCATATGATACCATCAAAGGCAGAAGCGACCTCTGAATATTATTTACCTCACCATGCAGTTAATCGATCAGATTCAACAACCACGAAATTACGGGTCGTTTTCAATGCATCTTCAAAATCTACATCGGGAGTTAGTTTGAATGATATTATGAATAGAGGTCCTAATTTACAAAAAGACCTGCAAGAACTTATATTGAAATGGCGAACGTACAAATTTGCTTATACAGCCGATATAGAAAAAATGTATAGGCAGATTATGATACACCAGAATGACCAGATTTACCAAAAGATATTTTGGAGGGACTCGCTTAACCAACCTATTCGTTCATTTCAGTTAACAACCGTTACTTATGGTACAAAACCAGCTCCATTTTTAGCGATGATGTGCTTAAAACAGCTTGCACAAGACGAAAGAGACAATTTTCCAGAAGCAGCAAAGATTTCAGAAGAGTGTTTTTATATGGATGACTACTGCGGAGGATGTCAGAGTATGGAGAACGCAAAAAAGTTAAGAAACCAGCTAATAACCTTATTAAAAAGGGGCGGTTTCAATTTAAGAAAATGGAACTCAAATGAACCAGAACTTTTAACTGATTTAGGGGAGAACCAATACAACCAACAACCATATGAATTTAAACAATCAGATTCAACCAAAACTTTAGGGCTTGGGTGGAACCCTCTAAAAGACATATTTATCTTTGACTCGAAAATAGACTCACAGTCAAACATAACACCAACCAAAAGAACATTATTGTCAGACATATCAAAACTGTTTGACCCTCTAGGTTGGCTAACACCTATAAGCATTTCAATGAAAATGCTTTTCCAAAAAGTTTGGCTGTTGAATTTAGACTGGGATGATAAGCTACCAGAAGAAATCAGTCGAAAATGGACACTGTTAAGACAAGAATTACAACAAATAAATACCATAGAAGTAAAGAGATGGCTAGGTGTAAGTGAACATAACCAGACTGTCGAATTACATGGATTCTGTGACGCATCCAGTAAATCGTACGCATGTGTAATTTATTGTAAAATTATTAAAAACAATGACATAACCGTAACGCTGGTAGCGGCGAAGGCTCGATTGACGCCCATAAACAAAGTTATTTCCGTCCCTAGACTAGAATTAATGGGCGCACTATTATTATCAAAACTTATGAATAAAGTTCATCGAACCTCCTTCTCTGACCATAACGTCGAATTATTCTGTTGGAGCGACTCAACTGCAGTTTTGGGTTGGTTACAAGGCCCCCCATCACGATGGAAAGCATTCGTTGCCAATAGAGTGAAATTAATTACCAAAATAATACCACCTGACTGTTGGCGGTATATAAATACCAATGAAAATCCCGCCGATTGTGCAACACGAGGGGTGTCTACCCAAACATTAAAGGACCATGAGTTATGGTGGCAAGGACCAAAGTGGCTGCCGTTACACAAAGAACCAATCAACGATAAAATCCAATATGAAACCAATTTAGAAACTAAACCAGCTGTTTTAAAACGATCATATGTCGTTATCAACCAAGAAGATTCAAGTAGTACCATAATAAACAACTTGTTAAATAAATATTCTTCGATTAATAAAACTATACGTATAATTGCATGGATACTACGTTTTTCAAGTACCAAGAAAAAAGTTCGTCAACCCTATCTCACCTTACACGAGCTGCGAAGCGCAAAACGACTGGTTATCAAATTCATACAACACACTGAATTTACCAACGACCTCGATTATTTACAAAAACATAAAAAGGTGCACTCTAAAAGCAATATTTTAAATTTAAACCCAATATTAGATCAAGACGGTATTTTGCGTGTAGGTGGGAGACTCAAAAACGCACAGATAAATTTGCAAATGAAGCATCCCATCATCTTACCACACAACCATCGCCTTACTACACTTTTGATTCAAGAGGCTCATGAACTAACCTTTCATGGTGGGGCTCGCCTAACCTTAGCAAATTTACGACAAAAATATTGGATTATAGGGGGATATATGGCTACCAAAAAATTTATTAGGAAGTGCGTAATATGTGAAAAACAAACTCATAGAAGACAGTACCAACTTATGGGTGACTTACCAACAGCCCGTGTAAACCCAGAGAAGCCCTTTTACCATTGTGGAGTAGATTACACAGGTTTTGTAGAAGTAAAAGCTAATAAAGGGCGGGGAATAAAAACAACCAAGGGATACATAGCAATATTTGTATGTATGGTTACAAAAGCTGTCCATATAGAGCTTGTGTCCGACCTTAGCAGTTCAGCTTTTTTGGCGGCACTAACCAGGATGGCTGCGCGTCGTGGAACACCACGTCATATTTACAGTGATAATGGAACGAACTTTGTAGGGGCAAATAAGATACTGCAAAAGGAGTATACTGAACTTAAAGAAATATTTGACACAAACTTCTTATCCGAAATCACAGAAATGGAAATAGAATGGCACTTTAATGCACCTTCATGGCCAAACGCCGGAGGACTTTGGGAGAGGGCAGTTAAGAGCCTTAAACAGCATCTGAAGAAAGTTATAGGTGTCCAAAAATTAACATTCGAGGAGTATACGACTCTCTTAAGTAAATTAGAAGCTTGCCTTAATTCTCGGCCCCTGTGTGCTATGACTGAAGACCCTGATGATATTGATTATCTAACACCTGCTCATTTCTTGACGGCACGACCGGGATTAACTGTCATTGAAACCGAGCGAGATGCTAGAACCAGGTGGCATCTCATCACCAAGCTATTTCAAGACCTATGGAAAAGATGGAATTGCGAATATTTAACTCAGTTATCAGCACGAAATAAATGGATGGAAACCAAGAAAAATATTACAACGGGTGACCTTGTTGTTATCCATGAAGATAATTTGCCACCAGGAAGGTGGCTTATGGGGCGCGTATTAGATACGCACCCAGGCGACGATGGCTTAGTACGAGTCGTCACTCTAAAAACCAAAAATGGAATATTAAAACGACCTATTATTAAACTGTCAATATTACCAATAAACCCATCCGATGACTCATCGCAACCACAATCCAACACACAACCAAATAACTCACCAAACAAGCAAAGTGGTGTCTCTGAACCAGAAGTGCAAAGAAGAAAACGTCCCACGAGACCAAAGTTCATGTCAGTGGCCACTTCTATATTGCTTTTCATGACCATTTTTTTACCATCTTATGGTATGCATAACGTCAACCAATTTCCTTCTAACCAAACTCTGTACTTTGATCCAATAGCCAAGGTACAGCTCATCAGAGATAAATGGAATTTAGTCGTTTATTACGACATGGAACCATATTGGGCCGGCATAGAGGCATATAATAAAATAACACATTACTTGGAAAGATTGTGTACCACCATTGAAAAACAATCGCTTTGTAATATGATAATACGGCAAGCAAACCACGATTACCTTGAATTAGAATACTATAATGAACTTTTACTGACTCAGCATTTCAATGTTCACGATAGACAGCGTCGCCGCAAGCGGGGTCTTATCAACGGTGTCGGATATCTCGCGAACGACCTGTTCGGGGTATTAGACTCTCGTTTCGCGGAACAATACGCAAAGGACATCGAAACCATACGATCTAATTATAAACATTTAGCTAATTTGTGGAAAAACCAGACGTCCGTGATAGAATCCGAATTTAATTTAATGAAAAAGATGGAGGCCACCATTGAGACACAGCACAAACTCATTAACCAAAAGCTAATTAGTTTAGAAAAAAGTACTAACGTTGTCCAGTCGGAGATTAGCAATATGTCCTACATACAAGACTTCATATTATCTGCCATGGCTGGCAACAACTTATTGCAAAGTTTAAAACGGTTACAAGAAACTCTGTTAGATACGATTACAGATATTTACCATGGTCAAATTAGCCTGCATTTATTAACACCAAGGCAACTGAAAGCAGAACTTCAAACCATACATAGCCAAAGTTTGGGCGAACTCACCTTGCCTATAACCAACATAGAGACAGAGCTTTATAATATGTACCAACTACTCAAAGTAAAGGCAAGAGTAATCAAAAGGTTCATTATATTTGAAGTCACATTTCCTCTCATCGGTTTAGAGAAATTTCAACTGTACCGAATTTTACCCATTCCACATCAAATTCTTAACAATATGGTCACCATAGTACCCGTATCTGAGTATGTAGCAGTAAATCTTAAAAAAGATACCTACTTCAGCGTAACCATTCACGAATTAAGCACATGTTTTTATCGAGAGGAATCTTATATGTGTCAACTGCTCAAACCAATACTCACTATAGAAAATGACGAAAGTTTTTGTGACAAAAATACTCCTGACCAAAATTGCAAGACAGAAAAATCAATGTGTGTAAATAAATGGACAGAACTACACACGACGTCACAATATCTTTATTTCTGTTGTGACGTGTATAATATTAAAATTATATGTGACGATCAAGTTACTGCTCGACAGCTGACTCGAGCCGGGGTCATTAGTATGACTCATAAATGCGTAATAAAAGGGAAAGATTTCGTACTTTATTCCATGCAACATCAATCCAATACAGTAACTTTGACGCCAGACATTTACGCCCCAAAAGTTGATCAAATAAATCACTTAATAAACATAAAGTTACCAACTGAGAAAACCATTCTACCAGAGGGCTCCAATCTAAGCACACTATTTGAGAATCTAGGTCAACAAATCACTTTTGTGAAATCGAACAATGCGGAATGGGACGAATTGAGTTCACATGACATCCACCATTACGCCATCAGCTACGTCCTAGTCGCCGTAGCCTTGAGCGTGGCAGTAGCCTGGCTGTGGTGGAAGGGATGCTGCCGTCAGTGTTCGAGAGCTTCTGGACGACGAGAACATCAACAACAAGGGTCGGTAAGGCCCACTCCGCCACCATGTTCAACGAGTGTAACCGCTAAGTGTGTGTCGCGAAAGCAGAGTACAGCTGACCCGTGTCAGCTGAGTGCTGTGTGTGATGGTGAGCAAAATAGTGAAGTCATCTCTAGTGAAAGTGCAGTGAAATTACAAAATCTGGCCAATCGTTGGCCTAGTGTTAGAATTATGAAAAAGACCATTGACGATACCATAGTTTAATTTATCTCTCTGTTAAAAAAAAAAAAAAAATTATGAATCCATTTTGAATAAGATTAAGACGTATGTAGTTAACCAATGACCATTTTAATTTGTATTTTACTATTTCTAGTTGTTTTTTCGATGTTTTTGTATTTTTAAGATCATCTCATCTCATGCTTGGGAATATGTTCGGAGCTACGCAACCGAACACCGTCGCGCGACCATTTTTATGCTTTTCGTGCATTTTCGATTTACAGCCGTTTAAATGCACGCTTTAAAACCAGTGCGCGTTTGGCTACCGTAGCGACCAGTACGATAGTCAATTTTACCAAAGTACTTTGGCGTGTACTCACATTTCTATCTCGGCCCAACCAAACGGTAAACCAGCACCACCATAGCGTGCACACCGTTTCAAACAATGAGTACTTATATCTAGTGAATACAGTTTTATCAATTGAATAGTTAAAATAAAAAAAAGAATTTCTATTTTATGGCAATCTTGTACCTTGATATTTTATTACTTACTTATCAATAAGCGGTCCAAGTATAATTGGACCGAGGAGAGCGACGCACGGAGCGACCACCGATATGAGACCCGCTTCGCCTTCTTTCAGACCCAATGACAACATGTGCAGCGGGAGAAACGGGAATATGCAGCCCACCCCTATAAATAAACATGAATGACATCCAGAAACCATATACAATTTGTTACATCTAGCTATTTTAAGATCGGAACTCTGTTCCACATACGATGTGTAACATAAACGATGCCTACCTACATTTCAAATTATCCTTTTTTTTTAGAATAAGATTCATGAAAAACTACAAAAGACTGATGTGTCTATCTCAGTACATTCTAGTAAGTCTTTATACTGATGACAATGCGGGCGTTATAAGCGGTTTATCGCATTATATTAGGTCACACGAAGTAGCAAGCACTAGCTCACTTGAGTTGAACGTTTCTTAAATCATTCGATGCGAACGCGCTCCTTAGAAGGAAGCTTGAAACACCGACTCCACATTTATTGCGAGCCGAAGTCTCTCGACCGCTTTTTATTCCCTCGCCAATCCATTCCGTAAAAAAAATCGTACAGTAATGGAAGATCTATCATGACTCGCGGCAACAGTGTTATCAATTCAAACGCCACGTTTTCTTATGTCACTTATAATAAACTTTACATAAAACACATGTTAGTTCGGCTTATTCGCGACCAGAAATATAATGACGAAATCGGCCTGCTCGGTATTCGTGGAACTGGGAATCATAATGATGATTTGTTAACGTATTCTTTTTAATGTAAAGTTCGGCAGGCAGGATATAATCCAGTTGCTAGAACGGTGTGCATAGTAGAACACAAGCAACAGTGTTTTATTAGGCGCTGAATGTTCTTTGCCTACCTTAGTGGGATAAGGAATTAGGAGATTGAGCAGCACTGGCATTCCTTACTCACTCACGGAAAAACAAGAGCACACAATATGATGTTATGTTACTGTGGTCTTCTTTAAGGAGGTGGCTACTACCGCCAGACGTGCGGCTCCATTTGTGACTATGATACTCAAGTGTGCCCTGCTAAATTTAAAGAGTCCAAAAGGGCTTTATTTTAAACTTGAAACCATACTTAGGTGTGGTTACTTGGTACAGAGATGCGTTGATAGAAATTCTAAAATACGTATTTGAATTTAAATATTGAAAAATGTGTGTTTTAGAAAATTATTTTTAAAGAAAGTTATAAGAAATTAAGCACTATTAATAAGTTATTACCTGATAAAAAGCAGAAGAGGACGCATTTTAAGGTGATCAGGTTTTTATTGATCAATTTCTTCATGTTGCCACCGCTTTACTTTCTTCCTGCTCAGTTCTACCTCAGTCAAGCATGTCGTGCCTGGAAATTGAAGAAAAATATTAAACTAATTATACATATACTTAATTATGGATATGTAAAGGTTCCCCATAAAAGGACACATTACTCTAGCTTCTTCTTCGTGTGAAAGGCGACAGTCAGTTTCTTAAAATTGAGAAACTAGGGAATTTAAGTGATAGTCATTTCCCCTTGCTTTTCATCATCAGCTCTTGTAAGGTTATTTTGGTGCTCTGTAGTTCCTTCCATCCCTAAGAGAGATTGGGTATATGGTTATACCAATGTTCGATCATATTAATGGTACGACCAGTAACATTTCTAAACTCATCCCGGTCATCTCATCTCACTCATAAAGGTTTAATGAGTATTAGAAATCCCACATAATCCTATGCGCATTTGTATTGCATGTGACATTTGTTCATATTTTTGAAGATTTCCCCCCTCGTAAAAAAAACAACATGTAATCATATTATAAAATAAAAGTCGCTGTCCGCCTCTGTCTGTTTCTCTGGTTACTTCTTCTAACTAAACTACCATCGATGTTAAACCACCCAATAGATTTTGAAACGGTTTTCACTAATTAAAAGAGCGATAAACGAGGAAGGTTGTGTATATATATAATCAGAAAAAAAGCATCTGCGTTAAGCCGGAGGCGGGTCGCTATTTAAAAAATAAACCGAGAGAAAGTCGTAATGTGGCTATCATATCACCGCCAAACATGAAAGAATGTTCGCATAGGCAGATGAAATTGTGTACAATTACTTATCCCACTAACAAGAGTTTGATTTGAACACTTGGCCCAAGAGTTAGCAGTAAATTATAGTATTGTAGTCTTGATGCAATAGCATTTGGTGGATCGGGGCCATGGCCATTTATTTACACGCCCACGTGCGACACTCATGTACTAAAATAGGTGTTACTGTGTTATACACATTACACATGCTACGACCATTCTATTCTATTATTGTGATGTCATATTGAATTACGAATCAAATGTTTTAAAATTTCGGCCAGTATCCACCAGAATATGGGTCAAAGCTTTCAAAATTCGAATGTTCATAAGAACAAAGAGAGAGAGGCGGATAGGGATTTTATTTTAAATTAAAATACGTATAAATAGATTCTAAGATCATTATCACAATTTGAAATGCAAACTAATTAGTTAGGCCTAAACTCATTGTTATTTAGTAATTAATTTAGCAATTATTTCCTCTGCCTAGTGCTAGAGTAAGAAAACATATTGGAGCAATAAACGTAAATCTATCGACATTCGTGACCTCATAATGTAATGTAACAAGTGCCCTTAGCTCATATCGATACTGTTATGGGCTGTTATAAATAGGCAAACGATCCATCAATAACGTATTACTTCCAACAATACATTTTCATATTAGTACATGATTTAATTAATATTTATATAGGTACTAATTGCCTTTGATCTTTCTAAAGCTGCTTAACATTAAAGTGTTTATTATAATCTTTATGCGATTGAAACGAGCCACAAGTTTTCACAAATATTAAATTTTTTGCAAAGATCGTCAGACAAGCCGATAGTCCACTAAATTTGATTGTGGGTGGCCACCGTCGCCTATAAAGACAAGCAACACAAGCAACACCACCATGCCAAGCACACATCTTGTTATTTCGGGTGATCTTCTGTGAATGGATAGTTTCTGTCGCCAGACGGGCTGCCCAAATGAGTGCGAAACGCACTGTGCCCTCCCACTACTTAGCACATTCAGATCGGAGCCATCTTTGAGATTCAAAGATGGCCATACCGGGAACCCGAATCGAACCCGGGACCCCTGAGACAGAGTTTTCAATAACAGACACCTAGGTTAGGGAACACCTAACTACTATTTAAGCCGGCTATTTACGGCAGTCCGCTTTGTAGTCGGGCGATTCATACAGGACTGTGATTGTTACTGCCGTGAATGGCCGTGAATATGTTCCCTACTCTAGGTGACTGTTGGTGAAAACAGTCCACTAGAATAGACCAATCGACCAAATAAAAACACAACTAAAATGAAATTGTTATGGTTCTTCATTAATTTAAAAGCTTTCCCCTTCGTCTGGCATGCAGGGCAGTGGGCGCAGGTCAATTTTAATTAAATGCCCAGACATTATTGAGTTCTTTTCTTGATAACTTCAATCAACTCTGTCCGCAATTCAAACTCATGCAACACGAATTGTGCTGAGGAACTGCCTAACCACTTAGACCGATATTTAGCCATTTTAAATACCTAACAATATTTACCTATACTTCTTAATCTATTATAATATGATTAAATATTACATGTTCATGAAGTTCTACTAAGATTTTTAATCTATCTATCTACATAAACAACACTATACAAATATTATAAAAAAGTCGCTGTCCGCTTCTTACTGTTTCTCCGCTAACTTCTTGTAAATCACCCAGCGGATTTTGATATGGTTTTCATCATTAAAAAGAGCGATAAACGAGGAAGGTTTGTGAATAAAATTGTATCCATGCAGAGCCAGGGGAGGGAGGGTCGCTAGTAAAATTTAAAAATAGAAAATAAATACCATAAGGGTTAATAACGTATAATGAAATATGAGTTTCTTATGTTGAGCGTGCTCAAAATAATAATATTTTAAGCAAACTCAATGAATTGACACTAAAATAAATGTATAGTCCAATCTTCGCGTGTGGTTTATTTTGAACATCAGTAACTGGTATGAAAAAAAAAACTGCGTGTTACATTTGTACGACTTCGTATCATCATTAATTACTTCGTTAATTGCCGTCATTATCCATTACAATAACAGTAAAATTATATTGCTTAATTTAACTGATATATATTACTAGCTGACCCGGCAAACGTTGTTTTGCCAAAAAATAAAAATAAAAATTTTGGGGTGGACCACCCTTAACATTTAGGGGTATGGAGAATAGATGTTGGCCGATTCTCAGACCTACCCGATAAGCACACAAAATTTTATCAAAATCGGTCCAGTCTTTTCGGAGAAGTTTGGCAACAAACACCGCGACACGAGAATTTTATATATTAGATTTTAATGGTAAAAAAATGTTGTAATGATAAAATAGACCTAACATCATCAATATCATCAATACTAATAATAAATCTGTAAGTGTAGGTATTGTATGTATGTATGTATGTATGTATGTTCCTCGTAACTCTTAAACGAATTAACTGATTTTCATGAAACTTGGTAGATAAACATTTAGACGT
Source organism: Synanthedon andrenaeformis (assembly GCA_936446665.2). Taxonomy (NCBI): domain Eukaryota; kingdom Metazoa; phylum Arthropoda; class Insecta; order Lepidoptera; family Sesiidae; genus Synanthedon; species Synanthedon andrenaeformis. Next base: position 13,087,776 of record OW387781.2, on the reverse strand, counting down.
ACAGGACACAGGATAGGCTACTCTTTTCTTTTTCAACGCGGAGGAAGTCGCGGGCGCCAGCTAGTTTAAAATAAAATTGTTTATTTTAAATGTTAGGTCTATTTTAATAGTTTTTATATTTTTTTAAAAGGTTATAATGTTAATAGGTATTGTACCGTACAGGTATTTTTTTTCCAATTTAAATAAATAATAGTTCAACAGTAATATTTAGAAGACTTTCTTATAATATGCAAAACTTAGTTCGTTTCCAGACTAGGAACTACATATACTTATACCAACTCTGTATTATTCGTAGGTAAAAAGCTTTGTGCCTGATAAAGAAAACCTTTGCAATTTTTCAGGCTCACTAATGGCGGCGTGTTTTGTTTTCTTTCTCCGAGGCCCATGTACAATTTCCGTGGACCCATTTAGCCCACCCTGGCGATGACGCAAACGTACCGTTTTAATGGGAGCGACGCGATTCAACATTAAAACCGGTAAACATAAACCAACTTACTATAAATGACATCACATCAATATTATATCGGAATATTCACATGCTTCCTGCGATTTTTTCTAGGCTACTGTTGCCACCGACCGTCAGCCTGTCTGATGGCCTAATACATTTAAAAAAAAATAGAAAATAAAATAAATAAATTTTATTTAAAAAAAATAAATGGAGACATTTACAAAAACAGTCCAAAAAAAGATTGTATTGTGGCATTATTTAGCTCAATGTTCGTTTCAATGAAATGTAAAAACAAATTAGATCATAGCTATTTTCTTGCGAGTCGAACATTAATTTATCAAGCGTAAAAATGATAATAAAGCTTGGTTGATATGATAATAATAATGCTTGGTTACGCAACAAGGCTAATTTTGGGTCGGCACGATAATTTCAAACTGTTTAGTTTTCTTTGCCGACAACTGATGCTTTGTAGGGGTGTAACGTCACCCACTGTATCTGGGTTACGATCGTGTAAACAAAAACGTAATTATCCCAGACTTTCACATGATACGACTACTATACTATATTGCAGTGTGGCAAACCGCCAGTATAACAGGGGAGCAGGTCCGTTTCTTTCTATATAGTTTTGTCTGTCTAACTATACATATCTATAAATATAATAAAATCGTTAACGAGCCTGGCTGTACATTAAATATTTTTTTCAAAAAACAACTTGTATTACCGAGATCAAAGAAATGTTTTTAAAATTTTCGTCTATTTTGACGAAAAGAAGACCACTCATAAAATATTTTATCCTTTTTGGATTTAGAAGTTACAAATCATGGGCGCCGGCAGCAGGGCCCAGTGCACTCCCTTGTACCCCCCCTGTCAGGAAAGAACATACAGAGAAAAAAAAAATTTTTTTTTAATGAATTTATTGTTTGAATAAAAACTGAAGGCGTCAAGGACTACAGAGCCTGAGTATGTTTACTTCAAAAATTCAATTAAAATTCAAAAATTTGACATTACGTTTATCTACATTATATACCTACATGTATAATTCTATATTTTATATTAGTTAATAGTATAATGTGTATGCAGATGCACCTCCCTGACAGTAACCTGGCGGCGCCCATTCTGACAATTGTCGTAAATTAAACATGAATAAGTAAGGTCCCAATTTATTAATAATATTGAACTAAAAAAACTGGTTGCTACACATGCAAGCCATAATTACGTAAAGTAAAAGTAATAATAGATCGCCCATTTTTTATTGCGTGTCTAGATGTTTTTTTGACGAAATGTTAAGCGAGCATATTAGGCACGTTGAGTCGCGAACTCATCTATTAAACTATTTTTATATGATATCACAATCGTTGTTAAAAGACCAATTTTACATAGATATATAGAATACATATATACATATAAGCCTATTTATAAGTGATTAGGTATTTTATTCGAATTTTGTCTCGTCGCTCAAAGTATTAAGAGCTAAATTGGCGTGTCTGTGTAAAAGTTCATGTTATACTTGTGATAATATAGTGACCAAAAAGCGTAACGAAAGAGTCACGAGACGGACTTTGTTACTTTGTTTGACATATATTAATGTACCTAAACTGCAAAATAAGTAGGGACGAATAAATAAGTTGTAATAGGTTAATAGGTGGATAGATCCACTTCCCGGTACCGTTGCCTCTAACACAAGCAAGGCCACAGGTTCTGCAAATGTGCTGGCGACATTATATTATAGGGAAATTATTATAGAGAAATGGCCTTTGGCTTCCCTTACTCACTCATCTAAATACAATAGTTAGCACATAATATATTATTATTTCACGGTGGTCTTCTGTAAGTACCCAAATGACTGTGAATCGCAGTGTGGTCACTACTTTCCAGATCCAGATCCGGACACAGTCTTATTACCTACTAAATACTACATTTGTGTAAGTAATACACACATAATTATGTAAGTTTTTAATTTGTCTGCCAATACAAAATAAAAGAGAGGTTTCTCCGTTGTGAAGTTGTAAAAGTACAAGATTCCAACAATTTATATAGGGAAATATTAAAGATTTCGTAAAAACTATGTCAACAAGTTCCACAAACGTTACAATAAATAAGTAATGGTTAAGTTTTGACTTCATAAACACATCGATGGTATGTCATCACTTTCTAACCAATTGAAGCCGTTTCAAGGTCATGTTACGGATAATTACTGGGGCATCTCGAAAGTAGATTACATCACGGTTGAAACGACGTTTTTGTTTTTATTTATTTTCACAGAGCGTATGCGTGTCAGTGAGCGAATCGATAAACAGGCGGTGGAAACTGGAGCAGTCAGTCGATACAACTTGGAAATCGTGCGATATACTTTACAACACCAAAGAAAACTCACTCCGATGGTGATTTGTTTGCGTTAGCGACATTTTGTGGTGATTGATATCTACTGGGTATGTTCTGTTTTTAGAACAAAAAATATTACTTATAACTTATTGTTTTATTAAAGCTGATAAAGAATCTTATGTCGGACTAATAATGCGAAAGTTCGTGTTCGTGTGGATGAACAATACGGATAATACGGAATGTGTGGATGTTTCTTACTCTTTACAGTAATATAGTTAGCTAGCTCTCGCTTACAACTTCTGGATGTAACAGTATTTTTTCTGGATATATCCTATGCCCATGTCCTGTACCTCTGATAACATGTATTAAAAATTTCATGATGTTCAGTGGAATACTAAGAGCGCTGAAGACAAGCTGAAGCTTAACAAACAAACTCACTAATAAGGGAGAATGCTAAGTAGTTCATAAAAGTTAAATTTTGTAAGGTTAGATGTATGGATGTTTGTTACTCTTTTACGCGAAAACTACTGAACGGATTTTGATAAAAACTCATAGTAATACAATCTATACTTAGGTACTAATATTATATAGAGAAAAGATTTGTATTTTTGTTTGTAATGAATAAACTCAAACAAAAACTATTCAATATATGTACAAAAGTTTCAAAAAAATATATGTACAAAATAACAAGTCTCTCCTCAATCAATACCTATTTGTGAGTTCATCGAGTGCGATTAAGTTATTTTAATTTTTACGTTAAGGCGTCAGACAGACTGAAGGTCTACTTGATGGTAGGTATCTATACCGTTGCCTATAACAGAAGTATAAGCAACAAATAGAGAAATGGACTCTCTGGCATTCCTTACTCACTCACCGATACACAACTGCAGCACAACACGGTGGTCTTTTGTAAGAGGGTTACTGCCGATGCCGCCAGACTGGCTGCCCAAATGACTGCAGTGTGCCTACATAGTAAATAAGGTTAATCTATATTTATTGCTGAGAAGCACATATTAGCTAATTTGAAGTCACATTTCTTTCTATTTAATATCTGAGTCTTGTGTTGAACGTTTTGTTTGAAGACATGCTTGGTTGTTAAAAAACTCGGTAAAAGTTTGACTCTTCTTGCAGACAAGCAATTTGTTGTCAAATAATGGTTGTAGATAATGTATAAATAGGTGTATGACAATGTATCGGAAAGTGCTTTGACCGTAGGGACAAATAAGAACAGGTTTATGAAGACCAAGTGACCCTGAAGACAGTTTAGTTTGCGAGGAGTGCTGCGATGTCGTCACCGCTAAAGTCGGCGACGCGACCGGCGACGAAGGCCTGTCGCCGACCCGTTTAGCAGATATCAACATTAACTCAATCAAGTATGATGATGTAAACAGCTATAAAGACACGTTCATTACACAAAAGATCCTTTTTCAACAAATTTTATTAGTACTGGTATTTATAAAACTATATCAGTAACTACTAATAAACAAACAAAACACCACCTTATTGCGAGGTGAATTTAGTTTATTGTATAAAACTGTTTTAATGATATCAGTCTAGAGATCTTACAATAATTAAAAAGGCAAAAAATTGTGTTATTTAATAAGGTAAACTTTTCATAATATTAATTTATTTAGTCTTGAGAATAAAATTATATTTAATTTTATTTTTTTCTTGAAACTTACAGTCCCAGTTTGTTTGAGTATATGTCTAAAACAATAAGAATTAAATACTTAGTTAGTCATTAGTGCGAATTTAAATTCAAGTCACACGAATTTACGTCTGTGCTGCTTACTCACTCAACGAAACACAACAGCACACATGTTGTTATTTTTCGGTGGTCTTCTCTGGGTAAGACGGTGGTTACTGTCGCCCACCTGCCGCCAGACGGACTGCCCAAGTAACTGCGAAACACAGTGTGCCCTACTGCCACTAAAAATACAATAATAATATCATGCAACGTCATACTTGCGATTAACGTATGCAGATTATGTTAAAGTCAGTTTGGTCGTCGATGAACCATGAACTACCTAACACTGTTTGAAATGCAAATCAGGAGTTAGTACGTAACTCATTCATCAAACATTAATGAATCAATTACAAAATTCGAATAGCTTATCTACACTTACGCTCAGATTATTATATAGAATACAATACAGCAATTAGTCATAATTGAAAACGCATTTGCATATAGGTACAATGTACTCAAGTAGGTACAATATTATGACACAGTATAATGTCGCAGGCCAACCGCATGGTGGACCCAACTGCTGTATGACTGACCCGGGTAAATGCGGGTAACGCATTAAATGTTTTTTTCTTACGCCAACCATGTACATTATGTAAGATTAAATAAGCGTCTTTTTTAAACGTGGTTTCGTCAGTCCATAAAATTTTATTGAAAATTGCGGATTTTTGCGATTTTTCGCCAGCACTTCTACAAAAACCGATTGTTTATGACTGCGGAACGGAATTTAGTGTGATTTGCCCTTGTCAATTTCCAATTTTTACCTTTTGCTTAACTAACTACAGGTAGGTATATCATCGGTCTATCTTTTGTATATGTGTAGGTTATCCAGTAGATAGATGGAAGAAACTTTTCTTTTTCTAACGCAATAACATATGTTGAGAAATTACAAAGAAAATAAAAATAACATGAATTTGAACTGGATCAGTAATCAGACAGCATTATCTGGGTATTTCAGTATAATTAACTCGCTCAACATTTAAAAATAGACAATGCTGCCTTTAAAATCTTTGCCCACTAAATAATTAATCTCGTAATAGTAACTAATTTAATATCAAAGGTTTTTTCAGTACGTTCAATAAAAGCAATATTTTTAATTATCCTGTGACATATGTATAGTAGATGTTGATTAAAAATTTATTTATTTTTATCAATCCTTACATTAGTCACGGTTCTGCGATTCGTTGTTTAACTTTTGAAGCTATTCATATAGTCATTCATATTCATATAGCTTTTGAAGCTATTCATATTCATATAGTCGACCTTATGATACCTAGTATCATAAGGTATCATAAGGTAGCCTCCATGCTTTGTAGGAATGGAACAAAGATTTCTATTACCTAAAGTAAACATTCTCTCTTTGTGAGCTCGCAGACTTTAGTGACAGTGAAGGACTTACAAGCTAACATGTCATTCAAGAATCGAAAGACAAAGAAAGGACATGGTTCTTTAACACAGATAGAACTTATCTTATATGCATACGTACTTAGTAGGTAATTATTACCAAAATCGTATATACCTACATCAATTATGTTATGTATTAAACAATACGTAACTTCGAAGTACGTTAGGGTTTGGAACTTCCCTACCGGCGTCTGTATTTCCGAGTTCATATAACTCAAATCTTCAAAGTTTGAGTGAAAAGGCATCTTCTGGGCGAGATCGCTACATCATAGGCCTCATCCTTGCTACAAAGGCTGTTATTGGCCAAGAGCAAACCCATCTCGAATAAGCCTAATAATAACTAATAACTAATAAGTAGTGGCAAAAGCACAGTGCGTTTCACAACTATAAATCAGGCAGCCAGTCTGGCGGCAGTAACCACCCCCTTATAGAAAACCACCGCGAATAACATTGCTTGTTGAGTGAGTAAGGGATGCCAAAACTCATTTACCTTATCACTGCCTAACCCTTAATCCTACTAAAGTCGGCCAGCACCGCACTTACAACGGTAGCCATCAGCCTAGCTGCCAACGTTTATTACAAAAATATATGTCAAATGACTTTCTCTGTACGAGTATGAAACCTTTTGCTCTTCCACTATTATGGCTTGGATGATATTACATGGTCACTATGGCAGCGTGCCGGTTTTATGCGCAAACCAAAACGAGAGTAGAAATGGGTGCGTCTTGTAGCGATAAGAGAGTGCTTATATTCCGTCACGGCTTGGCCAACTAGGCCATTAACCATATGTAATAAACATTGTTCATTTATTCTTCATCGTAGGTATTTAATACTATAGGATTACTAGATAACATATTGATTATAAACTACATTGGTTACCCCGGAATTGGCCCCAATTATTGTATTAACATTAAGCCTAATTGCGAAAACAAAAAAATTATGTAGCTAAAAACTATAGAGCGTAAAAAGAGGCTAGATATTAATTCGCATTATGATTATTTGACTGAGGGAGCTTTTTGGGACTGGTCGCTAATTATTTTTTTATTTCATATTTTTATGGCAAAATATTGCAACTATGAGATATTTGCTAACTCTTTCTTATAGAATAGCATTCCGAATTGTCTATTTTAAGAGGCTGCAATTCAGGTCTTTGCAATAAATAAAAATAAAATACTTCATTTGTGCCAAGATTTTTAAAATGACATTAGTTACACAGTAATAATTTGTAGACAAACATATCAAGTCTGAATATTTAACAGAATAATTTAGTTTCTTTATTCGATAAACTAACAACAATAGTTCCATCTGAATTTAAGGATCACGTAGTTGCTTCATGGTCAGAAAGTAATAGCATAGCAACTTTAAGAGCTTCCTCAATTACGTTTTTGCTCTACTAACCTTTAGGTAACAATAAAATTGAATCAATAGACAAGTTCGAGCAATAAAATACTGCGTAATTTGCCGATCTTTATAATGACAATAAAGATTGATTAAAATATATTGATGTTTATTGCGATATTTTTTTATAGAAAGAAACAACATTATTAGTGACTGGGGCCATTGGGGCACAGACATATTTGTCCAATAACTACTTTTTTTTCTTCTCCCGACAACCTATACAAGTGTTCATAGGTACCTTACCTAAGGTAGCATTCAATGTGTTATCTGCTTTACCGACATTCATTCTCACAAAAAAATTGCGTACGTACATACATATTAGTCGAAGAAATAGGATTTCTCCAAAATTATATACTCGTACATTGTTTAAGCTCTTTGTATTGATGAAAACCCTTAGTATTAGGTTTAGAAGAAGTCAGCGGAGAAACAGACAGAGGCGGACAGCGATTAAATTTTATAATATGTAATTTTATATAGAAGATATATATTTTAGTTTACGTTTATTGTTTAGTAAAATAAAAATATCAAAAATTTAATATTCACTTTGCACATAAATACGTATTGTATATATACAGCACAACCAAATATATTTACAATACGAATGGCGGACAGCAAGTTAGTGATATGAAGAATTTATTGCGTCCAATCCCGACCACAATGGTCGCTTTCACAACAAACAAGACGATATTGTAACAGGGCAAGATCATGGATGTAATGTTACTGCATATATAGGTACTATTCAACATGACCGCCTCGGCTCCTACGCGAACGCCTTGATTGACAAACAATAAACCATTTTGGAAAAATATTATATCGGGATATACTTAGTGCTAAGTGCAAATGAGGTACCGCCTTCATTTGTATAATAGATACATACATTATCTATCTATATCTATACAACTATGTATATCTAAACATGATCCTCCCAACGGATTTTGATACAGTTTTCACTAATGGAATTCAGACATAAACGAGGAAGATTTGTGTGGGTACTTGTACATGCAATGCAGAAAAAATTTGCAAAAACATGGCAAAAACTCATCCCCGTAGAGGTATTCAATCTGAACAATTTCTAAAAAAAATTACACTGAAGATTGTCTGAAAGTTTCATCAAAATCGGTTCAGCTGTTTTGGAGTAGGTATATAGGAGAAATACATCCACACATCGCGCATTTTATATATTAATAATTTGCTAAAAAAGGAGGCTTCAATCAATCAAAGTACTGTTAAACCATATTATACCGCGTCGAAGCTTGGCCAAGTTCAGCTAATTTAATATAAATTCTTAATTTAGATTGGTAAATGTTAATACTCGTAATGAATACTTAATAATACTTACAGTCGTAACTTCGTAATGTAACAAAACAACCTTGGAAAGATCAATGAACTCCCCTTTATTTCATTAAAGTAAAATGATGTATTAAAACATGTGCACATGTCCGCTGTCCGTTCCCAGACGCGAAATTTTATTGGTGCCTCAACGGAAGTCGTGTTGCCGTTACTTATATCGTTTATTGAAACAAATAGAATAGATACGTTAATCTTAAAAAATAACAAATTTCATATTTGCTTGTTTGATGCCTATTTAAGTATGTGTGATATTTAAACAATATGTCACAATTATTATTTATAGTCCAATAAAATTATAGAGCTATTATTTATATGAAGGTTACGGAAATTCTCTGGATATCTACTATCTATAACTAATATTATAAAGCTGAAGAGTTTGTTTGTTAATTCGCTAATTTCAGGAACTACTGGTTCGAATTGAAAAATTCTTTTTGTGTTGGATAGTCCATTTATCGAGGAAGGCTTGAAGTGATTCGAAATATTTACCACATTAACTAAAGATCACATTTTATACTAACTAAGTAAAGGGAAAAGGAAAAAAAACTTTTTTGATGAGCCCATTGGTCGTCAAGTTTAAGTTAGGGGTAGTAGGGGTAGTTAAGGGATCTGTCCCTTAATGCTCGCTCTCAGGGATTACAGGGGCCCTAGCCAAGATGAAAACGCAGTGCTTTCTACAGTCGTAAACGCTACGCTACACTGGGACAAAGCTTTGTGATTGGTCAAAATTTTATGTGGGCGTTACAACAACCAATCACCGGGCTTTATTTTGTTCGCTTCGTAAAGTTCGCTAGGGAGCGTTTTCTTTAATGTACATCTTGGCTAGGCCCCCTGGTTCGTGTTGTGTTTCCTTGAGTGAGTAAGGGACGCCAGAATACATTTCCCTAACGGCCATGTCGACAGCGCACTTGATACACCTGTGGCGTTATTGCGTTTTTGGCGACGGTAGCCACCTACCATAAAGTGGATCTTCACTAAAAAAAACACAACAGATTTTGATACGATTATGACTAATGGACTAAGAGCGATAAAGGAAGATTTGTGTATAAAACTTGGAATATAGGAAAAAAGTCTATATTTTAAAAAATAATTCAAAACGTATGAAACATCCCAAAATTGAGCGGATTTATCTAATATCTAAAATACTCTGAAATTTAAGTATGTAGGATGTATTTTGCTATTTCTATAAATAACTATATATTTTGAAAACATGGACTACTGAATTCATTAATAAAAGCTATTGCTTTTATTTAGTTTTACTACCTACTAAGTCATTTTTTTGTTAATTCAAATGAAATAATAACACGGTGTAACAAAAATATGAACACGTATGTGTCTTGGAAGTGTTGGAATCGAATTGCAAATTCTCGGTATGCAATTCAGCGAAACACGCGAAATATTGCCCGAGCTATACCTATAGACTTTATTGATGTGACTTCAGTACATATCTTTTGACCGGAGCAGTTGGTATTTTATGGCGAAGGTTTTTTTACAAACCAGTTATTATAGCACATATGGCTACGAATTTTATGTGTGAGGACTGGAGTGGAACACCATTTGCATAATTGGAGGTCGGCAACGACAACCGACCGGTTCACCGAAGTATGTATAAAGAGTGACGTCATCGATGACATCAGACGCGACAGCTAAATTTATAAAACTTTTTTTAGACTTTCAGTGGTAATGTAGGTATGTATTTACAATTAATTATATTAATTTATACTTAACGGATTGACTCATAGTTTTGTACAAGTACCTTACCTACGTAGGATTGAATTATGACTGTTATTGTGTAGAATCATATTATATTCAAACTATTATTATTTATAGCATTATTATATATTATTATTATTGTTATCACCTGCCCCCGGCGTCGGATTTTTTAAAAAAATTTCTTTCCTTCGTTGGACTTCCACAAATAATTGAAAAAAAAAATAGCAGAATTGGTCAAGCCGTTCTCGAGTTTTCTAATTATTTCAAATTCAAATAAAGGTTATAGGTATTTAAGGTTTGCTTCAACTATGTATCCATTTCGACATAATGCAATAAGTTTATTAATAGGTCTGTAAGTATTTAATGATATCGTATTATAATAATGGTATATAATACAAATAAATACTTAATTATTTATACTTACCTACCTAGGTATAAAACTTATCGTCTTTTCTTTACTATCATAAAGGCATATAACTAAGTATCTACCTATAACGTAGGGTTTACCCCTATATGCAGTATTATCACGTATTACCACAGCTATTACTCAGTAAAATTAATTAAAGTTGGTTAAAAAAACATGCAATTCAGAACTGAAGGGGTTGCAGGTATAATCAGTAGGATGAAAACAATGGGTTGGGTGCGACCACGAAAAACGAATGGTTTTATTTAATAACTAAACTGTCAAGCCGTCCAAGTGCGGTGGTGTATAAGTCCAGGAATTAGGTCGGCGCACCCAGATTTTAGTCGCTACGGCGGTCACATGTCCAGCCCATCCCTCCCCTAATATACTTTACACTTGAAATATTTCGTAAGCACAAACATAACCATAAAAGTACCATTTCACCAAAAATGTATTAGTATTACGGCCTCAGAATATAAAAGCAGAATGCACGTTTAGGTAATGATAGATTAATTTGCATGTTGTAAACTGTTTAAAAACAGGATGCCTTAAGAACAAATTTAAGTGTCTAAAATCATTGGTTCCCAAAGTGGTCAGGAGGAACTCAGCCGCAACGCAAATTTTCATAGATCTAATTTTCACATTTTTTTCGAGTTTTAGGAATATGGTAGAAATGTAGCTGCAGGGGGTCCACCGGAACCAGCTAAATTTTGAAAGTGGTCTATGAGAAAAAAAGTCTGGGAACCTCTGGTCTAAATTAATAGTATATTTTCTAAAGACTACTTAATCATCACTATCGCCATGACACGAATGAGCAAGTCAAAGATTATCTTTCTAAAACTGACAATTAGTATATAAATTCTTACATCAGATCCCACTAAGAATTATAGTTACTCTTAGCCTGCCATTAAGATGTTATATTTTTTTACATATCAATGAATTTAATGTCAGTATCTCAGTATTAATTTGTGGACTTAAAATATGTTGATAAAACTGAGTTCGTTCGGATAGTGATTAATATATCTTCCGATTATATTGTAGGAGTCAATTGTAATAGATTTACAACATCGCATTTTTTAAAATGCCGTAAGAAATCCAAAATAGAGTTTGCAATGTTGGATAGATGAACATCCAGAAATAAATAATAAAATAATCCGTGAAGAACTTTCATGTTGTAGGTAAAACGAAGTTAAAATTGTCATTTAGCCCCTTTTCGCACTTGCGGGCAGCGGAGCGGAATCCCGCGAGAAATTCCGCAGTGATCATTGTATTGTATGAAAACACGTTGTTATATCGCACTTGCGAGCGGCGAGGCGGATCGCGCGCGGGTGAAATAAGTCCGCGGGTGGCACGCGGGAAATCGCCGCCCGCGCTGTCAGTTCGCACTTGCGATTCGAACCCGCCAGGACGGCGGCCAATTCAACGACATCCATTTTCGTAGTGGAAATCCGAGTAGCGGATTCCCGCTGGTTCTGCGGGTGACAGGCGGATACAAGTCGCGGAATTCCGCGGCGGAAATCCGCTGAACTAGCGGTTACTCACGCAGCGGATTCCCGCTCCGCCACCCGCAAGTGCGTTAAGGCCCTTATTGTATGTGCCTTAGTAAAATTAACTATTATTATGTAGTTTGTCCATTCTGTTTTATTGATCTATGGTTTGTGCCATGAAGGACGATGTCTGCTGTAGAGCATTACACGCGCTGTTTTGTTATGTATTCCGGTTGAGCCCTAAAACTTAGTCGGCCGCTTAAGTCCACTGAAACCTTCGTTGATGCGTGACTAAAGTAATATTCCCATGTCACGAATTGAACACTACAAGTTTCATCAATGTTCTTATTAAATACCTACTATAAATTTTGTAAATATTGTACCCGATGATAGTGTTTGTATAATTATTGAAAAATATATTTATAAAAATCCTTCACGTTTATAAGGTTTTTGAATATTTTTTCATCACACCATGGCATGCAGATCGTTTTATATTCCTGAGAAGAGTTTCGGCTAAATAAAATAAATTAAATTTGAATAGTTTAAAAGTTTTCACTAAATGATGAATAATTCAATCACTGAACTGAAGCTTTGTTTTTTTTGTTTTGTTAAATAAATAAAGTGATCCAACTATTGATATTTTAACGGTAATTAAATATAAATAAGCAGTATAATTTGAATTGTTTGAAATGTAAGTTAGTTGGCTTAATTTTTTATATTTTATGTAGAACTACATAAAATGTAACTTTGTTTTATATAGATACGTATACAATCACAAAATAAAATCAATGTAAATAAAAGTAACAAAAATAAGCAGCGATGTAATTAAATTAACTGTTTATATTATTACTTACCAAAGACAGATTAAATAATTATTTAGTGGAAAATATATTTTCATTCACTTTTTCACAGAAACATTAATTAATAACACAACACACAATCACGAAATATTAATTCCCTTTCACAAAAACTACGTCTACTACATGAAGTTTGCCGGTAAAACTAAAGTTCGCGCCTCGCTCGTTCGCCCGTCCCTTCCCGTCCCGCTCGGTCGATTTCGTTCCGTCCCGATTTCAGACGGCGTCTTGCGGCGTCCCACCAACCGCCAACATTTTGTTATGACATCACACTATACTATTACATTTATATCAAAATAAATTATTATTATTTGTAAAAAGTAACTTTGGATTTCAATGTGGATTACATCAATATTTAAAACAAATAAATAAACAAATACTATTCACGAAGTGTTTTTTGCATTCTAATGTTATGTAATGAATTTATTTTTGACAGATTTGTCTGGCTTGGCTCTGTGCTGTGCTCTTTCAGTGTTCTGTGGTCCTGATTGTCATTTCAGATACGTCAACTCTATCTGAATTAATTATTCTACTCTACTACGAATGAACTTAAATGTCAACGAAATTATCCGCAGTTATTAAAAATAAAAATAAATATTTTTAATCTAAACTTTCCCTAGTTTACAATTTTTTCTTATATAATTCATAGTTTCTATAATCGCAAGAATATTTTAAAGAAATCTGATAATTCTGCAACATATGTTTTTTTTTTTGAAAACTACATTAAATTTTAAAAATTGTAATTTCTCGGCGTGAAATATATTGGTGTGTTTTTCAAAGTAGTGAAAATAAATCGCGGAATTAATGTATTATGGCCCCGGCTAACAACGATCGGCATTCCGCTGGTGCATCAGGACATACGGGTACTATACCGAAATCGAAAGTGAGAAACAACTGCAATGTACCAAAAGAAGTAGTCACCCCAACAAGAAGGGATATGGCATCGAATTTAGTTACAGTAAGCCAAAGACTTGATTTCTGCAATTAACTTGAGTAATTAAGTTAAGCATTTCTATGTTTCTAGAAAAAGTAGGAATATAAATAGAGCAACAGTATGGTTCTTAAACAATTTACAATTTAGTGCAGTTTGTAATCTGACGTTACATGTTATTTTATTTATTTTATTTTTACGAATAATGGGGGTAAGTAGATGATATATTTAGGATACAATTTTATTAAAATATTGGTCCCTTATGGCTCCAATGTAAGTTTACTAATAAGTTCTGTTAAAACATACATGTCTATGTAATTAGTTTCAAATTAGTCTTAAATAATAGTCTTAAATTAGTCTTAATAAGCAAATTATCACGTAGAACATTATTATAATTATCACAATTTGATGATCAAAGCAAACTGCACCTTCAAAAACCCTAAAAGCCCAGTACATATATAGCTGTAATCTATATTTATATGTATTACATATAGTTACGCATATTATGATAAATTTTCTGTAGTATTTTTAAGTGAGCACACACAGCTATAAAAATATACTTTTACTATGTCATTCCCTTCACTGAAGTTTGTGAATACAGTGAAAATCGGTTATAGAGACCTTCAAGGGACCACAAAAATTGGTTTTAATAAATAGATAGTTATTGTAAGCAATATTAATTCGCTATAGGGATTCAGCAGGGACCTTGCCATTTAGTGGCAAAATATATAATAATATACTGTGTGGTACATTGCCATAATATATTTTTATATTAGGCTCTGCTGGGCTTAATAGTATTTTTAACAAATTTAAAATAACACTGATGTACATTAATATAAAATCAACACACTTCCAATTTTTTATTTTCTATTCTTTGTTCTTTAGTTTTCTTCTACTACAAAATATATTTTATGAAACTCAGTCATTTTAATTATAATATGTGCTATTTTTGTAGTATGTTTGACTTTTCAGATCTAAAAAAATCATATATTAGTCAAATTACATAGAAACATTAAACGGGTCTTTTGATGTTTGTACAGACATTGAAAATTCAAACTGAAAACAAAATATTTAGTTACTTTAATTAAAATAGAAGTCTACCTGCATCAGTTAATCATACTGTTAAAACTGTTAAGTTACTGTTAAAGAGTTTTTAGATTTTTTTTTATGTTAAAAGCCATTAGACAGCCTGACAGTGACAATCCACTTGATTGGTAGGTGGCTACGGTTGTCCTATTACACAATCTGCAAGTGCATTGTGGACCATAGTATGATTAAGGATAAGGATTTGGCATCCCTTATTCACTCACTGAAATATAACAGCACACATGCTGTAATTTCACAATAGTCTTCTGTAAGGTTCAGTTTCTTTGTTTCTGTAGTTTCAGAAATTAACATCCTTAATAAAAACAATATCTAACAAAATAATATCTGTTTATAATATTATTACTATAGATTATTACAATCACTTAAAAAATGTATTGAAGGTTTTTTTTAAAAAAAAAATAACAAATTGTACAATATTTGTGTATATATTTTTGTATTTGTGAGAAACTATAATACATATTGATGTAATCTGATTGCAAATTTTATTCAAACTGAAGTTGATTCAAACGACAATGTAACAGATTTTATTTTTAGATGTTTAGGAGCAAGCATTGGATCAGAGCCAAGATGTTGTAGTCTGCATGGATATTTCTCATTAAGCACACATTTCTTATAATTAGAATTAGATTTTCAATTGGTGTCAGAAGTAAATAGTCTCAGCCCATATGGGTGGTTGCTTTTCCAAATTGTATCACAAGAAGGTGTGTGTGTGACAGTGTGTGTACAAAGGATGCTAGGAGAATTGCTGTGTTCGAATTTCTATTTAACGTGATTGGCTTTAAATATAAATTTGACTGTCAACCGTGGTAATAAATAAGTGTGCAATTTTTTAGACCTCTTTAGATTGGGTGCCAGTGTCGGAATATAATACGAGGACAAGTTACAATCAATCAAGGAAACCAACTAACACATCAGACCATGAACTGGCCGATTTGGGTATGTTTCATTACACTTCTATAACTAGGTCTTAAACCATATTTCAAGCTTTACCATTATAGAAATCACTTTTTTTTTTAATGTAATGGCCAGCAGATGGTCTACTTAATTATAGGTGGCTACATTCGCCGATTAATTAGTGCAAGCAAGCTGCCAAACTAATTTGGATAAAAGATAATAGATTACGAGTGTAATCTATTATCTTTTATATGACATCACACATGCTGTAACTTCACAGTTGGTCTTTAGTAAGAGGAAAATTACTGCAGCCAGATTTGCCATTGTTATGAGTCACGCTGTATTTGTGACTGTACCATTCACTAATATTATAGACACGATTTAATTTTTTTGTATGTTTGTCTGTAACTAATGGATAAACTACAAAAATTACTTTTTTAAAACATTAAAAAAACTTTTTGAAAGTTTAGCGAGAAGTATCAGGAATTCGTCTAGTTTAACCTAAAATGAATATCTCACTTTTAAACTCACACGGTTTCACATATTACAGACAACTCAGGATCGTTTGAAAGTGGATTCGGAAGGTTCGTACCAGTGAGACCGCAGCCCCGAGCACTGCCTCTTAACGTGCAGAACCGCGATATCACTGACCACGCCGACGACGGAACCACTGCTTCTAATTCCTCAACAACACTGCATCCCTACGGGCATCAGATGCAAAATGGTAACAATATCTTTAGTGTGTACTATTAACGTTGGGAAATCCTCTGGGTCACGGGGACTTTATGACACCACTTCGGTGCCCCGGCCACATCTTTAGTGTGTACCATGGAGTTCATGTGCAATAAATTTTACTTGTTATTGTAATTCAACAACTAAAAGTAAAGAAGACAGTTTAAGAAATCTAAATATAAACAAGTAAAGATAAAATAATAGTTTAATTCTTATTTCTCATTTGTTTGTGAACCGGATTTTCTTGTTTTACTAGTTGTTGCACGCGAGTTCGTCCACGTAACTTTATAAAATATAGCCTGTGTTTTACTCGATGATAATGTAACTTTCTATAGGTGAAAGAATTTTTGAAATTGGTCCAATAGTTTTTCAGTTTATTCATTGCAAACAAAAATACAAATCTTTTACCTTTATAATATTATCCCTTTATAACTTTATAGATTAATTTATTGACAAGCTTTAGTTTTATTAATTAAAAAACAGTTTTCTAATTTTAGTTATTTTTATTATTATTTGAAAAGAATAAATAAGATTGTGTCAAAAGAAAGTGATATTTATTCAGGTGAACTATTGTCACTTATTAACAACTGTTTTTTTATGAGAAAGTAGAATTGCTTGACAAAAATATGTGAGCAATAAAGGTTATATGAATGTTTTAACACTCAAGAAGAAGGGGCTCGGACGAAGTAGTTGGCAAAAGCTATTAATAAATAAATGATTAATGTAGGTTTAATATTTGTACAGGATTAATACCCCACTCCAACCATGCAGCAGCGGCTGTGATGATTGTGAATCCAACAACCCCAAATGCCATAGGTGGAAATATATCGCAACCTTTTAACGTGAGTTTTGCTTTTTTGTTATTAAATGTTTACAGATGTCATAAACAGAAAAAAAAAAACAAGTTTCGCTTGTGGCTTGTCACATATTAAGGTATGGTGGTAGACAGTCCGATGGTATGTGGCTGCCATCAAAATGCCTATAGATAAATGGATACGAGGAGTCTCGCTTTAATTAGTCAGTTTGATTCAATTGTCGTGTTTTCATTACCAACATAGTCTGTTATGGTTGTTGTATTGTAAATCGAATTTTTCAATGACTACTATTTGTTACTAAGCATTGAATTTCTTTTACACAAAACAGTTAATTATATTTAAAATATATTTTTTGTAATTTGATAGACATAAATATCTATTTGTTTGTTTGTTATTGTACCTAATTAAGTATATATTAGTTGTAAAATTATTCAAAAGATAAATGAAAAATTGCAGGCACCGAATCAGAACAGGAACAATCTGACAAGGAACCTGAATCCAGCTCGAAACAATTTGGACGGAGCGAGTGCCAGTAATAATAATTCGAATGGTCAGAGTTTGAGCGGAAGGACAGCCACGAAAACTGTCAACTTGATGAACAACATGTTTGATCCAGGACAAGGGAGTTTGAACAACATTAATGATAACAGTCATGTGAGTTTTTTTTTTTAATTTTTTACTTAAACTTTTGTAACAGAATAAAGATTTTTCAATGGATCATCATCAATTTTTTCATACATGTCGTCAGGAAACAGAAATCTAGAAAATAATACTGTTCCCGAAGGGTCATCTAAAAAAAAACAATTCAACGCCTGATAAAAATATATTATTAAAGATTGAATCATATTTGCTTGAGGAATTCACCGGCTAAAACCGAATTCCTATGGAAAGTATTATACTTAAAACATATTAATTTAATATTGAGTTCGATAAAAAATTGTCTTATTTTTAATCTCCTGAACTGAAGTAGACAAATATAAGTAATGCTTATTTTAAACCATACATGGTTTAAAAATCGGCACATTTCAGGAAGTGCAGTTTCTAATGGCGTTGCTTGTGTTAAAGGTGACAGTGGCCATTTACCATCAAGTGGACCGTCAGCCTGTCTGTCGAGTTTAACATTGAAAAAAATATATATGAAATGTTTTCAGGTTCAAAGGGAATCGGCACGAGCTCTTGGCGAAGCGATTGTAGCTTCTTGTCCCGACGCAGCCGCAGTAGAAAGAAGACTTGGACAAATCAGAGAGTATATAAGGGTCACATCCTCTCTTGTTGACACTATGCGTAATTCTGAAGACGAGGTTTGTACCTATCACTCTATTCAAATTGATTTAAAAATTTACACCCATAAAGCCTTTTGTCGACTGGTCATAATTTTGAGCCCATGTAAAAGCATTTAACTTGTGTTCGTGTTAAAAGTGTAAACTGTCAAATAACCCAATTCTATATTTAGGCCTATATAGAGCACACGAAAGAAGAATATGATGAATTGGTGGAGATGGTTATGAAATTGAAAGAGAGTGAAAACAAATTGAAAACGATTTTAGAAGATAAGGGACCTGAAAATGAAGAAGTGCCCGAAGAAGAGACCACAATCACTGTAACACCTCAAGCCGAAGTTCTTGAACTGGTCAAAGACGCTTATGAAGATACGAATAAAATGAATGAAGATAATAAAAATGAAGATAAAGCTAGCAATGTAAAAATTAACGAGAACGGTAACAATTTAAAAAAGGTTACCAACATAGAGAATGAACAAATAAATAAGGGTTTAAATACTATGAAGCAGATCACGGATGAACAAGTGAAAACAATCATCGAGTCGAAAGAAAATCAACATGCTTCAACAGATCATTTAGACAAAATCGAGGAAGTCAACGATGAATCTGAATCTACGAATGAGGTAAAAGAATGTGAGGCTGTGACCGTTGATACAGAAGAAAAAGAAGATAAAGTATTGAA
Source organism: Synanthedon andrenaeformis (assembly GCA_936446665.2). Classification (NCBI taxonomy): domain Eukaryota; kingdom Metazoa; phylum Arthropoda; class Insecta; order Lepidoptera; family Sesiidae; genus Synanthedon; species Synanthedon andrenaeformis. The sequence continues at coordinate 13,068,212 of OW387781.2, read as the reverse complement.
CGAAAAGTTACGCAAAAATATACTCTCTTGCGTTGAAAAAGTGGCGAAAATCGAGGAGATGAAAACTAAGGAAGATAACAAAGTTGGCCCCCAGGTTTCTATAGATGTGTGCTGTGAAGTGTGTCTATCTAGTCTGTCGTGAAGCATGTTGTACATACAGACAATTTAACACGTATCTAATATAGATATCGACAATCCATCGATCATTTGAAGCTGTGTCGACTGTGTGTGAAGAATTCTGCTTTTCCTCTCAAGTCTAACAAATTCTTATTTGTTGTTCTCTAACAATATATTGCTCGTTTCGTGTTTACAAGTTAGTTTTACATTTTTTAAGTTAAATAAATATATATTTCATTAAAGATAACTTTAAAGCATTAGAACAGTTCAAAGTGTTAAAATTACAAATGTTAGATATTTAACATTCGAAGAATAGAAGCAATAAAATGAATATGAAACTCAGGCTATATTTTAAGCGGACGAATTCGCATGCTTTGACATAAGAAGTCATTTGTGTTCTGGGTTAGTTTACCAGTGTTAACCAGAGAATTGAATTTTCCCAAAGAATTTAAGATTTAAAATTTCATGCAGTTTTCTCGCAATTTTTCGGTGCATAATACGACTATTAATTAATATAATGTACTCGTGGGCAAATTTCAAATTTTATACAAGGAATTGCATAGCTTCGTTTACTCTTATCATTTTATAGTTATAGAATGAAGGAAGCTTCCATTTTAAAAGATTCGTCGTCTGCTATCAAAATTTCTTGGCGAAAGTCTTAACCTTCCAACGTTATATATAAACTTTTATTCTTGGAATTAGAACTTTAAAAAAAAATCATCTTTTTATAGCTTTTTTTGCAAGACAGTAATAACACATATATTAAGATTTAGAAACGTTTATGCTACTTCTATTATTTTTTTTGCATTTACAGTCCAATATATGAAATCCAATGCACTTGATAGGACTTATTGTAGTATTGTGATAAGAAGAAGGGCAGTATCTTACGAATCGGTGTTTTTACATATAATAATATTCTAATAGATGACATAATATGTCATAGTTCCAATGTATTTGATGGGACTTATTATAGTATTGTGTAACAGTCAGTTTTGAAACAATGATATACTTATAGATTATTTATATCGTATTTATTTTAAAATGAAAATAATACAAAGGGCCAATTTAATTATTTTTAGCAAGAAATAGTTGTGAGGCCAATCTCAGTGCAAAGCAACAATTCCGGGTACAGTGAAAACGAACTTTGGCAGAATGAAATAAAGAACTCTATGCATTCGGCGACGTCTTTACAGATCGCCGCGTTGAATAAGCAACGCAGGATGTTAAAATATCAGGTCAGACTTATAATAACAAATTAAATAAAGAATTCAATTAGTCTATTCCAGTCATGTTAGGTTACCTACTCAAATGTATAAAGAATGTGTGTGTGATATTTTTTTGCATTTTTTAATATGAAGTTTGTTTGCCTATTGCATTGTTTTGCCTTTTTTTTTCTTTTAATATCTTGGTGACTTCATTTTGGGCTTCTATATTTATTATAGAAGCCTAGGAGATGATTTCTTTTTTGTAAGATATGTAGAGAAAATATTTGTATTTTCTTTGTAATGAATAAACTCAAAAACTACTGGACCAATTTTAAAAATTCTCTCACCTATAGAAAGCTACATTATCAGCGAGTAACGTAGACTATATTTTATAATAAAGTTACGCGGACGATAAAACATATTACCTATAATTATATTATTACAGGCATTATTTTTGAGTTAATGATGCTGTTAGGTTTTTTTTTTTTATAAATACGAATCCCTCCGACACAAAGTCGTAGCCTATATTAACTTCTCTTTCATTCTAGTTCTCGCTTTTATTCTACTCGCACTTTCTTTCTTCATTCTGTATCTTTCTATTATCCATCCTCATTCATGCTATGCGGGTGGGGTTCCCGCCTCTATTTCCTAAACTGTTAATCTATCCTTATTATGTCCTGTGCTTACTACTTTCCTTTGTCCTTTATCTTTCCTTGTCTCTCCTTATCCTATCCTTGTTTAGTAGTAGTTAGGGTTTTTCAAATAATTTTAGGCAACATTATTATTATTATACACATTACACATTGTAATGTAATGATGCTGTTAGGTTAGTTTTAATGTTGGTCCCTGCAGTACTAATTATTCTTTCAATTAGCCAAATGTAAAATGAACACGCATCTTAATTTTAGGAGGAAGCTAAACAACACCTGGAGGATTTCGTAGAGACTACCAGACGCAGGCATGGCCAAGATATAAATCCATCAACGTCCCACGATAACCTCTCTAGCAATCAAGTGAGTTATTAAAAAAAAAATGTCAGTTTAACATGTCTTGTCATAGATTTGAATTTCAGAAAATTAACATTATGAAATGTTGAATTAGATCAAATGAAAATCAGAAATCAGCTAACGCCTTTTACAGCTTACCTTAAAATAGATGTGCTTGAATTTAGATGTCACAACCTAAACACGAGAAATACAAGGAAAAGGGGGGCTTTCCTTACACACTAACTGAAACACAATAGCACACATGCTGTTATCTAATCGTGGTCTTCCACAAGGTGCTGGTTACTGTCGCCCTTAAAGGCTGACCAGTGATTATGTATTCAGCCACTACTAAATCTAAGTACTTATTAACAAGTGTGTTTGAAATGGGACCCTATAATAACGCATTACAATAAAGAGAATTTTGTCTTGTTCTGATGATTGTACAGTCGGGGTAAGAAAAGGTTTAAAGTCGACATTTGCTTGCACCATAACAATTTTATCAGTCATCCAAAAATTTCATTTTAAACGTCTGTGAATTGATGTCAAAAGATACTAAGAGTCTACGACTTGATAGAGTCGTCAATGAATGCGCTGTAATATTATTATTATTTTTACAATTTTGTAGAACTCATCGTTCAGCAACTACCAGCACCCCAGTCGCGTATACCCAAACCCTATAGGGGTGGCTACAACGTTGCCACACTCGTCTGACGCACATCAGAACTTGCCGAGTACTTCAGATCAGCACGGCCACCGGCACAACTCGCAACACGACGACAGATTCACTAATAGAGACGCAAATGCTGCCAGCAGCGAGGTAAGCTCTCTCTTGGCGTTTACGATTAGGTACAATTTAGTGTTTGACTGTTGTTAGTACACATTTTTCATACCGGAATACTCCATTTGTAATAACGAGTAAATAGTTTAAAATATGTATTTTCATGACAAAAAAATCGTTTTTTTGGTCGGTCTACTTGATGCTAGGTGGCTACAGTTGCCTACATGAAGAATAGAGATAAGGAGGACTCAATATTTGTCATAAATAATGTGCATTGCTTGACAGGAGGCTGTTGAGGTGGGACGTGACAGCGAAGGGGATGAGGATGAAAGGATGGTGACTGACCGCGAAAGGCTGATGAGGCTAACCAGTAAACTGCGTGATTTACAATACAAGAAACGGGATATGGAAAGTCTGGTATGTCACTAGAATACTGAATATCTGCGATTTTTCACCAATTTTTTAATCCCGCGAACAGTTTTTTTTTTTCTAAATGAAAGGTACCTTATGTCCTTTCTTGTATACCTGACAAAGTGTATCCAAAATTTCATGATGATTAGTTGAGTAGTTAAGTCGTGAAAATATAACAGACAGACAGTTACTTTCACATTTTACGCACTAGTTGGAGATTTTTTATTATTTTTGATTTTTCATATTAGAACCGTTATGAATGTGGAATGTGAACATTTGCATAAACAGGTCGCAGATTTTCAAAAAATCCAAGCCGGGGTTCGAGCGAGCAGCTCCCACAACACATACTCAGTGGGAAGTTCTGGCGATGAGAGCGGAGACGATGAGTCCTCTAGGAAATGTATGTTGTTTTATTCACTAGTTGCTTTTGTCACAGCTTTTCTCGCGTAAATAGTTCAAAAGGTATACTATGTCCTTCCTCAACATACTAGATGCTTTCAGTCAAAACATACAATGTTAAAGTCGACAGACAGGTTGACGGTTCACTCGATGGTAGGTGGCTGCCGTCGCCTAACTGTGGTTTAACCGTAAAAAAAAGAGTGCTAAAGTAGCTCTACTTTCACATTGCGGTTACACAATAAAATTTGTACTTCCTTTTTTAAGATTTTTTTTTTAAATTATAACATAAAATAAAAACACTATCGTATTAAAATAAGATTAATATCTCAATATGTGTGTGTATCTATTATAGAAATATAGAATAAGCTTGTTTTTAAAATATACATACAACCACCGTGAAACAGTACTTGTGCTGTTAATTGAAAATATATTTTGAACACATTCTATTTATTTCAGGCAACAAATCTGATACGAACATGAAGAACGAAGATCCATTTAAATTGATGGAAATAAAAGCCATCAAAGCAGCATTACAAAAGACTAAGGGTAAGATTCGTAGGAATAGGGAACTACAAATTGAATAGTCATGATCTCAGCCGTCCACTGCTGGACATAGGCTACGAAAACCCTAATGATGATGTGATATAATATATTTTTGATTTCAGATTTAATGCGTTCAGTGGACAATTATGAGTCGGAACATCTGTCCGTACAGGATGACTTTCAAGCGCAGGGTCTATCTAATATTCATGATAAGTGAGTTTATCTAATCGATAATAAAAAAAATCCTTTTAGAAATAATATTGTAAAAAAGTGTGTGTGAGCTCCGACGCACGACTGGAGTTTACTCCTTACGAACGATTATAAAATACATAGATTAGTAAATGAGGGGAAATGAATGCATTTTGTTAGCTTTATTAGTTTGTTAGCTTTATTAGTTTGTTAATTTTTTCAATTCACAAATAAATTTCACTTTGCATATAAATATAAATATATTGTATGTATTATATTATATTAATGTGTAATGAAGCATATTGTAGCATGTAACGCGTAACGTGTGACATGTTACATTTGATTTTACTCCCATAAATTTTCATACCTCGGGCTTATATGTATATGAAAATCGGTTCTTAAGGAGTAAACTCCAGTAATATATCTCTGCGTGTACACCATAGTGTACTCTGGGACAGCGAATGTGTTAAAATTATCTTAAAAATTGATCAACCGCTTATCCACTTAACACATAATTCTTTAAATTGAAGAAATAACTATCACAATTTCCAGCCAATCTGAAGGGGCTTGGTCGACTGAGGGTAGCGTTTGTAGAGTGCGGAACTCGCTTCCGTCGCATCGCCACAAGTTCACCAACGAACAGCATGAACAGCAACAACACCACCATCAACAACAACAGCATCATCAGCAGCAGCAGCAGCAGCAGCAACAACACCAGCAGCAGCAGCAGCTTCACCACCAGCAGCAACATCACCAGCAACAACAAACTCAGCAGAGTGAGATTTTTTTTTTATGTATTTTTTTCCTTATGCTTTTTTTGCCGACCGTAGCGTGCGGTACTGCATTCTTTTAAGGTGGCAAAAAAATTCCGACGAGTACCTTAGCACCGAAATCTCGTCTGAACGGTCGATTTGATTGTTCCAAATTGGAATAATTCTTAGTGAATTCTGACGAAATGTAAGTTTGTTCCAGAGCATGATATGAACGTGGCATCGCTGCAAGCCCTCACACACGAGCTTAGGCTCGAGGCTGACAAAATTATGGAGGAGCGTGCCCGAGTCATGGACCTGGTCACCACTAATAAGGGTAAGCTTTCCGTCCATTCCTCTACTGGAGGTAGATGGCTATCTGGTACTTCGGTCATACAACATTCACGGAGATTTTTGAGTCAGAATGCATTCCTCAAAATCTATAATCAGAAAATGAATGGTTTTGTTTAGAGAGAGGTCGAAAGCAGAAGAAAGTGAACGAGGAAGCGGTGAGATCTCACGGCGGGGCGACAGCTGGTCCAGGGCCCGCGGAGAGGAAGCAGATGCAGCTGAGAGCACTCCTCGCCGAGAAGCAACGGGAGCTGGAATCTCTGCTTAATAAGCAGGTGAGTGGCTCTTTAAGGGATCAATATGTTATTTATTTATTTTATATTAAGGTCGGTCCTCTTGATAGGTGGACAATAGCCTATAATTAGGGATAAGGGATAGAGGGTATTAAGTTCTGGCACTCCTTATGCACTCACCGAAACACAACAGTATTCTATAAGGGAGTGGTTACTGCCGCCAGACGGGCTGCCCAAATAATTGCAGAACGCAGTGTGCCCTGCACTTTCCAGATCTGAACCCGAGCGAACTTTGAAAAGTTCATTTTCCCGGGAATCGAACCCTGTATCCCTGACAAAACGTAATGCAAGCTCCTTAACCATTCATCCAATGTGGTAGTCAGTAATAGAATTTGGTCATTTTGTGTTGTACATTAATTTTTTGGTCCACAATTTTGCCGATATTCTTGACTTGTCTATTAATATGTCTGCTGTTTACCCCTTAACATTAAAAATGGGCTAAATTATGTTTAAACATTTCAGAAAGTTCTTTGTGCCGTCGAAGCGCAAAAGATGAAGGGAGACTCGCGAGCTGGATCTGTAGTCAACCACTCGTACAACAGGTAAAAATTATTCACTTTTAAACACTCATGTTTTACAACCTATGATGATTATAATTATCATTATGATTTACAACCTAAATGAAGTTTTTCGATCACTTCTGCAAATAATTCTATTGAAAATCTCACCGATGTCCAAGTTTTCAAATTTTTCTCTTTATAAAAATAATATTTGTAAATAAAAGTAAAAAAGTCTGTTTCAGAACCCATCTGAGCCGTTTTTAATTCTTATAAATAAAAAAAAAAGGAGGAATTTTTTTAGAGTTCTTTGGCTAGTTTTTCATCATACAATTATTATTATATATTACAGTGAACAAGAGGAAGTGGACTCTAGATCTGAACACATCGTTTTGGACTCTCAAAGTTCCAGGGAGAATGACACTTTTAGGGTAAGAATATTCAGTTGTGACGAAATTATGCATTAACGATATTTAACCGAATAGCTTGTTTAGTTTTAATGGGTGAAGGATGGGGGCTATAAGTATGGTATGAATATTTTTGCAGAGCGTGACGACGGCGGGAGGGGAGCAAGAGGCGGGTGCGGGGGTCGCGGGGGGCGTCCGCTCTCCCCCCGCTGCGCACTCCCTCCTCCCCAGCGTCTATGGCAGCGATAGCGACAGGTCAGTCAGTCTGCGAATTACATTACAATTTACAACTCAATAGGCGACTTTACCGCTCAGTAGCATTATGTACAAAGCCATCACTTTCTGTTACCAGAGCTCGTTCCAATATCACTCTACCTTCCTTGTATCTGAAAATAATAGTTAATTAAATTAGATCACATATCGCTGCTTAAATTCAAAAGTACCACAAATCAAAAAATTCCAAAAATATTTTTATTGCAAAAATAAAATCACAATCCTTCACATTGTATCTTGCAAAAAGACTTATGGTTGTTTTTTTCCATATTTAGTATATTTTGATGTTTTTTTTATATTCAAAAGTAACTCATATGCTTATTTCTCATCTAGTATTCAGTTTATTATGAAAGTACTTTTAATGCTACTTAAAAATACGCTTCTAACGATGTATAATATGCATATATTTGATATATGTATAATATCTAATAAGAAAAAAATAGACAAATAATAATTTAATTTTTTTTCGATTAGCTCACCTGTAAAAAAAGGGTAATTTTGATCTGTGGTACTTTTGAATTTAAACAGCGATATATGTAGGTACCTATGCAAACATTTTACGTTTTGTTCATTGTGTTTTTTGTACATAATGCTACTGAGCGGACTTGACCAACACATTCGCCTGGTGACTCGACTACATACTCGACTTAACTATTTATTTCACTTTTGATTTCTTGACAGTATAGTCCACGAGAAAAAAAAAGACACTTTCGTCTTACTTATTGTTGCTGGCGACGTAATAGTGAGGCTCTGTAAATCATTAAACGCACATACTAAAAGTTCCTTTTCTATTCTATTTTTATACTCTTATTCCTTTTTTTTTTACTTAATTTTTTTATATATGTGGTAGTATTTATCTTAATATATACTTAATTATTTAAACAGTGCTTCACGAGCAAAGTCCAACCAAAGGAATCGAACAAGAAGAAGACAACTACAAGACAGACAGTCGGACGATGCTAGTGTAAGTAATTACGTTTACCTATGGCCAGTGTTAATAATTAATAAATAGACAATTATATAACTAAAAAATAATTGAAGCATTCAAATAATTTAGAATGAAAATTGGACGTGTTATGCCTAGATGTGATTTTAGCACATTTTGGGAGCAAAACCTTCACAGAAACTAGGATACCTACATTGAAAAATGACATTGCAATAGTTTGCCTTCTTGGGAGTTCAAACATAAACTTCCAGTCAGAAAGCCAACATTTTTTAATTGTAAAATATTAACGACGAGTAAACTGCGAGATTTCATTCTTTCATTGATTTTCCATTGAAACAAAAAATATATATCCCGTTGAAATTGTTTTTCCATCAAACCATTTGTTCCTAAGCGTACATGCACACTAGGCGACTAATGAGATCTTGTCTTAAATCTTAACAACAACCGGGCATCGTATAATCTTGGCCGCCTAGTGCGCATGTACCCTAAATTATTGTTTGGTAATTGTTTAAAAATTATGGGGTTTTTCTGTAAATATTTGTAAAAATTCGAACGCTTATTAAAACTATATAATATCTTCTCAATTACCCAAGGAAGGTTTTCTGTGTTTAAGAAACTCTTGTTCTTAAGAATGGTTTCAATTCAGCCATTCAGACAGAGTATACAGCTATTGGTAACCGATTTTTAATTTTTTTTTAATGAAATCGATATTTCAGGCAGCTCAGTCGAGTATTTCGAACCAGAATATGCGTCACGAGACCAGAGTGGACACTTCGAACGTCAACGCGGTGCCACCTATCTCCCACAACGGTATTATTCACCTTATATTGTCGTTTTTTTTTTTAGACTTTGTAATCGCTTAAACTTTTATCGTAATTTAGACATTTTATTTCCAGTCGAAACTCCTACAGCGATGCCGTACACGCACTTCCCGCCTCCGTGTTGGGTCAATACGAAGTCAAATCAGGTCAGTTTAGTTTTAAATTTATTCCTTTTATGAAATTTATTCCAAGATATTCTATCCTAACAAAGTATGTATTTGTCCTCTAAAATTTCTTCATTTTATAAGGATATTTCTTCTTGAACTTGTTAAAATAAATACGATATCAGGTGTAAATACAAATCATACATTTTAAATAATTTTCGATTATATACTTTCATCGAGTTTTAAGTCAATTCCTCGAAAATAAGATTTTTTAAAAATTTCAACCTTAATTTCACACACACTCAAAGTGACAAAAGCTTAGTCTTCAGCTTCACCCTTCGACTGATTAGATATAATGCAAGTGACGTTTCTTCCACTCACTGGCTTATGTTAAACGTCTTCTTTAGGACATGCGCACCAACCAGTTCACCCAGAACAGTCACTCGCAAACGATGGAGCGTCTCATGGGTACGCCCCAGTTTTCCTATCCACCCTCGGTGCCCTACAGCATGATGATGCCCTATGGTAAGTTATACCTACATATATGTTTTAATTTCTTGTTTACCGGAATTCAAACGAAATTAAAATAAAATAACTATATACTTTTAAAGGCATCATTTGCGGAAATAGGGCAATTTGTGACTGGTTTACGAATCCATTTTTGAATTCCTATTTCGTCGAGTGAAACTTATCAAATTTCTAAGCAAGGTTGAAGAACAATTGAATGTAGCTTATAGACGTGGATTAAATAATGATTTAACTGAGTGCTTAAACAGTCGATCGCGAGAACTTTTTCAGTGGATCTCGGGAAATATTGTCCTATAGCTATACTATTCTACCGAGTCGATCGCTAGCAGTCTAATTATTTTCTTATATCGCTCCACTTGAAGAATACTCTGCAACACGACCCAGGCGTAGTAACATGGCGACATTGAAGTACCTCTACCATGAGTTATAATGACCGCACCTGCTAGCGAGTGCGGTCATTGTAAACTCACGGTAAAGGTACAGGGGGCCTAGCCAAGATGTACATTAAAGAAAACGCTCCCTAGCGAACTTTACGAAGCGAACAAAATAAAGCCCGGTGATTGGTTGTTGTAACGCCCACATAAAATTTTGACCAATCACAAAGCTTTGTCCCAGCGTAGCGTAGCGTTTACGACTGTAGAAAGCACTGCGTTTGCATCTTGGCTAGGGCCCCTGGTGTATTAGGAACGGGCGTTCTCTAGCTTTCAGTCACTTGGTCGTTATGCCACTGTGAGCTGGATACCATGTATAAATATAATGTGTGTGTGTGTGTGTAGGTATGATGGGCGGTTGCGGTTGCGGGTGCGGGGTGTGGGGCGCGTGGTGCTGGCAGCAGATCCTCATGCAGCAGCGGGACTTGCACCAGCTCAGGGAACAGCTCAACCACGTCAGTACTCGTTTAACTATTCACCTTGATAAAAAAATAATCTTGGCTTTCACTGGTTCGTTAGTTAAAGTAGGCCTTCTATAAATTCACATCGCATATACAGGATACTGCAGAAGGTTTACTAAGAATTAATCCAGTTTCATATTTGTTTTTTTTTATTTGTACAAATAATTGTGTATTTCAGCTTTGGCAGTTTTTTTTTTTTTTTTTTCCAATTCTTTGAAGGGAATGAAGGGATTTTTTTTCTCATTCAAACTTCTTTGCTGACAATTGAAACATTTGACAGAACGATGCCTGTCTGTCAGCTAGTTTTAAATAAAGCACGTGTGCTGCTTAGTGTCACATAACAATGTAATTATGATAGTTGTCTCTCTGTGAGTATTGTCTTGATGTGCAAGCTTTTATGTGTATAAAATCTTCTCGTCTTATAAACTATAGTTCTAAAGCTGTCAAAAATGACCGATTATAATAACTAGATCAGTGATACGTGACGATGTATGGAGATCGAAAAGTTGCTATAACTCATTAGATATTTTTACTTTTTAGTTGGAAGAAAGATGGAGAGCAGAAACCGCTTCGCACACTCTCAACAACCAAGTGCCCCCAGGAAATAGAGCCAACAATTACTGGGATAACTTCCGCAGGTGAGGATGGGAGTTCAGAATTGAGCATTTTATCATGAATCTTATTTGAACAGATAAAATGAAAATATCGTATCATAAAACATGTCCCCAATATGACTGTGGTTTAATAATACTTCATGAATTCCCAATATTTTATTTATGTTATTGGAATTTTTTACTTTATTTATTTTTACCGCAGTCCTAATATATACATTTGTATCAAGTATATTTATACGACATTTTCTCTTTTCAGATACTAAACCTGTAGATAAAAATGACCAATTAAAAATGATATTTATGCAGTGTATTTATATATATTTCAATTTATATATTTACTCAAATAAACGTAAATAATGGTGAGGATAGTTTTAATATCGAGTGCCCTTTGCTTTCTACACTCCCAAAATAGTTTTAACATTTAGTTATGTTTTTTTTTTTTATTGCTTCAATAACATTGTTTCCTTAGGCCTCTATATAATGTGTTCCTCAATTAATTGGTGTTCTCTTAAGTCTTGTAAATATATGCAAAAGACTGATTTGTAAAATATTTGTAGAAGACTCATTCATCGTATAGTTCAGGAACGCATACCTACTAGTAATTTTGGTCTTTGAGCTAACACACTATAGTGTTGTGAGTAATATGTGATTCAATTTTTGTGTACGCTTGAGTGTTCTTTGTTTCCAGCTATTCGCGACAAAACCTCCTCTCCGCTAACAGTAAGACGAACGCCGAGGGGGGCGCTTGCGCTCCCCCCGCGCCTCACCCCCCTCTCGCCGCGCGCTCCCACAACACTCTGCACCGCGCCCCTCCCCCCTCCGCAGACGCCCCTAAGCGGAACTGCGACGGAATCCCCCCTCCGCCTCCGCCACTGGCCTCCGCGCATCCCCTCCCCTACGAACGCTCCCTTTCCTTCAGTAGCGCCCCAGACGTGCTCAATGTCAACCAGGACGACTCCTTCCCCAATCCCCCCCCACCAGCTCATCGCAATCTCAACATAGCCAATCCGATACCGGAGATCATACAGTCCCACTCCAACCTGAACACGGCCAAGAGGAAGTCATCCACCAAACTGCCCGCCAAGAACTCCTCCAGACGCAACTTCAGTCTAGACTACTCGCAAACGAGCAACATAAACATTGCGAGCACTTCCGAAGCGCCGAACCCGAACCTCGCTTCCACGGCGCGCGAATCTTACGACAAGTACACATCGAAACTGTTCGATCTGCTCAGAGAGAACGTGTACTCTGAGGTGACGGCCCTGATCGACGTGAACGAATCTCATCCGGATTTCCTGATACAACTGTTTAGGGAGCTTCAGTTTATCAGCTCTGAACCGCTCCGTCAGAAGGTCCTACAATCGATTCGAGCAGTGCTCTCTCCTCTGAACGACACCAACGAGATCGTCTCTGAGGAGAATTCGCTTGACGTCGCCACAAATTCAGCCGAATTGGCTAACTTTAACGACGTCCCGTTGTCTAATCAAACGGCCGCCGATAATAACATAGTACGCTTTTTGCTGCAAAAAAGCGAAGAACTATGCACGCCGGAGTTCTTGGAAACGCTCGCCTCTCACATCCACAACACTAGCGAGGGTCGTCAATCGCAGCAGAGCAAGCGGAGAATACTCGAACTCCTCTCCAAGTACGAGGGTATGAGGGTTTGCGACGTGTCCGGAGATATAGCCGAAAATCTACCCCTACTCATGTCCGGGAACAACGAGGGCGACGAGTCCACTCAGTTCAACGGCGAGATATCGGAATCTTCTATGCTACAGGACGTGGCCGGTTCTTTGAACATGTTCAGCTCGAGCGATCCGCAATTGCACCAATTGTCCGGTTGCCCGTACGATTTGTGGGCGAATCATGTCCACATGGATATAGACGGACCGGATCAGAACGACGAGGGAAGCCCCAGATCAAGCCGTGAAGGGAAAGTGGATTTGATCGATTGTACGGAGATGCAGAATGGGGATTTAGCTGAGGCCGATCAGACTTGTCGTACGGAATCGAATGAGGCCGGGCACGGCGGTGACGTGGCGTCGGGTGGAAACGTAGCCGAGGCCTTACCTGACGTCATCGACACGGAGGAGGCGACACCTACCGAGGTAATGCAACAAGTCCTTTACTGTAGATGTCTCCCGTTGATCAATTGTAACCGTAATAATCGTTAATCACTAATCCATCCCCCCGCCCCCCTATATTTTGTGGTGTCGGTATGGCGTGATCTCTAGTCGCATTATAGTTGTCCGTACTTTTTTTTTCTTTGTGTGTAACCATTCTTTGTATATGTAACTCTCAGGTAAAATAAAATTAAAAGAATAAAATTGCATTTTCACTTGATTCAACTAACCAAAACTCACTCATACTTCACAATTTGTTTGCCTTGCTTCACTGATCTCGCTTGCTATCTATTAACCCTTTCACTGCTAACGTTGACATGTTTCGCTTGTCGGATATACTTTTATTATTTCGTCTAAAAAATAAGAAGTTAATAAATCAGTACTGCATAGCTACATGTACAACTAGTGCAAAAACTTTTTCGCACTAGCTAGTTTTTCGAAAGTTTTTTGGGATAGGCATTTATTGTATTAATTAACAATTAGCAGTATTATATTATGCTGACATTGCTAATTTGCTAGCGATAAAAATCTTAAAAGCAATCTATTAATTTTCCTAAATAGTGTCGACTAAATATGTAGATATATAATATTTTATACAGAGTAAGTTTGTAGTCACTGTGACTTTCTTTAGCAGAGTATCCATATAGTATAGTATATTATTGGCATAGAAGAGAACATAAAATAAATTTTCATAACAAATATATTACCGTCAGAATTTATCTATACCTACTGCATGTACAAACTCGCAGTCAAGCCGCGCTGGGATTTATGATAAATAAATTTTACGATCGATAAATTTAAGGAATTTTATGTTACTACTAATAACTGTAAATACATACTAACAAAGTTAACAACCTACATTGGCTACCATTTCACCCGTATAAATACGTGTATCTGGAATTAAGCCTTGTTTGTATTTGTGTAAAAACAAATATGAAACAGTATTAATGAAGTTACTTTTACTAAATAATACACTTAAATCGTATATATATATATATATTATATATATATATACCTAATGAATATAACTAGTTTATCATAAACTAGTAAACTATCTTACATTAATGACAAAATGCTGTTTTAAGTTAATAATATCCTGTGTAAACAATAAAAGGTTACGCTCGATTTTTATTCTCAAGTTTAAACATATTTTCACAATGACTGTGTATTTTCATTTTCCAAAAAAGCTATTTTCCACGACCTTGCTTATTAATTTTGACAATAGGCAATTTGACTGCACTACATATTATAGGTATTGAATAATTATTCATACCCCAAAATATTATTCAAGCAAAAGTCCTTTTTAATAGCTGTAACCGCGACTTCGTCGAACGTGCTGTAGTTCGTTTTTTAAAAATCCCACAGGAACCTAATATTTTTCCAGACTAAAAGTATCCTAAATGTTAATCCAGCTATATATGTACGTATGCTAAATTTCATCCCAAATCTGTTCAGCCGTTTTTGCGTGATGAGTAACAAACAAAAATCCATACAAACTTTAGCGTGAGAAAATATATGAGTAAAAATACGTCCGAAATCTATACCGCTGCGACGACGGTGGCGCCGTTCCCTCAGGAACATTTTTTGAAGTTAAAAAGTATTCTATATGTTAATCCAGGTAATAATCCATATGTGTGCTAAATTTGATCCAAATGCGTTCAGCCGCTTATGTGTAATTGAGTAACAAACATCCAAAAATACAAACTCGATAATATTATGATTAAAACTAGCCGCTGCACGCGACTTCGCCCGCGTAACTTTAGAAAATGTTACTCGCTGGTGACGTAGCTTTCTATAGGTGAGAATTTTTAAAATTGGTCCAGTAGTTTTTGAGTTTATGTTTGTAAACATACTAATCTTCTCTCTTTATAATATTAGTATAGAAAAGTATGCACTGCCTTATTGCATTTACAATTCCAAAACTAATTTATTACTTTATATTACAATGTTCATTGCGCAAGATTTGCATTTTTGACCATTTTCTTTCCATATAAAAAACTTTCTTTAAAAAAATGCATTTTCACTTCTTATTCCTTACATGACAACTACGTTGGCTGCACATTGACGTCAATAATTTACATAATGCAGTCAAATAGCCTATTGCTTACTAATAAAACACATTGTTCTAATGTTTATTTTTTCTTCAGTGTAAAATTATGTTCCACGCTTCGTTTTAGGGTCATATTTTAGACATATGAAATAAAACCAAGTCATTTTTAACATAATTTATAATAATTCTTAAACAGTACAATAATCAGGTACAACATTATCACAGATTGGAGTTTAGAAATACAATAATAACGCTAACAACACAAACTATTGATGAGCTGTTTAAAATTGAAATACACGAGGTAACATTTTGGTGTATTTACATTAAAGGCGGAAGCAGAGTGGTTCGGGCTTGATCGAGTGCCAACAAGACTGCAAATGGCGGATTCATCTGAAAAGCAAAAAGGTGATCTTTTAATATTTCGTCAGAACGGCGCAAACACTCAAACTTCAAACCGGTCAAGGATTGAACTTGCGTTTGAGTGAGCCTGAAAGAAAAATAAACATGATTAGATCTTCTTCTCCATCTGAAACAGAAAAACAAAATAAATAGAATTTAATATCAGTTTCCTTCTCTTTTCAGATTAGCTGGAGGTTTTTGACGAATTCCTCGTATTATATTGAATTTCCAATTAATTTGTTTAATTTTGACATGGACTATTATTACGCTCTCAATGTAATCTTTAAATGCTTGAAAAATCTTTACACATAAAACATGACTATATTTATGTAATTTTGATGTAGTAATAAATAAATATGAATTGAAAATATCTTTTCATAAATAAAAAGCCCCCTGGTAGCAGTTTTTTTTATTATTATTTATTAATAAATCCTTAGCCTATCTGAGAAACTCGGTTCACATGTTAAATCAACTTATTTAGGTTAAAATATTCTTAGTGTCCCAATCACTTATGAATTATCACCGACCCACTTATGTCTAACTATATTATGTCACAGACACTGAATTAAATGGTATAAATTTCCTCCGTGAATATTCCAATACAGGGACTCCCATAAATCTTCTTTGCTTGAATCCATTTTGATGTTCTCGATTGTCTCAGGTTCCTTACTTTTCACTCTTTGTACTTCTGTAGATAAAATGGAGATTGCTCGATTAGATTTATTGGATCGCTCCCTCTGGATTTGTATATATTTTAGAATAGAGAACTAGATCATATGGACCATGAGACAACGAGATATATCTGGATTGTTGTGGGTCGGACGAAGTAAACATGGGTTGTAGTAGTTGGTAGTTGATGGCACCGTACCCTCTGAAATAAAGTTAAACTTCAACTGACTGTGCCTCTCTCTGTGCTGTCACAGTAGGAAGTCTCACATCAGTTTTGTTGCCGTTTCAAACTTTCTTTAGTCTTATATTTTAATAGATAAATAACTACTTTACAAACATAATTCTGTCCAATGGCTGAATAGGAATTACATTATCAGAAATTGATCTCCTCCAGCTATGCATCACATGATTTGTTTCACAAACACCATTTTCTATTTAACCCTTTAGCTGCTAGAGTCGGATTTATCCGACAATTATTTTTGTATGAGCCAGATATATACGACAAATTCCTTTACTTGTATATTGTTTATTTTTAAACAATGGAGTTGCTTTCTCTAAAATTATTTTTTTAAATTACGAGTCAGACGCTAGCGACACAACTCGTACAAAACCAAGCGGTTAAAGGGTTAATGCAAAGTTTAACCATAAATGTTATCAAAGATGTTGATTCAATAAAGCACAAAAATTAATATTTTTCAGTAAACATTGCTATAATGGCTGATACATCATAGCTTCAGAGATTTATCATTAATAAATAAATTATTATGATTTACATTTTCATTCTTATTAGTTAGTCTAACTGACAGTTAGTCTATATTCTATGAACAGTGCAATATAATACTTCTATTATTATTATTTTTTATGTAGGCTCATATTAAAAATATTATGTCAAAATGAATATCAACCGTGTTGTAAAAAGCTGTTAAAAATTAATTATCTCAATATTACATATTTTTAAATATATATTCAGTATAAGGATTGCTTATAATATCACTAATGTTATTATTTTTCATCTTGGTAAAAAAAAGCAAACAGCAAAAAAAGCTTGCTTTTGGAAAAAGCAAGATTTCTAAAGCTTTCTAGTGTAATATTTTATTCATATATCACTGGTGAAATTTGGACTATAGCCAGAAGAAAATTTGACAGGCTACCTAGACTAACACACTTGTTACGGTTTCAAAATACATCATGACATAAAATTAAGAACTGCAGAAGGCGAATCATAGGAAATAAAACCAGTTATTATCAAATCAAAGCTGAACTAATTCTGTGGTATATATTATACACAAAACCTGTTAAAATATATACCAACTTAAAAATTTTCGACTGCTTATTTGAGAGTATGTAAGAGTTCAATGATATCTATCCTGAGATCTAACTGTAGTTAAAAATAGCGAAAATAATGGTCAGTGTTACTGTTGAACTGAAAATGTTTAAATTAGCCGAATATTCTGAAATTGGTATAATTTTTGCTAGTTGATTATTTCTCTGCACTAATATAGTTTTTTAGTAACTATACAAAACTTTTTATTATGAATTTTAAATTTGTATGACTGCATACTAAATATGAGACAACACTTAAGTGTGGTTTTATTCTATCATCTATTTTGTGAACCATCTTGACATATATCTTTTTGTTAAAATAAAGGTTTGCAAAAGAAACCTTTGAAATAGAAAATGGCTTGTTTAAAATTATTGTAATGCATACAAAACTAGCTAGGCTTTTAACCTAGGCAAAACTAGCTCTTCCTACAGTCAAGTCATTTTAATAGGTAACATTTGACAATTCATCAAAATTCAACAACGTGACCTTGTAGGGGCATAAAATAATATATTTTTTCGTTTTGTTAGAACTGCACAATTGCTTAACTTTTTTCAATTACGATTACATATTTATTGTAATAATGACCAATACGAGTAATTTTACGATTTGCTTTCACTAATAAACCATTCTAAACATAATAAACAATTTCTGATCTAAAGAACTGAACGTCGTTACAATGTTGCGTCAGTTGACCCTTTTTCTTTTTAAACACTAGGGATGTTACTCTAAAAATCGAAAGCTGATAAGTAGAATCGAATGCAATGATTACTTGTGAAGAAATATCACCACAAATTAATAACCACGTTTTGATTATAATAAAACCTCAAAAGTTCCATCGGGAAAAGGAGCCCGACTTATTATATGTCACGCGGGTTCAGCTTCTCGGGGTTTTATTCCAGACTGCCTCCTCGCATTCGCCTCTAAAACTACAAGTGATTACCATGAGGAAATGAACTTTGAGGTTTTTAAAGAGTGGTTTGAGAAGCTGCTAGTCAGCTTAGAAAAGCCATCGAAAATTATAATGGACAATGCACCGTATCATTCTGTACAAGTTGATAAACCACCAACTCAAGCAAATAAAAAGCAAGAAATTGTCTCGTGGCTGGTAAGAAATGGTGTGGATGCAAGTCCAACTTTATTAAAAGTTGAGTTGTTAAATCTGGTAAAAGTAACTAAGCCGTCCAAGCACCGCTATGTAATCGATGAAGTAGCCCTAGAGCATGGAGAAGAAGTTATTTGATTGCCTCCATACCATTGCCAGTATAACGCCATCGAGCTTATTTGGGCACAAATAAAGGGTCATGCAGCGCGGAACAATACTGAACCACCCTTCAGTACTGCTAAAATGATGACTGCTACAAACTGTGTGTGCAGAAGTCACTACAGAAGACTGGAGAAAAGTTGTAGAGAAAACAAAGAAAATAATTTTACAAGATTTTGAACAAGATGTGAGAAAAGACAATATTATTGAAAATGAATTAATAATATCTCTGAGTGCTGACAGCAGTGATGAAGATGACAATACTAATAACAGTTCTGATAGTTCAACTGAATAAATGCAATTTTTTTGTTAAATTATGTACTTGTCTTATTTTGCTCATTAAATTTACGAAAGAAAAAATCATAATGGGACAGGGATTTGCCTGATGATTTTTAAAATTCACATATGTTTGAAGTCCGTATCGATTCATTCACTTTAATCGATGTTTTTAAGCAGGTCACCTCACTATGAAGATAAAACTGACAGACGTCAAATGTTACCTATTAAAATGACTCCACTTTAATGGCATAGAATTAAACCATAAGAGGCAAGACAGGGTCAACAAGTTTACCCAGGTCAAACAAGGTACTATCTAGTGATTTTGTACACATCAGGAAAAATTGAACAGATATAGTATTAAACAAAATGATAACATAGGCAAAACCACAAATTTAAAATGATTTTCTTTTGAAAAATTAAACTGATATCGTGATAAACCGTTAGGCAGACTGACAGTACATTTGATTGTAGCAACAACATAGGGATAATAAGTGTGCTGCCAATCCAGATAGGATAAAAGTAAGAGGCAAGTCATGATAGAAGGTATGGGCTCTAAAACACGCTCACTTTTAAAGTATGTGTCTAATAAAAAAGGTTGTTAAAGAATTTCATAGTTGCTATTTGAGTATTCCTCAACTCACTTAGCAAGTTGCTGCTCTTACTCTAAAACTGGGAAAGGCTAATGTTAAAACTAGTCAAAACTTATTAAACTTAGAATGTCCAGTAGAGGATAATGTAAAAATTAACTTATGTGAACTTATGTGTTCTTATTTACTTATGTGGATATAATTAAAAAATAAATGTGAACACAGTCCTTACATTTCATAAGGGTGCATGAGCTTGGTTGTGTTGACATCATTTTTTTATATAAGTGTAATGTGTAGCACGGATAGTTTAGCTTAAAAATATTATAAAAATAAAAATTATGTAAACATTGGAATTTTATATTTATACAACAACACATAATTGCAAACAAGACGTCAGCACAACCAAGCTCATGCACACACATTATAATGCAAGGACTGAAAAATATTCTATATCTTTCTTTTTAAACTAGTCATACATCCCGAAGAATTTCCCTTAAAAAACATATTATTATATTCCTCATTCTATTTATAACATCAGTTACATAGTAATTACTAGTAGTAATTCTACTGAAATAAGTACATGAATTATATATATGCATTTTTACAACTTTATACATAAATTATGTTTTCTAAACAAATTAAAAAAAAGAATTATACAATCATACACTTCTGTGCACATGATATATCCTGGAATGACATAAACTTTACTTTGTCCTATAAAGTAAAAAATCATATAAGTAATTTGACAATGCAACAGGTGTATCAAGTGCATTTACATAAATTAAAAAGTTATATTAAATTATGGTAGTTAAATGTGTTTGAAACGGCAACGAAACCATATAACATTCTTATATTGAAATTAAAGTAGAATTTCACACAAATATACTCAAACTTATTAGGGACTTCCCACAATATGAAATTTTGTGACCACACAAATATTCCTGCTGCATTGTATTAAAATAATATATAAATATATACATATATTAAATAAAAATAATAATAGATATTTAAAACCTCATTGAAATCAGAAATTTCTTCACTAATACATTCTAACAATTTTGCATGACATGTTCATGCCGTGCAAATGGTTTTTCAATTGATTATTCAATGAGATTTTAAAGAATAAATCAAAACATGTCTTACCTTCGCGGATACGCTTGTTTTTTGGATAATCAACATCATCGCCACTTCTCTTCCTCATGTTGCCTTGTGGTGACACCGTTCCGTTGGTTGCGACATCGGGTACTTGCACTTCCATCATTTCGTAATCTGTTGTATTGCCATTCTTACTGTTATCCAAGCCTCTGGCAATTGTATTTTTCTGATCGTGATATCCGTAGTAGCAATTCGTAGATATGTGAATCTTCTGGCAATGGCCCATTAGCTGATTTGTGTCAGAGCAAATTGGAGCAGGGCGTATGGCATCGAAATTATTTCTGGCGTCTTGCACGCAAAACATGTTCAAGTCGCTGGCTGGCATATTAATTGTAGCAGTCTTTTAAAAAGCCTTTATTTCGATTCAATAACGCAAGGACGCCGGATATAATCAATTTACAGCAAGTGTTGCTATGCGATGATCTCACGTTTTGATTTTCTCACTTAATGCTCAGTTATAGCAGTAGTGAATGGCGTTGGCGATTGGGGCTTGGGGCTATTATGTATGTATGACGAAAGAAATGAATGCAATACAATAGCAAAAATAACGCGAGGTTATGCAAGTCAGCCACTCTGATGCAAGCAAATGCGGCGCCAAAGAGTATATAATGAATAATCACTATGTGCGGCGCGGCGGCGCAACCATGGTTGGGGCAACAAAGGCAAACGAACGAAACAAAAGAAAAGGCGGCGCGGCGGGAAGGCAGTTGAACCATAGACTATGTTGTTATAACCTGAGGTTCTAATATGAGTCTATAATGCCTGCACTCGCTAAGAAAGACCGTAACATTTTTTTTTTTAAGGTCGACCGACAGGCTGACTGTCCACTTGATGGCAGGTGGCTACCATCGCCTATATCACAAGCAACGCCATAGGTGCTGCAAGTGCGTTGCAGACCATCGAAAAATTAAGGATAAGGAAGGGATGCGGTAATGGCATTAATATTTGTCAATTTGATATTGACAATTTTCCATACAAATGTTATATGCTCTCGTTTGCGAGTGCGGATATTATAAACTCATACTAGAGCCACAGAATGCCGCCCACAAAATATTTTATTATTATTATATTAATTCATGGTTTTAAATTGACATTGGCAAAGACAGACTGCCGTTGAGTTTGTCACTAGTTCGTCATCACTTGTCACTTGTCAGTTGTCATATCAAGACAACAAATACAAAATGTCTCACAAGTCACAACGATTGACTTCACATTGACAACAATTTAGTTTTATAATTATTTTCGGTTTTTTATTATTATAACAGTAGTTTTTAAAGATAACTATGCTTTCGTCTTCTATTGGAGCTAAGTAAATAACAGTTTTTTTATTTATTTAAAATAACCTCGAAACTGCATCAAGCGCTACGCATATAGATAATTAATCAGCGTAAAAATGTCGATGTTGTATTCGGTGACCGCTAAATATTTATGTAGAAATTTAGGTTTGAAATCGTATGAATTTAAGAATTTACATTCAGTTCGTTTTGGAGTTGGTAGCAGAACACGGAATAACAATGTTTATACTGTTACTAGTTATGGCATATCTCGGAGGAAATTGCATGTATATTCGGTTTTATACGATAACAGTGACACTAAGGATGCTCCAACTGTTAGTGGTGGTGAACAGAAAACACAAACAGTCAAACATACGTCTGCTGGATCTTTTACTGTGAAAACGGAAACAGATAAGAACATGACCGTAACAAAAGTTACAATTGAAAAGAAAGAAAAACTCGACGATAAATCTGTTGTGCCTCCACCAGGTAGACATTTCTTTATGTTACACTAGCGGGCCACCCCCAACTATGCACTGATTTTTTTTTTGGAAATTATATATAGAAATCTTCCTCCTTTAACACTCTTTCAATTAAAATCTGTTGTGTAGTTTAAAAGATCTAAGATCTAGTTCTACACCATGTAAAGATTACTGTGAATTTTTATTTTAAAGATATTTTGAAAGAAAGAAAAAAAGAAAAAAATGTTTATTTGGTACATTCTAAATACATACATTATATTGGTATAAAAAAGTGTAACAAAACCGTTTTATTTACATTACCTGCATACTAATTTATACTTTCGTATTTTTTATTTAATATAGATAATACATAATACACTATTATATAATACAATATACATAAACAAAACAATGAAAAGGATATAGACGAACATAAAAATAATGGCACAATTTTAATTAACCCATATGAAGACAATCGTGTGCTTTTGTGTTTTGGTGAGTGAGTTGCCTGAGCCAATTGTCCTTTCCCTTCTTAATCCCTATCCTACTATGATACTATGCAGTCTATACTATGACAGTGCACTTGCAACACCTGTGTCATTGCTTGTATTATGGGTGACTGTAACCACATACCATCAAGTGGACTGTAAGCCTGTCTGTCGATCTTATAAAAAAACATGATCCTAGTTTTCAATAAGCAAAATGAATTGCTTCACATAAGGAAATCAATCAAACATTTTTAGTTTTTGTAAATTAATTTTGTAATATTGTTTGTTTTTTTAGTGAAGAAAAGACTACTAATTGATTTCTCGGCTTCTTATACTGAACGTAACTTCATTACACCAATGCGCGCCATGACTGAATATCTGTTGAAGCAATCTGATCTAGAAACGCTGCCAAAGGTTCTCCGTAGGTCGCCGTATGAAGCAGAACCACCTATTACAGTTTATTACAGGAAAGATGTGGAAGCGAAAGCCTTTGCGGTGAGAGTTCATTTTAGTTTTACTCTTTAAAAACCCATACTCCTGGGAGTATATGTGTGTGCTTGAATTCTAGTTAAGCTGGCTGCACTATTGAGTCTATAAATTGATTACCAATTAGAAAATTACAAATTTTGTTAAAATTAAAACACAAATTTTTGACTGCACTTAACCATACTATGCTTTTATCCTTGTAGTGGTAGGTAGTGAGAATGATGTATTAATCCTTTAACTGCTTGGTTTTGTAGGAGTTATCATGTCCATAGTGCCTGACTTAAAAATAAACATTTTACACATAGATGAATTTGTCGTATATATCCGGCTCTGGCGAAATGGACACGAAAATAGTTATCGGATAAATCCGACTCTGGCGGCTAAAGGGTTAATTACACTTAAACTTGTAGTGTACTTATTGTATGTACTACTAATATTGTAATTGAGAAAGTTTGTGAGGAGATGTTTGTTACTTTTCCATGCAAAAATTACTGAAAGGATTTTGATGAAATATTACAGTAATGTAGTTTAATTATATCATATTAACATATAGTCTGTGATATAATATATATGCTAAATAGAAGTATTTACTTAAATTACCCAATTAAATAGTTTTATTGCAAATTGTAATGCAAAATTAATAAAATTAAAATTTTAATTAGTTTTTAAAATTTTAATTTATGTGAAATATAATAAATAACCACTAAAGCTTTCAATATAAAGTAGTTCATAATTAACTGTATTTTTATAAAGATGTTTCCTTGTTTTATGTAAATTGTGTTCATTTTAATGTAAAATAAAAGTCTCATTCTTATTTTTTTTCTTAACTTTTTAACTATAAAAATTCTTTTAAACCCTTTATGATTTTTATGGCATGTACCTAAAACGTAAATTAGGTGTATCATAAGTTTATCTTAAACAGGTTTGGGGTTCAAAGGAAGCATTAGAAAAGGAATTATTGAGAAGGGAATTGGATAGAAGACGATATGAACAAGGTGAAATACAATATAATTTGTGAAGTTTTATATACTCTATGTATAAGTTTTATGTGACTAATTAAGGTGGTATTATAGGACAAAGTACATGTCTATCTATTTCTATTGGAGTCCGCTAATCTCCTCTAACTTCTTCTTTTTATTTTGTGCACTAAATCCGTGCAGCCAGTGCAGCTAACTTCTTCTAAACCACCCCAACGGATTTTGATACAGTTTTCACTAATTGAAAGAGGAATATACATGGAAGGTTTGTGTAGATATATAATTTGCAGAAAAATATCTTTGATGTGCGAAATTAGAACGAATATGATCTAAATTCTAAAATATGAAAATTTAATTAAAGTTTAAATAAAAAATGAAAATACTAAGTTTATATAATTCTTTATAAATAAGCATATACTATAACAAGATGGTTAATAAATTTTGGTGTTTTTACTGTGCTGGTATAAAAGTCATGAATTACGAAAATTATACACTTTTTTTTAAATCCATAATTTTTTTAGATGTATTTACTGTGAAACGACGACTCAGGAACTATAGAAGGGAGATGAGCCATAAACGATTCGATACTGGAGAGGAAATAGGTCTCAAAACTAGATCTGGAAGAGTTGTATTGACAGCGATTGGAATGTAAGTCGATTGACATGTTAAATGGTGAAAATTACATCAATAAAAATAGAAATGAAATATTTTCTTAAGATTTATATTTAATCTTTTTAACATCTATTGAAATCTTTAGATTTAACTGCGTGAGCAATAATAGATAATTCAGTAATACCTACATACATTGAATGAATTTTTAATATTGCATCTTTTACTATAATTATTGAATTACAATTTATTTCAAGTAATTTCACAACACACATCCAGAAAACTTTTATAATATGACATTGAATGTATATGTTTTTATTCAATTAAATTGTTATAATTTTATACCTAAGAACTTCAAATTAGAATTTTTCATGTCAAAGGTTGGCAGGCAGGATAATGGTTCATTTGATGGTAGCCACCTATATGACTTTAGTGATACAAGTATCGTTTTAATAATAATAATAAGGTACTGAAAGTGTGCTGCCCACCTTAGTAGGATAGGTGATTAGGAAACAACACACATGCTATTATTTCACAGTGGTCTTCTGTGTTTCGAATGAGAGTTCCATGAACTCTCATGGAACTCTCCTTCGAAACTTGATGCAACTTCCTTAATATACTAAAAAAATACACTGATATTTTTCACCCCTTTTGTTGAATGGGACAATCTGCCAACCAGATCCCTGCCGACCATGGGTAGATAGGTGCTGTATGAAGGATTTCTGCCCACTAAAAAATAAAGAAATATATTTTTGGAAGAAAAAATTGTTCAAATACATTGTTTTTTTACAGAAATAGTTGCAATTTTCTGTTCAAACTGTGCGCGTGGTTGTACACCGGATCGCATAGTCTGTTCTCGGAGTGTATTCACTCCTTAGCCGACACAGTCAATCAGCTGATACTCGCTTATGGAATACACAAATCTGTTCAAGTATGTATCTTTATTGGATTTTCACTTAATTGGTTATATTTTTGATTTGTCACTGCATAGGTAGATATGGTTGAACGAAATAAAATATAGCCTCCAATGTTACTGTAATATGTGATGTACGTTAAGAATTTTCAAAATCACTAATTAAATACAAGTAAACATTTTTTTATTATTGTATAATTTTATAATGACAGTGTAGATTTACCTAATCATTTCTTTTATTTTTAATCTGTTTGAAATCTACACAGGAAAGGAAATACTACACACTAATTTTTCCTCGTTCACTTGATACAAGTATATTACTTTGAAAGTTTGTACATACTTACTACCAAGTAACAAATAAATAATGTTGTACATAAGTAACAAATAGAGGTGGAAAGAATTATCTTTATATGCTTAAAAGGAAAAAAAAAATCTAGACCTTTTTATTATTACTCCAAATGAAGAGTGGTGAAGTGTTTGACCATAATTAAAATGTAATTACAGATCGCCGATCCTGACCACCCTTACGGGTACACAAATATGCGTTACGTCTCCTCACTGATATCCGGTGTAGGAATCTTCTGCGTCGGAAGTGGGCTGTCCTACTACCACGGAGTCATGGGAATATTGGATCCGCAGCCGTTAAATGATTTCTTTTGGGTAAGGGTTGATTCACTCCCCAGCCAGGTCTGTAGTTCTGTGTTAGGGTATTATTAAAGAGTTATAGCCCAAGTTTTCATCTTGCCTCAAATACCTATCCGTAAATGCCGGAATTTCCGGCTATCGCTAATCACTAGTAATCTGTCGTCAGGCGTACTTCGTGCTCGGGGGCGCGGTGGTGTCGGAGGGCGCCACTCTGATGGTGGCGCTGAACGCGATCCGCAAGGGGGCGCGCGAGGCGAACGTGTCGCTGTACGAGTACATAATGCGCAGCTCGGACCCGTCGGTGAACGTGGTGCTGCTGGAGGACACGGCGGCGGTGGCCGGGGTGGTGGCGGCGGGCGGGTGCATGGCGCTCGCGCAGCACACGGGCAGCGCCCTGCCCGACGCCATGGGCAGCCTCGTGGTGGGCACTCTGCTGGCCGGCGTCGCCTCCTTCATCATCCTCACCAACGTGGGCGCTCTCGTCGGCCGCTCCATCCCTCAGGAGCAGTTGGACGAGATCAACAGCGTTCTCGAGAGGGACTTCATGATTCGCGCCATACACGACGTCAAGGGGATCGACATTGGCAGCAACCTTATTAGATATAAGGTTAATGTTACTATTTTTTAAATTTAGTTTGTTCAAAAATACAAATCTTCACTTTTTATAATATTAGTATATAATATGAGGTTAATGTTTTTTGACGTGAATAAGATAGTATAATAAGAGACCTGAAGCTAAATTATAATACCTACTGTAATATTGCCACATTGCATTGCGTTTGGCAAAGTGTCTAATCTCAGTAGCCCAGGTATTTCACAATCAGATTGGTATAGGTTAATTATCTGTATAGGTTGATTTGGAATATTTCTCCTGTACAATATATGTTTTTGTTTTATTTTTCCAGGCAGAAGTAGACTTCGATGGAAGAGCACTAACAAGATCATATCTAGAGAAACACGATTTAAATAATTTATTGGAAGTAAGTTTACTTTGAATTAAACTTGCCTTATGCCTATTTGCATTAATATTTAACTTTATTAAAGCATAATTTAAGGTTAATGCCATCTAATGTAATAAAATTGTTATTGAACAAAAAATGATTTCTTTTTCGTTTATAACCTATTTTCGGGTTTTTGCTACCGTTGAAAGAGATATAAACATAAGTTTTCTTATAAAACTTAAATAGTTTAGCTTAGCGCCATCTATTAGTCGACTCTAAAACTCACATAACTTATTAAAAACTTTTAGGATATGAAGAAAATTGACACAATAGACGACGTGGAGGCATTCCTGCTCAAACACGGAGAAAATATAGTCGACATGTTGGGAGGAGAAATAGATAGGATAGAGCTTAAATTGAGGGTAAGTCCTTATGAACATATAACATATTTTTTTATTGCAACTACCCTCTTTGTTTCTTGCATGCCTTTTGTCTAATGTTGTCTAATGTAATAAGCGCTTTAAAACATCCTTTATAATGCGCACTGCCAAGGTTTGGAACAAATCACGGCAGACAACCCCAGGAGTAACTACATTTATTCAGCTTTCCGAAGCTGAACGTGCGCGTACGCATCTCCATACAAAACCGGTTTTAGATTATTATTATTATTTTTTATTTTTCAGAAAAAGTTTCCTCAAATACGCCATTGTGATCTAGAAATACTTTAAGACTGGTAAGTCGTTGTCATCATACTTGTATGTAGCTTTTTTTTTTTAATCTTGGTTTGGCTATGACAGTGAACTCCAGTGTATGTATGTAAGAACGAATTTAATGCTAGAAAAATAATAAGGGCTAATAATATATTAATCAGTGCAAATTTTAATCACCTGTTGTTAATTTTTTTGGGAAAATACGATTTTTATTTTTACTTGTAAAAAAAAAGTAGGTATTTTAAGGCATGTATTTCAATGAAGTTATTGTAATTATTATACATAATTTAATTCTTTAGTTTTTAAAATGCACTTGTGGACAATAAAGCTTTCAGCTTCATGTTTTAAGTTATTTTGATAAACTTGGGCTTGATAAACTTAATAATCCAATGACAATTTATTCTAGTAAAATATAACATTAACAAATACTTAAATAATTTATTCACATGATTTTATGCGAATACTAAAATGGTTGCTTATTGTTTTTGTATTCATTATTATTGGAAATAGGTTTGAGTAATATTTATTATTTAAAATTATGTGTAGAAAATCTAAATAGTTATTTTTATGCTTGGGGCATAATTTAATTTGATTTCAAAATTACCCTGCGAAGACAAAATTTATTAGTAGGGAAAAAATAAAATAGGAGCGCTCATTTAATAGGCCTGTAGCATTATAAAAGAAATATAAAATGTGTAGAATAAAAAATAAATAAAAAAATACAATTAATGATAAATAAAATTATTAAAAAACGAACAGGGTGTATGTATATCCTTGAATTTTAAAGTTTTTTTCTCATTTTTCATACATTTTGTGGCGTAAACTAGCACTCTCTAGTAGACCATTGAGATTTCTTACAAGAACCTCAGTTTTATGTTATCACTGGCAACACACAGTGGTCAAAGACCAGTGGTTTTTTTTTTGAGGCACTAAGAACTTCCAGACTTTTCCGAATAAGCTGGATTCTTGTACTTCTTGTCTACTTAATTGTACTGTATATCTCAAGTAGATCAAGTAATCAATAACTTTGGAGTTCCTTGAGTTCCCATCTCAGTGCCGTCAGCTCTTGATAGCTGTATTTAAATTATTATTATTTATTTATTATTATCTAACACCGTATTTGCACACAATATGATAACAATGTCTGTTAAACCAATATTTTGGTTTGTCTAGACACTTAATTCACGCCAACACGACATTACACTATACAGGGTGTGGCCTGTAATAAGAGCAATAAATTTAAACGATGCTGCTATAGAGTATACGCAGTTACCTTAACCTGATCATAATGATCCAAAGTGCTTATACTCAGATATAGCAATCCAAAGTTACAATACATAGTCAAGTACTGGGGCGAGAACGATCGTAAATGTCAATGTCAAGTACTCCGACTGGACACATTATGTCTGTAGTAGTACATTGCTGGCTCGATTAATTTTGTTAGAAAATAACATTAAATTTGTTTTTCATTTTAATTCATTGAAACCATTTGGAATTAATTACTGATTCGTTTAAAGGGTCTATATTTTAATTTATTGCTCTTATTACAGGCCGCACCTGTAATAAGAGTAATAAAATATAATAATAACAAAATTACAATTCATCAACATGCCTACCTAACTGAATCGCATACAAGATGCAACTCAGTTAACAGCAATAAAAATAAAAAACCGGTCTAGTGAAACTCGCTACACAGGGTGTCCCATTCTATGCAGACATGTATTTTCAGAGGATAGTTATTTAGTTTAGGTAATATTTTTTTTAAGGTACGCTTTATGTTTTTTTGTGTAATTTCATTTTTTTAGATTGATAGGTAAATTATTAATTAGATGGGCAATTATATAGGTATTGTGAGGTTCTTTTGCCATACTCAATAATAAATTTTGGTTTATATAATAACTTATTATTGGCGACTATTGTGTGACTTTGGAATTCGTGAATTTCCTAGCGAAAGTACTGTTCCATGAGTAATGTATAGTCAACTTTTTTGTAAATAGAAATCACTCCACAGTACTTAAAAGAGTCCCATGGGAACTTGACTATATTTATTTTTAATTTTCAAAGGTACTATTAATTATTATTAAATAAATAATTAAAGTACAATGTTAATTATTAACAGATATTAAAAAAGTGTTATTGAGACTATCACCTATAATGGTGAGCTCATTATCACAATTTCAGTTTCACATACGCTCTTTTTATAATTCTGGAGATTTCTCTCTCGTTTGCTCTTAGAGTTCCAACTACCTTCCATCTTACAGAACAAATTACATACCAATAGTATTTTTTCTGTTAGTTTTATGAAAAGAATTAGTTAACTTTTTTTTTACAAAATATTCAGAACAGTTATGGTTTCATCACTAAGTGTTTTGTTTCGCCATTATCGAATAATATTTTTCTAGTCTATGGCTATTGTGTGATTGTTTAAATATTCTATGCAAAACCTTCAATGACTCCTCTTGGGCCCAAAAATATGTAATTATACAAATATTTAATTGAAATAAAAATTCAAAAGCAAAACATGGTTTTGTTTCTAGTGTAAATAGCCCAGTTACTAAATTATTTTGTAATCGAATAGGTATTTATTGTGAACTTTTTTAAATTATGTTTTAAGATTGTGACTTTGTCCAATATTATTTCATGCATAATTTAGTGGCCTATTGTCCAATCAATCATTTTCTGTGATTTAGCTGTACATATGTATATTAGTTTAATAAGAAGCTATGCTTAAATGTAGTCTAATGTAAATAAAAGTGTCACGGATCTACGTTAGTTTTATTTATAGACACCTCTCAGACAAAATGAAGCATCGTGACATTAAGTAATGGCAGGGAAAAGTGCGTTTGGCAACCGAAAAATAAAAAGAAAATTTGAAAGCGTCAGCGTGACTAATCAGCCATATATACGAGCCCCAATAAGTGGCTCCTAGTATTTGTGGGAATGTTTTGAATAAAAACAAATATTATTTCAATTATAATTTAATTAGTACAAAATATAACAATAGTAATTATTATTTAACTAGTGCTCGTAGTTTATTCTATGTTACATTTAATTATAATCATTATTTCCTCTAAATAATCACTTGAAATTAATCAGGCGAATTCGAAATAACTTTATCGAAATTTCTTTGCGCTCTTATGGCATAACTTATAGGCGTAACTTATTTCTTTTAATAGCTATGCAGTTTTAGTAAAAAAATGAGGGGCACAAACAAAAAACGACATCTAAGCTTAAATTTGAAAATATTCGGATATGTATATTCATTATAATGAAAAAGTGTTTGTTACGTTTTCACGCCTTAATTAATTTGGCATACACGTTGTCAGGGATACAGAAAAGGACGTTCTAGAAAAAAGTTACTGTTCCTGAGAGATCATTTAGAAATATTAAAAAAAAATCAACGCCTAAAAAAAAATAGGATCAGTAAGAATTTAATAAATTATTGATGTTATTTATTATTTGTTGAAGTCGTTTTTTTTACCGCTTAGGAAAAATAGGGGCGATCGAAGTCTCTTGCAAAACTAATATGATATGATATAAAATACTAGACAACCTCATAAATATCAAATTTATTTTATAAAAACTAATTGACAACATTTTACAATGATATTTGTGCCCCTACTAACTAATAACATGATGTTAATAGAACAATATATAGTCTGTGTTCTACATTTGGAATATAATTCATGTAAAATATATCGTTACAATTACTTTTATTGTTGGAATATAATTAAAAAATAATAATAATGTACTTTTACACAAATATAAAAAAAACACCACGAGACAATTATACAATGTCAACGGCAGTGACATTGAATTTTAAACATTAAAAACTAATTTATTCTTTCTATTTACTTACTCTGTGACATTAAATACACAACCAAAGGACAATATAATATTAAATATCCAAACGTTCAGCCTTTAAACAGATAATTATTATACATTATTTAAATAAAATGGCGCCAGTAAAGGGAACAC
The DNA here is from genome assembly GCA_936446665.2 of Synanthedon andrenaeformis. Classification (NCBI taxonomy): domain Eukaryota; kingdom Metazoa; phylum Arthropoda; class Insecta; order Lepidoptera; family Sesiidae; genus Synanthedon; species Synanthedon andrenaeformis. Next base: position 13,035,780 of record OW387781.2, on the reverse strand, counting down.
CTGAGTCGCCATGAATAGGAGACCTCGAAATATTATTATGATCTCGTATCCGCCATATTGTTTTTTATAAAAACCGGCAACAGATTTTTAATTAAAAAAAAAATTGACATCGCCTACAATAGCTTTTATTAAAATTTCCTGTTACTTTCAAATGCGAATGGAATTAAAATGGATTATCACAGCCCACAGTAACATTGAAAATAGTATAAAGCCATTATTTTAAGCCTGGAATTCAAATCCTTTGGCTGTATTTTTTTTTTAATATTTATAAAAAGACAATATTTGAATTCAATTCGAATTGATTGAATAATGTCATTTTGAAGTTTTAACATCTGAAATGACAAGTGATGGATGCATGCTTTGTTTTATAACAATTCAATGACTCTGACATCTGACATTTTAAGCCAGCTGGGTTCGGGGAAAGAGTGTGATATTGGAAGGTTTTCATATGGCGGGTCTAGTCTGCGGCAGGCAGAGGTTATAATGAGCAGTTTTGCTCCAGAAGTCTGCATTCTTCCAGCCGCACCATCCCTTGCTGATGACAGTGGTGAGGTCCTCTGGGCCGGTGTAGTGCGGGTCCAGTATGAGATATCGCACATCACTTGTTTCAGAGTTGTATTCGACGCCTAGTATTGTGTGCGCCAATACTCCCCCACCTAAATATTAAAAAAAATAAAAATAATTAATGTTAATCGGCGGCGGACAGGCTCACTTGACGGTTCCCTCATATTAAAAGGAAAGTATACGATTAATGCGAGGGCTTTAATTCGAGGGAGCAAGCGAGTAGTCGGGGTACGAAAACCTTTGTCAATTTTCATATTCATTCCTTTATCAAGTATCTTTTGAAAGACTTTCTGAGTACTTTTTATGTGCCGCTTTGGCATTTGTGACACAAATTACATAGTTGTAGTACTTCGATGTATATATTAACACGTTCTTTGCCACACAACGCGACGTCGCGTGAAGCGGCATACTATGGTGTGGCCGATAACGCGACGTCGCGTGGCACCACCTAACAATAATGTATGAACCATAAAATAGCAGCCGCAACGTATTGTTCCGCTGTTATATGTTTTGATCTGGTATGTTTTGACCACTAGGGAAATACATTTAATGATTTTATTATTTCGGCCATCTAGGTTCAGCATTTCGGCTTGGCAATTAAAGTGTTAATGATAAGTACTTACCAATCATGATGGGACTGCCGTGTTTCTCGAAGTGATGCAACAGCTCCGGAGCATACTCCTGCAGTTCCCTCCCGGTGTTGGCGAATATGATCCGCGACTGTACTCCGAGCAGAGACTCCAGACAGAACATCACCTCCGTGGAGCCGATCCACATCTTGGAGCCGATCATGTTCGACGGCTTGTCTCCGATTTCGACTAGACACGACTGGATCTCTCTGTGCGTCGGTATCTCCACAGAAGTGTATCCCTGTAACCTACAAGTTAAGGGAATTGTAGTAAAAACTAAATCAATTCAGAAAATAACTATATTAACGAGTCGACTCATATACGAAAAATTCAGGTTTATCTTCCCGGTAAGCGTAACAAGATAGCAATGGCACACTGCGTTGAGCAGTCATAAATTAACAACTATGACTGCTATACCTATCATTCATCAATTTCCCTATCATTCATAATCCTTAATCCTATCATGACCGGCAGCGCACTTGCAGCACCTATGGCGTTGCTTGTGTTAAACACCCTACCATCGAGTGGACTGTCATTCTGTCTGACATACAAAAACGTCTGATGACCTTTACATAAAAAAATATAATAACAATGACGAAGGACTAAGGAGGTAATATTCGCGCATTGAAATGGTTAATTTTTTTTTGAATCGAAAATAGACTGAAGTACTGATTGTAAACTGGGTAGTGTCAAACATCCAATTCAACCCATCGCAACTCACCTAAACCAAGAAACGATAGTCTGCAAGGATCTGTAGGCGCAACCCCAGCCGTCATCATTGAACTGGTCTTGCATGTAGTGGTAATAGGTATACCGGCCTCTCACCAACGCCACCCTGGCACCAGCCTTCGGAGGCTGATGCGGAATCGCCTCGTGAGGGTTCACCAAGAGGACAGGTTTCCTCATGAGGTGAGCGTTCCCTCTGCGGAACACCGGTCTCAGGTGTGGAAGCGCCAACTGTTTGTGGAGAATGTCCCTCTCTCTTTCTGTAAACGAGGAATAAAAAGATATGAGACAATTGTAACTAAATTTTAAGAAACAGTCCTTCAAAATAAAGTTCCTTGCTTTGCCATTCATTTACAAATTACCAAACGAAAAAATTATGTAATATTGACAAGTCAATTTCAATGGATTTTTCATTGCTTTTTATCACTTATATTTTCTCATGAATCAGTCTTTAAGCTTCCATTCTTACGAATTTATGATAACAAAATCTAGATACTCGATAGCTAAAGGGTCAAAGATTTTTTTTTTGGTATATATGGTATATTCGAATTCGTAGTATAATATAGGTACATAATAATACGATTCTACCCGTAACGTACAAGTATTCACGTGCAGGTACTAGAAGTTTAACAACCTTCAAATTCCACAATACAATACTCTAACTTAAGGGTTTATAAGAATTTCAATCGCAAAGTTTATAAAACTAAATGCTGAAACATTCCACGAAAAATGTTTTTGCTACTCACCCATACTTTCATCAGGTATTCCCTTGGGAACTATCCTCGTAATGAAGTGTCCCAACTCCGAGGGCAGATAGTGGAATGTCTCCGGGAGACGTAGACCGGCACCATCTCCAATGCCTTCTTGACCTGCAGTAGGTGAAAAAAAAAGATCTGTGTAACTATGTCTGTTTCCTTTTTACGCCTTAACTACTTAGCCGATCGTCATGAGATTTCGCATACACGTCAGAGATACAGGAAAAAACATAGGGTACTTTTCATTCAGAAAAAAATTACTGTTCCCAAGGGATCATATAAAATAAAATAAAAAACTAACGGCTGGCCCAGGTAACAAGAGGTCAAAAAAGCGTTATATTTTGCTTACCTATATATTTTTTCTTATTTTTCAACGCGGACAAAGGCGCGGGCACCAGCTAAGATTGTTATAAGTGGCGTATAGACTTTCGACATATTTAGTAAAAAGCAGTTGTACAAACAGCCATTTCAATTTAATTTATATGTTAATGGATGGATAATGATCAAGTAATAATTATACCCAGCTGTTCGAGAAGTACACTCTCAAGCAGTCTGAGCGACCGACAAGCGGCTTCCACCAGCACAGTGTACAGCTCCAGCAGCTTCGAGTTGCGGTGGATCATCGCCAGAGCGTCGACTCGCAGCGGCATACTTATGTAATATGCAGCTGGAAAACGCCATCATTACATTAAATTTAAAACTATACCCTTGTTTTAATATGTTCTAAAAATTGAGAAAACAAATTTAAAAAAATCAAGATATTTATTTATCAATTAGGTTTCTCCAAGAAACTCTTATGATCGTCATTATAAATTTAAATTTACCAGGGTTTCGGAAAAAAAGCCAAGATGACGAGCCAAAAAAGCCAAGCCAACGGAAATGGGCATTTAGAACAAGAATTAATTAACTCGGATAGGTACAATTTCTCCGAGATCAGTTATAATTGAAGTTTACTCTTTAAGAGTCGATTTTTATATATATAAAGACCGGGGTATGAAAATTTATGGGAGAAAAATCAAATGTCACACGTTACAGACTACACAATATTCTTCAATACATATTAATATAATATAATACATATTATAATTTAATATTATATTAATATGTTTTAAATTAACAATATTTATTAAATTACTTATTTATCATTCGTAAGGAATAAACTCAAGTTGTGCGTCGGGACTGACACACACACATTTTTTTACAATCAGAAAGCTACTGGCGAATATTGGGGTTCGTAAAGTTGCATATCTGGGTTACATTCTGAGGGGTGAGAAGTACCATATTACCATCTTATCATGGGTCTGGGCAAGATTGAGGGGCGAAAAGGAGTCGGCAGAAGACAGTCCTGGTTAAGAAACAACCGTCAATGGACCGGAATTACGGGATTGACAAAACTGTTCCGAGTGGCGCGTGATAGAGGCCTGATAAGGCGCTTAGAGAAGAAGAAGAACAATCAGATTCTATCTACAGTAAACAAATATGTATGTGTTACGTAACTGTATAAAATTACTGGAAAAGCCTTATTTTAGTATAGAGTATAAATATTAGAAATATAATCCTTTTAGATTTTTTTTCAATATGTTTAGTTAGTAGACATATTGCATCACTTACTATAAACATGTTGTACACAATCATTAGTTTTCGCAGCGTACGCCAAATAATGACTTTCATGGGCAAATTTTTAATATCTTGCATTACTTTATTGTAATATACATTGTGATCTCTTTTTTTATATAATAAGACACAGCCTATGTTACTCAGTGATTATGTAGCTTTCTATAGGTGAAATAATTTTTTAAATTAATTTATTAGTATTTGAGTTTTTCCATTACATTTGTAATGGAAAAACTCAAATACTAATAAATTAATTCTGTATGTTTATTTAAACATACAGAAGTAAATCTAAATCCTTCCTCTTTAAAATGTTAGTGTAGATAAACAATATATGTTTGAAAACAATAAAAGTACTCACGATTTCTTTGTGTAGTCATCATTTTAACGGCTGTCTTAACAAGTTTATCCGATAGAATATCCCTCGTGGCTTTCACCACTAAGTTGACAGGTACTATTTCCTATTACAGATATGTGGAGAAAATCATTTCAGTTAAGTACTCATTAGTTACGTAATAATTGGGAGTATTTTTTTTAATGCAAGTCCATTTGATGGTAAGTGTCGTCTATTTACAAAAGCAACACTAAAAAATAATTATATAAACAAAATACATATCTCCTATAACAATAAGGGATAATGTGTCTATCCATGTTCTAGGATGGGCTCTGGCATCCCTTACCTATTCACTCACCAAAACACAACAGCACATATGCTGTTAACACGTTGGGGTCTTCTGTAAGAGGATGGTTACTGATGCCAGTCAGATTATTTCCAGAACAATCATTCTATTAGTTTGGCGTTTGGTATACTTACAAGAAAATTTAAAATGTAAACATTTTTTAAATTATTGCGTATTCGACTGCAAATAAGGCCAAAAAGTCGAAAGAAAACAGAGTAGAAAGAAAGCGTAGTAAGTATCTCAACTTACCACTGAATTTGTGTTGTGTCTCTTCTTTTTGGGCTGTTCTGCACTAAGTGAGTCCATCAATTCACCGATTGTGGCTTCTGCGCTTGTGCCCGTTAGACTGACATCTGAGGCAACTCCAAATAAATACACTGATGTCCCGTCTATATGAAATGACACTTGCCCCGATGCTATCTGTATTAGAAATTAATTGAGGATTAAAAATTATAAATTACACTAGATTGGGAATATTAGAAAAGTTTCAGTGTGTTTTTCATTGAATTTCTAGAAAGCAGAGATTGATGGTAAAGTTAAGATCATTTACCCTGTTAGATAGCCAAGGAAACGTAAATATTTAAGAAAATATCTGAAGGGCAGTTTCTATATTTTTGTTTAGCTAAATAATGCAATTATGTACCCCAAAGAAGTTGACTTAAAAAAAAATCAAGTAGTTTCTCTGTATGTTTTTGTGTTAACCATCAATGTACTACAACTATGGATTTTGTGCACCATACAAAACACTAGGAACTTTATGGAACATTTAAAAGTGACATATGCATAGAGCATGAACTCTTGTCATTTAAAACCAACCAAATACTGGCATTTAAAGAAAATGTGACTACGTTAACACATTGGAGTTTAAAATGAATAGTAGAACTTGGTTGTTACTACCTTTTACCATTGACTCCGCCATGATTCCGTTTTAGGCGTACTTTTCATGTGCCGCTTTGGCATTTGTCATGCAAAATCCATAGTTATAGTACTTCAATGGTGTTAACATAAACTTTGAATGGTACTAAATGAATGGCCAAATGGATAAAATTGCCTTTACATGGGCTCTTTTACTTAAATCTGTATGTTGTAATGATATGTTGTTGAATACAGATGAAAACACTGAAATCATATTAAAACAATAATTGACAAATTCTGTTTGTCCCAGAAAAAAATTATTTACGATTTTTGGTCTAATAGAGAAAAATATCTAAGGGCCACTATAAATTAAATAGAAAATATGTTAGTGCCACAAGCCATTACAAACATCAGCAGTGTAACATCTAAATAACAATTGTATTATAAAAAAATTAATCACCTTTTTCCTCTTATTTTGCATAATATTTTTAACTCCGGCTATTGTGGCTTCGCAGCTTAAAGGCAAGACAGTGTTCAGACGTACATGTAAAAATTGTTTAGAAAGTTCTTCCGCCGTTAGTGCTTCATATTGAGTCTCCTCAAACTTATCATGCACCAGAAAGTGTGCCTTCATTTCCTTTCTTTCATTTATTATTAGGACCAGGGGATTATCAGTTATATCTACATCCTGGAACACAGTAGGATGAGCTATACAAACTGCATGGCAAAACTATACATTACCATACAAATATGTTATAAGGCTTTAGGGCCACCACAAATAGTCGGAATTATTTCAATTCGGAATATCAATTCGGGATTCTGAATACAGTAAAACCATACCTCGGGCCGCCATATACAGTCGGATTTTATCCGAACGGAAAAGTACTGTATGTATGTTACCACATACCGACGTATGGATCTACCGATCCATAGATTTGTATGGATTTACTGTGTTCGGAATCCTGAATTTATATTCCCAATCGAAATAATTCCAACTGTATGTGGCGGCCCTTAAAAAGAACCTTTCTATGACAACAAAGTGTTCTTTAGATTGTAAAAAACAATTTTTTTAAATGTGATTAATGGCCATTACATTATACACTTGTTATGTGTTCTTTTAATATTATCAAATGTACACAGATTGGACACAAAATGGTGTTTATAAAAACATAATATTATAGGATCATTAATTTTCAATAAAACTGTAGGTACTATAATCAGACATTAATGGTATAATATGGTATAAAGAAGTATTTAGAATAATAATAAATTAACACATATACCTGTAATATTTCCTTAAGCTGGTTCTCCATAGTTAGGAATTCACCGAATTTTATAACTCCACATAATTCAACTTCGGTGGGCAGATTTAATAACAATTGTTTATACGAATGATTATTTTCGTGTTCAAACAATTCTAAACTCAACCCTACTACGAGGAGGGTCCCATCGTACATCAATCCGTAAAGGCATCCTGTTGTCTCTTGAGTGTCTATTTTAGACAACCTCTGCAAATAACAAACTTAATTAGTATATTAAATAGAAATACACAATAGAAGTTCGTTTGGTTTTGCGAAGAACAGTCATTATAATGTATGGCGATGGTGACGTATAAGGTTAAAGCCATTAAAACTTATGAAGAGCCTAAAAAAGTTGCAATTAACAACTATTGTAATTATGCGGACAGTAAATAAGTTGAGTTAAAAAATATTTAAGGATACACAATTAATAAATTTAAAAGTTTACCTCAATAACATAATTTGATATTTTGAGACGTGGTGACATTTTAAACGGATGTTGCTGTATAAAAAAAATATTACAAAGTTAAGTTATATTACAAAGTTGCAACAAATCAAAATGCTTCGATGGTTATTATGTTATTATCCCTCTACGGCTTCGATTCTATAGGAATCTAGCCACACCACAGAGTAATATAATCCACCACTTTATAATGTTAAAAATTCACTGTGAAAAATATTTCATTAAGTAAAGCTGGCAAAACAATATTATGCAGCGAACTTGAATGCACAAGATACATATATCGTATTATTTCGATGTAGGTATGTGTTTGTTTACTATGAGAGTTGTGAGCGGGGTTTGTATTGGATTAGCGTTTTTTTCGCTGCGAAGGCGGCATAAATTTGAATAGGTATTGTTGATCTTGAACGATTAATTCTACCTCAAAAGTTTTACTACATACAACCTATCCGAAATTTCTCGGCACTTCGAAAGAATGTAATAACGCAAGCTACGGTCGGCAAAAAAGACGGTAGTCGAGGCTGTATGCATTTATATTTTAAACTCTAAACGCAAAAATGTAAAAAAATCAGTTTAGCGTGCGGTCTAAAATTTTAAGGGACGCCGATGTGACTTTACTACATAAAAAACATAGAAAAGGCACGCCTCTTGGTCGCCTCCGACGCGCCTCTTCTGCAGTGAGTGGAGTCCCTAAGTGAGATTGTGGATAACACTACGAATGTATGCTTATACAATATGCCGCGGGTCTCAAATGATTAATACGGCGGTAGATATGCCCCTTTGTGTTGCCATATTGCAACATCAGTAACTCACTACAAGTGCTTCAAATTCAAATACTAAGGAAGGAAGCATCCTTAGTAGGATAAGGGGCTAGAAATATATAGGGAAATGTGCTCCGATATCCTGTACTCACTCATCAAAATACAACAGCACACATGCTGTTAAATAATTCATAGTGGTCTTCAGTAATGGTGTGGTTGCTGCCGCCGCCCAATTTGACTGCAAAACGCAGCGTGGCCTGCCACAAAAAACGTAGCTGACCTAAATACCTAATAGGTACTTTTTTTGTGTATGTATAAAAAGTTGTATTTGTCTTGATGTACCTAAGTGTATTTATAATATAATCTATAGAATATATGCCATGTAGGTTCTAATAAATGAAAGAAAAAGTGTTTTATACTTGTCTTTAATCATCTATAGTACCACTTTTTATACAAGTGTCCACAAGTTGTTTTACAATTTCAGACTTCTTTTTAGCTAAGTGTAACGCTTCATTCTGAATATCTCTTGTTAGACTGCTGCCTCCAAACTTATGTGTTCCACAAAGAAGACCATTATTGTAGCTAATTATTAAATTTGCTCCAAAACCTCCACACAAGTCTTCCTCATATGCCGATGGTTCGTTTAACAGAATGTTCCTACAACAAATAAATATATCACTAAACATACTACGTACTATACTATACTCTATCCACGGAAACGAGTTAGTAGAGCGCTATCTCTCTTGCACAAAATTTTAACTGTGATTGGTCGGCGATTTACACTAAGGCAGTGTACACAGAGCGAAACTTTTTTAGTCTACTCGTGCTGTCCGTACTGTGCAGACGTGTTCTTTCTTGCAATATTTGCTCAATAAATTTCCTCTACCTGTGACTCGGCTTGTTTATGGACTTTGTGCTCGATTGCTTTGTGACGACTCGGCGACTTGTATAACGGACATTTGATTGCGTACTTTGCGTAGTGACAATGGCGGATCTGTCGGATAATGGATCTATTGAAAAAAGAAAACGGCGAGCTTTTTCGTCAACCGAAAAAGCTCTGATATTGCATAGTTTTCATTCCAAGAGGAATGAAAACCCTTTGGCCTCGACCGGTCAAATTTTAAAAAGTGTTGCATTGGAAGTAGGTGTGCACTGTATGTCTGTCCATAGAATTGTTAAAGAAAAGAAGGATTGTGGTGTGCTTAAATCGCCCAAAAAGTCGAAGATACGCGTGCCAATCGTCGATAAGATCGATGACTTTACAAAGACTGCTATCCGATCTATAGTGCATGGTTTCTTCGCGCAGAATGAAATACCTACATTGGACAAGATTTTAAAGAAAATAAATGATGATGGTACTTTGGGCACAATCAAGAGATCGACGCTACATAAAATATTGAAAAAAATTGGTTTCAAGTACAGCAAGCATGTTGCTGGACCGTGACGACATTTTTTTTGGCGAAGAAAATATTTACGATCTATCAAAACCGCTCGAGAAAATAATCAAAAAATTTATTACTTGGACGAAACGTGGGTGAATGAAGGTCACACTACTTCAAAGGCATGGACCGATTCAACAGTGAACAGCAGTCGGAGCGCTTTCATTAATGGATTAACGACTGGCTTGAAAACACCTTCAGGTGTGTATTTATTTTCTCATTATTATTGTTATATTTTTGTTACACACGTACCATAAACATTGCCTGACCGGCTTAGGTACGTTAATGACAGACACTGTTGTCTGTTTGTATCATTGTTATTTTCTATCTTTTACATCTTATTGTTTGATGCGCCCAGGTGTGCTAATGACTTTGTTTGTTTGTATTGAATGTTATTATGTTTTTGTTACAGGAAAAGGCAAAAGACTTATTATAACGCACATCGGGAGCGAAGACGGGTTCGTTGAAGATGGTCTACACGTGTTTGAATCTAAAAAACAAGGCGATTATCATAAAGAGATGAATGCCGAAGTTTTTGAAAATTGGTTCAGCGAAATTTTAAACAAACTCCAGGATAATTGTGTAATAGTTTTGGATAACGCCTCGTACCACTCTAGAAAAGTTGAGCAAATACCAACGGCAAAATGTAAAAAACAGGACATTATAAGTTGGTTACAAACAAAAGGAATTAGCTTTGAGGAAGGTATGTTAAAACGAGAATTATTAAACATTGTTAAAAATCATAGACAGCGGTACGAGGCATGCGTTATAGACGAATTAGCAAAAAGACAAAATAAAACAGTATTAAGACTCCCGCCGTATCACTGCGAACTTAATCCAATAGAATTAGTTTGGGCTCAAGTGAAGGGTTACGTAGCGGCCAACATGAAAACATTCAAAATGGCTGAATTAAAAGTTTTATTAAATGAGTCCATACAAAATATTGACGCTGAAAAATGGAAAAAATGCATAAGGCACGTCACAGAAATAGTTGAGCCCAAAATGAACGCTATGGACCATAATGTAGAAGTCATGACTGAAAGTTTAGTAATAAATGTAGGAAATGACAGCAGTGACAGTGATTCATTGGAGAGTGAAATTGAATACTGAATTAAATTTATTTGAATCTGTCAATTTTATTAATTGTTTTGCTTTTATTTATAAATTTTCAACGTTGTAATTTTATTTGATTGTTTCAATTGTATTTCATGCATGCATCTACAATAAAAAAGTATGATATTAAACTGTAATTTTTATTTCCTTCATAAATATTTTTTACAAAGAAAACAATGTAAAAACGTATGTATAAAAACGAGTAATACAAAAAGCAAAATTATTTTAAATGCGCAATTGTGTTAAAAAAAGTAGTCTAAAATAAGTCGCTCTGTGAACGCGCCTTTACTTTTCTACGGATTTGTTTACGCCCACTGTTCATTTCCTGTCCTTGTCATTTGTATGAAAAATTCAGACAGAGAAAGCGCTCTACTAACTCGTTTCCGTGGATAGACTATAGGCAAGACAATAAATTATGATTGAGAAAAAAAAATGTACCTCCCATTAAAATTATATATTGAAAAACTGCTTGATACAGGTAATCCATGTACTTTTATTGGTGTTCTTTTATTTTGATCTACATTTATCTCTTCTGTTTCAACATCATATTCAACAGACGGCAGATTTACTGTAAAAATAAAGCTTTAGTTATGTATTTATACTTATTTATACTTCCTTTTGAATGTTATTACATAAATATAATTATCAAGGCTATGTCTCAGGGGTCCCGTGTTTGATTTTCGGCAGGGTAAACTTTGGAAATTAACTTTTCATAGATAGATCTGGCATGTAGGGCACACTGAGTTTTGCAGTGATTTGGGCAACCCATCTGGCAGCAGTAACCACCCTCTTACTGTGTGTTCTGTTGTGTTTAGGATGCCAGAGCCGATTTCCTTAATCCCTTATCCTACTATGGTCGGCAGCACACTCACAGTAACTGTAGGTGACGGTGGCCACCTACCATCAAGGCTGATGCCTGTCTGATGATTTTAACATAAAAAAATACAATTAAAGATTTTTAAACTACATTGAAACTGGATTTACATTGTCTCATTAAGTTATTGCATTTGAAATTATAATAACCTTCATGAATCATAATTATCATACTATCTTTGTTTTTTTAAAGTTTTTGTTAAAGTATGAACTGGCAGCAGAAAATGAAGGATATTTGAGATAGTTATTTTAATAAAACTAGAAATAGTTTTTATATCCCTTTAAATAAAAATACATAAAAAAATGACTTACATGTCTTCAGGCAAGTAATGATACTAATGATGCAAGCATCCACAACACTGCCATCATTGTCCAAACAAATCATATCACAGTAAATGACCCAAGCCAGTTTATCAGGTTTAATACAAAGCTGTTTTAAATCAAAGCACTTTGAATTTACAATTATCTCGGAAACCAAATTATTTATTACTTGTGCATTATCTGAGGGTGGGCCTGGTCTATATTTTGACGAACAAAGAGCAGGCAGTTCTAAGTTCGTTACTAAGTATCCTACATTAGGTTCCTCGGCTTTCGGAGGTGCTAATTCCTGTAAAAAAAAAATAGTTAACAATACAATTTGATCCTATTATAGAGAATAATTGATTTATGTATACTATTCCAACAGTTCCAACCATATTTGAATAAATTTATGTTATTTCTTTGATAGTATTTAAGATATTTTTGGCATGCAAATTCAAAATAATTTTTATATAAATCTTTTCTTTTATAAATAAAAATGAATCCCTAAATGTGTAATTAAGTGCAAATCTCGAGAATGGCTGGACCGATTTTAATTCTGTCTTCACTCATGGATAGAGGGATAATCGGGGAAGGTTTTTACGTAAACAAATGCACCCCGGGTAAAGCCGGAAGCGGGCCGCTAGTGTTTATTAAACGGTGAGCAGATATTTTTGGACCCAGAAATGTTACTGTAGCTTCACATGAGTTACATAGTAGGTATGTTTGTTTTTATAGCCCCCAGTAATTCAATAGTTTATTTACTTATAGAATTAACAATATTAGGAGAAATAAAATTTAGTAAAAATTAGATTAGCTAATATTATCAATGATTTTAAAAGGCCAAAGGCAAATAATAACTTCCCAATTATTTAGTGGGGTCTCAGAATTTTTATAATTAATTTAGATGGTATAAACTTTACATAAAATTAAACTCAAAAGAATTTCTGAATCCAGAAGCCTACATTATTGTTCTAACTATATATTAAGCCCCATTTCATGATACCTATTGCCTTAGTGGCAGTTTCCACCCAATGTTTTGCTTATTTGCTATTTTATCAATATATATTTTATAGGTACTATATAAATATACTGAAATACAAACAGTCTTTTAGAAGTTTTAAAACAGTAATCCTAACCAATTTAATGCCACAAACAACGGTTGTATTCCCACACTTGACAATAGCAGACGCCTCCGCTGTATTTATGGGGTTTACATTTATCTTCATACTTCGTAATTCGTCGAGTTTTCTTTTATCGGTCCGGACATTAGTTGAAATGTAATCATTGAAATATTTAACCGGATGTACAAGTCTGAAAAATAAAGGTTTTTTAATTCACAATAGCTGAATCTTCGGAAGAATAAAAAGATCCGCATGAATAATAAACTAACTTGTATATTTCAGTCATTTTGATGAGTAAATTATAATTCACACTTTATTTTTTTGCATATACTTTATAACTGTCTTTTATTAATCCGAAATGCATGCAAACATTTATATTTATAATATAAAATTCTGTCAACATTCAATAAGCAAAACAAATTAAGCAATAAGCATTGGTGGCTTTCCCCCCTCGTGTTTTTGACTTTGACTTTTCTTTCTCATTCTCCATGGTTTAGTCAGTTCACGGTCAGTTCAGTCCTCAGGTTCAGTCAGTCAGTCAGATCTTTGATTCTTGAATTTCTAAATCACAGAACACTAAATACAAGGAGAAATTATCACAGTGTTGCCAACAATAATTTTTGGATTCCGCCGTTCATATTGTAAAATTCTGTTAGAAATACTCGTTACTAAATATTTTTTGTCAATAAAATCCGTTGAAATACTGACTTTAAATATAAAGCACTCTTGACTTTATTGCACTAAACGTATTTAATATCAAATCTAAATTAATATTGCTTTACTAGTAAAATTAAATAGAAATTCATATTAAAGTTTTGAAATTAAATCTGTATAGTTTTCACTTTTAGTTTCTATGGTCTCAGTAATTTCAACTGCGGTAGAGATAAAGTTAACACTTTAGTTGTAATTTTGTAAAAAAAAATCGTTAAAAATCGTTAGCCGTTTCTTCAGTTTCCTTCGTACCCCAATGCGCTGTATCTGACGGAAAATCTGCAAAGTTGGCAACACTGTACAGAATTGTCATTGGAGAATTTTTACCATGATTCGATATGACCACAGACCGCTACACACACTACACAATAGTCTACTCTATACACCAAGTAAAAATGTCAATTTGAGAACGAAAATCTGACGTTTCTTTTTCTTGTTGAATTTGGTAGACAAACTCCAAGGTGTGTAAAATTTAAATTAATCCCTAATAATCTTAGTTATTCTGAAATAAATCAATAGTTTTTAATTACGTTTGTTACGTTCAAGCAGTTAAGACATTATAGATATCCGTATTTTGAGTATCTTCGTTATTATTTCAGACCACAATGGCAAAACCGAAAGGAGAGAGGAAAGGTAAATCCGCGATCAACGAAGTTGTGACGCGTGAATATACAGTGAACTTACACAAGAGACTTCATGGGGTCGGTTTTAAAAGGCGTGCACCACGCGCTATCAAGGAGATCCGCAAGTTCGCTGAAAAACAGATGGGAACCCCTGATGTTCGAGTAGACACCCGCCTAAACAAATACCTCTGGTCTAAGGGAGTCAGGTAATTGCACCAACTTTTTACAAATACTACAAATAATTCCAATTATACACATTACGAAATTCCTTGTTTACCTGTATTTTGTTGTTTACATTCTTTGCTTTATAACCTTAAAAAGATATTCTACTTAGAGCTTACATTAGAATTGAAATTTAGTTTTCTGAAGCTTCTTTTTCTATTATTATGTTACTTCGTTGGACATACACTATAAAGTACAGTTATCTTGTTAGACATGTCATGTTATATCATGATATAACCTAATCAGATTCCTGACAATAACAACAATAGTAAACTAGTTAATTCAGTAATTTAAGTTTTGTTGTTCTTACTTTGTTACCAAAAAACATTATAAATACCAGTTGAAATGTTTTTTTTTGGTTAATCATAATTACACTAAGATTTTTTATTCAGTTGTGCAGTTTTATTAACTTATAGGGCAACCTGTATCTTACTAAAGGTAATTTAAGTTCACATTGTTTTTTTCAATACATGAACAAAATAAACCTGCTGCTATCACTATTTCCATGTTAATCAAAATTGCATCCAAAACAAGGCAGATGCATCATTTACCTACCATAACTATTTCATTTTATTATTATGTAAAAGTACATTCATAAATATAATCTATACAAATAAAAATGAATCTAACACATTGCTAAGTACAAAACTGAAAAAGGCTGTACCAACTCAGTTAATTTTTTGGCAAATTCCTAAGAAGGTTTATTATAAAGAGGAGTATTTGGAAATAATGCCTGGAAAACTCCAAAACCTTGTTTTTCTTTTTTCCATCCAGTTCATTTGACAATTTTTACACAGCTGCCACAGTTTATGAGAGATGACCATTTATTTTATGTGTTGCATTTTGTTATGTTTTGTATTGTTCTATGAATTTGTATTTATCAACAATAATAATTATGGCCATAATGGTTAATTTTAATAAAATGCTCATATTATAGCCGTAGTACATTATGTTCTTTATACTTTTTAAATGTGCATAACTTTGTTTTGACTTTTTTTTTAAATAACTTATTTGATTTAAGAAAAATAATCTATGTATCTGCATAATTAATAGAAATTTGTTAGATTCAAGTTACCAATACATCTACAGTGAAAATCCATTATAGTGTCCTTTAAGAAACCACAGGAATTGGTCATAATGAATAGTCATTATAAGCAATATTAATTTGCTATAGGGATTCTGCAGCAACCTTACCATTTAGTCATTGTAACCGATCTGTCCTTATATCCGGTTCATACTGTATGTAAGAGATGCAAGTATCTTGATAAGTTTCTCTAATGTGATTGTCTCTAGTGTGAGCTGCTTGATTATATGAGAATAATCAAGCGGCTAAATTCGAGCCATCTATCTATAATTTATAGAACTGAAGTGTGTATTGTACTACTAGTTACTTACACTTTACTAAACTTGACAAAATGTATCTCATACTATGTTTGTGACATGGTGTGTGCAACACTTCTTTTATGGAACTGTATTTTTCGTCAGCAAAGTATTTTGTCATCAACTTGTATCATCTAATTAATAGATCTATCGCCACGAAATATCCTTTTATTTTATTGTAAAAGATGGAAACAAATGGAAATCTTTAGAGCAAGCAAAAGCACACAAAGTCCTTTTTATTTTTATTTACTTACTCGTGGCCCGCTCCCGGCTTCGCACGGGTGCAATTTTTTTATTCAATTACCTTACACCGCCATCTGTTAGATTCTTATGGAACTCACAGATAAAAATAGCTGGATTGAATAGGTATCAACAGATGGCGCTATGTTAATAATATTATATAATTTGCAAAAAAAAAATAAACAAAATGAGATAAAAACTATCCTATCGTTTAAGTTGGACCAAATTACACATAGTTACGAAGTTTTATCAAAATCGGTTCAGTAGTTTAGAAGTTCATCGCGGACAAACATGTGACACGTAATTTTTATATATATAAGGATTTTATTTGATATTGTAATAACTGAATATACTTTTTTACTTTCCCATTAAGTCCCATATGACCATTACAACATGACCCCAAACCTATACAAAGGCGAATGTTGAATTTTTATTTATAGAATGTTTTTTTCTTTCCAGAAATGTGCCCTTCAGAGTCCGCGTGAGGCTGTCCCGCAGACGCAACGACGATGAGGACTCAGCACATAAACTGTTCACCCTCGTCACATACGTTCCTGTAGTCTCAATCAAGGGTCTGCAGACAGAAAATGTTGACGCTAGCCAAGAATAAACATTACCTTTAAAATATATTCTCTTTCATTTTAAGATAACCCTCTTTTTGGCTAATATTGCAATTTATGTTCCATATTCTTACTACATTAGTAGTAAAGTAACATAAGATTGCAAAATAAATAAATTTCAGAGCTGCAGATAGTTTTGAAAGTGTCATATTGGATAGGCCATTATCTGAAAGTAGGTAAAGTTTTATTTATTTTTAAATCTATCAAGTTTTTACAGTAATTCAAAACAGTATATAACTGATCGAAACTATAATTATGTATAGGGGAACATTATTTCATAGACAATGAGACACTGTTCTAAAGCTGTTCAAACTTCTAAACTGAGCTAAAGCTTTTAAACTTAGTTTTACTGACATACAACAGGTGGCGCTGCAAAGATTAACGTCACTTCTGAGATTACAGCCTAGTGACAGCCTAGTCACGTGACGACGTGACGCTTTACGGATTATAGAGAAAATTTGACGATGCTAGCTTCAAATTATTGAATTATTAAAATTATTAGTGATATTTTTTCGAATTATTGATGTTAATGACTACAAAATAATCATATGGATAATACCATAGAGTAAATAGTACTTTAACCAGTAAGTAAGTA
This sequence comes from Synanthedon andrenaeformis, assembly GCA_936446665.2. Lineage (NCBI taxonomy): Eukaryota > Metazoa > Arthropoda > Insecta > Lepidoptera > Sesiidae > Synanthedon > Synanthedon andrenaeformis. Next base: position 13,018,204 of record OW387781.2, on the reverse strand, counting down.
CTATTTTCTCTATGATAATACTCAAATACGAGTTTGTCGTGGTGCGATGCGTACTTACGTATGTTAGACGTACTATAATACGTTTGATCTCTTCAAAGCTTCTCTTCCGTTCGTGATTAATAAGTTAATTAATAAGTTTCTTTTACTATCACTTCATTCGTGATGTCTATTTTTCTCATACCCTACCTATTTAGTGAGCAATAGTGGCAGGGCACACTGCGTTTCGTAGTCATATGGCGTCCTGTAATGGCGGTACCGAGGTAGTAACCACCCCTTTACAGGACCATCGTGAAATAACAGCATCATGCTGTTGTGTAGTTTCGGTAGTTTGTAAGGTAGATAATCTGCACGAAATTTTTAAAAATTTTGCCGAATGGGCATGAGTGGTCACGGTGAAAGTTTTATTTAGAAAACTATTAAAATTGAATCACTACAGTGAAATTATTGGGGTTATTAAAAATATGATATACCAGAACATTGAGGTCATTGACTGGCATACTTAAACGTTTTAATAAAGGAACAATATATCTTTTAAATTTGATTTTTTCCTTATCTAAGGTCTACATACTTTATTTATGGTAAAGAAAGTGAATAAAAATCTAAGTAGCTCATCTAAATCCAAGGGATCCTGCAATCAGCGGTTTCAATCAAACGAAGATCTGATAAAGACGAAGCGCGGCCGTTTTCTTCAAGAGAGGAAATGAAGTCCCAGCGCTTCGAATCGATTACAATGACTGATTCAGACGGAAGGAGTAATGTGAAATTGCTTACATATCTATCTAGGCAATCATAGATAAGTAACTGTTACTTATATAGGTGAATGCTTTTTAATATAATGTTATTAATTATGGACATGACCCTGAATCTAGCGGACATCCGACAAAAAAAATACTTAAATTATTTTTTTAGTAAATACTTAAATCATGGACAATATATTTCATTTTCTTTTTACGGTATAATATCTAATAAAGTAATATTACTTAATTGAATTTAGACTTTCAATAGTAGTCGCCACATTATACATGTATTTCGTGACTTGAGTTCTAACGATTGACAAAAATATATAAGGAATAATTCAATCTAATATATTTCTATCAGGCATATAATTTTTTATGCTTATTTATATATGATTCCTCGAGAACAGTACTTTTTTCTGAGAGAAAGAAATTTAAGTACCCTTAATTCAGGATGAAAGGTTCTTTATACCTACAAGCAAAGATTTAAATCGACCTACAAGGTATTTCCTTTTCTCTATCCCTGACAACGGTTTATGCAAAATTTCATCATGATCGGTTGAGTATTAGTTAGATAAGGTGGAAACTCGTAACAAACGGAAAAACTCAGTTTCGCATTAATAATATTAGTTAGTATAATAATTATAGGAATATTTATCGTGGTAAACAGTTATTGTGGACAGCGTGTGTGCGCCACATTTTCTAACAAACAATTCGAGGTTAGAGTGGTAAACTGACATCGCATGAAACCGCAGTGCTGTGCTGCTGGTGACATCGCATTGTGTACCTCTGGAATCTAGAACAAAACATGACATGCGTTTTGTGGCTTCTTAATAACATTAATTTGCATTAATTTAATATCCGCTTTTATATCGTTTCGTATTTATGTTCGTCTTAAGCAAGGGTTACACATATCACATTGATGTATCACAAAAAATCCAGACTTTTTGTCAATATTCTTGCTTATCGCGTTTAGTCGTCAATATATTCGTAATTACTGATCACGAATATCGCGATATATATTGACTGGTAGGTAACCCTTGCCTTATGGTGTTAGGTTACTTATCGAAAAACGAGAAAAGAAAAACTAAATTTTTCTCAATTAAAATACCTACATAATATTGATTCGTAAGCTGGTAATTCATCTATAATAAGATACTAAACAATAAAAGAAGAAAAATAAAAATAATTGAAAAAAGGGATCCTAAGTTGAACTTACGAAGATTCATTATAATTTCTATTTATGTAAAGGTCGTTAGTTTACAGGTATAGGCACTTTACAGTTTTATCTGTATCTATAAAAATGAATATGTAACCATTGATCCTAGAAGTCATTGTATGTAGTAACTCTCTAAACTCCAAGACTGATTCAATTAAAGTTCGGGGTCTAATTTCAAGGTCTAATCCTACATTTAATAAGAATATAGAAATTTAATATATATGTTACCTATGTATATTGAAAAATAAGAGAGAAATTGGAAAAATTGTTGTTTTTCTTCTTCCCATCCCAAGTTCCTAACTGACAATCCAATAGTTTTGACAGAAATACATCTGTTGAGTCAGGGGTCAGTAGGAGTCGTGGATTTTGTGTGGATCGCGGGATGTTGTTTTACAATGGTTTCCGAGACCCCGCCTAAAAGTCTTTGGGTTTTAACCGATAAGGAGTCCCGTTAGCAACCTCCAAGCTGGCGACTCTGGCGGTTAAAGGACTAAAATACTTGTTTGCGGTTGTCAGTTTAAAAATTAAAAACGAAAAATACGAATAAATTAATTTTTCGTCCACCAACTTTCATAAGTGACAATTAAACTGTATTTACAAATAATAGCATTTCATTTGCTTAACTAAAATTCCGGTTGCTACGGTGTCACCGGTTGGCAGGCTGTGGCCGTAGGTAGCAGTGTAGACCCGTCAGCCGCAACGCAAGCTTGCGGTTCAGTTCCATTAGCAAGGCTAAACCCATTACCGAAGACATCTTGTCTTACTGTCTCTCCCTACCTATTATATGCTCATACCCAGGTGCCTTCAATAACGGATATAATTGATGCAATGCGTGTCTAATGGTTCCGTAATAGTTTTCGACGGCGTGCTTGTATGTATCAAGTACTTTAGGCATTGATCCTTATAGTATATGTCAATGACTTTAAGTAAGTTAATGAGATACTATAAATGGATATTAGTCTTAATATTATATATTCCCTATTAAGGGGTACTAATAGTGTGTGTTTTTCACACGCATCATACTATGCAAACGCAACATTGCATTTAGAAATTTGTTTGATTTTTTAATATTTAGACATTTAAATTAAATTTGAATGTCAAATGTCAAAAGTTGTGTGCCAGACAGGGTCCATAACACTGGTCTTTTTATTACATCTAACTATACATTATGGTTTTAAAATAAATGACTGAATTGAATTGAATTCTTAACGGGCATAAAACACAAAAAAATTATGATGAAAAGATCTGACTCCCTTATAAAATCGTCGAGTAAAATACATTCCAACCGATGACGTTTCTTTGTTTGTCGATCATTAAAAAAACTTGACGGCCCTAAAAGTTCATCCTCTAATGTCCCTAATAATGATCTGACTTCGCAGGGGTTGAACCTACTGAAGAAAAATTTCCCTCACTTCCACAAATCGATGTCGAGAGACAACCATTAGTCACTTAATGGAGGTAATGTAAAAAATGTCATTAAGTAAAACCACAGTTTGCTATTTTGCTAATTATTTCGTTTACAACTGCAGACTTCTAATTCAACTTAACATATTTTTGATTGAGGACTACAAATTTTTTTTCAATCTTTATAAAACATATTTTTCTTTTTTAAATGCCATAATTTTTTAATTAAAATTCATCTATTATTCATCATAGATATGATAAGTTATTAAATACATACCTAGTTATTGTAAAACCACGCTCCAAATAAAAAAACGATAAGTTTTTTTATTTTGCATATCAAAATAAAAAAACAAGCTAAACTTATAAAGATACGTAGACTTATAAAGAAATTGGATAATGTACAAATTTTGTATCCAGTATACCTACAGTATATACGTTATAATATATACTGAATAATTCACAGAGTGAATATTCCAAGCTGAAATGGCGCTCTTATTGCTTCTTAGGATTTGATAATTGCGTGAAAGCGAAATCTAATCGAAAACTCGTAACGATTTTTAAAAAATAGGAGCTGCTCAAACAGAAAACGCCACTTAACGGTATGCATTAGGGCCTTATGTGTTTGAGAAGTATATTGAAAAAGCTTTTTAATATTCAGTTAATGGTTAATGGTGAAAAATAGTAAACTTTACAAGATAATGGGATTTATTGGTACAAAAATTAATCTATATACTATATAAAATTTTTGTGTTGTTTTGTGTATTTTTCAAAAACTCGAAAACTAGGCGACGGATAGACTTGAAATTTTTACACAATATGCAATCCGCTTCAAGGATTGATTTTATCTATATTTTGCGTAATAATATAATCTCGATCGCAAAAAAAAACCCAACTTTTTTTACGGCGCCATCTGCCGAAAGCGAGGAGAACTAACTCGCCAACGATAACCGCTGTCACATTTAAAGTGGCAGTTAGCCGTTGTCATGTCAGCCGCTGACCGTTGAACGTCAAAGAAAACTAGTAACTAGTAGCTAGTAACAGCTAGTAACTTATTATTATATAAAACTTTATTATCTATATCTATTTCTATCTATATCTACACTATTATAAGATAAGACAAATTAGCTGTCCGCCCTTTGTCTGTTTCTCCACTAACTTCTAAACCACCAAACGATTTTTAATACGGTTTTCACTAATGGAAAGAACGATAAACGTAAAAGGTTTTTACTTATATTATTTTACAGAAAAATTGCATCGATGCTGCTACTATAATAATAAATGTAAAAATTTAAGAATTAATATATTATTTATGTTATTAAAAATTATAACATTCTCATTTAAAAATGTCAGTAAGTACAAGATATTATAATAAAGGCAAAAACTTTGATTAGAAAATAAGTACACATCATCTAAATAAAATGAATGATCTCTTCTATGAAAGCTTCTTATTATTTATATAATACATCTTCCGTTTTTTTTTTTCAATATACTAACTCAAAGACTGTGCGGATTATAGCCACGGCAACCGTCTGAGATCGAGTATCGAATACTTAATACTGCTTTTATGTGAAAGAGGCTTAAGATGTCATTAAATTTACAATGTATTAAAAATATAAAAGGTTATTTCTTTACACCTTTAAAATCTGTCAAAGCAGATAATCATGATTAATAACAAGAATCGTATCGTGTATTGACAAATCGTTACTTAAAAGCATAAATAACTTAATTACCCATTAAAAATAACACGATCAATCAATATCCTTCGCTACGAATTAGCTGAATTTTTTCTTACTTTTTGTTCTAGCCATATCCCATTTATCATTATAAATGCGATAGTTTGTGAGGATGAACAGATGTTTGGTTACTTTTTTACGTAAAAACTACAATAAAGTATTTTATATACCAGGATAACACAGTCACAAATATACTACGCGAATAGTCAAGGGCGAAAACTACTAGTACATACGATATATGCGACAGAATATGAGGATGTATGGATGTTTGTTAATCTTTCACGTACAAACTACTGACCAGATTTTTATGTAACTTTGCAGTAATCTAGTTTATGCATCAGAATAGCATATATGCTATAATTATTAAGGATACTACGCAGATGAAGTCACGGGTAAAAATTCCTAATATCATAAATGCGAAATTTTACGAGTATGTTTTATGATTGTTACCCTTTCATTTACTAAAGGGATTTTCATATGTAATTTTACAAAAAAAAAAAGTTATGATTTACTAAGAGACGTGGAAGAAGTTGCAGGAAAAGATTTTATATATTAGATTAAAATAGAGACGTATAACATTAATAAAAATAATAAATTTTCGGGCTCCAGTAGAAAACAGTTGGATTTGTTCTCAGCGAGGATAGTGCTGGCTCACAGAGTGAGGCGTACTCGTAATTTATAGAGGTGAAGGAATACGGCCAGTTGAGTTATACGCTGGGCACATTACGACATCTCTCATACCAACAAGGATATATTTTATGACTAGCTTTTGTATGGGGTACCGCCTGCTTGTGATAACTAATAATAGCAACTAAGTTGTCTCACTAAATTTATTACAAACTAGCTGGTGCCCACGACTTAATCCGCGTTGAAAAATGTTAAGTGGCCTGTCCTGTGTCCCGTACGTCCAAATGTTTATCTACCAAGTTTCATGAAAATCAGTTAATTCGTTTCAGAGTTATGGAGGAACATACATACATACAGAAAAAAATTCTAAAAATCGTCAATTTAGTTTCAGTATCATGTATAGAGCCTATAAACACGATATCTCTGAAAACAAAGTAACTTACTCCATGACCGACCCTTACAGATTTATTATTAGTATTGATTCTTCTATTACAGTGAGGCTACAGACAAATACATTATGACTAAGTATTTCAGTTATTTTCATAATACAAAAACTTACTTGGTATTCTTTTGCCTGAAATTAGGGGCGTAGCTCCTTATATTGGGCCACCAGGCTTCAGGGTGACGATGTGAATATATAAATATCAGTGTAATTTTATCCATAATCTCATTTAAATTTTAGGTTTAGAGTACGGCCTAGAGTTTAGAGTCTAACTGCATTGCGTCCCATAAATGTGTTAGCTTTTTTGTTTCTTTGTAAAAAATATATATGCTATATTTGGACTGCGCCATAGACAGGAAGAAGAGCCCCGGAACAAAATTTGATACAAGGCTCTTCTAGATCAAGTTACGCTACTGCCTCCCATATGGTCTAAGGCAATACGCGGACCTTCCTTTTCCCATACAAGGTATTTCACGGTAGTCTTCTGTGAGATAATGCAGGTTAGAGGCACATCAATGGTGTACCAGTTTCTGACCTAGCTACTGCGCATTTCGCAATTCTTATTATAATAAATTTGAAGACTTTTTTGTCTTGCTTTTGAACGCGTAAATCTCTTGAACGTAGGCAGATTTGAAAAATTCTATTTGCCTTAGATAGCCCAATTCTTGAGGAAATATATAGGCGATAGAAAAAATGAAAAAAAAAAAAATTAAGAAAGGAAAGTATGAGGAAAGCTTGCGACGCGATTCAATGCTATAATCGACTATAATCTTGTGACTATATAATCGAGCATTATCGGGGAAAGTTGAAATGTGCATGCCTCATTACTCATATGTGATATTTAGACTAACTCAAACAAAATCAATGAAAAGACGATGCAGTAGTAGTAAATGTCTGTTAGCAAAATAAAAGTAATCTAATTTAGAATGAACATTCGATCTTTTATAGCGCATATACACGACACTTACAGTGCAATGGGCATGTTAACAATTCAGTGTAAATGGCCGCTGTATTGTTCGTGTTTTGCTGTAATTTCAATTAGTACACTGTGGTTCCCTGTACGTATTACACTGGCATAATTTTGTTACACTATATTATTATACGCAATGAATATTTTTAATATGAGAGGGTTTCAATTCCAATGTTAGATTATTGTCGTAACAGTATTAAATAATAATAAAAATCGATTAAACTCCTGTCTAACATGCTTATTTGTATTATTTACTATAGCTTGTCGCTTGTCTTACGACCTTTACATAAAAGAAAAACTTTTAGATATAAAAAACATGAATTAAGCTAGACATGTTGAACTTTACTTCATCCTTTGTGTATTCAGAATGTTAACTTTGACCTTATTTTTAAACTAGCGCCACGCGACTTTGCTCGCGTAACTTTATAAAATATAGCCTATGTTACTCGTTGATAATGTAGCTTCATAGAGGTGAAAGAATTTTCAAAATCGGTCTTTATTTTTTGAGTTTATTCATTACAAACATATAAAAATATAAATCTTCTATCTTTATAATATTAGTATAGATATATCAGTTATTAAAAGAACTATTAGAATAATTAAACAAAAAATCAACTGGTAGGAGTTGCAGTTATGTCATATATGACCTTAGTCATGTGGTTGTGTCGTAAGTGTAAGGCACATTTTATTGTTAGGCGCGCTTTGTGCGGTATTAAAGATAAGCAAGTACAAGTACAAGTAAGTACACAGGCAAAATAATCACGAGATTGTAAGCGACGCACGTCCCTGTATTGTGCACGTGGATGCCTACGTTGTGTTCGTTTTTGTTGGCGACACAGTAATGAGAACACAGTAACGAAACTTTTATAATTTTAAAATTTTAATCAGTAGGGATATGTGGAAATTTTTCTTCCACCTATTCCTACTACATAAATGTACTATTAAGGTGAAAAGCCTACTATCCGTAAACACTTTGTTACATTTTAATAAATGTAACAAAGTCTGTCCAAAATCGAAAATCGTCTTCTTAAATGTAACATGGTCTTTAGTGACTACGTGGCATTACGTGGGAATATATTTAGATAGATAGATAGATAGATAGATAGATAGATAGATAGATAGAACATTTATTTGCATACACATGACACACACGAATACATCTAAAAATAACATAACAAATCAAATACATACATTTTTTACATTTAAATGACAATACATACTTAAATAAAATCCCAATGAGTGTGCGCCATGGCAGCAAAAAGGTGTCTGGCTCAGCATAAGCTGATGCAAAGCACAGCGCTGATTTTACGCCAGCCCTACTTGAAGTTTCACGCCGGCGGAATACACGTCGTTACAGCAGTATTGTTATCTTGCAGGAATTTACTACATTCTGTATGCACTACACTACCCCTGATCAAGTCTTCCCCAGTTATCGCTCATACCTCAAAAATTAAACACTTGGCACCTCATTCACTTTTTTGTCTCTCTATTAGTAAAGCAGTGTATTTATTTTTAAAAGCAAATTTAGACTTGAGATCACGAAGGGGGGGAGGAATATTATTCCAACATTTAGAAGCCAAGTATCTGAAGCTACCACTAAAAGCTGCTGTCGAGCAAAAGGGGACATTCAATGTATTCACCGGACGCCTGCAAACGGAGGAAGGATCACGCCAATTCAATTTCTTAAACAGATACTCCGGTCTCTTAGTACCAACCACTTCAAAGATAAGCGTTGCATAGTAAAGCTGTTGCCTGGCATTCATACGCAAAATATTATATTTATTCAAAAAAGGTGTTATGTGCGATCTAGGAGGCACCTTCACGCAGAATCGTAAACAGGCATTTTGCACTCGTTGAATCAATTTGTGTGTCTTCTTAAATAAACAGGGACCATATACAACCAAACAATAATTCAACTTGGATAAGATAATCGCTTCACAAAGTTTAAAACGCAAATTTACACTTAGAACATCTCTAATTTTGTACAAAACTTTCAAGCGGTAAAAGCAGTTTTGGACTAGTTCAAGCACATGTTTCTCAAAACGCAAATTTCCGTCCATCATGACTCCGAGGTTGCGCGCTTCACTCACTCTGACAACAGGTTCACCATTAATTATTATATTAGGGTTAGACGCGGCTAAACTTTTTATACTTTGTTTTGAACCCAGTAACATAAATTTAGATTTACTTGGATTAAGAACTAAACAATTTGTTTTTGACCAAGCAGTTATAGTTTCTAGGTCTCCATTTATTTTTTTTATTACATCTTGTGTATTGTCACTTTTACAACTCATATATAATTGTAAATCATCAGCATATAAATGGTAGAAGCAGTTCTTAATATGCTGGGTGATGTCACTAGAATACAATATAAATAAAAGCGGACCCAAAATAGAACCCTGAGGAACGCCCCTGTTGACTGTCATTGGTTGTGATCTTAAAATCACACCGTCATCTGAGATAAATTCAACTATTTGCCCACGTCCAGAAAGATAACTATTAAACCAAGAAACTGCTGAAGGAGTAAAACCATAATACGATAATTTTGAAAGTAACAAAGAAATATTGATTGAATCAAAAGCCCTGGAATAATCCAGGAGTACCAAAATTGTGCCCATTCTAGAATTATGTGCATTTAGAACATTGTCAACAACATCAATAAGAGCTGTGGAGGTGCTCCGGCCTTTGCGAAAACCTGATTGGCATGCAGGTAAAATAGAATTTGTTTCCAAATAGCTGTACACCTTATCATATATTACTTTTTCTAAAATTTTAGATAAGAAAGGCAAAAGACTGATGGGTCGTAGATCCCCAAAGTTAGCTGGGTGGTTATTTTTTGGAATGGGTCTAATTAAAGCAGTCTTCCATTTTTGAGGAAAGGTCGCCGTCGATATAGAAAGATTTATAATAGCAGTAATAACGTTAAGAGTATGAGGTAAAGTCATTAGTACCATATCCATAGACAAATTGTCGTAACCCCTACAATTAGATTTTATACTTAAAATAGCTTTCGCGACAGTGGCCTCATTAACAGGACTTAGCAAGAAAGAACTTTCACCGTACCTGTGATGCTCAAAGTATGTCAAATCTGAGATATTTACCATATCTTTTCCCGGTATATCCATAAAGTGTTGATTAATTTCATCTGGTTTGACAAGAAATTGAGGCACTTCAGCAGGGGATTGGAAATTGGGAATGACATTTTTCTTTAGTTGCTTCCATAGAGTTTTTGAGTCCTTAGAATGGCAATTGATATTTTGCTCAAAAAAAGCTTTTTTTTCATAGTATAAACTTACATTTACAAGATGTTTAAGATTTTTATATTGTTCTTTATCCGATTCCATTTTTGTTTTGCGAAATTTTTTCAAGGCTTTATCGCGCAGTGACATCATATACCTAACGTTACTAGTTAACCATGGTTTAGGCATGTCTTTAAAATAACACTTTGTTATAGGTGCAAAGTTGTCAAAAAGCATTGTAATATATTCGGTAAATTTTTCTACCATAATATCGACAGAACGGATTGATGCCAACTCAGTCCAATCCATGGCGTTTAAACACGAATTAAAATCATTTATATTAATATTTCGAATATTTCTTGTGTACTTTTCGAATATTCTAGGCTTGTTTTTTTCCTTTTTTATTTTTATTTCGCCAACTATCAGTGCATGTCCACCAAGATCTCCTATGTGCTCAACAGAAACGGCTACTACTTTGGCGTCAGTACAAAATAAATCAATAAGCGTTTGACTGTGACTTGTAAAATGAGTGGGTTCAGATACGTAGTTTGTCAATTTAGAATAAGTTATAAATTGATTCAGTCTCGTAGTCAAATTGTCTTTATTTAAAATATTTACATTGAAATCTCCAACTAGTACTAAATAATCATAGAACGAGAAGAACATTACTGACTCAGATAAGGCGTCCAAAAAATCGTCTATATTAAGCCAAGGAGCACGGTAAGCAGTACCAATAGCAATTCTTTGCCCTTTAACCGTAATTGAGATCCACATTTGTTCAACCGCTGAGTTAGTGGGCAGCGGATGAGTTATAGTTCTAGCATTGACTCCCTTTTTAACATAAAAACCCACTCCCCCACCACGCGATCGGACCTCTCGAGACCGAGGAAGATGTCTCAAGCGGTAACCGGGTACTACTGGTGCGCGTGCCTCCTCTCCCTTTCTGAGCCAGGTTTCATTTATGGCTAAAATGTCCACAGAATAACGCTCGACTGCCGCTATGAAATGATCATGATTTGTACCAAGAGATCCCGCATTTAGGAAACCTATTTTTAAATTCATATTATGGAAAGAGAACATGTTTTTAATATTAGGATTTTTACAAATAATACTAAATCAGAAAAAAAAACAAGAAAACAATTGCTAAGGAGAGATGCAAGATCAAAGGTACATTGTAATAAGCGACACTTAAAGAATCCGAAATAAGTGTAGTGCATGTTACTTGACTATAAATTATATAATATAGAAACTGCGCAGCTATATTGCAAGAGATATAGTAGATTGAGCAAAAAAGGACCACATCTATACTTCTACTTTGTATATACACCACTGCCATGACGCCCACATGCACATTACCCATAAAACTGAAACACACAAATATCTGAACAAAACAATAAAAAAACAAAAACAACACAAGATAAAGAGAAAGATAGGAGCAGAAAAGACCAATAACTATTATACATTGACAAAGTAGAGAAAAGTTAAGACGTATTTTAAAAGACATGTACAATTTAAACGATTCCTTCTTGAGTAAGAGTACACTTAAAAACACGTTCCAGGTCATCGGTGTCCCTCAAACGAAGTATTGGTGATAATTCGTTCTGCCGTGCCAATATTCTTCCCTCTCGCGTCCAGACATACCGCCATTTTTTTTCCTTGCCCAGTGTTCTTGCTTTGGCGAAAAGAGTTCTATTATACTTTGTGAGTCGTTCGTTCACGTAAAAAATTCTGTGGTTAGGGGTTTGTAGTCCGAGGTCAGAGGTGGTAGCCCCCCTACGCATTTTAGCTGCCTTTAAAAACTCATCGCGAAGTGAGCGTCTGGCTAGACGCAGTACTATGGGCCGTGGTTCTTCGCCACTGCCTTTCGACATTCGTTTACGGCCAATACGTTCCACACTAACAACATCACTAGCCTCTAACTTAACCCCGAGTTTAGCGGCAACCAAAGATATCAGATGAAAAGCAGATAAACCCTCTTGCTCAGGCAAACCATTGATCTCAACATCATTCAAAAAAGCAGTCTGGTCACGCTCGTTTAATTCCTTCTGTAGGTTTGCAACTGTTCCTTGTAGAACTGACAACTCTGAGGTGTGATTCTCTGTAAATTTAAGATCAAACTCATTCAGTCTTGACTCTAGTGCATCCACCCTGTCAGTGTAGGAGGAAAACGATTCCATAACAATACCCATATCCCTTTTAAGATCTGATACCTCTGATCTGATACCATCCAAATCCTTACGCATATCAACTCTCACTGCCCGAAACTCTTCACGTAGAAGTCTCATTTCTCGCAACAACTCAACTCCAACCGCGTCGACCGTACCACCCTCTGGCGTCGCTTCAGAGGCATCAATATGTTTTGTCATCTCAAATTGTTCAGAGGAACCCCTCACTGGTGTAGACGTGTTGTCGGCTTTACGCACTTGAGCTTTACAAACAGGGCACAGCCAGTTCGGTTTAGGTTTTGCACCAGATGGGAGATTAACACATAAATCATGATATTTCGATGGACATTTGGAGCAGGCGATGCACTCCAACGCAGCAAGAAACTTTCCTCATGCCACACATTTGACCATGGTGAAATCAATCAGTTGCAATGCCTCAACAGGTTCCACGAGAAAATTGGCAGTAATTGGTATTGGTAGTAATTGGTATTGGTAGTAATTGGTATAAGTAGCAATTGGTAGTAATCAATTGGTAGTTTATGAAGTTGGAGGTAGTTATGAAAAACAAACCAATAATAAGCAACTAACCAGAATTCACTCAAAATACCATTAATAATCAACGCTTTTCTTAGATAACACTTGTTACAGTCCACAATAATCCTGCAAAGTTGTATATACAATTTAAACAAGTTTGCACTAAATTTACTTATATTTTTACTTCATAAATACGAGCGGTTTTAAGAACGCGACATAACCCGCCAACGTCAAACGTCAAACACCTTCATTTCATGTAAAGCTAACGTGCATACAAACGTTCTTCCACGTAAATAAATTTCCACTTCAGTTAACTGATTCATTGGACTCCTTACGACTTAACGACTCCTTTACTTCGGATCCTTTACCTTTCTTTTCCTTCAAACAAATGCCATGCATTATCTTCTTTAAACTCGTTGAGCGACTTGTAATTTGTTGACGAGACGTTTCTCTGTGTCTACATTCCAGCAGCATATGTCAAATCTGGCAATACCCATTGTTTATAGACCACCTTCTTAACGCATTAAGACAATTTGCGTTGAAAAGATATGACGAGGTTTACCGAACACTCTGCTGTATTCTTCTGTCCGCCTTTTTATCGTGGTTGTTATTACCCAACTGTGTGATTTGTTCGACGTACATCCTGAACAACTTCGATATTGATAATGGAATTGAGTCAACAATTAACTTGATAATCTTGATATTTAATTGATATGTGATTACCGAAACATTATTTATTTAGGAAACTGTTAGGGCAGAAATATTGTTGTGTTGTTTGGACTTTACCTACTGCTTGTTGTGTATGGCGGTGTATATATAAGTGCAGATAAAGCCGCGCGCTGCCGGCGACAATAATTGCCAGCAGATAATGCCGGGGCTAAAACTCGCGTAATGATACCGAAATGGGGATTAATTGCGTATGAGTATCAAACGATTTTATTAAAGCTCTTTCAAACAATGGGCCGTCATCATGTTAAATATTATGGCGTTGTCAATTCGAACTTTATATTCTATTTGCTACATATTTGTATTCCTGTAAAATTATGAAATTATATTATTATTGAAGAGTAATTTAAAACGATGTTTAAGTTCTATGAAGAGCGTGCCTTCTGTGCTGTCTTCTAGACGTTCTAGATGCTTCTAGGTCTTCTGGATGTATAGACAAAGCATCCCCTTACTCCTTCTCCTTATATTAATAGGGTCTGCAGCGCGTTATGAATTCTTTGTTATTTTGCAACCAATAGCTACAAACATGTATTTTTAAATAAAACTAGGCAGACAATCTGACGGTCTACTTAACGATAAGTAGTCACCGTCGCCTGTTAACCTTTAGGCCTATTAACAAGCAACAGCATTAGGGTTGCCAGTGCACTGTTACCTTTGATAGGATAAAGATAAGGTATATGAAGGGGATAGGATAATGGGTTCAAGCAGCCCTTATTCACTCAACTAAACATACAACACACAATATTACTTCACTTATAGTCTTTTGTAAGGGTTACCTACAGCTGGCAGACTAGCGAACCAGTTTAAGACTGTATCTTGTATAATTTTATAGTATACATATATGTACTATAAAACTACAATGCTACAATATTATAAACTTTTGTATTAATATATTTATTTAAATATGTTTTTTTTTTATTTGAAACAAAATAAGGAGATATTATTTATTTTATAGGTACTTTAATTACTATACTAGAATAGAAGGCAATTTTGATTAATCTCGTCTTGTTAGTGTCCTTTACCCTATCAAGGTCGGCAGCGCTCTGGAATCTGTCTTAATATTGCTTGTGTGTCACGCTATCACACTATCATTACTAAACCATTAAATCAATCGAATTATTAAAAAATAAAGAGTATTGTCTATTAAATTATAACTAAGATTAATAATAAATCATGATTAGTTGGAGCTATGCTCAAGATAAGCCGCGGTGATAGGATAAAGTCGAGATTACCATCCGAACCACGTACGTTAGTTCCACTCACTTCACTAACTTGTCCCTACTTTGGCACAGTTAGCAGTTTGACAAGTAAATTGCATTACATTGCCCTCTCAAATGCATTGCTGTCAAAACTTACAATATTATATAAAAGTTAATCTATAGAAAAAGTGCGATTTAAATATATTTTCAATGTAAAATTTTCAGAAAACAAAAAGTTTTAAAAGATTTTTTTAAGAACAAGTTTTTGACTACAAAAGAAAGCTTGCAATGGACAACACCCTGCGGTTTGCAGTCATAAGCTACTGGAGAGCCCTTCTGGCCTCCAGTAGCTTCTGGCCTCCAGTGAATTACCGTGAAATAAGAGCACTCTTGTTCTTATTTGCTCAACTGACATAGTTCTGGGTATTAAGTATATTCCAACAGATAAAATCTTTTGCTTCGACCCACTAGGTTACTAATGTTTCAAGAATGTCATGTGAATATGAAATCTATGACAGGTTAGAGAAACAATGAATAAAATGTGGAAAACAATAGCGGTTGTATGAGCAGCTAATATAAATTTTGTCGGAGCTGTGGCATCGCGGGGATGGGCAGAGTCCGTATTATCTCTCGCGCTTGACCGAGCTTCGATCACTGCTTCGGCGATTCCCAAAGCCTTGTTAAGGCCTAATGACACGGGGTTAGTCGAAATCCTCACTTATTTATACCTTTCAACCGAACGATAGCTCTCGAACGCGTGCATTCAGGTGGCATTTTTTATTGATGAGGTTATTTGCTCGTAGCTTTCTTATATAAAACATTTCTCTTGATTCAATTATAATTGGAATTCATTCAATAAAGTCCATTAACCATA
The DNA here is from genome assembly GCA_936446665.2 of Synanthedon andrenaeformis. Taxonomy (NCBI): domain Eukaryota; kingdom Metazoa; phylum Arthropoda; class Insecta; order Lepidoptera; family Sesiidae; genus Synanthedon; species Synanthedon andrenaeformis. The sequence goes on along the minus strand of OW387781.2, from coordinate 13,002,338 downwards.
TTCTAAACAAAATGGACGAGGGTTTAAAGTAATTTTTTACTTTCCGCTATAATAATAATAATATGTTTATTTCAGACACCTAGTGTCCATATAGTGTTAGTAATACAAGAAAACATAAAAACTGTGTTAGTAATGTTGGTATTTACAACATGAAAGTGTGGCTTGTGTCCACATCTTTTTAAATAACAGTCTAAACACCTCGATATTGTATTGAGGCTGTTAGAGCTGCCCCGCGTCCGCTCCATCACTATAGCCCTGGAAACTCTCCGTTCTTGCTTTCGTGAACATCCTCGATGCGCTACAGTGTCGCGGCAGCCCCAACAGCGCCCTGAATTCATTTTTATTTTGCACCCTAACTCGCGGAAGGCACTCAGTGCCCACTGTATTTACGCGAGTAGTCGACCCACTGCTATAATAAAACCACAATTTTTGTTTAAATTGGGAAGCTATTGATTTCAGGCCGATTTTTGAAAATCTAGTAGGTAATTCACCAGATCTCGACGTTTTGAAATCATAGGGAGCTAAAGCTCGAAAATCTGGGGCAAATGCTGTAAATCCCATTAAAATCCATTTAGAATATTGTTGACGAAAAGTTTCTAAAAATTTTCCTTGTAAACGATACTTTAAAATATAGATCAAATCCAGTTCGATATTCAGCGGTCAAAACAAAATCCCTAAAAAAGCCGCAAATGATGATATACTTAAAATTATCATAATGATTTTTGCCTTGTATTTTTAAGCGTCTGTAGATAATTTACCAGTAACTAAACTATATTTTAATAAGGGGTGTGTGTATTAAATAATTGCCGAATCATGTATTTGATTACGCTATATTTGAAAATTACATTTGATCGGCACATCCCATCTCGTTGGTTTTGGCTTAACAGAGCCTCGTTCGTGATCGGCATAAACAAAACATTTCTTAGATTTATTGCTGACAAAGACGGATCCGATAGTTACCGACAATGCGATGTTAGATCACAACGCTCCCTCAAGATTATCTTGACGTGAATGTAATGTTCAATACGATGAATAGAAACTAGATTTTGTGTTCGATATTTTTTTTTTATTAAGAGGAATAAAAGTTACGTAGCAAAATGTATGTATAGGTTTAAAGTCTTAAAGGTTTAAATGCCGCCTGGCGGCAGTAACCACCCCCTTACCGCACCACCGTAAAATAACAGCATTTGTTTGAGCACTATTATATACTTTTATACTAATATTAAACTTCTACTATACATATATTATACAATTACTTATATTGGAATATTAGCCTTAGTCTTTGAGGGAATCGAAGCCTCTACCAATGTCTTCATTCATATTTATGTCAAACTAGCTGGTGCCCGCGACTTCGCCTGCGTTTTAAAAATAAAATATGTATAAGTAATATTAACACTTTGGAAAGAGTTAGTTTTTTATTTTATTTTAGATGATCCCTTGGGAACAGTGCTTTTTTGTGGATGAAAGGTACCCTATGTCTCTTCTTGTATCCCTGACAACGTGTATATATGATTTCATGATGATCGGTTGAGTAATAAAGGCGTGAAAAGGTAACAGACAGACAGAGTTACTTTTACATTTATAATATTAGTGGGCATTAGTGGGAATAAGTATAGACTATGGATGAAAAAATTCTTAGTTATCCTTAGGACTACATCAAAACAATCGTTCTTATTAGTTAAGAATAATTTTCATTTATACTTCCCTAGATGAAATTATTTCATGCCAGTAATACCGGGATATAATTACTTGACAATTAAATCCTCCATTCGAATAGGTAGGTGTATTCTTGAATTGAGCAATCAAATACAGATGTCGCGTGTCTTCCAGTGGCACCGATAAATTTCGCGCGTGTATGCGAATGGAGGAGTTAAATCTCTTGAATTATGGACTATTTTACAAAAAAAAAAGCGAAATACAAAACCGTATGAATCGCGACTCTTTATAAAGTTACACAAAAACAGTAATACATTGTCCTGTGATATTATACTAGTTTTTTATGTGCTTAATTCAAACTGAACTTATCTATTTATTTAGTTTATAGAATTATTTATATTGTTTTTTATTTTAAATACTTTAGTTGTATTAATTTTTTTTTTGTTTAAGAAAAGTACTAAGTAATTTTAAAATTGTTATTATTATATTTTAAAAGTGAGTTCGCAGTGGTACACACTACGTTTCGCAGTCATTTGGGCGGACCGTATTTATCGTATATATGGCGGCAGTAATCATCACCTTACAGAAGATCACCGTGGAATAACAGCATTTGTGCTGTTTTGTGTGTCGGTGAGAGAGTAAAAGATGCCAGAGCTTATTTTCCTATTCTTTCCTTATTATCCTTAATTATATTATGGTCGGCAGCGCACTTGAAACACCTGTCGCGCTGTTTGAGTTATAGGCGACGATAGTCACCTATCATCAAGTGGAACGTCGGTCTATCCGATGACCTTTATATAAAAAAAAAATCTTGAGAGCGCCACACACTCACATGTCGATAGTCCAATGTCGGTTCAAAGGTCTTTGGATGAGAGACATTTGGTCTAAGACCGGAAAAATAACGCGACCTACATAGACGCTTCACATAAACGAATAGATAATTTAGTGAAAATTGACCTTCAGCATGAGGAGGGGAGGTGGCTGGGAAGACAATGTCGTACATATTTTAAGCGGGCACGCCCCGTTCGCACAAAGGCGTAATTTATAGGGCCGCGCGGAGACGGGTGGTTGAGTTATGTCCCGGCGATAGCGACGAGCTTTTAACTGCCTAATGGAGCGATTTACTTCAACTGCCTTACCGCTTGCCATACTCTTCGCCAAGCATGCCTTTGTACGCCACCGTGACTAGTTATTTATTTTATTTAATCTATAATAAATAAATTTTAAGAGGTAAAGTTTGTATCATGTTAGTTTGTAAGTATGTAGGAGGTAATCTTCGAAACTACTCATCCGATTTCAAAAAATTCTTTCACCAATAGTTAGAATGGAATTGCAGGATGAACATAGGCTATTATAAATATTCAATGTTTTTTTTTAAATGTAACATTATGTGCGTTATAATTTCCTAAATGAAACTTTGTATAAATTTAATTATTTCTTATATTATTCTATTGATACTTATTTTATTACATAATTTTATTTTTTAATATTTTTTATAATTTAGTTTAAAAGTTTATTTGCTTTTAAAGTCATGTAGTTGAACAAAATAAGAATAAGATAGTTAGATGGCAACAGTTTATTACCTATGTCATTAACTTTACTTTATTATGACATCACAAGCTATTGCCTGATTTCCAAATCAGTATGTTATTTGTCACTCATAGATTATAGCTATTACAATTTTTGATTAATTACAAATACCTTTACACAATTATAAATGTAGGTAATGGTGTATTTTCAACGTTAAACTTTTTTGTTACTCACTCTATTGTGTTTATTGACTGTTACAAAAACGTTCTATACATTTTTTTTTTAAATTGGGTCATAACTCAGGTCACAGCAGGGTAGTTCAACAAAGGTCGCCAGCTACCACTAATGCAACAAAAGTTTCTTTTGTTGAAATTCCAAATTGCTTTTAACTATTTGAAATGATTAGGAGTAACATTTTAGTATACTCTCCTGTTTCTGGTTAAAGTCTGTGGTTAAACTGGGCAACTAAATATGAATTTAAATCTTAAATTTATTAACTGGCTGTAACTATTAATTTTAAATAGAAATTTACTAAGAAATAATTATCTCATAACGCAGTGACAAGCGCAAGCGCCGCGCAACGCAGTGACAAGCGCAACCGCAGCGTAGATCTTCCACTCTCACGATGGACAAACGATACCGACCCAATATGAAAAAGAAATCAAACAAAAAGATCCACATAAGAAACGAAACTTAGAATAAATTATTTTATACTAAATTTCGTTCCCTTGTTATATATAAGCAATAAAGCATGGAAATTGAACTGAACCATCTGAAAATTGAACATTAAATAAAAAAAACTAATTGAAATTAAAACAAAAAACACAAACATAAACTCAAAACACCAAGTAAATTTAACTTAAGTTACTCTGTTTAAACTTTCTTGTTTTTGTTTAAATTTTCTTTATTAAGTGGTCCTCACCGATGTTTGGAACGCGTTGATATTTTCGTATATTTATTCGTATATTGTAGTGCGTTTTGAAGTTATAAATTGGGCAGCCCTTCTGATGGCAAAACTACTTTATCCCCTCTTAATGCCTTATAGCCTTCATGTCACTTAGGTCGGTAAAGCACACACGGTGTGGAGCCTATGGCGTTGCTTGCGTTAATAAGTGACGGTAGCCACCTTAAGTCAACGATGGGAAATCCTCATGGCGTGGGGGTTGCTGACTAGTTATGCCGGACTCCTACCGGCGCGGGCGGTTAAAACCCAACGACTTTCTAGCCCGGCTGTAAACAGGCGGGGTCGCGGGAACGTTTTCCGCTACTGATGGTAGCCACCTGCCTTCAAATAGATCGTGAGCCTGGCTGTTAAACCTTTACAAAATAATCATTGGATTTTTTTTCACATATACTCGGCAGCTTGGCAAATGTTGAGCTGAAATGCAAGTGGGGGCACTGGGGCGCTAAGCAGCAACGTGGAAAGTTTTTCAATAAAACATGGCCCTTGGAGACACAGCTATTGAATGGAGAACAACGCTATGTTTACGGCGGGCGAGACGTCCGCATCGTGCCACCTCTCTCCACCACACTAAACTACAATCCAATCTAAAGGTATTGATCAAATTGGATACACTTACCTCTATACGTGAGAGTTGAAAACACACACATCAATGCACATTGTCATGAACTGAATAGTGTTAGCATTTATTGCTCAGCTTTGAGACAAAACTGGAACCTAATATATTTGTAATACAATGTCTATTTTGGAAGACATTTGGTGTTGGGCGCATTAGGTAACCATATATGCAGGTTTCGTCTCGGATTTTATTACGTTTTCGTTTGGTTTCAATTTTTTTATGGTAATTTGTGGCAGACTAGAGATTTCGCAGCCGCAGCCGAAAATATTGAAACCGATAAGCTGTGGATAACTAAATGAAATATGTTTCTTTCATCCTTTCTTTATAGATCCATCTTTCATAGATAGAGTTATAGTTAAATCGTTCGTAGCAGGTCTACGGCCAAATACAAATTAGCTGATAGCTACAAAATACTCGTAGCTCGTAAAATATTAATGTACCTAAGCTATAAAACTAAATCAATGTTACTAATATAACTTTATTAAGTAGCTAGGTTTTGCCTGAGACTTCGTCCGCGTCTCTCGGGAACAGTGTTCTTTTCTAGATGAAAGGTAGCAATTGTAGTACATAATTTGTAGCAAAATTTTATTTGGATTTTTTATTACATAGTATCATTACAACAATTGATATTATGGCATTGATCATGGTACACTAAAAATTATACTTTTGCGATTTGAACTTTCTCGTTTAAATGGTAAGTGGGTATATTATTTAGATACTATTTGGTTATTCATTTAAAACATAAGTTAAAAATATATTAATTAAATAAAGTGCTGTGCCTCGAAAACCCGCGCGGTTCATTTGTGTAAAGCGAGCAGTTCTGTCACTCAAAGCTGTTTACGTAATAAATTTTTAATCTACTTTTAACTTTGCTTAAATTTAAATTAAAAGTTTTTAAATATTTTACTTAAGCAACAACAATTAAATTGTAATATAAGATATTTAATAAACGTTATAAATAATTAGCGTAATTGAAAATGCCCAGTGGTCGATGGGACCACATTGGCCAACTGTCTCAAACAAAGAAGTACTCATTCATATGTTTATATTAATTAATCTTTATAAATGTAAACATATGTCCATATCTTTATATATATAAAAATTTTGTGTAACGTTGTTTGTCCGCGATGAACTAAACTACTGAACCGATTTTAAAAATTCTTTGACCTATAGAAAGCTACATTATCAGTGAGTAACATAGGCTTTTTTTTATAAATTTACGCAAACGAAGTCGCGTGCAACAGCTACTATGTTTATATTTTGTAATCTTTCATTTCTCTGCCTAATTATAATACTAGAAAAATGGGAAGGAGCCTGTGACAGTCTCACACTAACAGCCTACCCATCTTCTAAGGAGTCAACGACAATCCGTTTTTTTAAATACATTATACATCATATTAGTATTATCATCAATACTAATAATAAATCTGTAAGGGTCGGTCATGGAGTAAGTTACTTTGTTTTCAGAGATATCGTTTTTATAGGCTCTATACATGATACTGAAACTAAATTGACGATTTTTAGAATTTTTTTCTGTATGTATGTATTGTATGTATATAAATGTCGTAAATTACTCAAACTTTTAAACACTTAAATATGTCAGTAAATGCGAGCAAAGCAGCTAGATTTAACATGGCGCAGTAATATTTTTCACGAAGCTGGAAATCTGTTGAAAGGATATGTTTGTATTTATTCTACATTTTCGCTATGCGACTCGTTACGGTACGTTTGCGCAACCCACTTTTTCTCTCTGTCATTTATATGATAGATGTTAATTCTGTATAGTATAATTGTTTGTGTTGATATGTTTTTTTAAAATGGTTAAAATAGCTTTCTATCTCCAACTTAGTTTGTGTAGGATTTTTCCTGTATATTTGGATATAAAACCAATTTCAGCTGCTTAATAAGTTAAGTGTCAATCACTTTATTAACTATTTTTTCGCCGAACATAATAATAATAATAATAATAATTTATTTGTTGATCATATGTACATAGTAGGTATTTTAATAACACAATATATTGGATCTATATGACCTACCATTGCTGGCATACAAAAATCTTTATCTTAAATCTAATTTTGAAATTTATGTGTATTATTAGGTTATAGTATTTAATATCAGCATCAATGTCATGTATATAATTTTTAATACTAAATTTTGTCATTAAAGAAGTCATGAATGGTGTAGTAAACCCTTTCGACCAACACTGTCTTCAGTTTAGTTTTAAAATCTACTAAAGATACTACATACATAAAGATGTCGCCTCAGTTACTCCTACATCGAAGTACAGAAAAATATGACCCACTTCTAATTTTTGCAGAATTTTCGGTTGCTCCTGACAACAGATCCGTTCTCAAGCTGACGTAGCTATTGGGTTTTGTTAGACACTTTGTATTGCGACGCAGGTCAAGTGCAATCCTCCGAGATTGCCGCGGGCAATGCTCACGAATAAAGTAAGCCATTTCGTATGCACAATGCCAATACTCTTTGTCTTCGAGATACCGTTCAGGTAAAGTTTCCGGCTCACTTATCGAATGTTTTATTTCCTAGATGTTGTGATATTTCAGCAGTGTCACAGTAAATGTTATTTTACCACTATAACAATAATAATTTAATAAGCAAAAGGAAATGTCTAAATATAGTTGCTTATTAGTTACCATAACAGGTTGTAGGTTTTCACTGAAAGATCATGTTTATAATCAAAGTATTCCCAAATAAAAACGAGCGTACAGCGAGTAAACAATAGTAAATTCAGTTAGTAAAAATTTAACATTTTTTATGTTAAGGATGTCAGACAGTCTAACGGTCCACTTGATAATAGGTGACTAACATCACTTATAACACAAACAACACTACAAGTACTGCACTGCACTGCCGGTCATAGGATTGAGGATAACGGATAGGAACGAATAGGAAAATAGATTCTGGCATCCCTTACTCACTTACCGAAACAAAAAAGCGCACACCTGGTGTTATTTCACTATAAGGGGATGTTTACTGCTGCCAGACGGGCTGCCCAAATGACTGTCTTTGACAAAATGCCCTGTAACTACTTGGCTGATCCAGACTAGAGCTAACTATAAAAAGATTATTTCCAAAGTTGGCCCTACCAGGAGTCGAACCCGGGATCTCTGAGACAGGGCGTTAAAGCAATAAGAACCTCGATCAAGAAGCTCGTCGTTTGTAATAATGTCTCAATTAATTTGAAATGCAATATTTAATTAGAGAAGCAGCAATTGATTAATTTATTTTAATTAACTCTTCATAACTAATCTTAGTATTCAGTTACTAATTAAATTATGCATATTAATGTGTGTGCAAAATATAAAATATGAATTCAATAATTAATTAGGTCGAAAGTTTTGGGAGTAATTATTGTATCAATTATAGAACTGTGTAATATAACTAATAGAACTTTCATATGTCAGTGTAACTTTATATTTACAATTACTCCTGACGACCCCCTCTTCACGTCTGCAAAAGTTTCATCGAAATCGCTTCAGCCGTTTCTGAGATTACCCCGGACAGACAGACAAAAATTCTAAAAAAAGTTATTTACGTTTTAACAGCATGCGAATGACTCTCTAAGCTTAGTTTGAGGCAGTTTTTCGCAAATCACAGACAGACACTCTGATTTTATTTATATAGATTAAAAATAACAATCTATTTATATAAATAAAAATTAATCGCTAATGTCTAGCTAAGCGCAAAATTTGAGAACGGCTAGACTAATTCGGCTATTTTTTTTTTGGAAAAAATGGAAAAATTGCCCGAAAAATTTTATCCTACCGAAGTAGTAATCAAGAAAAATGTATAAAAAGTATCTTACCAGTAAGAAAATGACAAACTATACTAATATTAAAAAGTATTAGTAAATTTTGTATTTTTGTTTGTTTGTATGTAGGAGGTAATATTCGAAACTACTCATCCGATTTAAAAAAAAAATTACAATATGACGACTAAAAAACTTGAAGTCATTGTTACTACGAAAAAAATTTAAATCCCGTAGCCAACAAAAAAAATTGCTGATAATCTATATCTAGATTGGCTGTCTTTGTCTTTTTATACAAAACTAAGAATCATTCAACATAAACTGGATTTTTATTAAAAAAAGGGGATTAGATTCGGTCTATTCGTTTCAGAACTACATCGCCTTAGATATAGGGATACGTATTATTAATTTTGTGTTAGAACTAAAAAACAAAAAAAAAACATAAATCTAAGAATAAATGACTACTCCAGTAAAATATTTGTCAACATAATTAAACCGAAACTAAAATCGTGTTATAAACGTGAAATTTTGCTGCGGTTTCTCAAGTAAGTACTTAAAGGAAACCGCTAGGAAAGGATTATTTGAAATTCCACTTTGCTTACAAGATTCAATCTTAATATTTAAATTGCGTTCGACGTTATTTAAGGATTTAATTTAATATTTAACATACGTGGGAAGTACTTTTCAAGATATAGTAATTTGTCACAAGAAAATGTATCACATAATATTTTCTATAATTGCGGCTTCAAAAACTGATTAAATTAAACTATAGCAGCATTTTTAATAGAAGTATTATAAGTGATATAAAAGAGTAATATAATTATTGCCAGAGTAATATAATTATTGCAAGCGTATATTATAGAAATATTATTATAATTGAAATATTACAATTATTTAAAAAAATACAACAAATACTTTCAATAATGACAGAACTGCTAAAAATTTACATGGTCTTTATGTCTGTATGTACTTAAAATTTTTATTGCAGACTTTTATCGAAAGATATGTCGTCCAATATCGATGCCACAGTTAAAGGCATCAAAAATTTACACAAAAAGTTTTTGAGGAATAAAAAGACAAACGTTTGCAGACCATTAATGTTGAATTTATGCATTCACACCATTAATTTGGAACAATTTAACAACAATTTCGATTATATAAAATTATTTACCACAAAACTTTTCTCGCTATATTTTTTTTATTTCAATTAGTATAATATTTAAATACACTTTAAATTTCCTTTTCTTATTTCCCGATTTCCTACTTTCTAGCATTATTGGAAAGTACCAAAAGGATTTATTAAACATTTAATTAAGTATGTAACACATTTCGCATTTGCATCTGCACTCGCTGTAAATAAGTTAGTTTCTGTAAATAAGCAAGTTTCTGTAAATAAGCTAGTGTGAATAGGGAAATTTACCATCAAGTACACCGCCATGCAGTCTGTCTGACGACCTATACCATAACATACTTCATATTTTCTAACAGATAGCTGGTTTTGGATATGTGCGTTTGGACATTTCAATAGTGCGATGACGTGCAATCGTCATTAGAAGAATGAATTAGGTCGGGCAGTGGATTATCGGGTGATTGCTTCGCGGAACGAGACATTTGTGTCACCGATCGATCCGCCCACTCCCAGCCAATTACCGACGATACACAGCCGAATGTTGTGCTTCGATACTACGATAAAATGAACACTCTCGGCACACTGCAAGCAGTGCGAACACATTCCAAATCTAACTAATATTAAATACTAGCTTTTGCCCGCGACTTCGTCCGCCCCCCTTTTTCTTGGATGTTAAAATATTTATTCAAACTCTATATGTAGCTCATTTACATTTTATCACGTGTTGAATTTATTTAGAAGACCCCTCGGGAAAAGTACTTTTTTCTTGATAAAAGTTAAACCTAATGTCCTTTTCTGTATTCTTGACAACATGTATGCAAAATTTAACGATTTTCTTTTTATTTGAAGATGTAATTAGTTAAGTTTAGTTTTTATGTTTAAATTTTAATTTATAATGATATTTACTACGTATGGACTAATTTCTCTAAATAACCTATTAATTAGAAAAAGACCGGAAACGTACGCGTTGGACGCGTTGTAGTGACACTTTAAAAAAGGCCATGACGCGTTCTGGCGAATTCATAAAGGTCACATAGGGAAATTCGAATTCGCGTCGTGGCTTTCATAATGTGCGACAAGAACGAGTTGTGAGGACAAGGACACTGTAGCCCAAAGGGAAACGACATTACCCTTTTTGCCTACAGTGGGATGGAATACTTATCTATAGTTATTAAATTTTCTTTTTTATTATAATTTTTTATATTATCTTAAATATATATTGGCTTCACTAAGTAAATAAAAACAAAAAGTTTTAATTATTAAAATAATAAACTATTTAAAAAAAATTAATGTATAGTTAAAACGTGATTAGCTACTGTTTTGTTGTATCATAATGATTTAAAGTGTTACTTTTCGTACAGACGATAAAATACATTGAAATCTACACCAACGATGTTGTTAAGAGATTTTTATTATTATAATTAGCTGTGCTCCGCGGCTTCGACTGGAATGTGGGTGTAAGAACCTCCGAAAAAAAAACCACAGCGTAGTAACCGTTCCCCTATCTCTTGCATATCCGTTCTTAATGTCGTCAAGGTTGGCAGCGCTAACTAATTAACTAATAATAAATTTAAACGAGTTCTTCTTGTACCTGTATAAATTTATTTCGTGTATCTTGAAAACGGCTCTAAGGAAATGGATAAAAATTTGTATTTTGATATATCTCTAAGGCCTGACGCCGAGAGCCTGCGTAAGAATACCTATATTTTTAATACGGCACGATTGTATATAAATTATAATTAATGGCAATAATATGTTCTACAGTAGCTAAGTGTAGTGTTTTTTTAATCATATATAGAACTCGTAATGAAGGAACATTAATGCGGGTCGTTCTCGGCGCAAGTAATTGAATTACGTTACCGTTAAATTTCAAAATTATTACATCATCGTGTCGCATTTCAACGATTTTACTCCCTGTTATAATTTTTCGAGTGCCCACATAAATAACACCGAACGAAAGTTAATCATTAAAACTGTATTTAAAATATTAATAACATATTTTACAACATCGTAATCATCATCACCAGCCTGTGTCTCTCCACTGCTCGATGTAGGGCTCTCCCAAGGCTCCTCCCCCAGGTGGGCCATGACCTTGTCGTGGTGGGGGGGGGGACCAAGAAGGCCCACACCGTGTGCTCCGAGCGGGCTCCGTTCAGCAAAGCTCGTGGCGGAGTGCACCATAGAAGAGGGCCAACCTCGGCGGCTGGGGCGGGACAAGTATCCCTCCCCTCTGCTTTCTCGCCAGCTGTCGTCGGGGGCGTGAGTTAGGGATCCTGGGAAACCCGGGGGGTGGACCCAGGTCTCTGCTCACTCGCCGGAGGTGTTGCCGACCCTGGGTCAGCGAAGGGGTCTGTAGGCTACGGTTCCGGTTGAGTCTGCACGTATGCTCCCGTGCGTGCAGCTCCCGGGTAAAATCCGGCCCCCGAAGACTGCCTCACACGGGGTCGAAGAGCCAGTATACGTGGCCGCGGCGGCGTCGTCCGACTGTCCCGGGCGTCGGAGTAGGGCATTTCCATAGTTAGATCTCATCTTCACATTTTTTGTCGAGTTTTGGGAATATGGTAGAAATGTAGCTGCAGGGGGTCCACCGGAACCAGACAAATTTTGAACCTGGGAACCCACAGAGACTCTGTGCCCCTGGGTCTCTGCTCTACACAGAGACGTTATACATATTTTTTATTTTTCAACGTGGACAAAGTCGCGGGCAGCGTCTTGTATGAAATAAATAGAAATATGTTTTTACTTGAATGCTATTATTATCTTAGGCAGCCTATTCAGCATCTGTGTCTTTACTTCTGCTAACAAGTGACGGTAGCCACCTACCATCAAGTGGACCGTCAGCCTGTCTGATGACGCTTACATAAAGGAACGGTTTTTATGAGAATTGAACCATTCGCATCTAAATGGTAAATGGTAAGGTTTATGAGATACGGTAAAAAGGCGTCATCTTTAGATCCTAAACGAAATAGCTTATTATTTTTGATAGCAGATCTCATCGAATTACGTCGTTGCTCCGATAGGAAACATCAAACTTTGTACTTCATATTATTTATTATACTCCTTGTTAGCTATAATATTTTCACTAGATATAAGATTGTTTATATAATAGAATAAATTTCTGTACTAATGACGAGAAAGATCATATTTCTATCTATTCTATTAGTGCAATAAAGTAAAAATTGTTTCCATTGTTACGTTAAACGCGGACATTTCAGAGAAGTAGGTTGCAATCGCTATCTTTGTTCCAATTTAACAAAGAAAATGGAGAGAAAAGTGAAGAACAAATAAATATCAATGATTTTAAAACTATTCTAGCCAAAGTCTTGAATAATGTTTCAAATGAATTCAATCTAAGAAGAACATGGATAAAATTCCTGTTGGAAAAATATGTATGTCACAGATACATAATTTTGCAATAGGGCCGTCCAGAAGCAACCTGGATCCACCGTCGACCCGCGGTCCTTATCAGATCGTCTGTCCACCTTGTGGGTGGACGTCCTACGCTACGCTTGCCAATCTGTGGCCTCAACTTAAGAACTTTCAGGCCCCAGTGGTCGGCTCTACCTACTATGTGTCCTGCTCATTGCCACTTCGTCTAAGGATCTCCTAATTCTTGGTTCAATCTCGCAGTGTACGAGCTCTCCATAGTTCGTTGAGTGACGCTGAGCTTTCTCTCGAGGCTCATAGTTAGTCCACGATTCAGCGCCATACATCATACGTCATCACTTGGCAACCAACATTGGTCGATAACGTTTTCTTTTAAAGGTACTGAGAAATTTTGTACGAGAAGATGTCCCGGAGTTTCTCTAACGTTCAAATAATGGAAGACAATCAGACTCCTCTTTAAGTTTAAAATAAGCGAAGTCTCCGGCGAAAGTTTAGTGTTTTAATAAAAACCAAAATGCACAAACCAATTCAAAAGAGTTTTTGTAGCGCAGTATTTTTTTATCGAACGAGTACATTTCGAACAGAAAATATATTGAAGCCATACAGTACAAGCCATTTGATTCCGAACAATAGATTTAACGATTAATATTTTGTTTTATTTGTTGAAATGTGAATTTAAAAAAACGCGACGTCAAAGTGTGGTTTTTGTATAAGTTTTTGAAACATGAAAGTTATATGTAATTTGCATAATAGGTAATATAGTGTTCTGTGGTAACTATAACAAGGACAAAACCACAAACTGGGCCCTCGGTTTCTGAAATCCAAAAAGACATGTGGTTTTTAAAAAATTAATAAACTGCAAATACAATGAGTTTCATTAAGATTTACCTAAATAAATAATCCATTGAGAAGTACGAATCGCATTCAGTCCACCCTGTAATGGCCCTTGAGCTATGGAGGACACTCCACGTCTCAACTGCTTCGCGCTCATGCACTTTTCAAGTACGCAATGTTTATGCTCCAGTTCGGTTCGGGACTTACATTTGCCTGCGGACACCGACTCCATTTAAATATCAAACGTTGCACTTTTTAAACTGAATTTAAATTGCATTCGTTACAACCTTACTCTCTACTGCATAAATAGAAAAGGCGGATTTACCCTATTTTAGGACATGTCTCACAGTGCCTGCTATCTAGCTTCAAACTATTTAGAGTTTATCTTAAAGATTTCCAAAAAAAAAATACAAATACTAGATTTCATGGTCCAACGATCTTGGAGTTAAACGATTATTATACGCATGAACTGTAGATATACTAACACACATATTTCTTGTACATATCAATAAATCTTGTATAAATCAATAATGCATTTTTATAGACAGAGTTTTGGTTGCACTGGTTTTCATAGCAATGAGTGAACCTACTAACTCTATTATGACAGTGTTCTTTGCTGATATAATGATTATATTTACCGTAGAGGCGGACTACAGCGAACCGAGGGGTGCTCAAAATTTGAAGAGTCCTTGTACCCCGTTGCCTTCTGCAACGCTCGAGGTGGCAATGTTTATGCATTATGTATCGTTCGGGCTGGTTCACAGGAAATTTTGCATAGCGTTTTTGGACAATATCGAGCTGTATTTTTCTAAAAAAACTTTTCGTAAAAGGAATTTCATAAGTATAGTATTTTTTTGCTTACATGTCTGACCTTATTATTTAGGAATATTGATGTAGGTAAAATTTTCAAATTAGTCATGAAATTACTTTTATATTATTTACTAGCTGTTGCACGCGACTTCGCCCGCGTAGCTTTATAAAATATAGCCTATGTTACTCGCTGATAATATAGCTTTCTATAGGTGCTTCAAAATAGGTTCATTAGTTTTTGAGTTTATTCATTACAAACATACAAATCTTCTCTCTTTATAATATTAGTATAGATATAGATAATGAAATTGACTTTACATTAGTTAATAATAATAGGCTAGTTGACAAAATTTGGAAATTAGTTTAAAACTATAGCTTAGCATCTATTTCACCCCAAAAATATATTATTTTAAGAAAAATAGGTCTTTTACATTAGTATTTTGAATTTTTAGAAATGAACTTGAAATTGACCGCGAAAAAGGCCAAGACTGTCATGGCGTCTTGAATGACGTCACACCTCGATAAACAGCCGTGTTTGTATATGACAGTCAATTGTTTTTTTTAATAAATAATGAATTCCTCGTATTATAAACACTGTATAGTGCCCCAATGTAAAAGTACAACAATAAAACGCCAAAGAAATTATTCATATACGTTCCAAACAATAAACAAACACGAAGAAAGTGGTTAAAAATGGCAAGATGCTCTTACTTTATCAACTGATTCCACAATTTATTTCTGTGAAAATCATTTTGATGTAAGTATTAAACACAACTTGATGTATCTATTTATAAATGACCTGAAATTAAAAATTAGTTAAGTTAAAGTTATTAAAACTTTATATTCGCTAACCTCAAAATCGGTTAAGTATTTACATTCCACAGTAGGTAAATGCGACTCTGACTGGTAATTGCTAATTAAATAAGACATTGGTTGTTCTTCACATAATACTTACATAGAAGTTTTAACATTGCGGAATCCCGATGAATAAAAGTCGGTGTTTATGTAGAAAAAACATAGGCGCACTCAGTGCTGTGCTAGCAGAGCCGTACAGTGATGCGGCAAATGACTTATGTAATATGTTAATGCATCAATGAAGCTTTTAATAGGTTATGTTAGGTTAATTATGTTTAAGTTTATATTAATTAGTTTAGGGGATGATGGGGCTGACATGCCTTTTTAAGGTATAAGCCCCAAAATACCAAAAGTTAATAAAAAAAAAGTCGGTATTCATTGCAAAAAAATTGCCAAGCATAACGGCGTCAATTTTGGGCAAATTACTGCTGTTTGCTTTGTTAAATCCTGATTCCATGGCAAATTATACCTGTCTTTCAAGATTAAACTAAAAACGAACTGTATTAATTTAACAATAATAGCTGAAAACTCGAAATAACCTGTTCAATTTATACGAAAATGACAGCTACAACATGGTGTTTTGAGAGGTGTGACGTCACGCTTCTCTGATTGGTGTTTAATGTCACGTGATTAAACGCCTCATTTTGTCGATTTTATTTTCCAAAAATATTATTAATCTTTTATTATTTTAATAGAAAAGTTGTTTTTTTGTTTACTAATTATCATGGTTAATCATTAGAAACTCTAAGCCATCCGATTTATTTGTAGTGGAAACAAGCCTATTGTCTATGCAATTTTACATGACATTTTACAGCAACTTTACATTTCACTTTCTAGTGACGTGATCATTAAGCATAAAAAGCTTCAACGGTGCGCCGTCGGCCGATTGAATAATGATGAGGAATTCGGACCGCAATCAAATAGGACAAGATTAATGGCAACTTCCCGCTGCTGAATAGAGGTACGCGACTGCGGCAATGCTAATTTCTCTCTCATAGCGCTACGCTGCGCTGCGGAGACAACTGTTATCAGCAGCCTGATGACCTGATTTACTATTTCATGATCACTGAAGTTAAGCAACGTTGGGTACGGTCAACACTTGGATGGGTGACCGCATTTTTTACTTTTTCAAATGAAAGGATTCTCACATATATAGTTTTTTTTCTACGATGTTTTCCTTTAATGTTTATACATACCTCTAACTAATCATAAACATAGGCGTATACCATGGACTAACATTTTAGCGTTACGTGGCTTTCATAAATTTATAACAAGGCATTTATTTGTTTGTGAAAAGAAAAATAATGAAACTTCGGCGAATAGTTTCATTATGTTTACTAAATGGAATTCCTCGTGTGGTCAAGTGTACATACAGTATGCATAATATATTATTTCAATTGAAATTTATTGTTGATTCACGTCCGGCGTCGGCGTACTGTTGTTATTTCTGTCAGGCGATCGGACTGAAACGAAATAAATGAAACTGCGTTATACGCGCGATTGAACAAATATTTCATCAACTTGTTGCCCCAGAGGACATGGAGAAATCATTGTGCTCCCGATAACACGCCTTCTGTAACACGCGAGCGTTCGACGGAAAGTTTAATAGAAATGGGATTTCAAGTTAAGAGACTGCTCTGACCGCGTATGCTTCAATGTATCGTATCTTATGCACTGTTTATTATATGCTTCGTAAGTACTGGCTCGTGGACACTTGGGCGAGTTGAGTTGACCTGCAATTTTACTAATTTGCAATTATTGGCTTAATTAACTTAAAAAATAATTAATGATGATTCTTCAATGTATCTTATGCACTGTTTATTATATGCTTCGTGAGTACTGGCTCGTGGATACTTGGGCGAGTTGAGTTGACCTGCAATTTTACTAATTTGCAATTATTGGCTTAATTAATTTAAAAACTAATTAATGATGATTCTTCAATGTATTTTATGCACTGTTCATTATATGCTTCGTGAGTACTGGCTCGTGGATACTTGGGTGAATAGAGTTGACCTGCAATTTTACTAATTTTGCAATTATTGGCTTAATTAATTTAAAAATTAATTAATGATGATTCTTCAATGTATTTTATGCGCTGTTCATTATATGCTTCGTGAGTAATGGCTCGTGGATACTTGGGTGAGTAGAGTTGACCTGCAATTTTACTAATTTGCAATTATTGGCTTAATTAATTTAAAAATTAATTAATTATGATTCTTCAATGTATTTTATGCACTGTTTATTATATGCTTCGTGGATACTCGTGGCTGGCTCGTGGATACTTGGACGAGCTGAGTTGACCTGCAATTTTACTAATTTGCAATTATTGGCATAATTAACTTAAAAAACAATGAATAATGATTCTACAATATATCTTATGCACTGTTTATTACTTGCTCCGTGAGTACTGGCTCGTAGATATTGGCTCGAGGGATCATATAAAAAGAAAAATCAGGCAAAACTATACTAACTCAATGTAAAGATTGAATAAATTATTGCTCATATATTTTGTCAGGCGTTATATATTTTCATTTTTCAACGCACACGAAGTTGCGGGCACTATAAATGCAACGGTTCATCACGAAACTTTGCATAATACACGCTGTCAGGGACATAGAAAAGGACGTAGGATACCTATCGTCCAGAAAAAAAGCAATGTTCCCAAGGTTTCATCTAAGAATAAAAACAAAAATTCAAAGGCTGAAAAACGATTTGAATTTTTGTTTGAAGCTTGGCAAGACAAAATTCAAAAGCTTCAAAAGCGCGCGGCCGAAGGCGCGGGAAAAATCTAGTATTACACATATTAAGTCACACTGGTGATCTTAGGCTTAGAAATTAGGATATAAAAAATGAAATAAAAATGAATTATCTACATTCATTGCTAATTACAACTGAGCGACATATGTACACTGCAATACAATCTTGAACGTGAATTAGAAGCATTTCAAATGTGCACCGCTCAGATTTGATTAAAATTTATATTAAAACACAGTTCGGGTACAGCCTGTGGAACTTAAATAGAATTGTATTAAGTGCTATTTTGCAACGGCACAGTGTGGCCGATCATTTTGCGGACTGTTCTTAGCAAATTTGTTGCATGGATGGCCGCGAGCTAGTGGCTAATCGGCGTACAGTACTGTATTTACTGTCCCCCGGGAGGCGGCATCAGATAATGTAACCATCCGCTCATATTGTGTGTACGAATGGCTGTCTGTTGCAACATACATTTTATACATATTACGATATTACTGTGTATGAAATAAGCAAATTACTGCTGTGTGTTCATATATATTTGGTTTTTGGGTTCTGTATTTTATTAAGAAAGACATACCTACTTAATGATATGTGTACTTTATATATTAGTAATATTAAAAAATAAATTGGATGAAATATCAAAATGAAGATTTTGAGATCATCTTGATCAAGCTCATTATGACCACCTCCCAAATTTAATATAAGTCTATCAAATCATCAATAATATTTGACGTCACAGTTTTATTCGTAGAAGTTTATAAGTTACTTGAAATAATCTTTCGCTAAATAAAACGTATTCGGTCTCTTATAGGTTACCTACTCGTAATAAATTCAAGTCATATTCAATTTCATCTTCAATTTCATCTTTATGATTAATTAATAATAATAATTCTCTACATTATACAATATCATTTAGATCCCTCTCCTAAGCCTAGACATGCAAATATACCTTGGTTAGTCACAGTCATTGGGTTTTAGAGATACGAGGGTCACTTTATCACAAAAACTCGCTTCTTTGGCTGCATTTCGCTGGTACTCAGCATTTTCTCAGACTGGCTACACCTCGAAATGTCATTATTTCCTATTTGGTTTCATTACACCTCGTTAACTGTAAAACAGTAGAACACAAATACGTGTTCGCTAATGACTGTCATTAGGTTTGTTTTCACAAACATCTTTTTTGGTAGCTCATTGGTTAGATGTGGTCATCAAATGCTATAATAATGTAAAATAAAGTCGCTTTGAAGACTAATGTGTTAATGTAGAAGCAATTATAGTTTTCAAATTGTCTTAGATTATGTTATTGAAAGTGCATTTAGGGTGTTAAGTAAAAATAAATGTAAAAATAATGAATATTCTGTCCAACTTATAAGTTAAGTGAGTGGTGTGCCAACGTCGATTTAGTTTTGTTAAAATTTAAAATAAACTATTTAATAACAGTTAATGTTAACCACAGGAAAATTGTATTTTCTAGAATGATTACAAATTAACAAAAGCAGCGAATTCGAATTACTTTTCATTCTTTTATTTTATTTATATCAAATAAACATGTAGTTTATTTATGTTATAAAAGTATTAGTCCAGCGAGCCGATCGCCTGACGTTTGAAAAGTTTATTTATATTTATAATTTCGGCTGAATGCCGAAATTCGGTTCAAACCGCCGAAGTTCGGTTTAACCGAATGTGAAACGAATTTCGGCCCATCTCTACTCTACAGATAGATAGGATCTAGTATAGATGTGGGACCATACTTCACATGGCTAGATGTTTTTTGCTTTGTTAAAATTAGTAGGTATAGCACAGAATTAATATTGATGATAGTTTTTCTTCGTTTTGAAAAATACTCTGCCGCTATAGAAAAATGTCGATATTCTTATAACGCGACAGAAGTTGGCGATAGTAATCGATGTTTTCCACCTGAGGTCACGGCCCGAAGTAATATTTTAATATTCACCGGTGACAGCACGCACACTAAGGCCACAGATGGCCCGACCGCCTCCCGTTCCGGCCTGTATTTGATATTTTTATAGCCCCGTCCACATTATCGTGAGTTATTGCCTGGACAATTTAAATATGAATGGGATTTGACACTTTCGTATCTTCATTCGAAAATATTTCTAGTATTTCCATGGGAAGAAAATATATTATCAGTAAAGGTTTACATTATATTACAAAGTACAATGTATCCGTCTTTAAACGTTTTTATGTTGACTAGATTTAATTAATTTCTTCAAATTGATTAAAGACAATGTCTATGATATACCTATATTGACTTTTTCATTAATTTTTGTGGCTTTGGCTTGTGTGGCTGTGATTTGGCTGGATGCACTGCGGCACAAGTAGGTACGAGTACAATCAGCATCTATACTGCCTGTGTCTGTTTCTCCGCTAGCTTCTTTTAAACCACCCTACCGATTTTGATATAGTTTCACTAACACAAAGAGCGATAAACGGGGAAGGTTATAATTGTATATAATTTAAAAAAATAAATAAATAAATCACTCATTGCGGAGCTGGGGGCGAGTCGCTAGTGTGTTTCTGTGATAGTTTCTTAAATAATCTTGAAAACACAAGATAAAAAATAAATAACGTCAGCAACAAAAGCAACATTTTTGTACGGTTTTTGATGGGTAATAATTAAAATGGATGATGTGAAACTGAAATAGCTGATATAAAAATATATGATGATATTGTTTTGAAGGTTTTTTCAGTTTAGGCGTGTCCACTGACATGTCTGTGCGGGTTAGTTCGACATGGTTGACTCACCCAGAAGCAATTAACTCGATTGACACGAGAAAAACAGATTAATGTAGTAGTCTCAAACAAAACAATTAGAAGCTACGAATTAGAACAAAAAACAATTAGATTGAATTAGTGGCGAATCTTTTAAAAAATAAAATAAAAATATACCTCATAATATGTTTTAGCAAATTTTATACACTTGTTTATTTGAAAAAATATTAAGTTTTATTTATCTTTATTTCATTGAAAAATGAAATATGCATAAATGAAAGCTGATTGTCTAAAAATAGAAATAAAAATATGCCTGAAAATAAAAGTAAAGTTCATTAACGATTAACTGACTATTACTTTAGTATCTACAAGCTGTCGGTAAATCTGTCTGCAATGATAGGCCGGTCCCAGTAGAGTTTGGCATTGCTGTTCTCAAGAACTGGTTCCGGTGCATAACTGCAATAAGGAAACCTCTACTAAAGGAACTCTCGTATTTAAGAGCGAGCTTCTGATGCAGGATCCTGGCCGCTTGGTTGTGCCTATATAGATGCTCAGTCTTATGATATTTACCTTCGGCAATTTCGTGACAAAAGCAACTTGAGTTTAAAGGGTTTTAATAGCAACTTGAAATTCATGTCGTCTCTTAGGGATTATTATTTTCTTACCTATGGTAGTAGGTACTAAAATTTGGAGTGCAAAAAAGTTTTTGCTGAATATTTTGTATACATTTTCCATTTGCTCACTATTCGCTGTTGAATTCAAGCAAATTTGATTTGTACGTTACATATCTAAACTAAGATTTGTTATTGGGCATTTAGCGTATATTGTATATAGCTGATCGTACAGACGATAAAGTATTATTATTATTAATTTGTTATTATTAACTTCACTCTCACTTTAAGTTTTATTTTAGACAGACTTAAGCGACGACCCATTTATTGGATGTCACATACGTCATTAAAACATCGCAACTAAAATCAACGCTCCAGCTTAGAGCAATAAGAGGAACGCGGCTTGAGCGAATGCAATATAAACAAAAATGAAATCAACACCCTCAAAACAAGTATTAAGAGATAGTAATTAGTGAACGTTAATAAAGTATGTGAATTTCGTATACATACGCGCGGCGTTAATTTTCAACGCGAAATGAGCGCACAACTTACATCATTTACGAAACTTCGCTGCCACCGAAACGAAAATTCTTCCAACAAATTTCGCTCCGCAAAATATTTGACACCGATCATGATTATAAATGCTCAACGCGTCGTACAAACAGATTACACAGCAAAATCTGTGTTTATTTAAATACAGAACTATTTGGTATGTAGGTATTGTATTTAATAAAATATGAAATGGTTTACCATGTCGGTACAGAGCTGTTTTAATATCTCTTTTCTGCACATCCTCCCACAAGGGCCTCATCGTCACCATCATTATCAACCTGTGACTCTCCATTATTGGATATAGGCTTTTTCCAAGGCTCGCTATTATACACGTTCCACTGCCCTTGGCATCCAGCCGCCAAGAAATATAAATGTCAAGGCCATTCATAAAAATATTTTTATAATAGTTATAACCCAGTCACTAAAAGAAAGGGACTAAAAATGACGGCGCTTCTAATTGCTTCTTGCTCATAAAATATTGCTGTCGGTAATAGTAATGTGGTTAATAATATTTATTTATTTTGAATTGCAAGGTTTTTTACATAGTAAATATTTTTATTCAATATAGGTATTGTTTAACAATGGCGCAATATTTAACAATTTAATCTCTAATGTTATTAATTTTCTTCTAACCTTAGTAATTTTGACTGTGCATTGTTAGATCAGTCAGTCAGTGGAAAATATATCATAGTTATAACTTTAAAGCGTTCTTTTTGTATAGATATAATTTGAATCGACATAGACAATGGAGACCATGGACGATATGAATGACATTGTATTAAGAAAATATTTTCTCGTATGACGGTATTTACATTTCGCCATTAGGACGAACTTCCTAATAATACCCATTTTATTATATAGATGTTTTGTTCTCGTATAATTATTACTCTCGTATCCTTTTCTTAGTAATTACAGTCCTAAACATTTCGTTTTAAAATAATATTTTATCGTGTTGACACTTCCCGGGGACGTGGCTCCGTAACGTAGCGGCGGTCCCAAGTTGTTAAGCCAAAAGGGTCGGTACATTATGATTGTTATAAGCAAAAGGTTCACTTTATTGTTCTAATGTTGTGCCTTTTGCGTGATCATCATTTAAGGTCCGATGGAGACCGTCCCCACAGCCTTATTTCAACTTTGAATTTCTATAAGATTATAATAAATGTAATAAAATAAAATAATCAGGAGTCGAACCCGGAGCTCATAACTCTCCCCTCTGAAAATAACCTCGCCAAAATACACTACTCCAAATAGCTTTGACGTCTCTGTTATATAAAAGCAGTAATCAATACTAATGTCTTTTAAATAGTAGTCATTAAGGGTCACAATGGTGTCTTCGAAACCGTCATCATGGTTAATATTCATACATAAACTATGAATAACCACTACAACACTGCCTAAAAAATTCACCTAATAGTTTTTTTTAGAAATAATACCTAATATCTACCTAATATAAAGAATTTTAAATATAGTTATATTTAAATCCTATATGTTATTAATATTATTTTATAATTAAATACATAGCCGACAGGGCGACTGTTAGAGTGAACATAGGCCACTTTTTAAGCTTGAGGGAAAACTCTTACTAGAGAAGGAAAGTTTGAAGATCTTGGATTAAAAACTTGATTTCCGGTCATTGAGAGAAGCAAGTTTCCACCGACTCTCACGCTGGATGAATTGTATTTCCGGAATGGATCTCTCACTCATATAGTTATCAGTGAAGAGTTATCTATGGATATTGTTCGTAGAAATCCGTAAATAAACACGACATTTCTGAGATTTCATATGAAGCATTGAATGCAAACTAAAACCAAAAATTAATTTAATATCTAGTAACATTAATTTCTAAAATGTGCCGAATTTGTGACATTTTCCCTGGTTAAATTCTTGTAATTATTTAATAAAATCCAATAAGGTTTTTGCATGAAAATATCCTAGCTATATTTAAAATTGTGGTGTCAATACACTGTCAATAGCTACCATCTATAAAGATTTTTCTAAAATAGGTAATAGAATTCCTGGCGTATGTTATATTATTTTTGTTTTCTCGTAGACCTTCGCAGTGTGCTACGATCTTTCGTAGAGAACATAAGCGCCTGCTACACCATATCGGCTCTACGATATGCGTTAATTTCATGCCAGTTAAAGTCCCGGGCCTAACAAAGAAAACACGTTTTTTTTTGTTCAAAATTAGCTTTATTCATCAACGTAATCTCCATCAATAGCAACGCAATCATTCCAGGGCCGCTCTAACATTTCAATACCAGTTTTGTAGAACGATTTATCTTTTGCCTCAAAATAGGCCTTAGTTTCAGCGATAACCTCTTCATTCGTGCGAAATTTCTTACCGGCGAGCATTCGAAGTTCAATTCATGTAGTTTTGCCATTGTTTTGATTGTCTTGTGACACGGTGCGTTGTCTTCTTTGCAATTTCGGCCTACGAACGCTCTAATAACGCTATATAATATTCACTGTTGATGGTATTTCCCTTCTCAAGATAGTCGATGAATATTACACCACGCACATCCCAAAATACCGAGGCAATTGTTGTTTTCGGCCGATTGTTGTGCTTTCGGGCGCTTTGGACGAGGTTCGCCAGTTGCTGTCCACTCAGATGAAAATCTTTTGATTCCGGAGTGAAGTAATGGATCCATGTTTCATCCATTGTCACATATAGACACAAAAATTTCGGTTTGTTACGTTTAAACATGGCCAAATACTGCTCAGAATCATCAACACGTTCTTGTTTTTGGTCAACAGTGAGCAAACGTGACACCCACTTTGAACAGAGCTTTCTCATAGTCAAATGCTCTTCCAATATAAAGCCAACACGTTCTTTTGATATCTTTACGATGTCAGCTAACTCATGCAACTTCATTTTTCGATCATTCAAAACGATTTTGTGGATTTTTTTGATGTTATCTTGTGTTACCGCCTCATTTGGACGTCCACTGCGTTCTGCATCATCTGTGTCTCTACGACCACGTTTGAAGTCAGCAAAACCAACGTTTTATTGTTGTTTCTGATGGAGCGGAGTCCCTAACACTTTTCAAGCCATTGCTTCGCTTGAACGGTATTTTTTCCTATCAAGAAGCAGTGGAAAATTAAAACACGAAATTGTTTTTGATCCATTGTTTTCAAAATAACAAAAGTAGCGTCACTCTTAGCACAATAACTCCGAAACTACCGAATGAATAGAATATCATGAAATTTTAACAGCTGTCTATTGAAGATTAGTACTAACTGAAAAAGAGGTGAATGCAATTAACCATCTATGTGTTAGGCCCGAGACTTTTCAGTCCATGTAATATAGAAATAAGAATTAATACTATAAAAATATACAATAGAAATGAATATTATTTATTTCCCGAATTCAAATAACTAAACATATACTGTATCCAATGGGACTGTACTGTATCCAAGCAGTGGACGTCGTACGCCTCAAATGATGTTAATTACATATATCAAACTTTCCTCTAAAAATATCATATTTTCTTCCGGTATGTAATTGTAGTATACGACACAATTAATTTCCTGACATTGAATATTACCTCGAACCGTTAAATTGGAATTCAAATGTCACAAGAATTTCTAATTATAATTTTGTGTGACATTTCTATTATCTAATTATATGAAGGTCTGAAGGCTTTTCCTAGAGACGCGATCGAAAACTACAGATATAGGTTTTCTAACTAGTTTGTAACACGTTAAAACAGTTTTTTTTAAACGTAGAAAACAGGTTTCTAAACAGCTTTAAAAAAAATATGAATGTTACTAAATTTATTAATAACATCCTATGCTGGGCGTAGAACTCTCCAGTCTTTGGAAATCTTATTAAGTCCTTAATTCTTTTTACTGTCTTGACTTATTTGACTTGACTTTTTTGAAGTAGTCAGGGTGGTGAGTTTGTCGACCTTAACATTTAAAAAAAAACTACAGATAAGATCACGGTTAATTTTTTTTTCAGAAATTATTCAAAACATGACGAGAGAGGAGTTGCAGAGAATAGCCAGATAAACCATGCTATATTTTTTCTTATAATCTATAATTATTAAAATTTCTTGTTAAAACTCGTGAAAAGAGGCATATTCTGGGTGAGCTCGCTCCATTCGGCCTCGTTTTTGCTGCACGGGTAGATGCTGACCAAGAGCAAACCCTTTAATCAATACTAATAATAAATCTGTAAGGGTCGGTCATGGAGTAAGTTACTTTGTTTTCAGAGATATCGTGTTTATAGGCTCTATACATGATACTGAAACAAAATTGACGATTTTTAGAATTTTTTTCTGTATGTATGTATGTATGTATGTATGTATGTATGTATGTATGTATGTATGTATGTATGTTCCTCCATAACTCTGAAACGAATTAACTGATTATCACGAAACTTGGTAGATAAACATTTGGACGTACGGGACACAGGATAGGCTACTTAATATTTTTCAACGCGGACGAAGTCGTGGGCACCAGCTAGTAATAAATAAAGCTAAAAATCGAACACATGTATAAGATTATTAATCAGTACGCATTCTAACTTAACATATTTATTACATTATAATATAAGCAAATATAAAGTTAATTTAATCTTTTGTACAGGCAGCGATTGTGACCGGAAATTATTCGCATATGTACAAAGTCTCATCACCGCCAATTTAAATTCATCCATACAAAATGCGACCAACCACTCTCTCTATGAATAATATTATTGTAATATAAGGAGTGTACAAGCTTTTCATTTACATCTACAAATGTGTATTTCCTAAAACACTTGCTTAGTAACTTATTTTTGCTGTAGTAGGTATGTTATATTGAGTTACGCAGTCATAAACTACGTCACTACGTCTAGAAGGTGCGTCTTTGCCCAACACTCTTGGTACAGTATTTGCTTCTTTACAGAAATAAAAGCAGTGAGTGAGTAAAGGATGCCAGAGCCCCACTTAATCCCACTTCCCTTATCCTAGTACTATTAATTGGACCTTTACTCTGTTCGTCAAACTTCACATACACTGTTGTGTTTTGATAAGTGAGTAACGAATGGGCTATGGCGTTATATGAGGGCTAGTAGACAATAAAGATCGGTACCGCACTTTCTACCCTTCTAGTTACAATTGTGATTATAAGCGAATGTAACCATGCATCAGTCTGTCGAACATTGAATAAAAACTTCACTTTATTTTAAGTCATGAGTTTTAGACAAATTTCTGTGTCCTTTCATGTGATATGGCCGAGGTTTGTAGAAGCATGATTAGGCTTCTATAGAAGGTGGACCACTCCTGCATCCGGATGACTGTGCGAAAGTGCTCTTGACGTACTTCACGTTCGAGACAAAGTTCGAGCAGTTCTCCACCTAATCTGACCTTAAGGCGCGATTTCACCATACTCTGTTAGTATTTGACATCGCTGTTAAGTCATTTAACAGACGTTTACAGTATGCGAGTGACAGCGCTAAATGACTTAACAGCGATGTTAAATACTAACAGAGTATGGTGAAATCGCGCCTTAGTCAAATATGTTTTAACATAGCACTAGATATTAAGGCTATTATTTCGCTTGTTGCTATGATTCAACGTGACATTTTTGACGATAAAATGTTGAAGAAATTATTTAAGTCAGAAGTCAAAAATTCTATAAGTCTAAAAGGAAAAATTTTCTCCTTTAATTCATGTTGATAAGTGACGTAATCATAAAATACCAAATAATATTAACCTTATTTCCCATTTAACAAGAATACTTGGGTGATCAACATTGTGGCCATGGTTGTGAAAAGCATAAAGTACCTATGTGTAATTTAAACATGCAATGAATTTTTTAAAAAAATTGTTGTTTTGTTGTAGTGAATTTTAGGGTCAACCAGTAGTCATAATTTTTTTATGTACTCTGCGTCATACTTCCTCTTTTATGACAGATAGTTGTTTTTGCAGTTTCTTTCCACCGTGTAAAAGGTACACATTTCTTTGTGTAATATAATGCTAATATTAAATACTTGTATTCAAGGGTAGGCTAAAGACACTTGACTGAAAATCCTTCTTTGAAAATTGTATTTTAGCGGGACATTACTTTGGAAATGAGTGGCCATAAAGACTTCAAATTCAAACGCAGGCTAATCGTGGCTTCCGACCTCTTGACAGCGAAGGGAGACTCGTCTTTTACAAACGTTTTCTTATATTATTTTAACAACTTTGGATGAATATTACATTTTCAATTAATAAATTTCCTTAATAGTCAATCTATGTATACTGATTTATTTTTAAGAATGTCCACGATTTTGTTTGTTCTTTTGTTTAGAAAATAGTCATTGAAATTGTAGTCTTTTTCTATACATTGAAGCTCTTTAATAGTTACAAACAAAAGGAAATCGTTTCACAAACAAATTACGAAAAGGGATTCGTTTCACCTATTAATAAGTATAATTATTGTATAAGTATATTATTTCATAAAATTGAAACTGGTACGAATAGTGTTTTATGTGTAAATAGTTTATTAGCAGGATTTTGGAAATGTTCACAGGAAAATGTAATTTGAAATGTTTTTGATTTACATAAAACGTGTCTCCAAAAGATAAGTAATTCTTTTATGGGTTAAAATGTATACGATATTATAATAAATATCCAGAGAATATCAGAGCCTTTCCTATGATTTATTTAAATTATTATTAAAGCCTGGATTTAAAGGATTCTGAGCTCATACTATGTTTAGTATTATTTACTGTGATTTGTGTAGGTATAATAATTTTAATTGTTATAATCATCGAAATAATATATCTATGCAAGCCCTTTGAAAGCAGTTATAATACATATTTTATTCTAAATATGACAAAATCTAACAAAATCTATTAAGAAATAATGTGTTAGTCAACGCCATTTTAATAATATAGTTTTCAATAATTCTAGTTTTGTACATCCGTTTTGGTTAATCTCATAACTTACTTAGATAATGTTTTAATATTACCTACCTAAACTATACTTGACAAATTAACTTTTTTTTTTATTAAACTATATAAATAAATAAATAAATATATAACACTTTAGCACATATAATATAAGTCATCACCTACCTCTGCCACCATTGCATATTATATAAGTTTAAAAAGTCCTTTTATGTAATATGTCTTCCAAAAATTTTAATGAAGTTATTTATCTGAATGCGAATTTATTAAATACCTAAGCTACCTAAAGGTCCAAGTTGGCCTTTAACCTGCCTGTTTCTCTGAACAATGTTTAAGGCCCTTCTAAGAGCCGATGGCCTTGCGCGAGTAAGCGGAGATAAGATGTTTCCCCCGTACGACCCGCAAAATAAAATAAATATGGATAGTGGCTTGAAAAAAATATTATTTTAAATCATTATTTGTACAGAATATAGGTCTAATCCATACGAACCTTTTAAAAAAAGAATCATATAAATATTCCTTGTCGTTTAAAAGCAGATGCAAATTTTCAGCCGAAAACGACTTCAATTTAGATTTTTTTTTCACATAGTAGTTAGTTTGAACAATATTATTTGTACCTTATATAGGTATAAGGTACAAATAATAAAATATCAATAAAAAACATATATTTTTTTCGGAAATTTATGTTGACTTATGAAAGAGGAGATAGCCTCTTAACATCCGGTTTGGAAACCGATTGGCTCCTAGTATCGCCTTAATGAAGCATTTGATCTAGTTGTCAAAATACGTTTGTTGGAGTGTAATTCTTAAGCATTTTCAACTAAAAAGTAAGTCCACTGTCGCCTTAATAACATTATCAGACACTAACGTTCAATAACTAAATAGTTGCTGGCATTTTCTCCGTAAAAACTCTTATCTGGAGCAATTCAATCCGTTTCATTTACTCTAGAGATAGTGGAGTTTGTTCGAAACTTAAAAAGGTATGCCGCTTGAACAGGCTTGTAGATGAACTCTGCATATTGTTTCCCCATTAATGTTACCGAGAACTATCGTTCTTATATTATCTAGTTATTTTATTATACTTGAAAGGAGAAGTTCTCTTTGTAATTTTTTCCAATATGCTCATGCATATGTCACAAAGGAAATTCAAATTAATGATGTTTCATATGACTAATTAATTGATTTACATATTTATATACAAACAGTGACATTATAACGAAATGGTTGGTAATGTCCTTAATCCTTAACAGGCTTGTCTAAACTGTGAATTATCGTATATAGTGTCAGGTATATCAAATATGTTGTCATATAGATCACATACAGCATGCTCCAGTTAATACCAATTGTAAATATTCATGAATGAACCCACTCAAACACAAACAAAAAAAATCATCTAAATCGGTCTGGATAAGTTCCAGAATTGTTAATTTTATAGATAGTGATAGTTTTTAGGAAATTTAAATGAAATTTTGTATTGAAATTAGTTGTAAATTTTAATATATAGGTAATATCTTGTATATACTATCATTTTAATATATTTTTTTAATGAAAAAGTGTACGGAATTGTCTAGAATAAATAAATAACACATGGGTCCTATTGCCTGAAAATAAATGTATTTTATTCATTTATTTTTATTTAAATAAAAAAAATTAAATGTCATGTTTTAATAGACATTGAACTGGAATCGTGGGTTGAAAACTTATCTCAAATTCGTCTGTATCCGTAAAATGTATGTGATAAATAATTGTGTTACATCTCCTAATGAGGTGATATGTTCGTCGTGAAAAAAAGAAAAACCAAGGTAAGAAAGTCGAATATTATTAATGAGTAAAAGAGAATATGAAAAAAAAAAAACTGAATAAATCATATTACAATTTTTTCTACAAATGATGTCTACACTTATTTTATATTAATATGCTTTGAAATTTCTTTGTACCCTTCAATGGAGGTTACTAATAATGCTTTGTCAAGTCAAAGTAAAAGTAAATTAAACCGCGAGTGAAATTTCAGGGCACAGTTAGTTACATATAGTTTTATAAAAAACTACCGCCCGCTCCCGGCTTCGCCCGGGGTGCTTTTTTTACGTAAAAACCTTCCCTGATTATTCCTCTATCCATGAGTGAAAACAGAATTAAAATCGGTCCACCCGTTCTCGAGTTTTGGGCTTAGCAACACATTTAGGGATTCATTTTTTTTTATATTATAGACTAGCGGCCCGCTCCCGGCTTCGCCCGGGGTGTATTTTTTCTAATAAAAGAATTTTTTTAAAATAAACGTAACCTAAGTTACTCCTTATTACAACAGCTACCTGCCAATAAAAGTCCCGTCAAAATCGGTCCAGCCATTTCAGAGATTAGCCGGAACAAACAGACAGACAGACAGACAGACAGACAGACAAAAATTGTATAAAAAAGTTGTTTTGGTATATGTACCGTATATATATATTCATATGCATGTAGTAAAAAACGATTATTTCAATATTACAAACAGACACTCCAATGTTATTTATATGTATAGAAGATTAAACATTACACTACAGCGCAATAGTTCTGGAAGCATTCAAAAGATGTTAACAAATGGAAATTACAAAAAAATAATTTTAAACTCAAAATGATTTTTAAGTGTAATGTCTTTTTAGTAATAGGTATAAATAGGTAAAGACAACAGTTGTGCGTTTTTATCTTTTTTTCCCCTATTTTTAGTAGCTATTGACGTTAAGAATGTTAACCTTAGAAATTAATAATTAACTACCTGTAGGAAATCAATAATTAATGCAGAAAAAATATTTTATTAATTCAATCTTCTATTTATTTACCAACCGCTGTTTGTACAATTTGAAAAATTATATGAAAAAAGTTTATTTCAAAACCATCACACAACTTTTCTTTCTCTGAACCTTGGGGTGGACCAGAATGGACTATACTTTCTTGAATGGGCGCTGTTATTCAAGTAGCCATAAATTTTTTTAGACACAATTTTAATTATAATTTTCAGTGGTTACCATATTAAGTAATTACTTTATTAATTCGATTTTTCAAATTGACAACAATATTTGTTTTTGTTTTTTTTTTCTTATTCTTCGAGCCATGTTAATTCTATTCATTCTAATTATATATATTAACTAGCGGCCCGCTCCCGGCTTCGCCCGGGGTGTATTTTTTCTAATAAAAGATTTTTTCTAAAATAAACGTAGCCTAAGTTACTCCTTATTACAACAGCTACCTGCCAATAAAAGTCCCGTCAAAATCGGTCCAGCCATTTCAGAGATTAGCCGGAACAAACAGACAGACAGACAAACAAAAATTGTAAAAAATGTTATTTTGGTGTATGTACCGTATATATATTCATATGCATGCAGTAAAAAACGGTTATTTCAATATTACAAACAGACACTCAAATTTTATTTATATGTATAGTATATTAATTAAAAATATAAATAGTGAGTACCTACTTATTGCGAATAAAAATGAAAATAATATTATAATGTATTCATTTAAAAATAATGTTTTTTTTTCTTGTAGTTAATATTATATAAGTTTAGTTCATGTGTGAGCGTCTATCGGCCCAGTTCAGACTTCCGGTGTCATACCGTCTACGAGCCAACGCGGTCGCCGCCTAACGCCGTGACTTGTCTACCTCGATTATTTTGTCTACCGAAGCAGGTCAGTGTACAATACAGCAAAACGTTTGTCATTAAATTATCATTTGTGTCGCGTGTGTTAAATTATCATTAAACCTACAAGTTATATCTGATCAAACGACCTGTCTATCTTACTAATATCAAGGGTAAGTTCGGAAGTGAACTATTATGAAACTATTCATATGAGCATTGTTTCATATTGTAACTATGAAACTATGCTCATATGTTGTCAGGAGTAGAGAAAATGATTATAAGATGAATTTTAAAATTACGGACACAGATTAAGTCACAGCCAAAAGCTAATTTAATGCTTAGCTTAGAATCCTTTGTACTTTAAACACAATATAGCATATGTAAATCAATCAACATTTTCATTCAAAACATCGAAATATACTGATTCCGGTAAACGGCGCGGGTGTAGCACTACACCCCGCCCAGACAGTTAACGCCATTGACGACTACAAGTGCCTTAAACCATTTAATTTTGTCATATTCGCAGTCCAAATTGCTATGGAGCTCTCTGCGAGTTGATCACATGAAATGAAAACTTTTTTGTATTGCATGGCTTGTTTTTTTTTTCATTAAAAAAGATTTCAGGTTTTGTAATAGTTTAGCTAGCATTAAATTTCAAAATAAACCATTAGTTGGCCGCGTACACATCATGACGCTACCAGACGCCACGGGCGGTCGTCTAATCATGGCTGATTTTAATTACGTTCAGAAAACAACGTACCGCGGCGCCGTCGTAGAGGCAAGGCGAGACCGGAATCTTTGCAAAATGTATAAAGAAAACATGTTATAGACGGTCATAAAATATTATGTTAATTATTTATTAAGATAATTAGAACACACAAGGCTTACACAAAGTACTGCAACTGCAAACTGCAATTCACAAGGCTTACAAAATTCATAGGATCGCAAGAGTGCAGAATTTTCCAAAAAATTTTGTGTTGTTTCGAAGATTTTAAGTAATATTTATAATTATACTTAATATCTTATAAATATTTTAAAATAAAATCTCTGTCTGTCTCTTTCTCCGCTGACTTCTTCTAAGCCACACAATAGATTTTAATACGATTTTCCCTAATGGAAAAAGCGGGAAACGAAGAAGGTTTCTGTATATAATTTATAATAAAAAAATTGCCCCCCGTGCTAAGTCAGGACTAGTGTGTAATGAATAAATTTATTTATAGAAAAAATCAGTTAACATGTAGGAAATATGTAATTACTGTTGTTCAGTTACGTGGTGTATTTTATGACTAAAGTATATGACTATTTAATTGACGAATAGATTACAATTATTAAATTCTATGATTTTAAATTATTAAATTCTATGATTTAAGCCTTATCTAAACAAACGAAGCAGGTGGAAACAGTCAGATCTTTTAATGAAATATAAAATGGAACAAGAATTTCACAGTGAGCAGATCTTGAATGTATTGCGAATGTCAGCAATAGTAAATAGAGCGATTTTTAAATAAGGCGTTTCGCGAAATACCCTTTTAAGCGCTCTAAGCAGAAGTACGTAATCTGAGCAACGTAGGACTGAGTAAAACCGATTAAGTAAACGTTGGCGTAGCGCAACTAAATTCTTTTCCGGAATCGCTCCCCCACCGGTCGCGATTAGGTCGGCGCGGTGGTGCATCTTGGTGTCAACTCATTTATTTTATGCTAATACGGGACCCAGTCAGCACTTTCTCGTTCCTCCTTTTACTAATAATGAAGAGCGAGATATTATTCAGCGTTTCCAGCTATTCGTATTAACTTACATAGGTATATCATATTATTAGCTTTTTACCGCGACTTTACCCGCGCCCCTTTAAAGACTTTGCCCGCGACTTTCCTATAAAGTTTATAACCTAGATAGTTTATAGTGATAAAATATGTGAAAAAATAACTTAAATAGCAACAAATCCGCAAATGTTTTTACGACGACAAAGATCCACAGCTTCTGTAGCGTTCAGTTCAGTTAACGCATCAGTTAACTCGCGATAGAAGGTTTTGTACACTGGTGTGTGGAGTGCAGGTGATAGGAGCGTAGCGAAAGATGTAGCCAGAGCTGAACCGAAGGGATGCATGCCGAGGGGTGGGCGGTGTTTGTCGATTGTCGCCTTTCAGTGCTGGTCGCTCCGCCGTCGCGAGCGTACGTCCGCACGTCGCGTTAAGAGCCCCCTTAGAGGTCGTATACGACCGTTAAATTAATTAAGTGTCACATTAACTGAACGCAGGTGGTGTTACAAGTTCCGTGTACGAAGGAATGACACATTAGCTGTGTATCGGTTACTGAACATTGGTATGCGCCTTTGTTTGAATGCTTAGTATATGAAACTTTTACGTTTAATCTAAGTTTTTTGTTCACGAAACTTACTTAGGTTAAACTTTTAAATGCAACTAGTTTGTATAGATATAAACTTGTCTAAAATAGTATGCAGTTAAAAGTTTACATAAACAAAAGAATTTTATTGATTTTTTTTAAATGTCAACATTAAGCTAATGACTGAAAATTACGAATGAATAAAGATTTATATAGAATATAAATATATCATAGATTCACAAAATATTTAGCAAGTACTTGCGTATTGTTATTACTAATGAAGAAGAATCTCATCGAATCTACAATCGTATAAAGAAAAATCTGCATTATTTGTAATTGGTTACGAAAGTATCTTCTATTCAGAATCTAATTAGCATCTAAAAATGTGAAAACAACATAATTTTTAACGATTTTCATGAATACATAAAATAGAATATAACTACTCTTAACATAGTTCATATGAATCCACTTAATCTAAGTAATTTAATAGAGCTTATACACAGCGCTTGCAACTGAAACTTAGTTAATTAAATCTTAAGCACGCATTAAACAAGATTAAAGTTAATATTTCGCTATCACTATAATAATGTGTGAAATTTTTGCAAAGTTGTTTCGTGCTGTGATCGCATTAAGATTAGTTGCGTTTCCCATTTGACTTTGCTGTGGGATATTGCTGTTTGTCATGAAACGAAAAAGCAACCTGTGTCACGACGCTTTGCCTATCTGAAGCTTGCGTGAGTTGTGCTAAAGATAGCCAGTATTGAACAGCTGCGGAAAAAGACGGGTCTGGTCTACGCCGTAGATTACAAAGGAATGGTGGTTAGACGCGAGCTTACCTTTCGAGGTTATTGGGTTATCATGGGCGCCCCTTTTCTCGCAGAGAATTTGTTTTGCCGCTTTATCGGTCCTAAAGAAAACACTGAGAGCATGAAGAAAGGTTTTTGAAGGGTTAATGGCTTTTGTGTTTGCCCGCCAGCAAAGCGTTTTGATCTTCGTTGCTTTGACATTATTTGGTGGTAATTCTGAATTGTTATCAAGACTTTATGACCAAAGTACATACATATCTATCTATCCATCGTTAGGCTGTTTATTGATAAGGTTCGTATAACTTTTAAATGCAATATTTAATATTGAAGATTGTATTCAAATCGAATTCGAATATAGAGTTCAGATCAGCGAGGGTGCTGAGATGGGAAGGTGCCGAGATGGGAATCCGAATTATCACAGGTTATTTTCAGATCAGTCTTATCATGGGTTAATAGGCTTCTTTGTAAAACTGTGCAATACACGTGCCTAGATGATGATAGACACCGATCAGCACGTGGACCGCAATTTCTTTCAGCTGCCCTATACTAAAAAAATATATATTGAAATTGAAACTAACCGTGACTTCGTTCGCGTGGACTTCCTCTTAAAATAATTATAAAAAGGAAATTTTACGTAGAGATTTAAATCAAGCGCTTTACAGGAATTTATAGAAACAGATATTTTAACAGAACTATTTTTTATTCTAGAGTTTTTTTAGGAGTTCAAGAAGTCACTCGATATTTCATAATTTCACGCGGATGAAGTCGCTTACTGGAAAAATTCTTATTTAGTGATTATTTCTTTGAAAAATTTACTGGTTTTAACGAAACGGTGTACCTATCTAACCGGACGCAGCGCAGTCTGTAACTGCTTCCTCCCGGGGTTGCCAAGCCAATGTAGGTTCTGTTTTAGGAGAACAGGATGTGCGACGTATTTACTCGTATGTATTAATGTTCATAAATATTGCGTGTTTCGAAAACATGTATTGATTCGAACATATCAGGACTGTATTTAAACGATTTTGTCAGAATTGAGAACTAATTACTTATTGTAATTAAATGTAATCATTATCATCATTTAGTCACTCGCACTGTGCTTTTATATACATTGATACCCAAGTAAAACTCAGAGAGTTTTAAGGGGTATTTTTAAATGCTAACGAAACCTTAAACTCATATAGCAGTGAAGATGGCTGTCCACTTCCAGCGCTGCTTGGACTGCGCTTTCTGTAGAAGCCTCGGAGTACCTGAAAGTGAAGGTACGCTGGCCATCTCGGGAGACCTGACGACGGGTAGTAGTCCCAATCAAGGGGAAGGTGGCGAACATACGACAGCCACCTGAGGGAGGGGAGCGGCTAATGGCTTCAATAGTCGGCCTTTCAATCCACTCTTGGAGGAGGATTGTCTCAGAGATTTTTCTCAACCTGACGACCCTTTCCGCCTATCAGCGGAAATGTATGTTAAATATCCATCAACTGTCGACAAGGATGCCTATATACCTCATAGTAGATCCTACAGCGATCGGAACGCCTGCAACCACAAAACGACACTGATGGGCGGCGGCGCGGCGGGCGGCGGTGCGTTCTTAGGACTGTGGTATAGGTAGATATTTGTTACCTTCTTTGAGTTTCGGATGCAGTCACATATAATAAAAACTCAACCATCATTTTCCATGTAGTTATATTTCAATATACAATTATAATTTACAAGGTTTCTATAAACACAAATTAATTTATTTACACGGCTTGCTGACATATATGATATTGCTTTTTATTAAAGAATTTTTACGCACACACCATTTATTTTCGCTGTCTGTTAGAAGTCAAAATCTTCTAGCGCGTTCCACGCAGGCGTTGAAAAAGGTTGGTTTTGTAAGGTGTATGGCCCAAGTTGAAATGCAATGCGTTAGGGTGGTGGTCCAAGTTGGACACCACAGGGCCGTGGAACTACAGCGCCTTGGATTTTGGCGAGAGCCTAGCCGCCGATCACACAACCATGTGGGCTCCGTCCGCTGTTGCTGCTTGTGCGAAGCAGGGGGATGGACGATAGTACAATATAAAACTCATACAAAATATAACCCATCCATTATATTTTCATAATGAAAAAAGTTGTCGAAATTTACAATACCTTGTCAATAACATTAAATTGGTCGCGCGCTTTCCTCCGCGCCGCGAGTTAAAGTTAGTAAAGTTATTTTGGAAACAATTTTTTTTTGCGTAAAATACCTTTTTATTTTCAGTATTGAGTGTTACTTAAAAAAAAAAAAAAGATTACACATTTTTTTACGCTACCAAAGATTACAATATAAATGTTTCAATTTGATTACAATTTTACTTTGTAGTCAGAGCATTGACACCTTAACATGCTCGTCAATGAACATGTTAAGGTGTTAATGCTCTGACTCAAAATCTAGGTAGATGGCCTAGATGTATTCTGATGTATGCTTACTATAATATATAACTTCCTATAACACGATTTGTGAGTTTATCTGCCCATATTTCTAAAGCTATTGAGTGGTAAGCCTTTATGAAAGGATTATCAAGCAAAAATATCTTCAAACTTACCTTTTCAGTGTATAAATTGAAACAAATGTTTTATAAAATTTTGTGATGCTTTCGTTGATGTTTTGGTAATACTGCCCATTTACCGATAGCCACTACAAAAACATTGAGAACCATTTCAGAGGAAAATTGCCTTGAAATTGGAACGCTATAAGCTGAGCATTTTTGTCTCAATGGTCGTGAAAGATATTTCATAATAGCTTAGGTTTGGTTTGCTTGGGCCAAGACCTGATGCAGTTCGACCCTTCCAAAATAAATAAATAAATAATTTATTATACTTTTGTTTTGCAGATAAAAAAACAGTTACATTATTTTTCATTTACAACTAGCGACCCGCCCCGGCTTTGTATGGATTCAACTTTCCGGTAATTTTTTTCCAATTTTCTCTCTTAAATAGCCGAATTGGTCCAGCCGTACTCAAGTTTTGTTCGAATGTTTGAAATATCAAATAGAAAAATATCGTAATACTCTTATTACGTACCTTGGAAGAATTAAAAAGGTCTACCTTAATTG
Organism: Synanthedon andrenaeformis; assembly: GCA_936446665.2. Taxonomy (NCBI): domain Eukaryota; kingdom Metazoa; phylum Arthropoda; class Insecta; order Lepidoptera; family Sesiidae; genus Synanthedon; species Synanthedon andrenaeformis. The sequence goes on along the minus strand of OW387781.2, from coordinate 12,963,417 downwards.
AGAAATTATAAAACCTTACAATTAAGAAATATTTTTAAGATTAAAATCTAGTCGTAAGACTAATGAGGAATTTAAATTTAACTTGAATTACTAAATTGACTAATAAATAAGAATACGTCCAATAACACGATTCTTAATGTATCTAATAAGAGGAAGGTGCTTTGTTATTGTGTCCTTTATAGGAAGCACTAATTTGGCACTACACTAATTCAAAAGGCGTTTCAATCGAATTTTATCTTGATAGCTTGATAGCTTCAAATTTTACATTGATTAGACCTGACATAAAAATTTGTTTATAAGTTAGTATTTTATTACAAACTGACAACCAATTATTGCCCCAGCGAACAGTATATTTTTTTGTAACGAAGCTTCTATTAATTCTATAAATTAATATTTTATTGATTTATCAAAGTCAAAATATTTACTCATCAAATAGGTTTCCAAGAAACTCTATCAATTGTCATTATAAATTTAAACTTTACTAGTGTTTCGAAAAACAAAAGCCAAGATGATGACGATCCTGAGAAGAGAACGAAAGAGATTCAGTATACCATACTTTTTCCATCTTTAAAATAATAAATATGACAAATACAGTATTACAATGTTCACTGATTTATTTTCTTCTCGACCTTTCGGATCAACACCACATTATGATTAAAATTCTTTATGATTTTAAACAAAGAGGGCGAAATATGTTACTCTCAAACCAAATTATTAGTTCTGAAAATTCCATTCCCAAAGTTGATTCAACTGGGAATCGAAAAAGATATTAAAATATAGTGAAATGAATGGTATTTATATAAAAAGTTGTGAATATATTACAACTTTGTGACAAATATTTCCATTAAGAGTTGTAATGCAATTTAATGCAGCGAGCTTTAAATAAATTTGTATTATCGAATATAATCGAGAATTACAAACATAATTAAATACTAGGCGTTGCCCGCGGCTGCGCTTTTCTATATATCATCCTAATGTTTTGTATGTGGCCGTTTACCAAACGTTCCACATAAAATAATAAAACATGTCATGTTCACCAACTTTCACATTTATAATTGTGAATGAAGATATAAAAAGTTTACTGTGAAATACTGAGCTGTTACTGCTTAACATTCATATAAGAAATGTTAAATGAAACTAGCTATACTATAACCTCTTATGTAATATTATAATGTAGAGATGTGTAGTTCTCCAGTAAACAGATAGAAACTTTAATAAATAAGTTTCTGAACACGAGTGGAGTTAGTGGAGTTGTTGATACGTTTCAGTTGAAGATTCACGGTTGGTGGACTGAAATTCAGCCGAGGCTTTGTCTGGGCCATTGAACATTAGGCCGCGCACACACGCGCGCCTCCGTCACCTCACGTACTCGCTACAAACTCCCCAAGAAGTTCGCACATGACGAGTTTTAAACTTGACGTATGACTTTCTGGCCGATTTGTGCTGCCAACTTTAATAATATTATTTTAGTTCCCAACGTAATATATGTTCGGAATATTGATGCCTGAATATGTGGAAATTCTCTTAAACACAAATCTTGGATGCAAAATTAATAAATTTTCTATTTCTTTGGTGTCATTAAAGGATAATAGGCTTAGAAAGGACGTTCTACAGTAGGGTATTGTTTTTTAAATGTTATTATCCTATCAATTTTACATATAGAGTAGTATAGTTTATAAGTAATACCTATAGTTTAGTATTAATTGTACAGTTTTTCTTTTGATGGAACATTGGAACATTAGAACAGCAGTTACAGTACATGTAGAATTTACTATAAATTAAAGTATTTTTCGATTACTTTTTTAACTATTACTTTGCTATTACATACTTATTATTCCTTATTTATACTTAATTATTACGCATTTCAGTTCGTGTGCAATTTTGCAAACCTAACATTGATATATAGTTAGATTGAATCAATTTTGTTGATGCTGCTGACGAAACAAAAGCTGTTGTTTTGGTGTTGGAGACACAGGTGATATATTCAGTTTCGAGGCATTCGAATATCTATGTAATGGTGTCCAATCTAACACGTAATCCAATTGATCGACAACAGTCTGTCCAGGGTTTTACACATTCTGAATATTAATCTTGCTTTGTGGCGTGAGATATGTTGCCTATCCAAGTATTTGTCTAGGTTTAGTGTACAATTTGTATTTGTAAGTACTATATAAGTACATCACATACTCATATACACAAACCTTCCCCGTTTATCGCTCTTTTTAAAATCCGTCGGATGGTTTAATATAAAGGAAGTTAGCAGAGAAACAAGAAAGAGGTAGACAGCTACTTTATCTTATAATATGTAATACTAGCTGTTGCACGCAACTTTTTCCGCGTAATTTTGTAATATATATTACTCACTGATAATGTAGCTTTCTACAGGTAAAAGAATTTTTAAAATCGGTCCAGCAATTTTAGAGTTTATTCATTACAAACAAAAATACAAAAATACAAATCTTCCCTCTTTTTATATCAGTATAGATATATAAATTAAAATATTCGTTTGTTCGTTCGCTTCCTGAAATCCTGACGGTTTTCATGTGACCGTCGGTTAAATAGAAACTAAAATAAGTAGCTAGGAAACGGACTATTATTATATAAATATATTATTATTAATATGTAGTTCTTGCTAATCAATTTATGAAACTTATAATTATTAGTGACACTAAAGATATATAAGATAAGAAGTGATAAACAAAATTTAAGAATTTTTTCTTAGTAACTTAAATTTTCTTCACTTTGTCTTGTCACAAAATTTGTCACAAGAACGTCTGACACGATGTCAACTATTGATATCAACTACTTGTTTATCTGTAAAGGCTAATAAATAAAATATTCTACTCATATTCCCATAGATATATTTTCTGCTCGCGAGTGTTGTCGCTCTAAAAATCACCTTTGATTCCGCTATCCGCACCGCTTTCGCTTATGCCTTAGAACACGTATTCAACTGTAATTCTTTACTATGAAATTCACATAACAAAATATAAATTGCGTAATAAATCATGATACGTACACGGCTAACAACTACATTATTTCGCTTAGAGTGTCATAATCAATCATTCACATATTTTGGAAAATACAATACGGTTCTGTCGTAATACATTATTATATTGTTGCATTTTGTTAAGAGATTTATGTGTATGAGATATTGCGTATCGAATTTTGAAAATTAATTTACTAATTTGTATTCGAACTGAAGATACCTGAAGGTTTGTTCAATCAAGGCCGATATAGGATTGGCAGACGACTGGATTCGATGTTATCATATTTTACCATATAAAGTGTACGATAAAATTTCTCAGTTACTGATATATGAAATCACATTATACGGATGTTTGTCGAAAATAAGTCGATTTTGTTTAGTAAAATAAGAAAAAGACAAGCTCGGCTAATAAGAGAAATTAAGTTTTTAAAAGAAATGTGTATTAAAATACCTACATGCAATCAAAGAGACTTTTCTTTGTATATATTAAAGTATTTTTATTTATTTAATATGGAATTTTACAGTAGATTTATCATCAGATCGACTGTGAATTCCCAAACTTTGTCCTAGTTGACCGCTCCTTAAGTTTTTTTAATACATTTCAAAATATTCAATATATAAGCATTCTCTTTTTTTATAAATTGATAATTTTGAGCATGTAACCTTTCTTTAATTTTTATTTTAGAATTTTTTAGTTGTAATATATTACTTACATTTTTCTTAACATACTTAATATATGTTTCGCTAGATATCAACTGTAAAAAAAACCAGTCTGTCCAAAGCTTTCATTACATTTTCTTTTGTTTCTTTCATAATCCGATCATGTCGGCTTACGGCGTTTTCTGAACAAAAATTTTTAGGTGATGTTTTTGTATATTTTCAACAATAAGTCAGGACATGTCATTCTTTTTATTTTGGTGTTATAACGATATTTGTTTTTGTGATAAAAATAATTTAATCAGTATTTATTAATACTTAATAAAAAATAACTATGAAGTTAAATAAATAAAATAAATAAGTAAAAATAGCCTTTAACGACTTTAACCATTGAGTTTGTATATAGGTATATATTATACAGAATTATGTAACTTATTTAATCTTAATTTTTTTTACTACGTCATACTCTTGATTAGGCTATTTTTCAACATAGGCCTCCTCTATATTCATTCTTGTAGCAAATCAAATTATATATCACTTAGATATAAAGTAAGGCGGTTGCTCACGTGACAAGGCGTCGTCATAGTCACGTGATGACCTCGTTGCTTTATGCTTTAAGATTTAAACAATTATAGAGTAACAGAAAATTTTCTGAAATATCCATGGAATTTAATATAGAGAATTAGCTTTTACCCGCGACTTAATCCGCGTCCATCGAAAATAGTTCTTTTTCTCTACACCTGATAACGTGTTTGCAAAATTTCTTAATTATCTGTTTAGTAGTTTTAAGGCGTGTAAAAACTCTCTTTCGCATCAAATCCATGTTTATAAATATTTTAGTTAGTACTGTTATGTGCAATATATTTTTCGGCGTTCGGTTATGAGAGGTAGGTACGCTCGGACGTGTGTTCAATTATCAACCTCTTAATCAATCAAAATTGTGAGACCGACAGGTTTATTTTCATGCCACCGAACTGGACCAGGTATGGTGTGGAATAATAACAAAATATTGAGGCATCTATCTATCGTTGTCTGGTCGGCAGTTTGTCAAGGTTCGTGCGATAAAGGCGCGAAAACTCTCTCAAACTTCGTGTTTTCTTCAGCAAGGATTTTCAATAGACAGTAAAAATGTCTAAAGTTTCGCTAACGGTAGCAAAACATAGTGTTTATTACTCGTTTCGAGACATGTTTAGGGACGTCGTTGTGAACGCTACACAAAAGAATTTTCCTTGTTTTTCTTGTATCGATCATACTGGTTTGATATTTCTAATACAACGAGGTGGAAGAAAACTCAGCTTTGCTCGTAAACAAGTTGTCTGTCATTTCAATTCAAAACAAACTTTCTAACTAAAAGTCGAAATATACAGTTATAAAATATTGATGCATCAATAGTCGAAACATAGTTATGAAATAGTTAGGTAAAAATGGCATTCATTCTAGATAATCCCTTTGTAAAATTTCTTTTTTAACCTTTAAAATAATTTTGTATATGCGATCAAATAGTATTTCCTAACTATGCCAATCCATATACTTACTAATATTATAAATGGGAAAGTAACTTTGTCTGTCTGTTAAATTTACACGTCTTAACTAGGTACTCAACTGGTTATCATGAAATTTTGCAACACATTGTCAGACATAGAGTACCTTTCATCTCGAAAAAACACTGTTCCCGAAAAATCTTCTATAAATAAAAATAATAATTCAACGCCTGACAAAAATATACAAACAATTAAGATAAAATAAACACTAACACCTAAGAAAAAGGGGCGCGGACGAATCCGCAGGCAAAAGACGTTCCATGGTAGTTCATTCTAAGATCATCACTTGTGTTATTGAATTTCGGGACGAGTTAGTAAAGGATGTCAGTGCCTAATACCTATATCAAGACTGTCAGCCTGCCTGCCATGCTTTATTAAAAAAATGTATCTATATAAAATATTCTGATTCACAGTAGAATAGCAATTTGCCTGCACGAGAATGTTTAAACCATATTGCACTAAAATTACTAATAAATTTAAATAAACATTAGGTTACCTATTACCAATGGATTTTGCTTTAATCGATTGACTTTGCGATTAGAACGCCATTAAATTTTGTTGCATATATTATGATTGTAAAATTAGTGAGTAATGTGTCATGTTGTATTATTGTGGCATACAACATGACACTAGTCTATGTAGGTGCAAAACATACTGCGTTTTGCATAATAATTGTGAAGCCCGTTTGGTACCAGTAAACACATCTCACAGAAGATCTTTAAAAAATCGATATGTGTGCTTCTGTATTTGGATAGTGAAAGACGTCAGAGCGTTGCCCAACCCGCACCTTGATCTATCGCTCATCCTAGGGTGTAGCTCAGGCGCAGACGACTGGCCTATGTCCGCCGCCTTCCCCCTTGACCGGCGGTGGTCTTGGGGAAAACTGCCGCCCGTCATGAGGTCCTCCGAGATGGATGGCGTACCTCCACTTTCAGGTACGCCAAGGTAACAGGGAGTGTAGCCCCGTCCGCGCCGGTTAGCCGTGGCGCGGCACCGATGTCGTGTCATAACGACCCCGCGACGCCGCCCAACTACGGCCGCGCTAGAAATTCGTTGAGTTTTAGCCGGTATTAATCCTGCATAACCTCGCAGCGTCCCCTACACTGCCGGGTATCCATGAGGATTTCAAAACCTTAAAAAAAGGGTATAAGCATTCCATCTAGTTTTGTCTGTTATGCCATAAAATGGATCGACCAAGAAATATAGCAGATGATTTGTTTCAATTTTCTTCGCAGATTCTCATGTTTCGCTAAAGTTGTGTACTGTCAATTTTCAAGAGGAAAAAAGATGTCGAATTAGGTACATAGTATTAGTAGGTGTAGCTCTAAGGAGCTGTGGACATAATTATAATAAATTAGTTACGAGATATAGTTTCGAATAAGCCCGATGAGTAAATGTGTTGAAATATGAGGAATAAACTCTCGATACCGTGGAAGAAAGTATCGGGCTTTTGTGTAGTGGCGTAGATATAGCAAATTTTCAGGGCTTCACAATTTGTGGTATCACGTTCTGTGATGGAACTTGTGCATAGTTTGGATCGAGTAGAATTTGATTGATAAGGGTGCGGCGGCAATAGCGGGTGCTCAGTCACGTGCGCGCTTCGACGCCTCTCGCTTCTCTGATTCAGATACATATCTACCGGGATCGTGCTTACCGATTTCTCTATTTTCATATATATATGTATATAATGTAAGTTATCTATATCTATAAATAATAATATAAAATAAAGTCGTCTGCTTCTGTCTTCTAAACAACCCAACAGATTTTAATACGGTTTTCATTAACGAAAACAGCGATAAAACTGCCGATTTACGACAGGTGAATCAGCTGTGGAACCCCTCAATTTCTCACTGAAACAAAACAGCTCACACACTGTTATTTCCGATGTTCTTATGTTCTTTGTTTCTTATGTTAACAAAATTAAGACACCGTTAGTTGGAAATAATTTTCATTAAGCACAAGAACTTAGATTTGTACTGTTTACACCACAATAACATGTGGATATGAACTTTTGTGTACTTAGGTTCATATCCACATATCAGGTTAGGTCCAAATAAAGTAATTTTACTGAAGAATTGCTAGCGGAGGGGCTAATAAACTTATCTAAGTAATGTTGTAGATTTTGAGTAAGAAGTTTGTGAGGGTTGAAGATTGCGCTAACAATGGTTAACTCGTATGTACGAGTGTAAGTATAATATGTATGTTAGCGTTTGCAACAAAGCGACACTCGTGCAGCAATTTCATTGTTGTTTCGAGGTTATGCCATTGTTGCTGGCTTGAAAAATCTCCGCTGAAAGAAGCGACAATCAAAGACAAAGCGCAGAAACTTTTAAAGACCCCATTCAGTTGTTTCGCCAGGGAGCTTGTACTACTGATTTCGTTTGTTATTTTGTTTGTAGTCTTTTTTAATTGTAATTCAAGTGTATCTTTAAGGAGTAGATTTGTCTACCTGCGCCTAAAAATACAAATAAAATATATAACGTCTGTTAAAATATAAATTCTCGCATTGCAAGCTGTTCGAAACCGGGAGCGGGTTGCTATGCCAGTATAATTATAATATACTAACCCATACCTAACTTGTCGATTTCGAAGGATTCCAACAACGATTAAGAAATAAGCTCCTCTATCTTCCAAGTTTAGTGATATCTGTTACAAAATTAGTTTGTTATTTTAAATAAACAAAAGTGTTACAAGATCCAAATCCAATTGGAGCATGATTCGATATTTACTCGAAATTGATAAATTAAGTATGACATAAAAATCATCATGGCAAAAAGAGGTTCTTCTCAGGATCGTCATAGTCTTGTCATTTTTTTTCCGAAACTCCGTTAAAATATGTACAAATATATAATGACCATTTGAAAATTTCAATTTTTTCAAGTTTGGCACTATTATAATTTCATAATAAAAAGAGCGATCCTGGTGAGTTTTTTTTTTTCGCCGTTTCTTCTCTTCTAGAACGCCATTGTTGTTTCGGAAAGGGTATTAGTTTTTCAACTTCAAAAGTAATCTTGTTATCCTATTTTTGAATTTGATTTGATTTATGGATTACGGTTCTCTACGAAATTGGGGATGAAATGTTAGAGATGAAAGTTTCTCAAAAGAGATGTTATCCTGAATGCTTTTCAACGTGTCCTATGCGGGACATGCTTGTTAGAAATGGTGTGGCACGCGTTGATATTGTGAAAGTAAACCACGGCGTGCCTCTAAAGCAAACAACGTGAATTCTGTGGTCGGACGCGTCGTATTCGCGTTGTGTTCCCAGCACCAGATTACTGTACACTAAGTTTTCCTTACGGCTTGTTATGCGGTAAGCGGACGTGTGGTGCAAACTTTCGTTATTACCATTCTGATAGTGCAAACTACATTTAATACATACAAAGCGTGGCTACATTCATAAGCTTAAGTCTTATTCGTCTGCTTGTATGTTATTTACGGTAAATAACAGTCTGTTATTAGACATTAACTAACTATTTACATAAAAAACGCGGTGCTTTGTGGACAGTATATATATAGCTAATCCCAAATATATTATCTAACTGCTATTAAGAGGGTGCCTTTATTTCCGATGTACCTACCTTAAGGATAAAATTAGTTATTTTTAGGAAAATTTTATCATATAATTGTAATAATAATATTAGTATATTTGTTGAATGGAGGTTAACAGTACATAGATGTGGTATGTGATTAAATACGGTGGTTACATCCAATCTATCTATATGTTACAGTCAAAACTCTTAACCGGTCAAACGTACTTTTGACTATACAGGTTGGTCAATAGTAGTTTTGCGTGAGGTTAATAGTGCTTTTATATAAATGAAAAAGTCATCATCATCGTATACATATAGTCACATTAATGACCCGCCCCCGGTTTCACACGGGTGCAATTTTTTTTTCAAATTATATATAATATTTATAATAACCTTCCTCGTTTAACGCTCTTTCCATTAGTGAAAACTGCATTAAAATCCGTTGCGTAGTTAAAAGATAGAGCCTACATATATAGTAACTTATATTTTATACTATTATATGTTAAAAAATGTGACTAGTATAAAATAAAGACGTTTCGGGTCGGGTCAGTTAGTATTTAATAAATTAGCGAATTATAATAACCTTGAATATAGGAGATTAGTCAGTTATTTCGCTTTTTTATACCCACAAACTTGCATGGTGTCTGCTCGTTACATCGAAATATATCTTGCTCGTTATTTAAAAAAGTGCTCCATCTTGTTTGGAAGCAACAATATATTTCGTTTATTTATTGATACATGTATTTGTTCCAGGTAGTCCTTGTGATCTATTAAATTGGATCGTATATGGAACGTGGCATTTGCGTGACTGAGCAATCATTATGTCGTATCAATGACAGTCTATTAAGGTAATATGGTATAGGTAATCCACCTGAGTGTTTCCCGTAGGTAGTGTATTTATTAAGAACCTCTGTGTATGTGTGTTGACTCATAAATAAATACATTTGTGTTAGTGTTTGTGGTTTTTGTGGAAGAATAATAAAGTGGTAAGTGCAACTAATTACTTTTTTAACATTTTATATTTAATTAGTTTTTTAAGATATCTTTAACAAGATATGAATAGCGAATAATGTGAAATCGTCTGATGCGTCTTCCTGGCATTATTTATAATACCTAAGGTTTTATTCTTATAACGTTTCGCCTATTGGCCTTAGGAATATTACCATATTTCTTATATGGTTCTGTCTCAGAAAATTCCCAGCAATTGATTTGACGATTTCAAGTGGCCAGATGTATTCGACCTTTTTGAATTTTATGGATTAAGTACATTGAATTTTGTTTCTAAAGTTAATATCGTAAAGTATTTTTGGAAGCTATAAAAATAATAGATATAAAAAACTGTGATTGCCTAACATATACCTAACAACCAAATGAAATACGTATTTTCATCTAGTGAAATAGGTATTTATCATTTGTTCTATCGGCAAAGGAGAACTTCACCAAAGTAACGGGAGATTCGGCAATCTTTGACTTTGAGCAGATTACATACATGAAATCCTACCAATCTACGATTGATTAATGTAGTAGAGTAGCCATATTTCAAACCTCCTTTAACAGGCTTGTGTTTAGCTAGGAGACCATTTCTGTTCATTTCATATTGAAATGAATTACTGTTCATATTGATAAAGAGAGCTATGTATAGCATTGAGAAATAATAAATATACGTATTGAATAGGCTAAAAGAAGAAGCAGATAAAAAGTATTGATATAATTTATTGATTAAACAAAATTAATAACATATTCTTAACACTCAATGTTTGGTACAATATTTTTCCAGACATAACTGGAAACCAAAGTTTTAGAACAAGTTAAAAACCATCGAAATAATATATCTTTGCAAGCATTCAAGTATTCAAGTTCGCTGTTAAAAACAATTATGCAAATGAAACACAAAAAAGCTACACATGTTAAAACATCACAAAAGTGACGTCGAACAATTTTTACAGTTTAAGTGCCAGTATCTTTTGCAATAAATTAAAACCAATGATATAAGTGTACTGCATACTAGATTTCACGCTCCGAACAATCACTGTGTATTACTCTGTACTCTGTACTGTACTCTGTACACCTATCTAACGCTCTGAACAAAATGCGTAAGCGTAAACAACCTTTTCATAACAATAAAATTATATCATAGAAGCGATCTAACGTAGTTGTTTAATCGTTTGATTAGACTTGATATAATTTTTGTTTAAACACTAAAGCGTTTTAGTTCAGTTTAGTTTTGATTTAACTGTTATCAAAATTATCAAAAGTTACACTTAGGATAGCTTCTTTATTATGAGTTTTACTTTAATGGTTGAAACCTACGAAGTGTCGATCGGAAGAAAACTGCCACGTTATTTTACTCAAACTGTAATATAATTTCTTTTTGTATCCCAAATATAAATAAAATAAAAAAAATCTAAAGTTACATTAGTGTGTATAGTGCTTTACTTAGGCGTAGTTTGATCGTTAAATTAGTAATAAAATCTGAACGAATGGAGTTGTTTGTGTTTTGGACGAAAACCAGAACAAACAGGGATGCATTTATCCTAACAGCTGTTATACCAATCCTGGCTACGTATCAGTTTGGAAAATCCTCTTTTGGCAACCGGCCTATGTCATTTCACCAAATAGGTTGTTGTAACAACTTTTATACATATCAGTACTTAGATTAAACTAACTGTGCAACCGGTTGTGGTGCTAACTTACATAAGTGGCTAAGTTATAAATGGGAAAAATTATTGAAGATGTTTGTCAACAAGGGATCAAATTTGGTTGAAATTTGGCTCATGTGGCACGATGACATAAGTTGACAATTTAATTAATTAATTAATTAAATTAACTTATAATTATAATAATTTAACTTATAATTAATGTTAAGTACCAATATATAGAAATATGTATTTAAGCTACGAATAAAACCGCAATGTTTAATATATATTTTTTAAACACCAAGTTAGGCTTAAAATAAAAAAAAATATATGTATATAAATTTATATGTTATAATAACGGTTCTTAAATTATCACATTTCTTTAAAAAATTTTGGGTAAATCGATTTATAATAGCGATTTTATAAAGTTACTAGCTGGTGCCTACGACTTCGTCCGCGTTGAAAAATATTAAGTAGCCTATCCTGTGTCCCGTACGTCCAAATGTTTATCTACCAAGTTTCATGAAAATCAGTTAATTCGTTTCAGAGTTATGGAGGAACATACATACATGCATACATACAATACCTACACTTACAGATTTATTAATTGAATATTGATATTGATGTGTGTAGTTAATATTAAACAAATAAGCCTGGTAGCAGGAACCATCCATTCCATGAAACCACGGTGATGCAACAGCACATGTGTTTTTGTGTTTATAGTCCATTAGAAACGCCACAGCATATTTCTCCTAACTCTTCCTAACACTTCCACGTAAAAACTATTTAACGGATTTGCATGAAATTTAGCACACATATAGTTTATTACCTGATTTAATATATAGGATACTGGAAATTCTTTATCCTAGAAAAATGTTAGACGCACAAATTAAAAACAGATATGCTATTTCGTATTTCAACAATCAAGTGATAAAAACGAGAAGGTCTTATTTGTTATTTCTGTTTAAATTTCTTTTTATAAGAAAACACCTACGTCTCAAGTGAACGAAATAATATGAGCTAAATTGTCAAAGAGAATAGATGCGCTGTAAAAAGATATGTCATCGGCTACTTTACGAAATTGAATCTCTTAATATGAAAGCGGAGGTGAGCGACTCGAAACGATAGAGAGAACAGTTTTCGTGTATGCGTTTTGAAAGTATCGTCGAGAAAAGTGTTAAGTGGCTGTGTGTTAGTAGCTTTTCGCCATCCAAAGCTTGGCTACCCTGCCCCCTCTGTCCCTCCCCGTATCGCCGCCGGACGCAACCTGCACAAAATATAAATCGCACCCGCCTGAAATTACCTCCGCGCTTTATGATACAAAAGAGGAAAAAATACACTATCCGCTTCGCATTTTCCACTACATTTTTAACATGCTCAAAAACACTCGAATATTTACCGTAAAAATATATATTTTAGAACATTTTCCATATGTTATTTTTTAAACGAGCATATAAAGTGTAAATGCGCGCTTCGACACTCCTAAACATTATTTTGCCGACAACTACGCAATAAGGCCAAGTTCCTTCACACGCATAATAAACGTTATCAATTCTGCACATAACCAAAACATTTGATTTTAGAATGCTGGCTATTGTTTAGAATTCTGGCAATATTATTTAATTTTTTTTATAATAATAATAATAATAATAACTTTATTTCAGACATTTGAGTCCATAGTTTTTTTTTTAAATTATAAACTAAATTATGTTACATATTATACAAAAAATAAAAAGTAAAATAAAAATTTAACACAAACTGACTCTAGTTATCACTTTCTATTAAGGGTGATATGCGATATCACCCAATGTTTTAATATTGGGCAGTCCACCTTCCCAGCAATCAATAATAATAATTTTATGGGGTGAACTCAATAACTTTGGTCGTTATTGCTACCTATCAATTCACAACTTAAATTTGTAACGTTATTTCTTCTTTTTGTTTGACATATAAAATCTTCTTCATTAACGAGTAATATATGAATTATGTAAAACTATGAGCAACAACTTTGAATATTCCATATTTATATAAATGCCGATTTTATATGTGTCTCAATGGTATGTTAGGAGTTCGCATTCGCGCGGATATGTTGAATGTTGACACCAAAGAAAACGTTTTAGTATTTTTCGTGTTGGCAACTCATCGTGGTGTCGGTGCCGGTGACATTTCCTTTCACCAAACACAAATCAGAAAGAATGTTAAATATGTAGATGTTGTTCCGGTGAAGTGGCATAGCTGACTATATCTACCATTCCACAGGGAGACTCCATCACTAAGCTCATTTGGCATTCAGCCACATACAATGGCCTGTATGTGTGTGTGTCTGTGTTCTTTAAAGGCCAGATAGTCAAAAAATCTCTTTACGAACAACTTTCACGTAGGTTGTAGCGACTTTCATTTTTTATTAGGAAGTGTCACACAGTACTATCTATCCTCAAGCTAAGCAGAGCTTAACTTTTTAGCCATTAACTAGTTTTTAGGCTCACAACTTACGAGTAAAATATAAAAAATTAATGCATAAAAACTTGCTTAAAAATAAAACATATTTTTTAAATTATTTTACCTATAATTTTTAAATTATGATACCAAATTATCGCTGATACAATAATAAGAGCAAGTTTATGTACATTTTAGTCTTAGTTTTACAAAACAATTAATTTAAATTGACAATAAATTAAAAATAGTTAATAATTTATCATTAACTTATGAATGAATGAATATATAAAACCTTTTTAGTGAATGAAAGGTTTTTTTCCACCTAAAATATGACGGTTCAATATCTAATTCAATATTCAAGCCCCTACGTAATAAATATATGATTGGAAAATTTCTAAATAACATTTGCTTCTACAGCTTAAAGTGGCAATACTATATTGTTGTCCCGTTCTAATTATGATTATGTGGTTGATAATGAAGGGACGACACAAAAGTATTGCCTCTTTTTAATTTCTTAACTTTTTTAGTAAGAATTTTAAACTATAGTTATTTTTACTTACCTATTTATTTATTATTAATTATTTATCTAATATACATATTTAAATAGATAAATAAGTCACGACTTTTTTCGACTTTTCAAATTGCCGTTGGTCGATAAATTGAAAATTTTCATAAACCCCTAGAAATGCATTAATGCCTTGATGTGAAAATATTTTTACTATAACAGGAACGAATGAAATTAATTGAAGGCTTCGATTGTTCGGTGCAGGTGGGCGTTGTGGCGAGTCATTAAAATAAAATAGGATAAAATAGAACATATGATTGAGATAAATATTTCGGTTGGATGGCTCGCCAGGCGTATGGTTCGTTACTTTGCACAGTGTTGAGCGCTGAGCATCCGGCCGGCGGAAAAACTGGCGACGGCAAATACAAATCACACTTCCAACAAACACATTACCTTGAATAAATAGTACATCAACTTGCCTCTATCGTGTAAATACACTAGTGTCAAAGTTTTCAGATACTGCAGACAATTTTGGGATAATTTTAAATTAGAACACGTTCTGGATTGAACAATGTTTGATTCTCATTTACATTTATAGGCCACACTATTTAAATCAGAACAATCTATTTGAACTACTGGGAACTTTATACCAAAATATTTATTCTGGAAGCAACACTATGAGAAATTTATTTATTTACTAGCTCGTGCCCGCGACTTTGTCCGCGTTGATAAAGAAAATATATGAGTAATTACTATACCCGTGCGCCGTACACCGCCATCTGTTAGATTTTTGTGAAACTACAGATAATAAAAACAAATTTGTCGGCGTTGAAAAAGAAAATAGTAGCCTATCCTGTGTCCCGTACGTCCAAATGTTTAACTACCAAGTTTCATGAAAATCAGTTAATTCGTTTCAGAGTTATAGAGGAACATACATACACACATACATACAGAAAAAAATTCTAAAAATCGTCAATTTAGTTTCAGTATCATGTATAGAGCCTATAAACACGATATCTCTAGAAAACAAAGTAACTTACTCCACGGCCGACCCTTACAGATTTATTATTAGTATTGATGATGATGATAATATATAAATGAAAAGTTAATAAATGAAATTTTTCTGACAGTACAATTATGACAACGTGATTTATATCGAGTATATTAATAATTATTATACATATTATTTATACCAACTGACTAAGTACTTACGTAATGTTTATGTGGCTGCGATGCAAGACCCTGTCGAGAGGAAAAGCAATTGATAAGGTCACCTTTTTTTTTTTTTGTTGAGGGGGGGAAATCACTGTTTACGGATTGCCCTTCGCCGACTGGGGCAGTCGACGAAGGGGTATGTGGGACTCGCCCGGCGACACGCCCCATCGCCGGGCACTACCGCACTAAAACCCCCCCATGTTCCACCATCGGCGGCTTATATGAGACCCGGAAAAACAGCATGGCCTTATCTCCGGGCCCCATAATCACCGCCGTGTCCTTGCGGACCCACCTCCCTGTGGCGACCCACAGGAACATCAATGGGCCACCACACCTCTCAGCAGCCAGGCTGCTCCTCCTCAAGTCCCGGACGCCAGACGCCCCGCTCCGGCGCCCGGAACAGCCGGACGACGCCGCCGCAGCGACGCAGACCGGCTCCTCGACCCCGTGTGAGGCAGTCCTTGGGGTCCGGATTCACCCGGGGACCGCACGTATCGCCTCCATGCGGTCACCGGGAACCGTAACCCAAAGACCCCTTCCCTGACCCAGGGTCGGTAACTCCTCCGTAAAGTTGCTCCGCCACGAGCTCCGGTGCGATCGGAGCCCGCTCGGAGCACACCTACCAGTGTGGGCCTTCTTGGTCCCCTCGCCAGGTGGAGAGCTGGCGAGGGTAAGCCCCCCCACCACGTCAAGGTCGTGGCCCACCTAGGGGGGGAACCTAACCTAACCTAACTTTCTTTTGCATTGTATTAAATTAATTAACAAAGTTCAACTTTAAAGTACATTTTTATAAAAAAATATTGATATTTAGTTTTTCCAAATTTGTTAAAAACTTCCTTATTTCATACTCTTTAATATGGTATACGCCACGTTTATAAAAGTTTCTTTGACGCTCTGGCACAAAGGATGAATAGATGATTCACATTTGTTTTGAAATTGAGATCGCCTGCGAGTTCTCATGACGACACCGCCTATATCGCTATCCTTTTCATACATTTCTGTGTAAAATATTTTTTCTCTTTCACAAATATGTTTTGAAGTACACTAGCTGGCTACCTGACTATTTTCATTAGTCGAGCTCTCACTATCCTTGCGTTCATTGTGTTCGATGGGTTTGCGTTCATTGTTTCCTGTTTTTGTTATTGTTTTTGTTCATTTTTTGTTATCCTGTTAATACATTTTGTTATCTAATTGTTAAATTTATTATGGCTGCTTACACTGCCGAAGAGTACGCGGATATTCTTATCGTGTATGGACGAGCAAATTGTGTTGCAATCGAAGCCCGACGGCTGTATGCAGAAGCATACCCCAACAGAAGATTGCCGAATCATCAAGTGTTTTCTAACACTTATCGTCGACTACGAGAAACCGGGAGCGTGCTTCACCAGGAACCCAGAATAAACGTTCGAGAAGGTAATGTGGATATGGATGAACGCATTTTGGAAGCCTTTGAAAATGACCCTACTACGAGTATACGAAGGATCGCTGCCGACCTAAATTTATCAATATGGAAGGTATGGTCTGTTTTGCGTAAAGAAAAGAAACACCCTTATCATTATAGATCAGTGCAGGGCTTACATGACAACGATTCTGCAAGGCGTGTACAGTTTTGTAGATTCATGTTGCACGAGGACATAGAAAATCGGAATTTCCTTAAAAACATTTTATGGACCGACGAATCCAAATTTTCACGTGAAGGTTGTGTAAATTTTCACAACCTTCACTTTTGGACACCAAAGGGGGAGAATCCTCATAAAACTAGACAAACGTCTTTTCAAATAAAATTTAGCGTAAATGTGTGGGCTGGAGTAATCGGAAGGGAGTTGGTTGGGCCTCATTTTTTAACCCGATAACTTAAATGGCGATAATTATCTAGACTTCCTAGAAAACACTTTGCCTGAATTAACTCAACATTTGAGGGAATTTCAAGGCGACCAACCGATTATATTCCAAAATGACGGCTGCCCAGCACACTATCGTCGAGATGTAAGGGAATTTCTAGATAACACATTTCCCAACGCATGGATTGGGAGGCAAGGACCCATCCCGTGGCCAGCACGCTCACCAGACCTTACACCCCTCGATTTTTACGTATGGGGGCGTGATAAAAGTTTAGTATACGACGAGGAAATAAGAAATAAAGAACATTTAATAAATAAAATTACTAATGCATTTGTGAAAATGAGAGAGGAGATGCAAGTTGGACTAACAACAGTTCACATAAGAAAAAGATATAGAACCTGCATAAGAAATCAGGGTTTGCATATTGAACAAGATTTATAATAAATTTTGGAATTAATTATAATTGTTTTATTTTGTTCTCATACACAACTCTTTCACTGTCTCTTTCAGACATCTATTCACCGTTTGTGCCAGAGCACCAAAGAAACTTTTATAAACGTGGTGTATACCATGTTAAAGAGTATGAAATAAGGAAGTTTTTAACAAATTTGGAAAAACTAAATATCAATATTTTTTTATAAAAATGTACTTTAAAGTTGAACTTTGTTAATTAATTTAGTACAATGCAAAAGAAAGTTGTCATATTTTTTTTTATTGCTATTCAAATATCTAGTTATTGTTTTTTATTTCAAGTACATACATTTAAGTCAGAAATAAAGCACGTTTTAGACTGATATCTTAATTACCAGAAAAGTTATTAAAAGTTAATAGTAAATTTTTGGGGAAAAATAAAAAATATAGAAAATTTCAAATATTTTAAAAACCGTCACATTTTTGTTTAGACAATTTTGGTCATAATGATTGCAAATGACCTCAGCTATGACTCACTGAAAAGTTTACATCTTTGCGCCAAACACATTGTATAATATACTGATATTGATGTCGAGCTTTCTACTCATTGAGTAATATTTCCAATTCTAGTTTTTATGTGATATTAATTTTAATCTGATGTTTAAAAGAATCTCGATTAGTCGGATGTTGGTTTGTTTGGTCCCTTTGAAACGAGGTACCCTAAAAATGGAAAACGTGTTGTCGCTGAGAACACGTAATCCACGAGTATAGCGATATTTTTGTATGCGAATTTCACCAACGCGACCTATGTAACTCAATTTATGGGTTGTTTTCAAATAAAATACTGTTTTTATTTATAACAATGACACCTTTTGTCATATACGTGTTATATAAGAACATTTAAAAACCTTTTAAATGTTCGTGTATACGTTAATATTTAAAAAAAAACAATGATAAGTTTGTTTATAAAATTTACGAGTATATTAGACTAGTTATCTAGTAATCGCAGAGCAGAAAAAATTGTTTTTAAAGAAATTATTTTTAGTTTTTTAACAAAAATATTAGTTGCATATAAAATAAGACAAGCATATAAAATAAAAAGACTTTTTTTTTATTTGAAGTTTATGAAACAGAATGACCACATACAGTTCTTCGCTCTGGCAGGCGATACTTCGAGAAATTTATTTAATATGAAATTAGTGTTTTTGAATGAAGATAATAAATCCTAACTAACATTATAAATGTGAAAGTGAGTTTGTTTTCTTTGTTAGGCTTTCACGCCTTAACTAGATCATATTGAAATTTTACACACACGTTGTCAGGGGTACAAATAAGAACAAAGAGTACCTTTAATCCAGAAAAAAAAAG
Source organism: Synanthedon andrenaeformis (assembly GCA_936446665.2). NCBI lineage: Eukaryota > Metazoa > Arthropoda > Insecta > Lepidoptera > Sesiidae > Synanthedon > Synanthedon andrenaeformis. The sequence continues at coordinate 12,944,287 of OW387781.2, read as the reverse complement.
TTTTCTGGAGGCATCATTTTTTTTATCAATGCCTGCCAAAAATATAGGAGCAATAAAAATTGAATAAATTTTTTTAAACTATTAAGAAAAAGGGGTGCGGACGAAGTCGTGGGCAAAAGCTAGTATAAAAAAAAAATAAAAAAATCATCATCACGTCAGCCGTAGCCGGACATCCATTGCCACACATAATCAAAATTTTCAAATAATAGTCCATCAAGTGGAGTCCGTCAGCCTGTCTGCCGACATTAACATAAAAAAAAATCCGAAACCCAAACAGTAACAGTAGAGCGGTCACAATTGTGTTTAACATTGTTCAGCGTGTAACTTTATTTTCTCCGCACAGATCTCATTTGTGTCTGCATTACAATAGCATTATCTATGTACAAAACAGTTTTCTTTCCACGAAATAAACCGCTGCATGGACAATGAGTATCATTCAGCGGCGAATGTATTTTTCACGTCCTTTTCATGCGAAACTCTGAATTTCGAATGGTGTACGCTATTCTGCACTGTTTAAATTTAACAAAAGTAACATTCAATATTTGCACTATGAAACACATGAAAAACTTTTATTTAAATTAAGTACCTACCACTCGTAAAAGCTCGTAATCAGAACTCACAAGCGCACATACTATATATCTTAAGATATGAATATAAATATAGCTTTATAAACAAATAAAATATTTTTATTTTATTTTTCATGTTAACGTCGGCAGACAGGCTGACGCTCCACTTGATAGTAGGCTACCTAACATAACACAAGTAACGTCACAGATGCTGCAAGTGTTAAGGACAAGGGATTTGGAAGGGATAAGGAAATGGGCTCTGGGATCCCTTACTAACTCAATGAAACAAAACAACACAAACAAACACAAAAACAACAACAGCAGGTGCTGTTATTTCACGGTGGTCTTCTGTAAGGGAGTGGTCTCTGCGGCCAGACGGGCTGCCCGAAATGAATACGAAACATTTTGTATTGGAAAGTTATTTAGAAGACTTATGTCCAACAGTGGACGTATTACAGCTGAAATGATGATAATAATGAAAAACACTGTTCTAAATTTATTTTTTAAGCTGAAAAAATACCGAGTTTCTCATAAAAACGCGTCGAGGATTTAAGGAATTAAGAGGATTTCAGACGTTTTAATTTCAAGAAATTAAAAGGTTAATATACCTACCTTTCACTGGCTCTTTCAGTTTGCTACTAAAGGCATTTCCATTCAAACTTAATTTACCGACACGTACTTTGAGCAATCGTTGAATACTCGAAGCTAAAACTTGAAAATATACAACCTTCATTGATGGTGTTAGATTCATTATGTATTTTTCTGGTCACATAGCATGTGTTTATTCGCTTTTATCGTGTTTCTTTTAGATATTCAATTCTTTATTATTTCTATAATCTAATAAGATTTTATTTTATAGATTTTTAGGACTGCATTCTACGGTCATAAATAAGCTTGGAAGTCAATCTGGCGTTGGTAGCTGGGAAGCTCACTCGGAAATAGCATATGTTCTTTTTGTGTTTCTAGGTGCATGTAAAGTTAGCCTGATACCATATCTTTAATCTTTACCCCATCAAGGCCGGTAGCACACTTTGATTTCTCCTGATGTTGATGGTGTATATGACCACCTACCATCAAATGGAATGCTAGCCTGAATATTAAAGAAAGCGTCTCTCTAGCTACATTTATATCTACTGTCGGTGAAACATTTTCCTTGTCGCTATGCAAATATACGTTTGATTGAAAAACAAATAAGGCTGGTGCGTGAGTTTTCATTATGGTTCTCAAAATGGAAAGAGTGTGTACGGATTGTGTCATCGCATATTCATCGGGCATTTTCGTGAGTCGACCTCGAAAGATATGCGCACCGACTGAGTAAACAATCCCTAATGGAGGGATTTGAGAAGGTTACGTGACGTCTATAAACATCCAAGACTCGCTAATTTCATAATTTATCATATTAATACAAATACAAGCTGTTAAAATATTATATTATAAACTAAAGAATAATACCACTTAAGCGTATTTATTTCTATTAAGCCTTATCTTAAGACTCTTAAATGATTCCTCGCAAATAACTCCTTTTTGGAGGTCTTCTTGGCTTGCGTATTGAAGTCTTTATGGAGATGATATATCTATATTTCAGCGACACCAACCTCACTGCAGGCTCAGAAACTATTTTAAAAGAACTTTATTCATAGAATTCAAAAAATACTGTGTAGAATGCAGTGTCTATATTTCACGTTTTTTTTACTTTTGTTAGTTTCTCGACGGCGTTCTATTATATAAAAGTTAGTAAATAAAAACTTGATAGAAGCCTTAGATAGAAGCGCACTGTCGCCCGAGTGTATTAGTTAGTTAAAACTAAGTCGTATTCTGCAGCATAATTTTTCACACGGCCCATGTTAAAGTTTTATCTGCTTACCATTAAAGAAGTGAAGCTAAACGAAGCGAGTCGTGTTAGCATTCAGAAGTCATGGCTTATTGCGAACTTTCTCAGTTAAGGTAACCTGAATACGCTTAACGGACATAGCGTCCACGAAACAGTACGGTAACTTAATATACCTAAACTGCATTCATTTGGATGGTATACTTGTTTTATAGTATTAAATATAGGAAATGGCACAGCGTGAAGAAAAATAATGTTCTCACTAATACTACCATTACTACTACTAACTACCAAAAAAACCACTTTTTTATTTAAAATTTTAAGGCCTATACTTATTTAAAAAAAAATTACCATTGTTACTTTGTTTTTCATTACTTTGATTCTTAATTTTTTAAATAACATGATAAATGTTAAAAATGTCGAAGAAGCTTTTATCCGCCTTTATGAGTTTTACTTCTATTTACATGCTGTTAATTTTACTTACTGACTCAAAAATAGAGTTAAAATGGAATTAAAGTCTATTACTTTTATTTACATAAAACATAAATTAGCAGTTAATTTGTCAGAAAGACGATTTTTTGAAATGTTTATTGTGAATTTGTTCTTTGTGGGTTATAATCAAAGGTGTGCAACTTGGCGAAAATCCGATGATATGAAGTTCGATTATTCAGATGTTGCATCTACAGCCGTATTGGCCATTGATCTATTTCTTCTTGGTGTTGTTGAGGCGAATGTTCTGCTCTTCTTCTCTGCGCTCATACTCGTAACACTTCAAGTTTTTCGTCCTGCTCTGATCCGCTAATTCTTCTTCTCGCCTTTGAAAAATTCTAACACTAGATACGCGGATGAAGTCACTAGCATAAGTTGGTACTGTTTATGGACAAGCGTTTACAGTACAGATGTAATATAAAGATCCCACTTGTTCTTTCTTTGTGCCAATATGCATGTCGAGGTGTGCGGGCGAGGGGTGAAGGAATGGGCGACGCGTGGGATGAGGCAATGTAGCTTCGCGTATTACCGGCGCACCGGTGTTTGTTCGTAGCCAGGCTCGGTCAACGACATTCAACACTATTGCTCTTTGACATGAAAGAAAAACACTCCCGGTTCCACGGTTAGCTCGTATTGAATGTTGTATTCGGAATTCCAATCGTGCCTAATACGTATTGATTATTTTAAAAAATAGGTACGCAAAGGTCAAAGAGGTGACGATGTAAAAATTAAAACATTTATGTAGGAATCGAAGGTATTTAACAATCATTGATAGTACCTCCACCTGAACACACCCACACTACACACAAGCATGGAGAACGAGAGAGATATAAACATAGATATATTCACAAAGCTAAAGTAAAGCCATGGAGACAACGCAAACAATGTAAACAAAACGACCAATACAGAGTTTTACAACATCGAGTGATTACTTATCTCTGTTCTTTACCCTCGCACGTAAAAATGTGAGAAGTGACCGGCGCTATCTGTTTCATGGTATAGGAAAGCGATTTTAACAACACTATAAAATATGTACTACTAGTAAAAATACGTGTTAACTATTTACCTTTAAAAAAAAAATGTAATGAACCGCTGAAAGATTGTATACATTATTTGCGTTGTCTCCATGACCTTGCTTTATAAGTCTACTGACACATATTTTCATACATATTTAAAAAGCCGCAAATAAAAGCAGCTCATTTTTAAATATACTATTTTTTGAATTTATATGGCCACCTACCATGAGCCATACCACCGCCTGCCACACTTTCTCACTAAAATATATAATTCGGTATATGCCTTCGCATTGGCTTTACTTGCGTGATTAGATGACAGTAACTAGTTCCCATCAAATAGGCGGTCAATCTGTCTGTACGTTTATTAATAAGGAAAAAATCTTTAAATTCTTTTTTTTTTACAATTATAACAGTATTATAATTACAGATGCATTATATATATATGAAAAAATACAACGAAAAAGAAGATATTATCTATATGAAATATTATAGGTCGATTATTTGTTATCATATAAAAAGTTGAAATAAACTTGTTCGAGAATTCAGTGTTGTTCTTATGTTCTTTAAAGTTAGACGAAGTTTAAGCTTGAAACTGTTCTTTGTCTGAACGAATAATGCTGAAGATTATTTTTGTATAGAGGTTGGTCTTAATGATGAATAACTTTATTGTTTTCAGAAACTCGGTCTTTTGCCGAAGTTCTGCTTTTGTTAAAATGAAATTTAAAGAGGCCATAATGTTTGGGAAGCGTTTTTATCTCTTCTAAATATTATTACTTTTTTCAAAACGGTTTAATCTTATGATTATTAAGTGTAAGGCTGGTTGGTTTATGTAAAATTTAATCTCTAAGACAAACAAAGTTACCATGGTTAAGGCTATAACGGCGGGTACATGGAGAGAAGGGAGGTTTTAGCCGGTAGGAGTCCGGCACTACTTAACTGTTTAGACATGTTAAGTGTCCAATGGAGGATTTTCTCTCGTTAGGAAAAAAAAATAGGTGAAACGAAATTGGAAAAATAGGGTTTCCAATGAGTTGAAATCGTCCGAAAAATATCATTTCTAATTCGATCCCATAGTGTAACATAGCTCGTTGAGCAACGTTGAGCTTTCTTACGAGGCTGAAAGAGACCACGTTTCAGCGCCATATGTCATCACACATTGATTAAAAACTTTTTTTTTTGAAATTGAGGAATTTTGGACGAGAAGATGTCTCGGAACTTTCCGAACGCTGCCCAGCCCATCCGAGCTGGATTCCACGATTCTCTCGAAGTTGGTACTACCTAATTGGACTGTTTGTCCCAAGTAGATGTACTCGTCCACAACTTCCAGTGTTGAATTCTGAACAGTTACTGGGGTGGGAATTTGGTTCGGATTAATTTGTGTGTATATATTTACTACTTCTTAAATTACAAAAAAAATATGTTATATTTACATATAAATTAATGTTTTTATGTAATAATTCCTCATAGAATTTTTCTGATGGCGGGAATAAGAACAAATTATCATCAAAATTGTCAAGCATTATGAAAATTTCTCCTCGCGTTAGGTAAACGCGTTTGCAGTGTCACGTTACAGAACACGTGTGATAAAAAACAAACAACATCGATAAGATACTTGATTATTTCCATATGAGGCGCCACGTTTCAGACTTTTACGACTGTGTATGTCTTCTGAGGGCGGTAACTTAGTCATTTTATGTTCACCCCTTCCTTGGCATGCCATGTACTCAGTTTACTTCGGGAACTTCCACGCAACTCCCTAAGGACACTCATAAACACGCATATCCTTTTTCATCTTACATTTCTATGTTTTTCCTTATTTACATATTAAATAAACTCATTAAAGAAAGAGCACACGTTTTTATGTGTTCTCTTTTCTTTTTTTCTTTAAAGCCTTTTTTTGTAATATTGATATTGTAAGATGATATTCAAATGCGTTATAAATATAAACGCCAACTTCATAGTATTTGGCATATGCATTAACTACCAGTAAAATGGGGAAAACCACAGTTACAGATTTTCTTTATGTTGAAGTTTAGTAGCTATAGTAACTTCAATGAATGAGTCAATTATATCATTAATATTTGGATGAGGCTGGTTTTTGATGAGCCCTATTTACTAAAATGCTCATATACCTATTAGACGAAATTCAAACATTATAATTTCACAGGTGAAAAAAAACCTGTTTTTAAAATTTTGATAACTGTTAAAGCTAACCAAGAGCAAGTAGGTAATATCGGTTCACAAACAAATAAAAAAGTTTTTTATTTATTTTTATTTTTTATATATAGGTACTTACAAATTTTATATCGCAATATATAAATGTATTTCATTCATTTGATCTTATAATTTATGTATATTCACATTCTATTTCATTTATGGACTCTATGGGGGATGTACGTGACTAACCCTGATTAAATCTTGATTATATTGGGCAGTTAATGTTCATTAAAATGGTCCTTGAATAAATTTAACTCTTCCGGTAGAACGAAATCGGCACGGATCGTTATTGGCATTACAATTTCTCAATAGTTACGAAAGCAAATATTTTATTACTATCAAAAACATCAAATGTACGATATATCCGACATTTTTAATGATTTTTATATTCCATAATGTTTTTCATCCGATCTGATTTTTCTATGTAAAGATTGTCAGTTAGGCTGACGGTCAACTAGATGGTAGGTAGCTACCGTCGCCTATAATACAAGCAATGTCACAGGTGCTGCAAGTGGACCTCCTTTATCCGGTTTGACCACGTTTACAAGAAAATATTTTTACTAAGAAACTGATTTTAAGAAATTTTATATTTAATATAATATGTTATGTGATTTATACAAATAAATGTTAAACCAACTTTATTTAACTTATTAGGGGCGTACTGTATACTTCCTCTAAAATATTGCTTAGATATGAAATAGCTTACCCTCCTCATACAGCGTTTAATGGAAACTCCAGTTACTAAGAAAATCTAAGGAAGTTTTAAAACAAACTAACTTTTGCCCGCGACTTCGTCCGCGTCCTTTTTTCTGGATTGTTATAATATTTATTCAATCTTTATTGATTATATATTTTTGTAAACCGTTGGATTCAATATTTAATTCTTAAATGATCCCTCGATAACAGTATTTTTTCTAAATGAAAGGAATCTTGTCTTTTTTGTATCCCTGAAAACGTGTATGCAAAATTTCATGATGACGAGTTGAGTAGTTAAGGCGTGAAAGCGTAACAAACAAACAAATCCATCTTCACATTTATATTATTAGATTAATTTTTTTTTATTTATTATTTTTTGCTACAAAAAATGACTTGGAGATGCAATTTGCGCAAAATTTTCTATAGGATATTTTCTTAGAATGTATCGTACTATTAGCATATTCGAACGAAGAATACCACAGGAAAAATTGCTAAGTAGAACGTCGATAGGTGGTGAACAAACAGCGTTTTAGGGATAACGCGGGTCAGGGGCCGGGGGTTGGGGGTCGCTTTTGTAACAGTCGTATAAGAGGCGGGAGAATCGGTCCCCACACTTTATAGTTTTAATATCGTGCGGTTCAGTCAACAGAGTTACAGCGGAAACACGTTTTTCCTACAAATGCGTGTCTTGTTTCACATACTACGCGGAACGGCCGGAAGTCGTATCGGTTAATTTACAAACCGCTTGCCCCGGTTATGGTACAATACGAAACTACGTTCAGGCGGCGTTGCAATTAAAAAAAAGTACATTTACAATGAGCACCCTGCCCTAAATTAAGTTGGCGCTTCTGCAGAATAAATAATCTTACTCGAAGAACACCCGGAGTTTATTAAATATAAACATTTTTATTTTCAGCCCTTCCGCCTTATTTCACGAAAAAGCTGAGGCTCAAGGAGTAAGTTATTTACTTTTTTTTGTCTTTAACATAATGCAGAGTTCTCTTGGGAGGGAGATTTCTCACTGCAGCTTTGTTAACCACCGGTAAATAGGTCTTGCCCCACTATCAGCGACAGTAGTAATATATTTAAAAAAAAATTATAAGAAAAAATATTCCAGTCGAACAAGTCTAAACAAATTCACACGACCAATTACTGTTTTATTAATGTGATTTATAGTTTTTGGTTATAGTGAAATATTTTTCATAGAATTATACCATCTTGAAACCAGCGCCTTATGATTTATGGATTGGTTGATTTTGCCTTAATTAAACTTTGTACATGAACTTTTTTTCTCTATATAAACATTTGCATCAATTATATTTTATAGTCAAATAGCTTTTAAAGGACCTATAAAAGGAGATTGAACATTTTTTATTACATACCTTTTTCAGTCCATTCATTAAATATTGGTCACGAATAAATAGTCTATCTCGGCCTCAACTCTGATTGGGCCTGACACTTTTAGCAAAGCTTTCTTTTATGTTTACGACTTTACGTGTCCCGAAAGTTAGTGTCCACTTATTTCGTTTGGGCGAAGTCCTCTTTGACTCTTACAATAAATTGGAAAAAAACTAAAAGTGTTTTGTACGCAATTTGTGACCTGTGAGATTACAAAGATTTCGTTGAAGTGTTTGTAAAGGTCACACTACGTAAATTGTGAAAATTGTGAAGACGCTTAGTAATCATTCAAACGTGAAATCATTGAAAGGTAAATTATATGAGAAATTCGCACACACGCAGAACAAGTCATATATTAATAAGGAAAGTACTTTTACAATGCTTACCTATGAGATGATAATCGTTAGTCTTATTTTAACAACAAATTAGATCGTAAATTTTTAATAGGTTGCGCTAATGGGGTCGTTCTCGTTTTAATTATTATATTAAACTGGTCTAATAAATGACTAATAGACTAAAATATTTTTTACGTGATATATTTTTCGGTAAAAAAATATTCTCGACTAAAATGATTTTATTATTAAACATTGAGTTTAGGAGCAAATTCATGAAACGCACAAAAAGGGAAATCATGACAATTTTTTCTTTTTACTTTTGAGCTCTATGAGTGTTACAAATAAAAGGAATAATAGTTTTAAGATATTTGAATTAGTAAGCATATGGGTATATAATATTTTTTTTTTAATTTATGTAAACGTTAGCCTTCCATAGGTGTTTAAAATGCACTGCTGATTTTGATAGGATAAAGAAAAATGGACGATGAGGGGATAGGAGAATGAGCTCTGGTATCCCTATCCCGCTTTCCAAATATAATGGCACACGTGTTATTATTCCACAGTGGTTTTCTCTAAGGGAATGGTTACTGCCGCAAGATGGTCTGTCTAGTTTATAGTTTATAGCAAAGCACACTGCGGAATGCAGTATGCCCTGCTACTACTAAACTAAATTAAATTAATTACAAAATTAATTACAGTTATGAAACTATGATTACAATACATTCAGACGTGAACTGGAATGTGTACAGTGCGAATGATTCTATTGTTGTATTCCATCTGTTCTATTTGATAATGTTACAGAAAAATAACTACATAAGTTAAAGAAAAAGTTTACATTCATTTGATAGGATATTACCATGACAGTTAAGTTTAAATATTATATCTATCTATATATATAAAAATCTCGTGTCACGATGTATGTTCGCGATAAACTCTGAAACTACTGAACCGACTTTGATCAAACTTCATAAGTATCTGTTATATGGTCCAACTTAAAAGATAGAATAGTTTATATCTCATTTTTTTTTATTATTTTGTTTATTATTATTTTTTTAATTATATAACATTATTAACATAGCGCCATCTGTTGATACCTATTCAATCCAGCAATTATTTGTTAAAATTATCTGTGAGTTCCATGACAATCTAACAGATGGCGGTGTAAGACAATCTAACAGATTGCACCCGTGCGAAGCCGGGAGCGGGCCACTAGTTATATATATATCTGTACAAAATTTTTATAAATCAAAGTCGCTGTCCGCCTATCTGTTTCTCCACTAACTTTTTCTAAACTGATTTTCATACGGTTTTCACTAATCAAAAGAACGAAGGACTATATTATGTAGAAAGGTTTGTGTATATAATTTGCAGATAAAAATGCATCCGTTCAAAGTAATATTTACAAAAATAATTTTTTCCCACGTTAAAAAAAATATTTACTCTAGAAATGGTAAACATTATATATAAAATAGTAACGAGTTGAGAATGAGAGTAATAAAATTAAGGTTAAGTATATTTGCCAATTAGTTGAAGGGTGAACTTAGTGATGGCGATGGCGGTACATAAATAGTGGTTCAGGGGGACATACGACCAATAAAATGGGACGACAGGTGATGGCACGTTCGCCGAATGTAACCACGAAACCTCTATTCGTATTAGCGACTCGAAATTTGATTTCGACGAAAACTTATTTACTGTTTAATATCAAAACCTCTAATAATTTAAATTTAAATTAATATATGTTACAAATAATCTCTCGGATAGTCACAATTTAAGCACAAGTTGTAGACTATTATTATTAATAGTTTTACTTCTTACTCCATGAACTAAGAAGTAAAACTAATTATTCAACATTAAAAAGTTCATTTTACCAGAAGTAGTATCCGTAAAAAAATTTTCTTAAACAAAAGCGCTTAATAAAATATAAATTATTATATATAAAGTGAATTGCTCGATTTCACGTACTGTTGTTGTGTAACATAATCTTGTGGTTACACTTTCGTAGCAAAGCTGATTAATTGAGGTGTTACATAGTTGCTGGAAATTGCTTACTCTTGTTTCCTATTAATTTAATTATGGTTCGCTCTTTCTTATTGCTTTTTCAAGATAAGCCCATTGACTTCGGACCGTGTCCCAGATAGGGCTTTTTATGGCAGGACGGTATCGGCTCTCTCATCTACGAGACCTTAGATAGTGGATCACGCGTGTGAGAGCCTTAGAAAAACTTGACCTAGTTTGCCGACATAAAGTACGAGTACGAATTGAGTAATGGCTTCTGAAAAGTGCGGTGTGGCGTTTTTCGGACATTTTCAATATTTTTACGATGAACTTTTCAAAAGTTCAGACAGTTTCGTATTTATTTCCTTCCTATAGTTATTTACTTATATTTATTTAGGAGTATTTCAATATGTAGAAAATAACATATTAAACAAATACAAATATCGTAGTAGCAGTTCAGAATACTCAGTTGTCGAACACATTGGCAGATTCGAATCGTGATATGACCTGCATTTCTCAAACATTTTCAAGCAAAAAGATTGTTAATGAAAACTCGTAAACTCTTGATAATAAATAGATTGACTGTATTAGTGGGTGTTGCTGTAGCACATGACTGATTGAAGATACAGAAGGGAATATAATATATTTTAGCTGTTGCACGCGACTTCGTCTGCGTAACTTTATAAAATATAGCCTATGTTACTCGCTGATTATGTACATTTCTATAAGTGAAAGAATTTTTAAAATCGGCCCAGTAATTTTTATTCATTACAAACATACAAAAATACAAATCGTCTCCCTTTATGATATTATAGATGTAGGTTGACACATATACAGAGTAATTTAAAGTTCTTAAAATTGATTTATTTAGTAATTTGAGGGTTTTCAATTGTGTCCATAAAATATCACGACACATCAAATAGATCGGAAAGGATATCCCTGTTTACGGGCAAAGTGAACAAAACAAACAAGTATTCGGAAGGCAGTTGGGAATCTATAACTCAATGCCAACTTTTGCAAAGTTAAGCCAACTCGTGAAAGTATATATCGCCCACGGCGAACTGGAAAAGTCGATCCTCCCATTCCGATGTTCTAACATTACCTGTAAACAATAATCATTTCTAACAAACACAATGGAACCTTAATGTTATTTTACAATGGATAAAGTTCCATATCGAATAACACCAGTTGTTAATTTCTGTATTAACTTTAAGTACTTCAATCAATGAATATACAAAAACATCTTTTATTTGCTGCGTGAACATAAACTGACTAACATAACATAACTGCAAAAAACCTAATTAAGTTTTTCCTGGGCGAAGCCAGAAGCGGTTCGCTAGTACATACTAACAAAATCTCGCGTGATTTTAATTAGTATCAAACATAGAATTTAGCGTAGGGTTTAGTATTTATTTCAATCTGAATTAGGTCGATTGTAATTTGGCAATTATATTTCTGTCGATGAAAACAGCTTTTTATTTTATTTACGTGGGGCTAAGATGTTTTAAAACTTATAGATACGTTGTACTCCCTCTAGAATGACCAGATGAAAGTCAGGTAATTGTCCGGAGTGCATTCAGTTGGGCACGCCAATGAGCGCTCAGCAGCAATCGATACGTAACGAATGATGTATATTTATCTCTTTCTAACAACAGGCATGCCCTATCATTTGTCTCTATTTAGCGCAGTGTCACAAATAAACAACTATACGTACGTATAGAGTACTTCTTGCGCCACTTTAAAATACTATTATGTTGGTGTATAACCCGTCTATCTTTTTGAAAGTCATAGACGTGGGGTGTAAATATAAAACTATTTTAAGACATTCGAAAGACTGTAATTGAAAAGTATTGAATACATATTAGCCCAGTCAAATTAGAAAAATCAGAGGAAATAACCCATGTAGTTTTGAAAATTGATACAATTATACCTTACGGTATCCAGATGAACATACTAAAAGTCCTCAAGGGTGGGAGTTGTGCTGAGAGTTTAGGGAGGGGGTTGAAGGTATCTTTTTTCAGGTTATTGCTCATATCGCGAATATCTGTAGGAATAGCATTATGATTACGTCTGACAAAAGTTTCTACATAAAATTTTCTACAAATTTGAATGTATTCATTTTTACTCTACGATCAATACTTCAGGAACTACAGGCTGTGTAAATTTACAGAGGCAAAAATAGACGATTCGGCGAGTAGGCTGTCCCACGCGTGTGTATGGGGGGGCAAATTGTTTAAATATTCATGATAGAAAATTTCAATTAATCAAAGATTGCCGAAGCGGGACTGACATGTCAAAATGACTTATTAGTTTTGACTTTGTGGATGGCAGAGTGAAGTCGGTGAAACTACGCCTTCATCGTGTACATACACGATTACACGCACACAAATGCAATAAAACTACGCTTCACCTTATTAAAATATTTACTAGTAATGCTGAGATGCGTAATTGAGTCTTCAAAGAATATAAAGCAGGATGGAATCATATTTCGTACATAACTAAACTTGCAGACCAATATTTTCAATAAAATTTGAGGTTATAACTTGGAACACAAAATATAAATACAGTAAACTGTCTACGCACACAAAATTAAAATATTTATTTATCAATTAGGTTTCTCCAAGAAACTCTTATGGTCGTCATTATAAACTTAAATTTACCAGGGTTTCGGAAAAAAGTCAAGATGACGATCCTGAGAAGAAACCCCGAAAGATACTCAGAAACACGTGTTTCTAAAACCGGATTCACTATATTGTCCGCAAAAATTCTGTATATAGTTCTCATTTGGTCTGAGATGAAATGCATAAATAAATTGAACAGAGTTAATAAGGAAAATGATTCGGCATTCAGAGAAGTTTTGTAACACATTCCGTTACCCATTACCGAGTTATTTTTCCCAGTAAGGCGACAAGAAGTTTCCAATTTGGACGCGGTGAACTTTTATGTCGGCAGCCTTACGTGAGCTGAAACGTTAGCAATAAGATTAAAAATGAATTATGTTCCTTGTAAGGGCGGCCATAAAGCGGGGAGGGCCGTGTGAGTCGGCAGAAACTCGCGATCCCATGCTTTCGTAATCAGCAAAAATATGATTGCTCCCGTTCCACTGACGGTTTCATTTGCGGCTTGACAGTGAACATTTCAAATGAAATGAACGATTCATCATTCTATGTACGATACGTTCATATTATCACTGTAGGTGCTAATATTTTTTTCTCCATTAATTTATTTTATTTTGGAAAACCTACCACTCGAGTATTAGTTCACGCGGGTTACAGTATATGTTAAAAAGTGTTTGACCGTGCCACCCGGTCGCTGGCGCGGCCTCCTTATATGTAATAGGGCTTCGGTAACGCCCTCAGTGTACGCGCCTACTGTATGTTTTGTTTTCCTTGTAAGGGCAGTGTTGCAGACATAAGTGCTTTTGTAAAATTGTATGCTAGCCGGATGTATGAATAAAGTGATTATCAGTTCTCGTGTTCTACATTATTGACTATTCCCTCACTACAAGTTTCGCCTCAACGTAAAGGCTCCTTGCATATTTAAATTTATACAGTTAAGAGTAAAATGTACAAGGAGGAAATAAGAATTACTTATAGGCTTAGACAAGGATATGTGATGACGATTTATCATTCTGGTATGCCTTACTCACATTACAAAACTAATGTTAAGAGCATATCAGATTGTGTTATTTTATCGTGATGGTATCTTATACATATTTTATATAAAGGTCAGTCAGTATGACGGTCCACTTGGTGACAGGTGGATACTATCGCCTATTAAGCAATGTCGTTTAATAAATGATACGGTATAGTAAGGAGGTAGGGGAACGGGCTCAGACATCTAGATCAATCAGGCATCAGACACATGACTTGGTCATCTCTTGGGAGGTGGTCATCTCCAGGTTAATCAGTTTATGCCAACGGAAAGACGTGTGCCCTGCCATGCAGGGATTCGATCCAGCATTTGTCGTGGCAAAAGTAGAACATTCGCTCCAAGGATACAGTCGAAACACGGTTATTTCTCTATTTTCTGTAAGGATTTTTTTTTTAAATAGAAACTATTTTGTTAATGGAGTAAAATTGACAGCAAACAAGCACAGCTAGTGTATATTCATAGAACTGAATAACGACATCAAACTGACATTGGTTCCCAATTACCGTTGCGTTCGAATACTTACTGAATAGGCCAGTAATTTGGAAGGTGTTTGAAATGCTTGTAATTATATATATATATATATATATATATATATATATATATATAGAGAGAGAGAGAGAGAGAGAGAGAGTACTACAGCGGAGAGAATGCGACATACAATTTACTGCATACAACGTCACAATTATGTTTGGTTCAAATATAGAGTGTGGTTTGAATATCGCTATCCAAACGATGTTACGGGACCATTATATATCATGGAAATTAATGTAAAATTGCTGAAAATGTTACCTACAAATTTAAGTAAAATTTCGAATTGTATAAAATTATTTTACTTGCTTAAGGATATCAACTTAATCTAGAAAATAAATAACTAATGACTAATAATAATAGTAAATTATAATATTATAACGTTAAAGGTGAATCACCCATAAGAAATGACCTGTCTGTGAGCCGAGCTTATCAAAATCCGCTCAAGAGTTTATCTCCAAACATCTTTGTTAGTAGCCCATGGAATTGGTATATCTTACCTTACATCAAATGAGGTAGTTCTGATTTTTTTATATGTTGGTACTGATGAAATGGTAATGACAAATCTAAATTTTCCACCTCGAAAGCCTTTCGGATCATTGTTAAATTTGTTAAAATTTAGGTCTTTTTCAAAATTTTAATTTTTGTCGATTTTTACTACCAAGGACCAGTGTTATGGCAAAAGTCACAATACACACTTTTTGATTAGATTAGGGGAGTCCCCTTTTGCGACGGCTAGGCTTGTCGGTGGCCGTCGACAAGTCCGAGGCGCTGTGTCTCCACGGCCTTCGGAACATGCCGCCGCTCGATAGCCATCTCGTGGTTGCAGGCATTTCCATCTCTGTTGGGTCGACAATGATGTATCTCGGCCTCGTCCACGATAGTCGACGGAAATTTTACTGTCACAAAAAAATCAGAACTATCTCATTTGATGTAAGGCAACGCCGCTTGTTTGATACGACTTCCATGGACTAAAAGCTTTGTTTAATCGGGTATCTGTTGGGTGCCTGGAAGAAAAGCCTTTACCGAGATTTCAATTTTCAATTCGTTACTCGTCACTATACAAACGCATAGTACGAGTCAATTATCAAGCGCTCAACTTTTATTACAAGATTACTTTACAATTTTTTTGTATAGAAACATTTCAGTTAATATGAAGTTAGAAACTAAAGGTTGAACTCTCGAGCGATAACTTACATTACTTCAACCTCACAGAATTCGGTTATATTGAGTTTCTACGTGTAAGTGATATACGAATTACGAATAAGTGTCATTTATCTTTAATCCACAGCGCACTTGCATATCCTGTAGCGTTGCTTGTGTTAGACGACGGTAGCCGCTAACACCAAGTGGACCGTCTGTATGTATTTATTTATTTTTCAAAAGGTACACCAACAGCACAAACAAAAAAACTTACAATAGGTATAGGTAACACAAGGCAATTTTAAGGCATACACAGTATGTATGATGACCTTATCATACAAAAACAATAAAAAATTAAAGAAACTTTTCAAACAGTTCAACAAGTTAAATGAAAATATTTTTTAGACTCCGTAGATTAGGTCACGATTAATTAGGGATTAAAATAAATTACTAGTTTGGTAAAATAAATGAATTTTTGTACATGTAAGTTAGCTGAGAACTGAGGTACGAGTATTGCGGTTACGGCGACCTGAATTGTTCAGTGAAATTCAGCGAACGGCGCTGGCCCCGTGCCGAATGTTGCAGTTAAATAATTTGTGATAACCGCTTTCATTTATTCAGCTCAGAGCTCAAATTTACATGACTAATTTGACAGTTGTAACTTAAATATGGCGATTGTAAACGGAGCCGTGTTTATTTGCCGATTCAGAGAACATTACTTTGTTTAATGCACAGTTGGTTCTGAGAGCAGCGTTTTTGGTGTTACATAATGTTATATGCAAAACGAACAATCGAGTAAAAAGATTGCGAGTTCGTGCCTTCTAGTCACCACCATCTTTACTTGGTCCAGTGACTTGCAACATGTAAACGTGTCACGAGCGTCCCCAAACCACGATTACTACAGCTTTTTGCTCAGTAACTATTGTTAGATTTAACGAAATAGGGTCAAATATTATATTTTTTATTACTAGGCAAAGTAATTCATTGCAAAGACTAAAACTTAGATTAGAATTGTATAATAGAAATGTTTATGTTACCTTTATGGCCCTTAAAGAGTACAATATATAAAAGAACTGCCGGATCCTACATTTAAAAGATGGTTATTAAACTGGTTTTTTATTAATGATTTTAAAGTAATATATTTTATAACAAAATAATATACATTAATTCATTCATTTCATAATTTAAACCATATTAGTTATTTAAAAAAAATGTAAGTAAACAAAATCAATTAAATACAAATATTTTCATGCCCTTGACTGTTCGCGCAAATAAATATTAATTTTATTTTTAACTAATCTAATAATAGCTGGATTTATTATTAGAATTTACTAATATTCACTTACTAAAAATTATTCTAATAATTGGAACGCGAGTTTTGACCCTGATCAAAGACACTAGGAAGTGCGGTTCACTTTATTTTTACTATTTCTCGATCAGCGTTTCGCAATGTGATGATACCTAAATTGTGTCTGACTGAAAAAATGGATGCGTATTTAATTTTTACTTATTCCTTGTGTTATGTGTAATATTTGTATAATATTTAATTTTTGACAAAAACATTGTAATATTGTTAATGATTAAATAAATTATTAAAGGATAATTTGTTTGATATATGTAAGTATGGCGAAAGGACTACCGCTTACATTGTCCCACACCTTATCAACAGCCTACCTTCAGATCTATGTAATAATATATGGATTAAAAATATTAATTTTAAGTTAAAGCAATATTTTTTAAATTTTTTAAAAAAACCTCAGTGGTTTTTAGTGATCATTTTATATGTTATTTTATATAATTTAAATTGTTAAATTTATAAATAAAAAAAAAATAAAAAAATAAGAAATCTAGTTCTGTGGATAGTTTTTTTTATTGTAAAGCTGACGATCTTGTGAAATGTTTTCATAAACACTATGCCTCAATCCGTAGAGCGCTGTAAAAACGTAATTGTATTCCAACGAGAGATATCAAGATGTTTTACTGTGCGAACTTTTTAGCGCTCACAGCTGTTCCGGTTCGTAATTTGTTGGCCGTAGTAAAAACATTGGAAGGTTTACAGCTATAATAAAGAGCTTTTATCGGGTGCGTCCGTCGGTACACCGGCAGTTCGATATTGCAAAAATTTTATCCAAAAAGTGACTGAAAACGTTAATACAGTTTTGAAAAACACGCATGTTAACCGCATCTATAGTGACTAATTACTACTGTCTCATCTTAAGTTCGGCAGTCAGGCTGACGAACCATTTGCTACTTGCAATATGGATAATAGATAAGGATAGATATAGTAAAATGGGCTCTGGTATACTTTACTCAAAAAAGTGCACGAGCTGTAATATCACTATTATAATGTGATGTGACTACCGCCACACAGCTGCATATTTATGGATGATGGATTATGGATCGGTCTCAATAGAGCGTTGCATGACCATTTCTGAGAACGGGTGTTCCCGATCTTGGCTGCTTGGTTATTTTTGTACAAACGAAACAGTCGCCTTTAGAAATATGAGCAAAACCGAAAATAATATGCAAAATTCATTTCAAAAGTTGGCCCTGCCGGGAGTCGAAACAGAGTCCACAAAGACGTGATTAGGCAAGCGCTTTAACTACTCCACCAATGATGGCAATGGGCTGGTCAGAATTAACGAAAACTCAATCATTTTCTCATAATCAAAACTGTTTCTAAATGCGAGTTGGGTTTTTTCACATTAATTTGTTCGGCGTAAATGTGCGCTGTAATCTATCACGACCGGCTGTCCGTCGACACTTATTAATGGAGTCTGAATATATTTGTAGACAACCTACCGCTCACCGACTCCTGGCTATTTTATCAGATCTTCTCGTAATGCCTTTGTGGCTAGAGGTTGCTTTCGAGACGCAAAAGATTAGAGAAACTGCGACCTGTAGCACTACCATGAGTTGCTATCGAAATTTGACGTCAGTTTACTTCTGTCAATAACGAATAAACTACCTTCGAATTGTTTACAATATAAGTCGCACCATGAGTTTCGCTAATGTTTACTTTACTCGCTAACGCTAAATCGATTGTGTCTAACTTCATGCTTAATAAAGCTATCTCTTTTTAAATGTACTTGAACGAAAGAGAAGGATATAGGATTCCCTACGTTCATACCATGGAGAATAAAGGTAAGGAGGCCCAACTCTATGCTTGAGAAAGTGTCCGTCGAATACGCTCAATTAGGTGGCGCTGTAATAGAATTTGGATGTGACACACTAGTAGCATTTTATTTACGGTTATTTCATGAACTACGCAACCAACCAATCATAAAACACCAAAAAATAATTAAGTAGGCATTTCAATCATAATAACAACAATATAGAGTATATAAAAATATATTCACGACTTTTCACCCTTCAATTTGCTAGTGAAACATTTAACTACTAACGTTACGGTATTTCTCGAGACCATCAGTCAAATTTGTAACTCATGGTACCGATTTTGTATAGAAAGGTCAAGTTAACGTTAGTCGCTAGTGACTACATTCGATAGGTTTTTTACTTATGCAACTCATGGTACCGATTTTAGTTCTTTGAGTGACCGCTAGAGGCGCTGTACAATTTTCCATACAAATATTTTACGTTCTCGCTCATCTCTCGCTAGCGAGTTCAGTCGTCATAAACTCATGGTAGTGCTACTGAATGTTAAAGCATCCGTTTTTTAAAGTTGTCATTTATTTATTTCTTTCAAAAGGACACATTTTTATTACGCATTGCTTAAGAATATTTTATTTTGTGTTGCCATATAAGAAAGTAGATTCTATAACACTATTAATAAAAATAAAATATTTAACGTATTTGTCGGTATAATTGTGCTCTGGTTGAGGAGCAACACGTGAGAGGGCGCTATCATCGCGTGTAACGGAACTTCGAGCGGGTTCGGTGCTCGCTTTGCTCGGGCTGCGCAGACGGTCCGGCATGGTGCATGCACCCGCCGTAACCACATCGTTTGCTCCGACTTAGCTTTTAGTTGTCATCTACTGTTATTTCGATTGTAATAGTGATTAAGACTGTCGAATTGCCTCTGCGCAGCCGTTCTACGCTTTATTCCCTACTCACGATGTCGTAACAGATAGATATAGACTCCCACGGAGGCCATCGGACGACATATTAATAAAAATTATAAAAACAAAATAAGCCGACATGGGTCGCTAGTACATAAGAGTAGCGGCTAATAAGCTCGCGGCCTAAGGGACTTAATAAAAAAAATGTATGGTTTTATATTTATTATTTTTAATGTAACCTTCCTTCAATGAGATGCATTTTTCATATAAAGCGGGTAAATAAGCTTTTATGCCTTCGAAAAAATATTCTTTCCTTTAGAGTGGCTTTCTACAGCCTACTTCATCTCACTGTCATCTAAGCTTCTGTTATTCGCCACAATTTAATTCTGTGGTCGGCCAAGACTATTTTATAAACCTACTTTTTGTACGTTTTCTCCGTCCCTACCGTTACTGGTCATCCCCTTTACAAGTCTCTTATCCTTGTACAAATAAGCGAGCCTACTTTTTCACTATTGTATATGAAGGCCCAGAAACCTGTAGACCTGATGACATCTCTTGGAAAATTCCTTTTGGCGTATTTCCTTTATTAACGAGTAATTAAATCACGACCAAATGGCCAAATTACAAGAATTTTTCGAGCAGCTCTATCGGTTAAGTAAACGTTTTTCTTCGTCACTTATTTACAAAATTATAGTAAAAACATTTCATTATCGTATTATAAATTGTGGTAAACACTGACATTTTGTTAAAGATTTTGTGATTTTAGTAAGACTTATCAGCTGCAAATAAATGACGGTTTTAGTGTATGTGGATCTAGTTTTTGTAACTTTTTGTAATGGAAATTAATATTTTGTGGCCAAATTTTATTAGCCTTGTAGCGAGAATTTTAAATTTTAAAAGCGTCCACACGATCAGCGGCCGCTGCCCTCACAATTATGAGGCTTTCAAGCTCCTCGGATGAGACTGCAAAATTCATTACTTACGTAGAAAGCCCGAGCTTTTATCTCGAAAGATGTGCTTTTGTAATCACATTACGCAAATGAGAAATAGAGAATTCACGGTCGGCTCGAGGCGGGATCGGGCTATACTCGCTTGTCGGTTGTGATCCCGACAAATGTGCGGAGGACACTTACCGGCGATGACTGTACCGCTAAGAAGGGAGAAAGAGGGGGGATATGATACGTTCGAGAAAAATAAAAATACATACATAACAACTTAATGCATATTAAGCCTTTGTCTTAAAAGAAGACTGGTGTATTTACAAAATTGCATTAATTAAAAATAATACATTGTTTTGTAAAATAAAGATACAATAACAGTTTCAAGAGTATTTCTTACTCTTTTGTTCCTCTTGGTTTTAGCGCTGAGCCTGTGGGGTCCCAACGCGCTTAGGCTTATATATCTAAGAGTTTGTTGGACAAAATTGGCGATGATAGGAGTGGGCATTACCTCTCTGATTGATTAAGAAATTCAGATAAAATGCAGCCAGCATGTTGGGTTCCTTGCCACCTGGCCCCAATTTTAATTGCATTAATAATTTATTTATATAGATACATATAATATGTAGTAGGTTTCTTTTTATTACACATTTTATAATTACTCTTATTATTTAATATGTTATTTATAAGTATTTATTGTGTATTAATATTATAATTAAATTATTGTAGCTGTTTCTTGAATAAAAGTGATATTTAATTAATTTGACATTATTCATAAAATAGTGAATTCTTATCTATAAGAGAGTCTTCATACTTTAAAAGTAAGTTTTAAGTTTAAGTTAAAAGTTAAATTTAAGTTCATACTTTAAGCTCGTTTTACTGGAGTAATATATTTCATTAATTAGATTATTTCTAATTTGGTATTTTAATACAATGCTAATTTGTTTGTAGAAAAAAAAATTACGAATCTCATATTATATAAGTTTTTCGTTAGAGGTAAATACAACGGAGCAGCATTGAATTTCATAGTGAAAAGTAAATTGTTCGCTAAAATAAATTGCGCTCATTACCATTTAGCGGGTTTGGCAGAAGTCCTGCTCTCGCCGTACGAGTAACTCCATTTCCTATTACGTGCCACCCTTGCTACGCCGCCGCCTCACCGTAGCCCGTAGCCCCGCTACGACTCTACGACTCTACGAGTGCTCTACGAATTGTTCATTTTTTTTATCTTGCATTTCGCAGAGTAATGTAGGTCGAGTATTTCTGCATTCGTTATTACAAATTACAATATTATGTAACTTATACTTTAGTTTCCGATGTTGAATTTATTACTTCACAGGAGACTATTAGAGTTGAAAAATTTTCTTTACAATTTATATCAACATTTCTATTACTATAATATTTTCCACCTTATGTCAAGAACAGACTAATACATATTATTTCTTCAAGACTCATTTTCCTCAACTTCCCACTTCAGATGGCCGATCCTTTGGGCTATGTCCCTCTACCTTTGTTCTCCGACGGATCTCCATATTTCGGATCATATTCCTTAGAGAAATGCCAAGCATTTTCCTCTCCGTAGCTCGCTGAGCGAATCGTGATTTGTGGACGAGATATTTTGTCAGTATTCACTTCTCAGCGCGGTATGTCAAAACTGGCAATACGCACTTATTGGCTTCCGTTTCAAGGCATTGGGGATTTTGAGCCTTCCCAATATATAAATTTATAATATCAGTTTTACAATACAATAAAACGTATTTATAGAGACTATCTATTACTTAATGATTGTTTGATCAATGTAATTGCTTAAGATATATTACTGAATGTAATATTGTATGTTATTGAATGTTAAATTCTTGTATAATTCTTCTTCTTAGAATCTATATTCCATACAGGTGATAATCTATATCTATACTATATCTCCACATATTGTAGCCTGAAGTCGTTTCTCCGCTAACTTCTTCTAAACCACCCAACGGATACTTTTTGTGCTGATGGAAAGAATTATAAATGAGGAAGATTTGTGTAGGTATATAATTTGCAAAAAATAATAATCCATCCTCGTGAAGCCGGGAGAGGGTCGCTAGTTATATAGTATTAAAATCTGTTATAATCTGACTAGTATGATACTTTAAATAATATAATTTTATTTCATTAAAATCCACACTAAATACAAATTTCTTAAGGTCGACGACCCGCAGACTTGAGGTAGTAATAGTCAATAGAAGTCTTCTTTTAAATTACCCCTCTACAACTACTAATACTATATTTGCAAGTGAGTTTCAAAAGAAAATAGAAGTACATTTTAGAAACGATAAAATAAATTTGAGTTTGATGGATAGCGTATAATGAATATTCAGTGTGCGTCGTTGACAAATAGATACATTTAGAGCGGACGATATGGGCGGGCTTCTAAAACGGTGTATTATATCTGGTCAAAAAAAAAGATAAATGACGGGCAACGTTTCGAGCTATTATGTAATGAAACCTAAACGAGTTGTGACGGTGTGCCGCCGTGGCTGCGGTAGCCAACG
Organism: Synanthedon andrenaeformis; assembly: GCA_936446665.2. Classification (NCBI taxonomy): domain Eukaryota; kingdom Metazoa; phylum Arthropoda; class Insecta; order Lepidoptera; family Sesiidae; genus Synanthedon; species Synanthedon andrenaeformis. Next base: position 12,920,928 of record OW387781.2, on the reverse strand, counting down.
CAAAAATGACGGTATCAATTAAAAGCAGCGAGCGGTAGCCGCGACGCGGCATTCTCGTGTCATCCATCAGACGAGGGCGGGCGGCTGACGCGGACAAATGAAGTGCGATTTGATCCGCCCTAGCTACACACCGAATCTACTTCCATTCACAACTTATGCAGCTAAGAAAAACAAAGAGCCCGAAGGTCATTAGGACAGAGAAAGTCTTATGTTTTATTCAGACGCCATTCGGCGGAAACGACTGACCAAACTAATTTAACTTTTAAACGAGTAACAATTTTTCGATTCCATACCATTTTAATAATAAATCCGTCCAAAGCAATTAGCGGGCTGTGTTATTAATCGTTCAAATTGTCCGCCACAACTAAATGTATACCGCAACTCTGTTCGTTATCTTATTGTGGAATTCAACACGCGAACGTTTTATGTTCTTAGAAAAGATTGACTTAATTTATTGTTGGCAATACTGCTATTGTTGTATTTCACATTGAGTGCATGTTTTTTTTTAATACTGTACAATATTAATTTACATAAGTTTAAAAATCGTCAAATACAATAAAAACAAATTAACCAAATTTGCAAGAGTTTAAAAATTTACTGCCACGAAACCTCCGTAGCTATTCTTTTAAAATATATTAAACATACATAGGTATTACATATTTTTTTCTCTCAGGAGTCCAGTTTATAGATTTCCCTCACAAATGGGTTTTATTTACAGAATAAAAATGATTATAATTATTGTTAATCTATTTTGTTTTTTAACTGCAACTAAGCAGGGATATTTAACAGGTTGACTCTGTATGTATATGTACCTACTCATTAGTAAAAGCTGGTCGCTTATGTCTTATGGTAATCAACATAACTGAGTTCCTACGCCAACTCGTAACGCAAATTGGAATAATGTTACCCAATAGATCCTTTCAGTAAGCGATGTACTAATTCTCATCTGACACGATTATATTTTATTAATTTTTAAAATGTGGTTTTTAAAACTTTTATTAATTATCATTTTTCACTAATTGTCAACAAACTCTTTTCCCAACTATAATATTATATTAAAATCAAATGTGCTGTATAATCATTATTGGAAGTAATTTATTTGGTTAGAGTATTGTGATCTATTTGGTTAAAAAGAAATAAGAGACACGTATAAAAAAAATCCAAGCTTTGTACTAAACTTATAGCTGGAAGCTGAGGATAGTTGACGGATATTTAAAAAAGACCTAATTATATAAAATAAAATGAAATACGTTCATTATAATTTTGTGTTAATATGATGAGGGTTGCCAGTTCTGGCACTGTTCCCAAGCTTGTACTGCGAGTAATTCTGTTTACAACGAGGACGTGCCGAGAATTGTTACGGTGGCCACTCGAACGCTGTCCGGTACGAGTTGCAATTCTGCGTTTACGTAAGCCAATCCAGGCCGTATTGAACTGGGTGCAGCGCTAATCTTTTGTTGACAGTAACAGTGTTAGAGGTATCTTGAAGAATCTTTGTGTTGTTGAAAATCTTATTGATTAGGTTTGAAGATTTATATAATACTATAGCTGAACCCGGCCACGCTTCGCTGTGGCTCGTTTTTTTTTTGTATTCGTTGGAACTTCCGAATAAAATGAAACACTCTTCTGTTAAAATGAAATGTGTGAAAATTTTAAGTCTATCCATAGGCTAGTTTTGGAGTTTTGTGGGCATTTAAATTGCACAAAACTAATTGACAATTTATATACAAACCTTCCTCGTTTAAGTATACGCGTATCCATTTAAAAAAACCGTGTCCATTGGGTGGTTTAGAAAAAGTTAGCGGAGAAATAGACAGAAGTGGACAGCGACTTTATTGTATCCATCGAAATAATATATCTTTATCTAATACAAGTTTCTTTGATAATGATTTGACATACCAACGTAACAGTTGACTAAATATTTTCTGTTATTATGTCGTCACTGCATAGTTTGTACAAGTTCTATGAGGTGGCGCTTATTTCTGTAGAAACATAAAGAAATAAAATGTAACAAATAGCTGACTCTAAAATCAATAGTTAAGTTTGTTATAGAATTAGCTTAAATTAAACTTAACTCAGATAGATATAGATCAACTTCCGGTATGTTTTGTATTTTTAGAGATTCCAATTAGCGAACGTCCAAAGGATTGTAAAAATAAGTTACCAATGTTCTGCAAAAAGAAATTTTGATAATTACTGGGAAATTGTGGAAGAAATCTATACATATAATAAAATCGTACACGAGCCGTGTCTACACATTTAACATTTTAAAAAAATTGTACACCTTGTACTTATGTTACATGTTTTTTTTTTAGAATTTTTGTTTGTTGTATGCGTTTGTGCACTCTAATCTCAGAAACGGCTTAACCGATTTGAACGCAGTTTTCACACTTTTAAACTATAGGATACTTTTTATTCTGGAAAACTGTTAGCTTCCTGTGGGATTTTTAAAAAAAATGAACTAAAGCCCTTCTGAAGTTGCGGGCACCAGCTAGTTCATATTATATAAAAATTTGATTATAATATAAATATCCAATTATCAGTTTCAAGGAAATATCAGCGTTGAAACTGCCGGAGAAACATAACAATGCCGGACTCGGTTAATCAGTAAACAACTATTTAATTAATAAATTTAATTAATTAATACAAAACAGTGTACAGAAACAATATGCAATATTAAATTTATTTGTTTTCACAACAAGCAAAATTCTCGTGGAATTAATTCCGTTTTTCTGTATACTTGAATATTTCGTATATTGCATCTCTGAATGGAATGGATCATTTTACATCTCTAATTAGTTTTATAAGATAATTTCTACTGATTTTGGATTAAATTTATATATTTTCAATTAAAGTAAAATACTTTAATCACTTACTAATGTTGTTTTTACTTTTGTTAAAGTTATGTACAAATTTAAAAAAAAAATGTAAACTATTACATTAAGTCGTCTGTCCATCTGGCCACAAGGCGTTCCATTCTGTATGTCGGTATTTTGTTTATCAAGTGATATAAAAAATTTAATACATTAATCTACATAAATTTCATTTTGAGAATTCCCAGCAGTGGGAAACCCAGCATTAGCAAGCATTCTTTGTGTATATAGGTTGTTAAATAAATATCACAGCCTGGTATACAAACAAAAACCTAAATTATTCAACTAGATTGTCTGCCTGAGTGACAAGATTTTGTTCTGTCTACTGTGTAAGTTCACCGAGCGTATTTTCATATAATTATAACTTTTAATTCCCTAGACTACATTATTCCACAACTATTAAATATTAAAATGAGGATTATATTGATTAAAAATATAACCGCCTTAACAATAGAGTAACTCTTCTAAGTGTCTAATAATAAAAATGATAATAAATCATGTAATTACTTAGCTTCAACGCGAAGCCTTTAACGTTAATCGATTAGTCTAGACAACTTAATACATTTTAAGTTGCGGTCATGATGATAAGCATTTACTTTATTATAAAGACTGTAGGTAACTAAGTCTAAAAAAATTTTTTTTACCTTAATTCCTATTACGTGGAAGAAATATATTTTGTGAATGTTACTTATTTTTTTATGTTAGTTTGGAAAGTTAAAATTAATTTCCTGCCTCTATGCGAAAATATTTAACCATATAAGTATACACAATACCAAAGAAAGTCTGAACCACCAATATGTTATATATACTAGGTCATGGTTAAACTGGATGCTAAATTCATCCAAATATTTTTCAGTGCGACTTGAGCCTAAAAATATTCACTCACTTCTGCATTATAAAAAACTAGCGGCCTTTTCCGACTTCGCTCAGGATGCAATTTTTTTATATACACAAATCTTCCTAGTTTATCACACTTTCTCAGGGATACAGAACGGAACATAGGGCATCTTTCACCCAAAAGAAGTTCTGTTACCGAGGGATAATTTAAAAAGAAAAAAAAATGACGACTGACAAAAATTTATGAACAATAAAAATTGAATAAATATTTCAAAACACATTTAAAATAAAGTGACGCGGACGAAGTCGCGGGCAAAGGCTAGTTTTGTAATAATTATCACAATAAATTATATTAAAGTATAAAAGAATACACATTTTTTCCTACAAATTGTAACCTTTTTATGATTTTAGATGTTACTTACATAATTTGAAAGAAATTGCAACATGTTTTTTACATATTGTAATTGTGTAATAATTACCACGATAATGATATAATAAATACTATACAATATAATGAACGTCCAACTATAATGAATGTGTATGGAGCAAAAGCAAAAGTTCCAACGCGGAGTTCCTATAAGCCTTATATTACATATTATGTGGGTCTTTTAATTCGATGCAATATACCTACACCGCGTTTCAGAAACTAAACTAATAAATTAAGAAATAAATTCACCCCAACCTAATGGATCCTTAATTTATTTACCGTCAAGAGGATCGGGTCACAGTAATTTAATTGTGAATGAATTAAGGTCACCTCCGGGGAATACAACGATTCTAGGCGTATCTTCTAAAAACATGTTTGTAAAAAAAAAACCATCACAATTTTCAATACAATTTACTTTGTACAACACTTCAGCGCTCGTCTTCAGCAATCAGTCTATATTGTCTGACTGTGATTAAAATTAAATTAATTTATAAAATTAATTAAAGTTATTTACAATTAAAATGGGTAAAGATAAAACAATACCTTTGGTCTTGTTTATTTGTGAAGCGATTATATTATATAAGGTATCCTAGATATTATATCTTTAGACGAACTATAGTGTTATAAATAAATAAAAAAAATGAATTTATTTTTTAAACTACATATGAAATGATTAAACACAAGTTAAATTAAATCATTAAATATTAGTAGATTATTGTATCGTTTTTATTTTGTTTCGTTTAATTAATATTAGCTGTCACAATGTTAAATATTTCTGCAAAGAAATAAGACTTCATTCTATTAAATATTTACAGTTCATTGAGGTTCATTATATGAGCTCTGTAGACCAGATGAATCTGCAAGTAATATAAGTATGCGAAGCATACTTATATTACTTTTGATGTCTTAACACGGTTCAGTGAAGGCAGCAAATGACATTTTAAATTAAGTGTAGGTGTGTCATTATAATAATATACATAAAGTTTATAAATAAAACATTTTACCGTGGCTCCTGTATTTATAAATTCCAATTAAAATGTAAATATTATGTTGTATACGGCTTAAATTAAGACTTTACGTCACTAACAAGAAAAGGTCTATTTTTAAAAAGAGATTCGTTTTATAACGACTTCGTTAAGTATGTACAAATTTTTTATTGTTTACTTTTTAGCTGTTTAAATAGCTTTTTAGTTATGTATAGATCGACAGGCAGGTATTTATAGTATGCATTAACTTTTGCAACATTATTGGGGTTGCCAGTACTCTGCTGACCATGATAAACTAAAAGATAAGGATAAAATAATGGATAGGAGAATAAGATGGGACACTTCTTACTCAGTTAGTAATAACAACAGCATTTGTGCTGCTATTTCACGACAATGTTCTGTAAGCATATATTATTTCGATGTCTGTAATAGATTAACGATTTCTTGCTATGAGCCGGCGCAAATTGGAGGACGCACAGCAAAGTATTTAATTTTTTTCATAGAATTTCATACCTTAAGTGCTTGTAATGTAATTCAAATTCACATTGTATTATGCTAGGGTAAGAATCAGCGTGCTGCGGCATTCCTGTGTTTTAATATTTATGAATATATGTTTGTATATATGGTATTATTTTTTTATACATTTAATATTGATTTAGACACATTTAATATGATTATAGACTAGTTACCTGCTCCCGGCTTCTTCCGCAGTGCAATTTTTGTGTATACAATTTTTCCCCATTTACCCCTTTTTCCATATGTGAAAACCGAATTAAAATCGGTATACCCGTTCTCGAGTTCTTAAAGCGTACATAACCCAAATTAACATTTTTATGTATAAAGATTTATAATCACCTTGGCTATAAGTAGCGCTTTAATTTCTACATTGCCGTCTATTGTATTGTATAAAATCCTGAACTTGTTTAATTTATGGTCGCCCTTGACCTCTTGAAGGCCTATATGATAGTAAGGCCGTATATGATAGTAGTTGTGTCAATCGTTTCAAAAATATTACCTATTCACATAATTCTAAACAAATCATTGTTAATTAACTGAAGATAATAATAATAACATTTATTTGCCATGTCTATGGGTACGGTAAATACCAGTTGACCATCAGTTATCTTACGAATATTTGGCGTGCAAATGTGTTTATAAAGTGAAATTTATAATTCAAATTTAAACACTTTTTTTTCCTATATTATTTATTCAGAAATAAGCCATGTTCCCTCCAGGGAACATGACGTTGAATATTTTATTCAGTGAATATCAGATCATCTAAAAATAAAATATTCAAAGTCTGACAAAAATATATGAGCAATAAAGATTATATAAATATTTTAACAACTAATTAAACTTCAAGGAACTCTTACTTTTAGAAGTATATAAGAAGAAAATTATATTGTCTCCAAGTTATTTGTTTATTTATACAACGACAAAAGTAATACATCTCAGTCATTTAGCTGGTTAGGTCGAGGGCACACTGTCCGCGAGCGCCCGTCGACTGCCTGAATAATTTAGAAGAGCCCTCACACAAGACGTATACAATTATTATGACTTGATATATAAAGTACCCATATAATTTGATGAATTTTACTTACTAACTCATAATTTCTGTTTGTGAATTTTTTGTTTATTAAAAAAGTGTTTTGAATTTCTATTTTAGCTCTGACAAAAATCCGTTAAACTCGAAATCTGGGGATATTTCCAATAGGAGAGTACACTGTGTCCTACATAATGTGACCAGACGTCCCGTTTTGAACGGGACTGTCCCTTTTTACAATTACGAGTCCCGGTGTCCCCGAAATTAACTGTGGGACGCAAAATTGTCCCGTTTTCAGAAACCCGTTTCCCGTTTTCAGTAGAAAGAGTATTTTCTATTATGAACAAATTGTGGACATCTGAGAAAACCCAGTTACAAATTTCAGTTCTAAAGGCGATGTTGATAATTAAGGTGAATATAAAAAAAACGTGCCAAGAGTTTCATTCTTACTTGAAATCGTCACCAGCTATATTAAAACAAATTTGTTTTTCTGATAAATATAAATATAACTAAACATTTTGGGTACCTATATTTTGTGATTCGTAACTTTTAAGCCAACTAACTTTTTCTGAATTAATAACTTTAAAAAAGTGTTTTTTTTTTCATTGACTACCTATTATTTGACCTAAATAAACTAATGTCCCGTTTTGAGTCAAAGAATAAATGGTCACATACACCAATATTATATTCGCCAGTTTGTCCAAAATTAAAAAATCTTTCTATAATTTGTGTCGACTTTTGAAATGTCACGTTTCATTTCTAAAATCTCAAGTCAACTCCATTAATCTATTATATTTAATTAATTAAAATTTCCTCTGAGTGGGTAGCTATCACCAATATTGTTCTTGCTAATGAAATAGCAGCATTATGAACCGCTAATAATAAAATTGTAATAATGTAATTAAAAAATATCACTAGTGATTATTGCCATTGTTTTAAGATATTATATTACCATTGTTTTTTTTTCGTTTGTTTATTTTATTTCTTTATTTAAAGGAACAGTATCTAATATAACATGGAGTTCAGTATTTTTTGCGTTTCACTTCAAGTGTTTCCGAGTTGTTTTCCACCTTGTAAAGATTTCCTCATTATCTTTCTTTTTTCTGCGTAGTCATTGTAGCATGGTTGATTTTTGGCGACGGTATTTTAATATAAACCAGTCAAAACTTATTTTTGTTTGCTACCCTATATTAGTTATATGTAATATTTACATAACTAACTGAGAGTAAAATAACATCTCATTACTAAAACACAACATGGACAATTGTAAAAAGTTCTTCTCAACATTTAAATTCAGCGAAAACTGAACTTTACACGCTTCAGTTGAAGTGCAAATATAACACAATTCTCGTATGTCACTTTTAGCTAGATAAGAGACAAGTTAAACTAACTTTTAACTTAAACAAAGATAAAGTTAGACATATTTAAAACTAGCTGGTGCCCACGACTTCGTCCGCGTTGAAAAATATTAAGTAGCCTATCCTGTGTCCCGTACGTCCAAATGTTTATCTACCAAGTTTCATGAAAATCAGTTACATAATTCGTTTCAGAGTTATGGAGGAACATACATACAGAAAAAAATTCTAAAAATCGTAATTTAGTTTCAGTATCATGATATACAGTTCAGTATAAACACGATATCTCTGAAAACAAAGTATCTTACTCCATGACCGACCCTTACAGATTTATTATTAGTATTGATATACTCGCTTAGTCAATTAAATTCAAGTCTAATTGAGTTAATAAATAAATGTTTTTAGGCTAATCGGACGAGTTCATTCACAAACAGCGGTTTTGACTCCAAACCTAATGTTTATTTTAGAATAGGTGGAGCTCTTGGTGGAGAATTAATGCTGATCATATATTTTCAGTATGACAAGATGTAGCTCTTTTAACAACATCGCCGTGGATATGTTGGTTCATATGTTGAGTATTGTTGAGTTCATTGCATTGTGTCATAGTGCTTTCTACGCGAGAGGGGTGCTCATAACGATGAGAGTGCAAAAAAGCTAAAAGAAATTCATGCTTAAAAGGTGCCTTGTATTTTATGCTTAAACCTCTTTGTTGTTCTTTTTTTTTACAATGAACCGTATACCGACCTGTTTGAAACTGTGCTTTGTGTTAAAAAAATGTGATAAACAATTTTCATAAGGGTTTAGTATTGCTAAAGACATTTTGGATAAGCGTTTGTGAATATATAGTTGTTATTAATATTGTACGTTTGTTTGTAATAGTAAAGTATACAGTGAAACTATTAAACAGAAAAATCTAATAAGATAAGCAGAAGCGATGTTTCTTTGTTTAAGAATGCGCAGAAATAAACTATCAATAGAAAACAAGTACAAGTGTTTTCTAGCAGCTTAAGCAGTTATATTATGTGTGAGTGGCACTTACATATGTTACGTCGACTGTGTTTGACAAATTATAAGCTATGGCTGAGACAAATAGAAAGCCTACAAATGACGTCACGTGTTATCTTTAGTCTTTTATTTGACGTGTAAATATTGCGACTATTTATTATGTATACCTACTAGCTGACCCGTCAGTCGTTGCCCTGTAATTTACATAGAAAAATACCATCACAATTTCCGACTTAAACAAACTTTGTCCTGTCAATTAAAAAATTAACAAAGTCAATATTTGTTTATTGTTTGTTTTGTTGGTTTAAATTATAAATCATTATTACAGATTACAGAATGCATTTACAATATTTTTCTAAATACATTTGGATATTTTCATATGTATTTATTATGCCCCATTAAATTTTTTAAATGCCCTTGTGAAATACGAGTACCTATAACCATTGTGTATGCATAAAGGCTGCAAAAATATAATAAAAATAAAACGGTAACCTGTGGTATATGTTTTAAGACTTATACTTTTTGTGAGCATACGAAGGTTCTGCAAGGGGTGCTTTCTATGCCATTGTAGCATGGTGCCTAAGCATTAGGGAGATTATAAAGGAATAGCGAACGTGTAACACGTTTCTTATCTTCAAAGGTGAACTGGTACAAGGGAGAGCATTACGCAAACGAGAGCTCAAGAATTTACTGTCGAGCGTAAATTGTGGTCTCTGCAACATAATGAGATGCGAAAACAGCTCTCATACTTTTGTAAGTAAAACGTGTTCTCAGCGCGACTGTGTACCGCCTTTTTACGTAATTTGGAACTTTATTCTCAAGTATTTCTTAGAGGATATGATCCGAAATACGGAGGTTTGTCGTAGATTCAGATAAAATAAAAAGGATTCAGATGAAGCTAGCCCATTTCTGTATTTATAGTAATGAATGCAGCGTTTGGATAGCACATGGATGGATCTCAAGGAGTAGATGTAACGAGCGAGACGCCCCATGAGCCGACCACCTGTTCTCGGAAACAATGACCTCAAGAAAGCAGCTGGTAGTGGATCAATACTGAGACTAGAGAACCGAGTTTAATGACGCTTAATTACAAAGTTTTATGTTCAACAATGAATACTTGTGGACTATTGATCAAATCTATTTCGTAGTACAAGTGTTAACAAAATAATAAAAAATTTCAGTGTGTTACACAAAGAGATTATATATAGCTCTAGATTTCCTTGCAATATGGAATCAATGACGAGGTAAACGCTAGGAGAATTAAGTTCAAAGACAAAGATTTTAGAATTAGAAAGTTCAAGAGTCTGTGAGCAGGGTTACTTAGCTAGATTAGAGTAAGATTTTACTGATTTGAAAGTCTACTCATCTCCAAAGTATATTCCAAATTTATGAGGTTTAATTAATGAATTAATCTGTTATTGTTTTTGTTTTTGACGACGGTGGCCACACAGCATTGAGTAGACTCTCAGCTAGTCGGTCTGGATAATCCACTTTATTAATAACTAAAACAATGTAGCGAAATTTCTAACCAAAATCGGTATACATAGTTTGTAACATTAAATAAGCGAGGAAAGCACTTAAGAGACCTTACTACTAAATATAAAAATGCAATTCAATGCAGATTCTAAACAACAATTATATGTTAGTTAGACAAGTCATATGTTAGACACAACAAGTGATCTTGATACTTTTTATTATTTTCCTGGATTTCGAATATCTTAATCAAAAATCTTATTCACTTCATCATTGGAATCAGTATCTGAATAAGACCGCTGTACTAATTATGATAGGGTTTTGAGGTTAAATTTGTGAACTGATTAAACCAAAATATTTATAATACGTATAATAATAATATCTTCACACATTCCACACAGCACCATCTAGTTACACACTAAGCAACTTAATGCTTGTATTATGGATACCAGACAGTTCATATAATACATAGATTTTTTTAAAATACATACATATTATAAATAAAAACATCCATGACTCAGGTATAAAGGTAAATGTTAACACATAAACATTTGCCCCTAGCGGGATTCGAACCCGCGACTGTTTGGTTAACAGCTAGAGTTACTAGCCACTAGACCAAACGCGTCATCAATTTATTAATATGCTTTTAAACTAATTAAACCAAATAATCGTAGAATCTCTATAAATGTTATGATAACTATGTTATTCAACAATACTTCAGGTTTTAAATAACCTAACTTATTATCTGTTTTCGTTACTTTTAAAATGTTAGGAACTATATAAATAATTGCCAAGTTAGAAAGTTTCGTCACAATGAAACCTACTGTCCGTAGTACCGTCAGCCATTAAACTCACTCCATATAATAAGGTTAAACCGGGTTAAACCCACTCTAATTTTACTGTACAGATGATCATTATTACCGTCGAATAACTTTAGTTCACTGGAATAAACCAATTCGTTTGTGTACGCCGCATCACTAATTGTGACAGTTTGGTTATCAGTACATCGAGATTTGCATAAAATGGGTGCGGTACACGATGTGGTGTACTCTAATTAATCGGGAAGCACTAACTCTGTAGGTACATATATTATTTCCTATTCAGTTTACGAAGCGCAGTATTAAAGTGTCACAGAAGCCTCCGGGTGACTGGAAAGCGTTATTTGACTATGCACAAAGCGTTCAACCGTTCATCTTAAAGCCTAGTCGATTACAATTCAGAAGCGGCGCGTTTTAACCTCCTATATGAGACTCACTGCTTTTAGCTGGAAGCCAATTTTGTAGCTTTCAACCTTGTTTCGAATGTTAGCGTAGGTATATATATATACAGGGTGGAAAGATAAGTCGGGCCCTGGAGGGAAACTACCTTAAATCCTTAAGTTAGCTCATTTTACATAAAGGAGACATTCCTTTATTTTTAAAAAGAAACAAAACTGCATTCAAAGATTTTCTAAAACTCGCTTAAACTAAAATTAAAAAAAAACAAACACTCGCTGTTTTATTATACTAATCGATAGGATTATTATTCAGGATAAAATTTCTCTAATAAACATTTGGTCTTACTCTCGTCTGTCGTACAAGATATCCATAAAGAATACCTATTTAGTACACAAGTTCTTTAATGAACGTAATGTAAAAAATGTTATTTATGAAAATGTGACATGTAATGTGACATTTTTATTATTATTTATTTCAATTATTTTAAATTAATTTTTTATTATTATCATTAGTATTATAGTTTAGATTAGATTTAGGTTTAGTACATGGGATGTTGCTGGAGCTCTTACTGGTGCATGTTGAGCCTCCTATAATTGCGGCAGCATCCGCCTAGTGCCAATTATTCTGTGTTTTAATTTGATGCCTGCCTCGTTGGGGGCCTTATTTAAAAAAAAAAATGTTATTAGGGGCATATACCACAACACTTTGCTGAAGGCTACAAGAAATGAATTTCAACGGAGACTAAATTTGTGTATCCGGAACGAGGGGCTCATTTCGAACAATTATCAGTTAAATAATTTAAGTATAACAAATTTTAACAAAATAAAGTTAATGTTAGATTTTACGATCATTTTTATTTTTAAGACCAAATGTTTGTTAGAGAAATTTTATCCTGAATAATAATCCTATCGATTAGTATAATAAAATAGTGAGTGTTTGTTTTTTTTAATTTTAGTTGGTTCGAGTCCCGGGCGAGCCATGCGAGTTTTAGAAAATCTTTGAATGCAGTTTTGTTTCTTTTTAAAAATAAAGGAATGTCTCCTTTATGTAAAATGAGCTAACTTAAGGATTTAAGGTAGTTTCCCTCCAGGGCCCGACTTATCTTTCCAGCCTGTATATATATATATATATATAATGGTGCTTGAAAATTTAAATTCACAGGCTATATACACAAGCAAGCATAATTATAATAAGCTAGCTGTTGCATGTGACTTCGCTCGCGTAACTTTATAAAATATAACATATGTTACTCGCTATGGGTGAAAGAATTTTCAAAATCTGTTATGTAGTTTTTGAGTTTATTCATTACAAACGTACAATGTAGATATAGATGATGTTGATATTTCAGTTTTTTATAGTAGCAATAAAAATGTGTATATACGAATCAGCAACATGTCTGCGTAAAGTAATAAAATGTCTTTGTTATTATATCGGAAAATTATTTATTTTAGTATATTATTTATTTGTTTTATGTCAAATATCTCAAGTCCTTATACAATACATTACACAATACATTACACAACGGATAAACAGATACATAGTATGTACCGGAGAGCGACTTTGTGTTATAATATCGTATGTTTAAATGTTTATTTTATTTATTTATTTTCTTAATGCTAAACAGTGACATCATGTCATTTTGTATTAAAATTTTAAATGAAAAAACAATATTTATGTGTGACTTACAGCACCAAATAATATTTTAGATGTAACATAAGCTGAAAAGAATAAATTGCTTTCACTGTCACTTCAAATAAAAGAATTGGGAATATCAAAGGTTTATTTTATATATTTCTTTCATATACCTCATTAATTGGGTATTATATTTACAAGATGAATTCTTAGCATCGTGATATTGGATATTGTGATATTGGAAACCTTTTTAAATTACTTTCGTTAAAGAGGTAAAAAAAAAAATTATTTTTATGTTAAGGTATATAGACAGGCTGACGGTCTACTTGATGGTGGGTGGCTACCGTCGCCAATAACTTAAGCAATACCACAGATGCTGTAAGTGCGCTACCGACAATAATGGCGTCCTTACCGAAATAGCACAAATGCTATTGTTTTATGGTGGTCTCCTGTAAGGGGGTGTTTGCTGCCACCAGACTGGCTGCCCATATAGCTATTTATTAATTAGTTAAAAGTTAAGATTTTTAATCGGGCTTAGCAATTGTTTATTTCTATCCAGTTTAATAAATTTCTATTTGTTGAATTGAGAATTACATGTCTTAAACACAGTGGACTGCCTTCCCAGCAGTGGGACGAAATATATATTACACACATATACATAGATATTGATACAAATGCAGACACTGATATTGCTTAGTATTTATAGTAGTTTATTTTGCATTGTTATTATCATCTATATAATGGTGATATTCTGTTAATTTTATCTATTTATATCTAAATGATATATATAATCTACAATTCGGCTATTTTTTTTTTAAATTTCTTGAGGTGCGAAGAAGGTTCATATAAAGATTAAAATTGCAATAATTTAAAATTCAATCACTTTCAAAGGTGTTATTATGTTTGTCGTCGTAACAAGATAGGTGAAAAGCTTTAACGTGTCCAGCGTGCACAAGACGAACAAACATGACACCTTTCAGAAGTATTGAAGTTTTTAATCAAAAATTGCTGACTCAAAATACTAAAAGCTGGATGTCTGGAAAAATGTGTGTCGGTATTTGTTCAGCAAATGTGTATGTGTGTGTATATAAACTAAAATATTGAATATAGCAAAGGTGGGGGCTTAGATATCGGCTCTCGAGCGGAAGTGGTCGTGTATTAGCCATAATTCACTCGTTGCGGCGACAATGACGCTCTGTTACTAATCGCTCCGTTTTGCACTACCACAAACTGTTTTATACATATTACAATATGTAATATTGTAATATTACATATGGTAATATGTATAATATTACAATATGTAACATTATACATATTACATATTGTAATATTATGTATATTACATACTCCAAGTACCTATATACACCTTGGAGACGTGTTAGATATACCTACGAAAGTTAAATTAATTTCAAGTAATATTAAATATAACTTAATTAATTCAAAATATGGGTACTTGGTTATTTTAATGTAAAATGTGCGTAGTCATGATGATCCAAGTGTAAAAATAAAATGTGTCACATTTTCTAGAAATCGTAGGCGTTTCCTATGAACGTTAAACATTCTGTTCTGTGAAAACGTAATTAACAATTTGCTTGTAAAACCAACCGGTCATTCACGAGAATAATAACTAGTGCGAATTGTTTTGTTGCTACTAAGGTCGTGCGATATTTTACAATTGTATCCGAATAATATTTAAACTTTTTTTTAAAGATATTTGTATTAAAAATGTTGGCCACTTTTAACCTGGTCTTCAGTTAACTATTTAGCTATCGGCAGAGTAACAGTTATCTCTACAAAGTCTTATTGAGTTTCAAAAACCTTCAATCTCTCGGACTGATATTCTTTAGATGTCTTTAGATTTTTTAGATATGAGCGTAGAAGTTACGTGAACTTTGTGTTAAGAGAACCCTATGTAATAAGGGTTACTACAAAGTATCGGGTTATGTAGAGAGTAAACAACCTTGGAAGTAAGAATATTTCTAGCTGGAACCAATCATATGCATTAGAACAAATTTTAAATATCATTGGAGTAGTTTCAGATACTAACATCCGTTACACGTAAACATGAAATGATCGAACATCGTGACATGTGATTTTTATATACATATTGTATAATGTATACATATTGTATATATACATACATATGATATACATTTAATTTCGTACCCAGGAAAGGTTGATAGGATAGTTAAAAATTAAATTTTCAATTGTCCCTTAACTGGAGTAATTTGTGGGCTTTGTTACAAAAGGTTTTACCTTGAGTTTTGTTTTGTTGTTTTGTTGAAACTGGCTGTGGAAGGTCAGGGCGCGGCGCGGGCGAATCCGGGGTATAGCAAGAGGCGCGGGCTGTAAAACTCTCCCGAACTCTAAATAACAAAGTGGGGTGAACCATCCTCTCTTGAAACAAATAGCCGACCTTTTGCCTTCTTTATGAGACCCTTGTTAACTTGTTCTTAATAAATTATTTATTTCGCACCTTCCCCCGCTGTCTGCAAACCGCACCCTTAAATATTTTTATTAATTTTGTTTATTATTTCCAAGTTTTATGTTGGCTACGGAAATTTATTATGTTGAAAGACTTTTTAACCGCTGTCCGTAGTTCTAAATTAAATTTCTTTCAGAAAACAAACCGAGAAGTGTGTTTTTGTTGGGCTGCTCGTCAGTTTGCGGGCGTATTGTAATCTTGCTGTGTCAACAGAGAATAGTATTTGAACGCAAAATTAAATCTAAGAATGTAAAGGGATGAACAACTGAGAACAATATTGCGAATTCGCGAACATTTAACGAGCTTGAAGTACCACATTGTTAAAGAAAAGTATAGTGTCAAATCCTGCGAGCGTAAAATTATAGCAATAATTGTCTAAGATATGTGACGGCCTGAAATTTCCCAGTGTCAGGCCAGACATAGTGGTGGACTGGTGGCTATAAAGCTATAACTAATACAAACATGTATGTTAAAAGATAATGTTAATTTTCATTCAAATTGAAATTACGAACTGTTGCAGTTCTATATTAAATTTCGCTCCATAAAGTCACCTTGAATAAGATGATAATTTAAGAAGTATTAATTCACATAATTTCTTTAATAAATAAGGAGAATCCTCTATTATGTTACATAATGACCTCGGCGGGGAATCCCAAAATTAAATAAGCTACGGTTCTGTTAAGAAACAAAGAAAAACATGAGCACCCAATGATGATGATAAATAGGCAATATTTGTCGACAAGAAACGAAGAACTCCCGCCGGACGACGATAAAAACAGATTTTAATGCGATTCTAAAATGCGTTGAAGTGAAAGCTTTTATCGTGGGCATTAATATTAATAATGAGGAAGAACTGTGCCGTGACACCGTAATAAACATCTATGTGCAGTATTGTATAACTAACTGTATAATAGATTGTAAAATAAAAGGGAAAATGAGAGTTAACCTAGTTCAGACGGTTAACACTAAATCTTAATTAAATAAACAATAATTAAAAGTAATAAGTCCCTGCTGTTTGTATAACAAACACATAAGAATTATCTGCTGAATAATATAGACATCTAGAAAGTGGTATGTATTCTTTGCGATTTATTTTTCGTTAAATGGGATAATCATAGATGGACTGAGGTCACACTTGATCGAGGTAATAAATAATTATCATCTATTTCACAAGATTGGAACTAACAGGTATGAATGAATTGCCACTTGCCACTATGAATTGAACATTGGTCTAGTAGTTAAGATGCTTGCCTTAGCGCTCTGACTCAGGTATCCCAGGTTAGATTTCTATCAGGGCCAACTTTGGAAATGAACTTTCTAAAATTGCCCCTGGTCTGGATGCTTTAAGTAATGGCTTACTGGGGGCAGTAATCACCCCCCTTACAGTAACACACCTTAACATCACTGTGAAATAACACCATGTTTGTGCTGTTGTTTCGCTTAGTGAGTAAGGGATGTCAGCAGAGCCCACTTTCCGTATTCCTTCCCAATTCCTTATCCTTAACGGTAGCAGCTGTCGGTAGGATCTGTAGCGTTGCTAGTATTATAGGCGACGGTAGCCACCAAGTAGACCGTCAGCCTGTCTGCCGCCTTAACAAGTACACTGTGGTACCTATAAAGAAATCTAAAAAGATGAAACCTATTTTTAAAATGATATTTTTTTTCTTATCTCGAGTCAGTTTTCCTATTTATTTATTTATTTATTCCTATTTTTTCCTATACACCTTAAGCGAGATAGCGTACTATTTGTTAAATATGTGTAGTGTCACCGGAACGTTTTCCGGAAAGATTTCCCGCTCTAGTCACACGAAGAAAATGTGTTTGATTTATCAGCACTTGAGGCCGGACCTTCCGCCCGCTATAAATTGTATTGTGTTATGATTTAAGGGTCCGCATACGATTTTATGGTAAACACTTTGCTCTTTGTGTTTGTTTGTTGCGTGATTTATTCACGCGGATTCCACGCGAGATGCTGCCAGTGGCCATTGATCTGAATGAAAATGTTATCTTATCTGTATTTACTTATGTTGTTTTATGTTACGTTTCACGTAAGCGTGAATTAACATAAGTGTAACATGAATTATTATCGTTATTATTTTAGTTTGTAAATCTTAAACTATAAGTGGTTTTTTTTTATTACGTGTAAGCTATCCAAACTGTTATCATGTTATCACTAAAATAAAAATAAATAAATAATAATTTAAAATTATGAAAACATATAATTTTTTATATAGCACGAACAAAACTAGATTAGATATTTATTGGATAAGGTACAGATTACGAATAAGTAATTAGTTTAGTTAGAAGAAGAAGAAAAAAGTAAGTGTCAGGTACACTATAAGTAGGTATTACAAATGAGAATTATGCAAGAAGTAAATTTTACACATAATAAAGAAATTCCAAGTTTTCAAGTTTAACCATGTATGAAACATATATTTTACACCATATAACAACATAATTTTATTTGTAAATGAAAAGTGTAATATGCTTTTAAAATGTGACAAAATTTGCCGTTGTATTATAAAATGTGAAACGTGAAAGTCGATGTAACTGGTTTTGTAATTCATAAAAGTGTATAATCGGCTAAAGTTTCCGTTGGAAGTAATCGCTTTACCTCCTCCTTTGGATTAACAGCCTTCCATCCTACGGCTTAACGCTTTTTAAGTCACACATTATATGAACGTCGCTTTAATATCCGACGGAGCGGCCTTTCAAGTTGGTTTTTCATTAATGTTCACTCAACAACCTCTCTTTTTATTACTGTCCATATTAAGTTAGGACTACTGAGATTAAGGTCAGAACAAAGATTCTCTTTTTTCTTGAAGGTTTTGGTAAGGCTTGCTTTATCGAATTTTTATATGCCAAACAAAATTTAATTAGTTGGTTTAATCTTGAAACTACTGTTGTTTAAGGATTAGGACAAAATACAATAAAATTAAAATGTTATTAAAATAATTAGCACATGCTTGAAATTGATCTGCTACACCAATTATGAATTAGGTGAAATTCTAAACAAAGAAGTGAAAATTCTTCTCAACGCCAGGTACTACATATTCAAACTGTAATATCATATACAATATTATGATCTTATAAAAGACTAGCTGGTGCCCACGACTTCGTCCGCGTTGAAAAATATTAAGTAGCCTATCCTGTGTCCCGTACGTCCAAATGTTTATCTACCACGTTTCATGAAAATCAGTTAATTCGTTTCAGAGTTATGGAGGAACATACATATATACATACATACAGAAAAAAATTCTAAAAATCGTCAATTTAGTTTCAGTATCATGTATAGAGCCTATAAACACGATATCTCAGAAAACAAAGTAACTTACTCCATGACCGACCCTTACAGATTTATTATTAGTATTGATGATTATAATATCCATCCATGACATATTCCAGTTCGTGACACATTAACATAAAAATATTTATACTTATATATCAAATAGATGCAAAAATGTGTTGGCTTCGTAACAGTTGAAGCCTTTCAATTGCGGCGGAATATATAAAGGCGGTCACTGACAGTAGAGCATTCTGCTGTAATGCAACGTTCAGATGCAATCAAAATATTGTCAGTGAACTAGCTGTGAGCCGCGGCTTCAACCGCCATGAAATTTGTCAGATTAAAATGTCCGATGCCACCGATCTTAGGTGGTGTCGTAAGCCTGTGTTGTGTGTGTTGTGCCCTTTTGTACTATTTAATACCGACTGCCAAGTATTTCGAGGCTGCTAAACTATACCCACCTAACTATTACATACACTAATTGTAAATTTTACTCCTTTTAATACTTGTGACGATAGAATAATTTATTTTGATAAGGACCCATATTTTACTGCTAATATATTCAACTAAACATTGCCTAATTATCTTTCTTTACTAGTTTTTGTAGCTTAAATATAAAAGTTGGATATACGCTGTTTAGAACTATTTTATATGTATCTTTGATGTCGACCTTTTGTCACAAATTATTTTCTCATATATGAAACCATTTGGCGTATGTAACCTATGACAGAATGTCATGGTAAAACAACAGCTCGCCAGCTGTTGGGTTACATAATGGGTTTCAAAAGTCCATTAACATATCATATCATGTTTTCAATAATCGTTTATTCTAACTAGGTCGGTAGTGCACTCGAATTCCCATAGAATTATTATGTACTAGCTTATGCCTGCGACTTCGTCCGCGTTGAAAAATATTAAGTAGCCTATCCTGTGTCCCGTACGTAAAAATGTTTATCTACCAAGTTTCATGAAAATCAGTTAATTCGTTTAAGAGTTATGGAGGAACATACATACATACATACATACAATACCTACACTTACAGATTTATTATAAGTATTGATATTTACGCCTATATCAAGCTGACATATATACCTTCTCGCGGCCCTTTCTTATATATAAAAAAAAACATATAAATAGAAATGTTAAACGTAGAAGAAGTAGATTTATAAAAGATCATAATATAGATGCAATTTATCTAGATGACCAGAATATATAAACGACCTTTTAAAATTCTATGAAAGGAGTTTTTCTTATCTTTAAAAATAAAATGAAGTTTCCTTCAGACGGTAACGGCATCGTCATGCCTTTTTGAAATGAGGGGACTTCCTGAAACACGTTTTCACTTTGAGATATTTATATTATGTCTCTAAATTTATATACGAGAAATCTATACATCAAGTACCTGTCTGTTAATATTTTTAAGCTCTTCATTTTATTTGAAAGTTATAAAAACCTTAGTCTTTTTGTGCGCAGATACTTTTTGAAATGTCTGAACTGATTTTGACGGGATATTATTTGGTAGGACAGGAATATTAATAAACTAGCTGGCGCCCGCGACTTCGTCCGCGTTGAAAAAGAAATAAGTAGCCTATCCTGTGTCCTGTATGTCTAAATGTTTATCTACCAAGTTTCATGAAAATCAGTTAATTCGTTTCAGAGTTATGGAGGAACATACATACATACATACAGAAAAAAATTCTAAAAATCGTCAATTTAGTTTCAGTATCATGTATAGAGCCTATAAACACGATATCTCTGAAAACAAAGTAACACTCCATGACCGACCCTTACAGATTTAGTATTAGTATTGATATTAAATAATTAATAAATAAATATCGAATATCTGATGGAATTGTGGACGAATTATTATACAATACAGGTAAAAAAAACTATGAGCAAAGAAACTAACGGCCAAGGCTTGGTTAGTAATAAATACTTTTCAGGAACTGTGTACATAATAATTATCGCAGAAAGCAGAAGTAGTTAGTTCACGAATTCATTCTACTTTGGTGCCTACCTATATAAATCATAGGCATCGAATGTCAGCACGATAGAGCTCTGTCTGTTATTTTGGTTAGCAGTTAGTAATTACCTGCTTGCCAGTTTGTAGCTGACAGATCCAATTACATTAAAGGGTTCCAACGTACCATTAGACGGCGTACTCTGTTTTCAAGCAAATGTTTGCTATCAATTAATATAACACGAGTTTTTCTGTTTTCCATTTACTAATTATTGGTGTGGAATATTCTACACATTTCAGTCTCCCTGTTGCTCCCAATTTTAACTCAAAATTTACATTCAATTTTCCATCTGAGCCCATTTCCCCATCCCTTCCTGATCTCTTATCCTATATTATAGTCGTCAGGGCACTTGCAGTTTTTGTAAGTTTTGCTTGTGTTATAGTGGTCCACGAGCCAGGCACAAATTTAGTCAGTCATTTTCTCTTCAGTGGTAACTCGTGAGATGCTTGAGAAAGTTGCATCATGAAGCCCTGTGAGCGGCAGCTGACGTTCACAGGGCTTCATGATACAATTCTGTCAAGCATCTGACGATTTCCTCCCGATTGAATTATTATGAATAAATAAAAAGCTGGTTTATCTCGACCACCACTCCACCACCACTCTATAGTCAGCTGACTTTTTTTTCTTCAAGATATTAGGTTAACTATAATATGTCAAATTTTCAATCGGTTACGTGTTTGGACGGTCAGCATGTCTGCCTAGATTCCTTAGATTGCAACTAATTTGCGAAAGACAATAATTTTATAGCGGTTTTTCCCTTTGCACATTTTTGCACATCCCTTTGCATTGGAGTGGTAAAACCAATGCCAATAGATTTGTCACTCCAGGAATTAATAGAGAACCTCTCCCTTTTTTCCAATTGTGGATAGGTTATTAAGGTTAGGTGTCATAATAAAAGGACCACTGTTGATGGAATCAGGACCTGATCAGTGATCTCCATACACTACAGTTAGTTTTGACTTTTGTGGCCCAAATTCTAACAGGAAAAATAACTTTTCTTTCAGTATTCCTTGGAATTTTTTTAGAAAGTTTTGAATAGGGGCTATGTAAGTACACATGGGTATGTAATCTAAATCCCTGATCCGTAAATCTATTACAGGGATTTATATTGCAGACCCTTGTGTGTTAGTCTCTTGTTAGGTATATGAAATATGACACTTTATTTATGTCACAGCGAATGCGTGCGCGGTTGAATGTAGTGTTGATTAAATAAGGCATGTTCCACGTGTTTTGTTAAAACAAATGGGAAGCAATTCATTTACATTAAAAGCTACAATCTTTCAACGGTATCCTTAGTACGGTATATTGTCATATTCCGTACTAAGGAATCCGTTTTGCTTAGAAAATATGTAGAATATTTAATGAATGTGGAAATAAGCTGAGTGTAATTATAAATTCTGAGTAAAATATGTATTTCTTAATATCCGTGAAACTACAAAAAAATTAACTTACCACATAGTTTTTCTAGTAAACATAAATGGATGTGTTGTGGAAGCAATGTGTAAAGCTCAATAGTTTGGTCGAATCGTACTTATGAACTATTGATACGAAAAATACAATAGTCCGATCAAGCGAAATAATAACTTATGATCCAGGTCCTGGCTGTGGTCCTGTGGGGAAGTTCTCATGGAGATTTTTTTTTCGGGAAAGTATAGTAGGTCTTATTAATAACTAAATGTTACACGCGACTTCGTCTGCGTAACTTTATAAAATATAGCCTGTTACTTGCTGATAATGTAACTTTCTATAGGTGTAAGAATTTTTAAAATCAGTACAGTTGTTTTTGAGTTTGTTTATTACAAACAAAAATACAAATCTTCTCTTAAAAATATTAGTAAAAATTTTAGACTTGGGTAGATAGCCGCCACCTGTTTTTCAGTTATGATGTCATTGATTTTTTATATAAAAAAAATATCTTCACAAGCCTTCGAGTGGGGTATCGATTGAAAGAGCTCCATAAGCTGATACTAAAAGAGAAATAAAAAGTATTCATAAATAACCGCTTGTTCAGACACACAGCACATACAGTCTTAACGAAATATCATTTATGTGTTCTTACATAATACGTAGTTGGTCAGATCGAATTCTTTTCATAAGGGGCAAAAACTGATCAGTTTAATCAAAGGCGGGATGTGAGCGTCAATCAAGACACCTCGTTACCCAAACGACCAGTAATTTTCTTTCGCTGACCGAACATTTTCGAACGTTCTTTCACTCTTCCTGTCGAATCTAATATACTGACTGCTTACTACTCAAATCACGGTTATCTATTTAACCGTTTTTAACTATAATTTAAGTATAGTTGTACTAGATATATAAAATGGCTATTATTAAGATGCAGAGCCTGGCACATACGCAAAATCCAAGGCGGATTTTTATAAGATGTACTTCGGAGAGTGTGCTCAGGAGCTGCATGAGCTCATACCGCCTTCCCCTTTCTTCCATCAGACATACAGACGAATGGCTGGTTACCATCTCAAGCGCTTTAAAACATCCTTTATAATGCGCAAAATCCTTGGCATTATATTGATAATGCCAAGGTTTAGAACTCCATGTTTCAAAGTTCAAGTGAATGAGATCTCGCTTCATCACAGACCTCATCTTCGCTACACGGTTAGATGCTGGGCCAAGAGAAAACCTATCTCTAATAAATAAATAAAAAGTTTGATTTTACCATGTTCTTCCGGAATAATTAATCTTATATGCACCTAATTGGGCGTAGAGCACATAATATTCTTTTAAAATATTAATTCTAAATAT
Source organism: Synanthedon andrenaeformis (assembly GCA_936446665.2). Classification (NCBI taxonomy): domain Eukaryota; kingdom Metazoa; phylum Arthropoda; class Insecta; order Lepidoptera; family Sesiidae; genus Synanthedon; species Synanthedon andrenaeformis. Next base: position 12,897,027 of record OW387781.2, on the reverse strand, counting down.
TAGGCAATAAAGATGTCCTTTATTATTTTATCACCCAGCATGCGAATGAAACCAAAGCAACGTAACAGTAACAGGAACTAATGGTTTTAATATGGAAGGTACAACGTGAAAAATGAAACGTGAAAACGTGAAAACGTTTATCCTTGGTATTAAATTTTATGATATATTTTGTTTACCTGTTATTAATATTTTTATGTTTTTAATAAGTAGATAATAATAAAATAAATAGATGACTAAAAGTGTTCTGATGCACATAGAGGTACATTCGTAACTGACGAAGCATTGACTTATTCGTTATACAAAAATACGCTTTTGAAATTACACAAAAGTATAATACTCTTCTTTTTGAACACGAAAATAGGCTCAGTTTCTTTTGAATGAATTTAAAAAGGTCATAGTTAAAAAATCATTCTAGGCATAGACAAAATTGCTCAATCTAGCCCCCAATGGCTTCTGTATCTTTCCTTGGCTTAACAAACAATTTTGAAGCAAAGAAATTAAAGAATATTGAGGTGTCATGGGAGGGTTAAACTTAAAACAAAGACTTTTCTAAAAGGATTCTGAGTTTAGAAAAATCTCGGACCAGATATGCCTACTGACTTATTACGAGACTACTAGAAAAAATAAATTTTATTTTTAACTCTCATCACCGTGTATTATGTGCACTATAGTTATTATTTCTTTTAGATAACGTATTTATCTATTATTATTTATAGTCAGGCAAATTTGCAATCGTATACTGAAATCTTGACTTGTCTCAACAACAATCTTAGTGTCTACAAGAGGATACAAGATGTTGTTTAACTACTCTGCGTACATCTATTAAGATATTTGCTGTATTGGAACGTGTCCTCTAACTATCCATGAGGGTATAATTGGCCATAATTTAGATAGACGGTGTAGTTGTCAAGCACTGTATCACTGTGTCATTGTTCTTGTGTATTAGTAATCAAGAGATGATTTGTAATTCCGCTTTATCTATGGTTTATCTCGACACATGTAGAGAAAACTGCATTTTTTCATCTTCTGCCAGTAGGTATATATTTCCATTTATTTCTTTTTCCATCCAACAGGCCCTTCGTTAATTGGTAACTGTAGCCGCCTAAAAGTGTATCATCAGTTTGTCTGCCATAAAAAAAGAAATAGAAAACCACTCTAACTAAATAACAGTTTTTACTACTCCCATTAAGTTTCCAGGATTTTTAATGTAACGAATGCTTTCAATCAGATAAATCCCCATACTTAGTTTGTTAGGTACATCAAGCAAGTTAATGTTGCCAAATAAAGGTCGAATTCTCTTTAGAAACAGTGTATAAAGTTGCAACAGGACACGGGCAGCGCGTGATTACGCCGCAGCTCCCGGACTATAATGATAGCAATAATTTGACCGTAATCGGCCGCATGCCGCTTTGTAGCTGCCTTGGGAACGAAGCTCGATTTTAAGCTTAGTCTATTTTGCGCATCACTGGACAACTATCTAAATCAACCTGGATAATTGTCGCTGTTGTGCTGGTACTCTGAACTTGAGTGCGATCAACGATAAACTTGCAAAATATATATACATTTTATTTAAAATGTGGGATTAAAGGAGAAAATGACACATAAAGCTAATGTTATTTAACACTATATGTTAATTAGCTTTCAGTAGTTTTATTTAATCTTATCTCGTAAATGTGTTATTTTTTCAATTCAATTCAATTCATTTATTGCGAAACCATAATGTATAAAGATGTTATAAAATAAGACCAGTGTTATGGACCCTGTCGGGCATGCACCTTAAGGTACTAGGAGAGAGGAAACGTAAACTACATATATAAAAAGAATTTTATTTTATTTAAATTAAAAAATAAATAATATTTACATTTATTACATATTATATTTACATTAAATAATTATATGATCTACATATAAAATATTCATTAGTGTTATAGTAACATTTACTATTTAGGATTTTTTGATTTTTTTATAAATATGATATTATTTTCTTTTTTAAAATTATCTGATAATTTATTATATATTTTTATAGAAAAACTGAAGGTATTTATATATACTTTTCCAATATATAGACTATTTTTCTCCAGTTTCAATTTCTTTAATATATATTTTATATTTTCTTTATAAACTCTTAAAGTGATGGTATAAATTTTGAATCCTACTAATTTTGTAAATGCGTAAATTATTGGAAGATAATGTATACTTAGATTTTTGTTACTCTTTCGTGAAAAAAATTACTGTACGGGTTTTCTAATAAACCTTAAAGTTATTTAGTTTAAATCCTTAAAACCTTAACCTCTCGCACTTTCATTCTATGAAGAATGAAAGTGCGAGAGGAAAGAGAGCGAGAACTGGTATGGATGAGAAATTGCAGACATAGGCTTCAGCATAGTGCTGGAGGGATTCAAGTAAAAAAAAATGAAGTCATTAATAAAACAATGAAATACTTATGCGGCTTATATTTAAGCCTTGCCTTGGCCATTTAATGTAAATTAAAATGTCATTTCTGTAACAATTGTAACTTTACAGACAATATATTATCTTTATCTTCGGACTAGTTTTTGTCCGCGACTGCGTCCACACCCCTTTTTATTAGGTGTTTATTCAATTCTTATATGAATTATTTATTTTTTCGCGGAGTTGAATTTTTTATTTCTATTTTTATATGATCCCTCAGCAGTAGTACTTTATCTGTGTCCCTGACAACGTGTATGCAAAACTTTATGATTATCAGTTGAGTAGTTAATGCGTGAAAGCGTCACAAACAAACAAACTCACGCATTTATAATATTAGTAAGGATATCCAAATCTCTGTTATTGATACATATGACGCTTATTATTTAGATTGGTGGAACTATGATGTGGATTTCTTAAAACCCATTGACCCGAGGCCGTTGTAACTCAGAGCCGTGAGCGCGGGATAAACGGACCATAATGGCCGCCATAATTTGCCTGTAATGGCCCACACACTATCGCGCTGTCACACCTACCAAAAATAAGTTTCTCTCACATAAGGCCTTCTCAAACGTACAGATTTGATGCAAATTTGTATTAAAATTCTATTTAAAGTATTATCTACTATTTTTAAAATTCAAAAATTAAAATACAATTTCATATTTGCAAAGAAATCACATATTTGGAACTTTAATATTCTTTCAGTACTTTTGCAAAACTTTTATGTCGGCCGATAGACGTACACAGACAATATACAAGGAAATTTAGAATCGAAATTTCGACACTTAGAATATACTTAAATGTGGTTTCTATTAATATACTTATATAATAATAACATAATATTCAAAGTAAGTAATATAATCATGGGCTCACACTAGATCAAGGGACATACAGAAGGCTGTACTTCTTGACACGGCACAAATTTTCAGAAGGTTCCTCACTTTGCAGCCCTAAGCAATTAATTAGCAAATATAGTAAAGTTCAAATGAAAAAACGACTCTTGAAATCTATTTCTGAACGAGTGTAATTTCATAATGTAAGCCTATGATTTTACAAGATAACGACTATCAATATTAACATTTTATAATCAAAATCACGTTGAATGTGTACATAAAGCAAAATTTTCTTATTTTTCGAAAAAAAAAAAAATCATATAATTAACTATAGTGTGCAATCCTGCCGCTATCTTATCGTTTGTAGAAACCCTTATGTGCTCCTGTTGTAGTGTGCGTCAATAAAAAGCCTTCCCACCTTATCTGTTACTTTAACCTTTGTTCTTGCTAATAGTCGTAACATTTTCACAGTTTCCCTTATCGTTTATGTTGTTGTCTATTTTCCTGTTTGTGTTTTTTCAATGTAAAGGTTGACAGACGGCCTGACGGTCAATTTGAAGGTATAGGGTTGCAAGTGGGGAGTGATAAGATTTCATATGGAAATGCACTGGCTTCTCTTATTCACATCCCAAAATACATCAGAACACGATGTGTTTTTTTTTTTTAGTTTTCTTCAGTAAAGTTGTGGTTACTATGGCCAGACGGGCTTGTCAATTTATGACTCTTGCCAGTATACGACAGAACACACTATTTCCTCAATTGATGCAAATTCTCAATGTAAAACTTTATTCGCATAGTTTTCTTAGAAATATTTCATACAATTTATTGTGTAAGCAAGGAATCTAATGCTTTCTAATTGTACGAGTATATTGGACTTGAAATAAGCAAATTAATTTAGTGCATTAGTATTAATAATGATGATATTAATATAATATTAAATTAAACCTTGTACATATTAATATTTTCTAATTAATAACATAATTTTATAATTCTTAAATTTCTTCATTTTAATTTGTATTTAAAGCAACGAAAGCAAATGAAAAACTAACTTTCAGAATGTTTCAGTCGCTCTTATAGAATGTTTTGTTGAATCAAGTTATTAGTTAATGAAATTAACAACTTTGCTATACACTTCAGGACTTGCGCTGCTCTTTCAGTATTTTGTAAATAACGAACAAAGGTGATACGTCTCCGGCCCTACACTAATTAATCTTCTTTCTTAATACGTTATAGTATTCGCATAAACCTACTATGGATTAGTTGAATAAAATTGTCTAGCATCTTGTAAAAATTATAATTTATAAGAAAGAGACGTCCACTGCTGGACATAGGCCTCCTCAATAATTTTCAGTCAGGACCGGGGCCGATCTGAAGCAGCCTGGATACTTGACAAGAAACTGATTGGGTGAAATGAATGTTGCATAATGAAGTGTTTCAAATCCGCCCCTGTATACACGCCGCCTTATGTTAAAAACAAGTTTAAGTAAAATAAATAAAATTTTATATGTTTGAAGACAGATGTAATTAATTCCAATACACCGAAACGTTTTACGAAAAATAAAACCCTCTCTACTCGTCCAAGTTATTAAAAAACAATATATTTTGAAGAACACACTAAGGATTTTATTGGGTCGTAGCACTCGTAGCAATGACGTCATAGCCGCTTACAGAGCAGCTACGAGTGGCGTAAGACCCGTCACACACATTCCACTTTGATCCGGTTCTATTAAAAAAAATCAATCGATTCACAAAGCTGGTTGTTTTTTTTTATTCTAAACGTTGACGCTTTTTCGTTTGAAATAACAATTCTTACACGGCATCACTATTGCAACAATTTAAAACAACAAAAATGTTTTAAAACATTTTTATTATTATAAGAATAGTGATTTTTTATAAAACATACATTCTTAAACATTAATTAAGAAGGAACATAAAATATTATGAAGTTTTTATTTAATTCTTTCACATTGTATTAAAAATTACTTATGTTAATACACTTTAGGTTTTTAAATTTGAAAAATTCTTTAACTATTTGAAAAGTCCATCCAAATGGACACAAGGTATTATTATGTATACTAATCCCCCCCAACTGGACCCGGACGAAACCTAGGCACGTTAAACTAGACTGAACTAAAATTTAATCTAACTAAAAAATTTGTCCCCGACAAAAAGATTATAAATCTCTATCTCTATCTAAAAATCTTAAGATATTTTAGTTGCGTTTTCTTAAGATGTGAACTAAGATTATTTAAACGGGCCGGATAACATTTGGTAGTGTAAGCGGGGTCTTAAATGTGGCAAAGTAAGTAGAAGGCGGGCCCAGTGGAAATGTTGCCGGGGCTTCACGAAGCTCTATCTTAATTAATCGGCGCTCGGCCGCGGTCTTTATTTCAACCTTCGCGCTTGATTTACCAGCTTTTGGCAATTAATCAATTTGAGCATCTGCTCTGTTGTAGCACATTTTCAATTTTATTGGCATTGTTAACCGAATATTACTCCATGCTCACTCCGAATATTAAACGTTATTAATTCATTAAGGGTTATATAATACAAGCCGTTAAGGTCCCGAAATTGTTTCAGTTAAGTATATTTTTTAAATATCTTCATCAGCGTACATTTTTTTTATGGCAGACAAGCTGACGGTTCACTTAATGGCAGGTGCTGCAAGTGCGCTGCCGACTACAGTAGGGTTAAGGATAAGGGATTGGGAAGGGATAAGGAAATGGGCTTTGGCATTCCTTACTCACTAACCGGAATACAACAGCACATATGCTGTTATTTCACGGTGGTCTTCTGTAAGGGGGTGTGGTTAGGGCCACTGCCCAAATGACTAGGGCGAAACGCAGTACTTGCCACTACTTTCCAAATCCAGTACAGGATCAACTTTAAAAAGTTCATTTCCAAATTTGAATCCGCCGTGAATCGAACCCCGGGGCCACTGAGACGTTAGGCAAGTACCACTCATCCTACAGGCTAGTCAAAAAATCCAACGGAGATGCCAGTCCTTTCCCTGTCCCTTCCTAATCTTTTCTCTTTAATACTAAGGTCGAAAGCGCACTTGCAGCATCTGTGGCGTTGCTTGTGCTATTATTTTTTTATGTTAAAAAATGCGCCCACTTTGACAAAAAGTTGGAAATCGCCAGAAACCTCCATGACTTCTTTTTGATGTCCAATCTTTATGACAGTGGGATTATATAATAATAATAAAAAAAATACAATTATTTTAGATGGAACATAAAAAGTATTTTCGTTGGACAAAGGTTCTGCTACAAAAGGTAAAATACAATTCTATTTTACGACTTTTACCCTTCTTAAAAGTATACGGATAACTTAATGAATTGAGGTCCACATAGTATTGTTCGTTTATAACTAAGTTCAATATATATATCTTTATTCTTTCTTCTTATTCTATAGCTTAGTATTCTTAATAAAAATGCAGGACTAGCCCCGTGTGAACGGGACGGGAACGGGGGTTACCAGCGAACTTAAATGCAAAGATATATTATTTCGATGATAGTTACTGTGTCCGTTGATGGTCCGTTGTCAAAGTAAAGCAGCGAGCTAGAACCTCAAAACACTGCCATCTCTCTGTTTTACATTAGATGGCGCTAGTAGTACAAGAATGTTCTAACAGATGGCGGTAGTAGTCTCAAAAAGAGGTAGTGGTTCATAGTAAAACTCAGAGATGTCACCACTAAAACTACAATCGTTATGAAATAATAATTGTAAGTTTCTCTACATTCGATGTTATAATCAGGTTTTTAGTTGAAAATATTTATATATTAAAAAAACTTTTGGAAAGACTATCTTTGTTTAAGCAAAAGTAATTTGTAGGTATTACGTTTTTTTAGTTGTATCAAACAAAGAAGTAACTGCAGATGATTATTTTAATAATGACTTCATAAAAAAAATCATTCATTTTACAATAACAATTTACTGTAGTATTTTACAAACCTTTTATTAAGTTTTAATTAATTTAAAAAAAGTAGGTAGCTTAAATTCATTGAATATTATCACAGAAAATTAAAACTGAATTCCTATTTAAAGAAGAAAAATAATATCAATTAAATTTAAGTCTTTTAAGTCGAAGGGTTGGTTTTTAATATATTTTCATAGTTAAATAAAAAAAGAATACTTAATCAATTTGGAAATTACAAATGCATGTTGTTAAAATTTCGAAGAAAAATAACTTTCCTCTAACTGAGATCGCGACTAAAGTGGGCCTCTAACACTGGCTGTCAACATCCCTTGTTGGGAAACTTTTCAAAATTGGAATTCCAAAGTTCAGAGAGACGTGTTGGCTCGCTCGCTGGGCGTACGCTTCATCTCACAAAGGAAATTCGGTAACGGGCAAAGCATCGCATAGTATGGTGTAGTCTGTAACATATCAAGAGTAGAGAAAAACACTCAATATTAAACCCTATTTGTAGCGTCATAAGATTCAGTAATTTGTACAGTTTGATATATATTCATGGTTGGAATTGAATTACTTACTGTGCCGTACATTTATTACATTTACGTAAATTAGATGAAGAAAAAATATTTTTTAATCATTGTTCCGCTATATATGTCAAAATATTGAATAATATCTTTATATTGAAGATATTATTATATACTTTACGTCTTGCATTAACAGCCGTTTCTGTTCCCTAAGATATTTACAATCTCTCTCAGACCTACCGAATATACACAAAAAAAATCATAAAAATCGGCCAAGCGGTTTCGGAGGAGTTTTGTTACAAACACACACGTTTTGTACACGAGAATTTTATATACATACTAGTGGCCCGCTCCCGGCTTCGCCCGGGGTGCTTTTTTGCAATCCAGACGATAAATTACTTTAAACCGCCATCTGTGAGAACCTTATGGAACTCACAGATTGAATAGGTATCAACAGATGGCGCTAGTTAATAATATTATATAATTTGCAAAAAAATAATAAACAAAATGAGATATAAACTAACCTATCTTTTAAGTTGGACCAAATAACAGATACTTATGAAGTGTGATCAAAGTCGGTTCAGTAGTTTCAGAGTTTATCGCGAACATACATCGTGACACGAGATTTTTATATATATAGATTATAGAAGATAGATATTTCAATTTTTTTTTAATTCTCATTTAGTAGATTAAGTTTAAGATTAATTTTAGTTATTTAGTTTTAGAGATTTAAGTTTAGTGCATGGGATGTTACTTGGAGCTTTTACTGGTGAATGTTGTGCTTCCTATAATTGCGGCGGCATCTGCAAAGTGCTAATTATTTTGAACATTGCGATAGTGTTTGATGCCTGCGAAGCAATAAAATAAGAAATAAAAGCACGCGTGCTGATTCTGATCTAATTTCTCTAGTGAGTAAGGAATGCTGTGTTTATCTTCATTTTAACTAATGAAGACGAGCTTGGTAAACTTACGGCTGTCGACTTTACTAGAATTAAAGATAAGGGGTTAGGAAGGGATACGGAAATGGGTTCTGGCATCTCTTACTCACTCACTAAAACACAACACACATGCTGTTACTCGTTTGGTTCAATTCAACAGCACACACGCTAATTTTGTCGAAGAGATTTACTGGCAATTTTCTGAAAAACTGTATAATAAGAATTATTAGGAGAGGAGAGAGCTATCTTAGAATTATTAGAAAATGCGAAAAAGTGGACTGATATTCAACGATTATGACATTAAGCTTAAGTATATACAGAGTAAAGAAATGGATGTTGAGTTTTTATATTTTTCTGTGATCGCATTTGTGCTTAATAACCACGAGCAGCGGCTAGATAACTAGTTTTGAGGCGTGAGCAGCTTTATTGGACAGTGAAAATGAGTCTAAAGTTGCATCGTGAGGATTAAACTCAACCCAATTAAGTGGCGTGGACTCCAGTCCGTGCCTGGCTCGTCTCGATATCAGATTAGCTCACCGGATTACATTAGTGGACGTCATCCTACATACTGTCACAGTATAACGGGTTGATGCAGTAGTATAAGTCAAGATTCCACCATAAATCATGCAATTGGAATTTATTTAATTTTATTAGTTATTTTATAACCCATTAAAAATAGTAGACGTGGTTTAGTCAAAAACAAGTGACGCCTTCAAAGTAAGATATTTCAATTTTAATGATAGTTCTTTGCACATATTTAGATCGCTGCCATTCTGGGGCATATCCATTTTTATCCAGAAAAATGTTAAGTTCCCGAGAGATCGTCTATCATCGTAGCGGCGCCACTGTCGTCACAACAATAAAGATGTCACATATTTTTTGTAATTATTAAAAAAGTCGCGGCCGCCAGCTAGGTACCAACAAAAATAATAACAGTTACTGTATTATAAGAGAACATCATGTTCTCTCTTGTGTATTACATAAAAATAACTGGGTACATAAGTGGGTAAGTAGTAGGTAATAAGTATAAGTAGGTAATAAGTAGGTACTAATTTTAAACCAATTAATATTACTAATTCGCGTGTAAAGATACAATATGCAATATATTTGAATGTTTGTGTGTTGATCGTAACTGAATTTGTGATTAATGGGTTATTGACATTTTATAAATAATTGCTTAGTTACACAACCAAGAGCCTCGTAGTCGTAGTTATACCTAAGTACTTGTGAGATTTAGTTGAGTTCGCTCACTGTTTGTTCTCTGCAATGTGTCCGCCTTACCATCTTCAATATCTACCCAATTATATCACCGTGCCATTCAATAGTCATGCAGATTAGGTAGAGTATTAGAACACCCATTTGTATACGCTCTAATATAGCTAATATGAGATGCGGTTAGCTTTGATTAGTTAGCAGTACTGCTACAGTTAATTATATTTAATTGGGTTTAATCTGGAAGAGATGGCTCAAGAATTGATTCAATTGTGAAGTGTGAGATTGTAATAAATTTCATTAGTAATATATACTTGTATTAATTATATATACAAAGACAAATATGGAATATTTCCTTATAATTGATATAAGAGTTCGGCTCCCAGTATGTGTTAAATATATATCTTGTAAGGGACGCCTTATTCATGATAATATAACTCATATAGTTAAAAAAAGAAAATAATATCATATGTAATTAAATTGTTAATATTAAACAAGTGTATTGGAAAATAATTACAAAATACGTATAAGTATCTTAAAATACTAATTATTTATTTTTATATACAGAGATAATTAATTAATTATGTTTTAGTGTGTGAGAAAGAGTGAGAGATGGAGTATATATATATTTATAACTATCAAAACTTTATGTGTTAATTTACAAAACATTTTTATCAAAATAACAACAAGCCTCAAGGAATTCATTAATTCGAACCGTTTTATTAAAAAAACATTTTTGTACTAGGATTGTTACTTGTATTTTTTTTTTGTTTAAAAAGTATGACATATAAATTAATCTATTTTTTTATAATTTCTTCAAAATTAATTTGATTTAATTTAATTTTAAAGAATTATAATTAATATTTTAAATGCAGAATACAAAAAAAATTATTGCATTCTATCACATTATTATACATTATGGTTAGTAAGGTTCTGCAGACTCTTAGTAATCTTTTCACATTAAATTTAATTATCATAAATATTTACTCTTTTAAGACTTACCTAACCTAATATTTTTCTATAAGTTTTTAATTTAAGATGTTTTATATCCTTAATTCAATTTCCATAGCAGTGTATGATTTGCGATAGTACACGTGTTATTTAAGAGTTTATGCGGCAAATATAAATTTGAGATAGTTGTCAGAGCTCAAAGCGAGATGATGGCCAGGTAAATTCGAGGCGTTAATCCAATAGGGCCGGATATCCCTCGGGAGAGTCGTCGCTCATTGAGTTATGCTAATATTTGTCCAAGATGCTTTGTTTACTTACACATTGGAGTCCAAATTTAATATTATCAGTAAATCGTTTATTTTCTCATCCATTTACAGTGAGGGAACTCAATTATAACTATCTCGTATCATAGTTTAGATACCAGCATCTGTTTCTATGATACATGTTGCTAATACAGGGATAAAGTGTATCGCAAGTTGTAGACTCGACCTCTCGTCTCTTATGGGGTGTTTGCTATTATTATGGTTACTACAAAGATTTAAATCACAGATGGGAAGAGTGAGCTCACTCTTCCCGCTTTAGTCGCTTGTAGAAAGCAGTGAGCGTTTCACGTTGCATACAGACATATTACGTGGACAGTTTTCAGAAGCACAGGGCGCATCTGTGATTTAAATTTTTGGGTTACTATGCTTCTTTACCCTTGCGAAAACAAAAGCTATTAATTTGGACGAGTCCACTAGGATACCCTAACTGGATCCTGGTGAACTCTTTGGTCATTCCTCGTAATGACTTATGTAATTAAAATATTTCTTTAAATTAGTGATATAGGGTATTGAAAATTTATAACCCCCTCAATAGGAAATGCATCCTCTGCGGTATTTAAATAGCAAATATATAATCAAAAGAAGTTGTAATTGAAATGAAACATTTTTTTGTTACATTTTAATGTAACAAAAAAAGTTTATTTTAGAAATGGTTAAAAAAATATAACTCATTTTTTTTATAACAGAAGTTTTATAGGGAAGTTCTGTTGTGAGAACAGTACCACACGTATCAATAGTAACTGAGGTTCAAAGTCAGAACATTAAAAAAAGTTGGAGTTAATTTTTGAGAAATTCATAAAAGTTATAGAAAAATATTTAATATCATTCAAAAGTACCACTCTTTTCAATCAGGGAATGCTAGTGAACTCATCCATCCCCTGGGATGTATGAGTTAGGGGATCCTGTCGACTCACCCAATATTACAAGACAAGAGAGACATTTTACTCATTCTTGTTTATTACTTACAATAACGCCATAATAACTCATGAAATAGACATCAAGCAGAAATATACGTGTTTATGTTTTAATTTTGTGTTTTTTTAAAATACAAACAAGTATAACAAAAACACAAAATTCTTTGATTTAGGACACTATGGGCTTGAATTATTTTAAGAAGATTTTATTGATGATTAAAATATGGTCTTTACTGTCTTGTACTCTTTCGAACGCAGTGAAGATATTCTAGGTCATGCATGATAGTGACAAGTAGCTTACATATGACACAAATTGGAACTTATACATATTAATTGCACTAATACTGATTATGTTTTGGCTTGTTCCTAACCCGGAGTTATGTCATACATATACTGTATCCAATTATAACGCGGCGTAAATTAATTAGTTTGAATTCCGTATCGAAACACAATTCAATACGTAACAAGATGCATTATTACGTATGTTATTGGGAATTTACTCGTGTGTAGTAGGAAGATGAAGTAGGAAAATTGGCTTGTATAAATATTTTTTAATAGATTATTTTTCTTGAAAAGCCCCCATTGGTCAAGTGTTCCAAGAAACTAAATCGTAGGTCAGTACCAACCAATTCTACAAAAGTCCATTGTAAAATTACATATCAGCCTTGAATTCAATACACGTTGGTTGCCTCATGACCCGCAGACCTAGTCCTACGTGTATGGAATTTTATAATGACCTATAATCGCACACGTACAAATGAATTGCATTTTCACACAGTGATTTAACCAATTTTCTTGGTTAGTTTTCTCCTCATACGATTTAATTTTAATTTATTGTTTTGTTCTATAGTAGCTTGTTCATCTATACTAATATTATAAAGAGAGAAGTTTTGTATTTTTGTGTGTGAGTATAAATACTCAAAAACGATTATAACGATTTTAAAAATTCTTTCACCTATGTTATAGCTATGTTATCAGCGAGTAACATAGGCTATTTTTTATAAAGTTACACAGACGAAGTTCACAGACTATCGCTTTCTCTTTGTGTCTCTCGTAAGGGATGCCGTATACAAGATATGAAATACAGACAGGATTAAAGAAATACGCTTTAAATATAGGTTAAAAATCCAAATACATATTCAAAATATAGTACATATATTTATCCTTGTAACTTACCATTTAATAATAAATCCCTATATAAGCAACAATATGAAAATTTGTTATGCAGGCTTGTATTGAAAGAATTTGTTGGTTAAAACGTTTAATTCTGGCTTAACTATGGAATGTCTGTGGTATCAGATAACATTTCATTAAAAGTTTAAATGAAACAGGTATGAGCCTTTATTAACAGAAAACAATTTTTATTAATCCAATTTTTTTTTGTATATTTTTCATGTTATAGACTTCTCTATTTATTTTGTATATTTTAGTTAAATATGTTAACTATTTGTAAGGTAAACGATGGGTAAACGCTTTATTTGTAAATAAATATATAAAACTTATAAAATTATCTTTTTTTAATTTTCTTTTGTCTACTATATTGAATTTAAATAAATATGTTTACCATAAGTACAATTTTTGATGTTTTTATCATACACTATTTTTTATTTATTTTTTATTAGAGATGAGCTTGCTATTGGCCAACAACCAGCCGTGTAGCAAGGATGAGGCCTACGATGGAGCGAGCTCACCCAGAAGATGCCTATTTACTCGAACTTTGAAAAGATTTGGGTATGAGATCGGAAATACAGACGCCGGCAGGGAATTCCAAACCTTGGCAGTGCGTATTATAAAGGATGTTTTAAAGCGCTTGGTCCGAAAAAGAGGGATTTCGACAAGATGAGGATGGTAACCAGCCATTTGTCTGAATGTCTGATGGAAGAAAGGGGAAGGCGGTATGAGCTCATGCAGCTCCTGAGCACACTCTCCGAAGTATATCTTATAAAAAATAATTTTAGCTTGCTTAAATATAAATATCTTATATACAACGGAATTCATATTTCTCTATGGCAATACGAGTGCGCTAGTGCGAAACCGGGGTTGGTTACTAGTATAATACTAGTATACTAGTGCCTAGTGGAACTTAGTTCAAACTGAGTGGATTTGATCCCAGTTTTCTTGACAAGGCGCCCGAGCTTAGGGCGTCTAATGGGGCTTTAACTTGCATGAAATCTAAAATATGCAAAGTGAAGTAAAGGCAAGTGCATCGGTGTATATGCACTTTTAATACGCAGTCGGCGACGGCGGCGTACAAGTCGTATATCATATGCTTGTCTTGCTCCCATTGGGAGGATGGTTATTTTATACGTGACGTGAACAGCAAAGCAAAACTGGCTGCGGATATATCCGCTTCGGTTGGAGCCGCGGATTGTGTGTCGATTTTGCACCACTATTATATGTTAGTGTATTTTCTCAATCCAAATAAAAATAACAAGAAATTTTTCAAAAACCTAGTCGCTATGAGACTCGGCGACTCCTCTTTTTTGATATGACGAACCGTCTTTGTGGTTTAGATAATATTTTAATGTAACGACTTATAAAATATTATGACGAGAAGCTTTTATTACTATTTATTTTATTTATAATTGTTATGTTAATTTCTTTAGAAAGGCTGACAGTGCATATGATGGTAGTTGGTGGCTACGAACGCCTATTAACACAAGTGCCGTTTCACAAGTGCTTAAAGGATTAAGGATAAGGAAATTAGGGAGGGGTAGGAGAATTAGTTCTGGCATCTCTATTACAGGACACATACTATTATTTCATGGTGGTCTTTTGTATGGGGTGGTTACTGCCGCCTGGTTGCTTAGTTTATGATTACGAAACGTAGTGTGCCCTGCCACTATTTCTTGTTTAAAATATTCACAATTTTGGTATCTTTATCATTTATTCTAATTGAAACAAAATAAAGTCGCACAGTGGTACAACAAACAAATAAAAAATAATAATAATATTCAATCATTCAATTGATGTATGATTTTACCTACAAGAATATAATGGATATAAAATTATTCGATTACTTCGAGATTATTCTCTTATTACATTAGGCTTAACCTTAGTACATATAGGTACATATAGATACATATTTGACGATCATAAAAAAGAAGCCCTCAGTCTGTAAAGTTTATTTCATATAAAAATTTGATATAAGTTTTTTGATATAAAATTAATTCCATAATAAAATCGAAGTTCAATGTAATGACATTAGGTATAGATAATGTAGTTTCAATAGAATTTCCAGTAACAAACTGGAGGCAATGTTCAAAGAGACTGTTTCTATAGGAAGTTTGCTTATTAACGACAGGACAGCCACGTAAATAGGGAATCTATATTAAACGAAGCGGTTCATCAGATGCACTATTAGCCAGACTACATTGCCTAGAAATTGAATAGACACGAAACAGGTTAATTTAGTCAGTTTTATTTTACTTCGTTGATGGATTTTTCACAAAGAAATGTTTAGTTGGGCCGAAGTTTATGGTGGAAAATAATAGAGGTAGTCCTGACACATTTTGCTTCATTGCTCACCTCTAAGATTTAATAGCGACATATAGGAGCAGGTCTGAGTATACACTCCAACTGTCAAAGATATTTTCTTCTTCTTAGCCTTCCGCTTTTCTAGAAAGATTAGCGACCATCATGGCTATCTTGACCTGGAAGCTGCTGCGCGAAAGAAGCAGCGAATGCTTAAACCGAACCACTCTCTTAAATTCCTTAACCAGCATGTTTTTCTTCTCGAACGTAACGGTGAGTGGGGATCTGAGGACAAGGCCCGGCTGTGATCTCGGACCCACACATCACCGCTGATGGTGAATTCCCGGTGATTAGTAACTTCAACGGGCGATTCCCACACTCCCCCTCTTCGACTGTCCCCGTCAACAAGGGATTAGTACGTAAATGTCATCTCCCCTCCTAAAAAAATGATGTTTTTCTTCTGCCTCTGCTATGCGTAATAACTTTCTAACATATATCTAAGATCTAAGTTTGACTATATATTTTATAATTTACAGATTAATGTAGTACATAACTTACCAAACTATGACCCAGGACATAGTTAGTCTGCGTTCCAAGTTAAATCCATTACTAACATATTAAAGGTATAAACAAATACACTTACTGCAGACCTTTTAAGACTTTGTTTATTTACGTACGAGTACCAGCTAGAAATTTTAAGTATGAATAGGCACCAGTCTGTGCGTTTATTAACACTATTATCTCCCTAATGAAACCGCTCTTGTTTATTCTGTCTACACAAAATGAGAGAGTGCAGCAAACCTTAACAATTGTTGTTGGTCCGAACTCGATACCTCTGGTATCGAACCTTTTAATATTTATTTAATGGAAAAGAAATGGAAATATGATTTAAACTTAAAACAAAATTTAATAAGAGGTAGACATTGAAAATTGAAAACAGTTATTGAATCAATAGTAGGAATGGTCGGGTTTGTAGGCCGCGAGTCCGGAACGCAATCTACTGGATTAGGCTTCCAACACGCACGCTCGCCCGACTTCCTATTTATGTTTAGTCGCTAACCAAACAACTTGTAGGCTCTTTATTACAGTTGTTATTTTTCCGCTCACGACGTCGTTACGCCACGATAAAATATCGGCGTCGATTCTTTGTTTTGATCGCGGGTTTACGGCGGAAAGTTTGTACACGGGAGCTTAAAGGGCATTATCGACGTCATTATCATCGGAACTGGGATAGTTTTCTTTGAATTTAAAGTAATTATACATTTCTATGTTGATTTGTTTATATACACAGCCAATCGCAATAATATGCGCAGCCTGTCTGGCGTCAGTACCTAACCACCTTGTTACAGAAGACCACTGTGAAATAGCACCTTGGTTTTCTATGAGTGAGTAAGGGCTGACATCAGAGCTAATTTTTTAACCCCTATCCTCCTTACCCTCAGCCTTTATCTTATCAAGTGGTTCACTTGCAAAACTTTTGGGTTCCTACCATTCAGTGGAACGTCAGCCACTGAATGTTAACCTGACTGAATGATAGGACAGGTATGTCGATTTTTACATAAAAAACTTTTCTTAGATGTTTATGTATTTTCATAATTGTTGACAGATGTGTTGACGTCATGGCATGAACGGTTCGAGGATGGAGCGAGCGGGGCGACGCACCAAGGCAGGTTCTTTGACTGGCCTGACGGGCGGCTTGCCGCCCAATGGTACGCCTGGCGTTCGTCGCCAGCGCTCGCTGGAGTGGGGTGGCAGTGGCGACCGATACAGCAGCAGTGACGATGAGCGACCACCTCAGCCGCCGCCACTCGCCGACCGCGTCTTCGCTTCCCTCCTTGCCCAGGCCACACAACAATTTGACAGTGAGTACACACACTCCCACATATTCGAAGGCTATTAAAAGAAATTGTAATGAATCAGATGACAGTGGACTTCTTGGAACATTCATTTCCTGAACGCAGTGACAACCCCTTTACAGAAGATCGCTTTTGTTTTGATTAATGAGTAAAAGATCCTAGAGCTCATTCAGATATCCTTGTTGCTAAGGCACTCGCATGTGACAGAGAGGCATCTGCTGTTAACAAGGCTTTTCAAAAAAAATATTGTAAAAGCGCAAACAACGCAAACGCAAAGCTTGTGTTTTGGAATTCCGTGTAGAAAGAAATCTCAAAAGTACAGAACATATAAAAACATACACGAATTAAATATTTTATTACAATAAATTAATTTTTAATAGTCCATAAATTGTTGAAATTATGTGAATAAATTCTTTTAAAATAAATTCGAAAAAAAGAAACCTCCAATCGGTTGAATTATCAGCATGCCCTGATCAAATTTTTGGGTCCACACATAAAAAAGGGCTGAAATACATGTACCCATATTTAAAATTAACTTTTCCTATAAGGTCTATATTAATTACTAGTGGCCAGCTCCCGGCTTCGCACGGGTTCAAAATAAAAAAACTATCCTATCTTTTAAGTAGGACCAAATTAAACATAGTTACGAAATTTTATCAAAATCGGTTCAGTAGTTTAGTTCATCCCAGAGACACAACGTGACACGTAATTTTTATTATAAAGATTGTATAATAGGCACTCACTCAACTGGCACTAAACTGTCGTTGCAGTCGATTCATAAAACTCTTTTAGTTTACTTAAGAAACAAAACTGAATTAAATATTACACGCGAGTACTAGCGAAATGTTGGTAGAAAGACGTGTGATGCATGAAAAATCTAGTGGCGTTTAATATTTGGGCAGCCGCCGCGCGCTTTGTGCTACGAAGGATCAGCTAGAATTTGTTATTCACCGAGTGACACGGTCGAAGGTCCGCGCTGAGCCCCAACAAGTGGGATCATTAGTGGAACGTCAGGGGGTGTGGAGTAGGGGGAGGGGGGTGGTGAGACGGCAATTGATAGGGGAGCGCCCTGCGGTGAGCTTATGAGGAAAACTTTACACGTAAACTCACCGCCGGGCTTTCCTTCTGTCATGTCAACTGAGGACTTGATGAAGTCATACAAATACTGCACAACTTTAAATAGGATTTCTACGGGATACTCCCTTCTGAACTTTCTAATACAAAATGGATAACATGGTCGTTTTGTTAAAGAACAAATGTGAATGTTATTACAACTTTTTTTTTGTTTAATTTTGTTTATTGGGAACAATATAGTTGCGTTTTATTGGTATAAAACCGTTACAGAACTCTAACTTGAACAAGTTGCATATGATTTCCTTGTAATCGTAGCATTTCTGTCATAGGCGCCTAGCTAGTTATCAAGACATTTAATTTATCGTTAGTTACCAAGATTCATTCGTATAATGCAAACGGTAATAAAAAAAAGAAAGAATAATGAAACAAATCGGTGAAATGTGTTTGCTGTGTTAGTAATTAGATAATAATTTTTCCTGTCAACCGACCTTAGTAGAACATCAGATATGTAATTTACGTGCGGTTTAGTAAACTGGTGGTTTTCCAGTAATAAAAAAGTATATATAAAAAAAATCAGAATTTTTATGAAATCAATCACATATTAAACTTTATCGTTTCTGTTCTGTTTATTTATCTTGTTACTTTATCGTTACTAATAGAAGAAAGATTAAAAGACATGGGGTCTTCTAAAACGAAAAAAACAAATATTGCAGTCAATATGTGTTTTTAATACAAAAAGTTAAATTGGAACGAGATTCTTTTTGAGGAATATGTCGAGTAAATATCATCAGAAATACTGAATTCCTTTCATTTTGTTTTATTCAAATAACAGCTTCATATATGTACCTACGTCAATTTGAATTACTTATTCGAAAAATTCTGTAAATATTTTGTTCGATATATTGCCAATCTATGTTATATGAAATTGTATGTACGAGTATGTTTGGTTCATAATTAAATATGCTGACCCGACAGAAGTTGTCTTATACAGATTTCCTTACCTTTTTTTGGAGCTAAAATATAAAACATCCATAGGACAAAGTACGTTATCCAGAATTTTTCAACTCTTCAATTTTATATTTCCTAAAGGGTAGAATGTAGCGAGCCCATTGACATATATATTCGAGCCTTATTCATTATAAAACCATTGTAATTACCTATAATATATTCAGCAAATAAATGATTATCATTATTATTAAAATCTTATTCGTTCTATTACTTACATTAAAAAAAATAGTCAAAGGAATCAGTCGATCTTCATTATATTATAACTATATTATATTATATTATATTATATTATATTATATTATATTATATTATATTATATTATATTATATTATATTATATTATATTATATTATATTATATTATATTATATTATATTATATTATATTATATTATATTATATTATATTATATTATATTATATTATATTATATTATATTATATTATATTATTGTATCCCACGGATACAATTTTATTCTGATAATTATAAGTTGTTGACTAAAATAAAATAAATTACTTTTTAAATATTTTTTTAAAGCTAGAATTTTTTTAATTCATGTAACAATAACACTTGAATACCAGTGACTTAATTGTTAGGAATAACTTTTAGTTCAACAATTAGATTGTCAAATCATTGTGAATACTTAAATTAATTTTCTAAGTTGAATAGACTTATTGAGTGATTTAGTTTATAATTTAAATCGTGAGTAAACAAGAATTAAAAGTTAAATTGTATTTTAAAATAGAAAGTTGTAAGAGAGAAAGCTTATGTATAGTATGAACGAAAGGTTCGTCATCTTAAGTCAACATTTGCTTGCACCAAAGAAAAATTATTATTAGTCATCTCAAAATTTTAGTTCAAAAATCTGTCAGTTGTCTACGACTTGATAAAAAATGCATTTGAAAACTGACGAAGGTTTTCGTACCTAGGCTGTACTACTTGCGGTTTGTCAGTGCTTCATATGTTTGCTAAGACTTGTTTACATTCTTTGGAGGTCCACTTAATTATAGGTGACCATCGTCGTCTATTACCGTCGTCGACTACAATTTTTACAATACAAATGAAAATCGAACACTTTTTAATTATTGTTTTAACAAATGTCTAGCCTGCCAGTATAATTTTTTTTCTTACCAAGGACTATTTATTTCTTTTCATTGAACACCCTCGTATATATTTGTTGATGCTCAGACGACACATAATGAAACATTCAAGAGAACAATATAAACAAGTTATCTCGAACCCCTAGCAATCGAATAAGATGAACCTTTACATATCGATAGCGACACTGAAATAGAGAAGCTTAACAATGCTTCATGCGATTCCACGATAATAACCTTTCTGAAACCTGTATCGATTGCCAATGTAAATTTTACTTACATACACAGAGATAGGGTTGCGTTTTCAACAGATGGTTGGCCGAATAAAGGTTTAGTAGAGGCTTATGATGAAAATTCGTGTGTCGAAAGGTATTCGATTCGATGAGAACAAACGTGAAGTCGGGTCGTCGAGCTGCAAGCCCGGGTTTTGTTTTACCAGTATGGAGTGGTTTCAATGGCTCCGGACTTTGTTGGTACCACGTCCAATTCCCGGATTTCCCAATTCCAGAAGTAGTTAGATACTCTTGAGGATATTAAATGGGAAAGTAATAAATGATAGTGAAAATGTGAGATTTGTAATAAAATTTTCTAGAACAATTATTATTACTGACACTCGTATATAATTAAATGCAGTGTCAGGTTATTCGTAAATCGTGGTATGATATAATTATTAGTAGTGATAAAACATTTTCTTTATGTGATAAACGGTCATATAAGGAAATGTTATGGAACATATTTTTTCAGAATCACTATTAATGGGGATTTTCAACGGAGATAGTGAATGTACCAACTGCTGCTGGGCAAAGGCGTCCGTAACCATTGAGATATTTCGGAATATTACTTATTATCTATTATGTTTTTTAAAACTGTTTTGATGTCTTTGCATGATATTAATTATTCCAACATTCTTCAATATTCAGTTTTTAAACTAATAATAATAAAAAAATATTATTTATATTTTTGGCCTAACTAAAATATGCTGCAAAAGATTGTGCAGTCCTGATTCTCTCTGATCTCTAATTTATCAAAATGAATGTATAACTATTACGAAATTAACTAATTATTCGATAAAAACGAATAAATAAATCACCGAGACTAAAACACAAATTGTATGGCCTTCAATGTAAGCATTGAAGACTTGTCGATAACCATACAATAAAATGGGGGCGAAATTCTACAATTCTAAAATAAAGATAACTGAAAACTTCATTTCTAAAAATGACACAGCCGGGACTGGAATCGATTCTGTGACCCGTGAGTTTCTTGGTAAGTTTAATCACTCGACCAATGTTTTTGTTCAATAAACATAAAATTTGAGTGATTCTAATTTCTATTCCATGTACTTTAGCAATATAATATAGATTTTTATACCTAACACCAGACAGCTTTTGGAGTATTTATTAGTATTCAAAACGTGCGACAAGGCGATCTATGAGGATCTAGTTTAAGTCTGTTGTTCAAATCGTCTGCACTGTTAAGTAAATCCTTGTTATTACATACTAAGATGCACTTTTATTATATGAAGCGGTGCCTGGTCGCTGCGGCCAAGCCGCGGCGGCCTATGAGCCCATTACCCCATCCCTTCCTTATCCCTTATACTTAATCCTTCTATAGTCTTGCAACACACTTGCAGCACCTATGGCGTTGACTGTTGTAGGCGACGGTAGCTACCTACCATCAAGTAGACCGTCAGCCTGTCTGTCGACCTTAAATTATAAAAAATATCTTGCTAAAGCTTAGTCGGCCATGAAAGAAAGAGGCCAAAGAATCTTGGTCGCTAAGTGCGTATGTTTCTATTATTGTCCTCTTTTCTTTTAGTTTAATTTCTCATAGTAGGTTTTAAGTTATATTCTGATAATATCAAATTATAATTGATAGAAAATACCTATTCTATTTCAATAAACCTTAAAAGAAAGTGCTTCAGAAGTTGTATAATAACGATACTAATAATAATCAATAAACGATTCTCAGAAGTGCTCGATTATGCATCCGTGCTTGAATAAAAGGATTTATTAGATCTTTGCTGCGTTGGAAATAAATAATGTAATATTTATTACCCACTTCAAAACAATTTCATTACCTGTACAAGTATTCGTTGAGATATGTTAAAATGTATTCTCTCGAAGTTGATAGAAATTAAATGAGAAGTTGAAGCATTATGGCTTCAACTTGGGACTGCGTACAAACTATAAAGAGCTAAAATATCTTTTGGCTTGTTAGGAAAAAAAGTTCAGAGAATTTTAAGTTTTCTTTTTCATGAATTTTACCTTTTCAATCCATGGCGGACAGTACCTTTGCTTTTTCGGCTGCCGATCTGTCTTTCTAGGCTATTATTGTTGCCCTAGCAATTTCATGTCAGTTTTTCATAAAGATTTCATATTGAACTAGTCTGTAGACCTGAACATAAAAAATGCAGTAAACGAAGCACTCGGGAATAGTACTTTTCTTCCGTACCCTTGACAATGTGAATGCTATATTTTATGATGATCAGAACCAAAAAAAACCTTGTTTTCCTACTGACACCTATACTTATATCAACTTTATAGTTTGGGTGGTTTATACAAAACATCAATAAATATCGCAGAACGTATAGGGAGTGCATACGTACATGAATGGTAAGTGACATAAGTAGTCACTTCTCTCGAAACGTATACAAACTAAATTGCACGTAGCACGTGTGAAGTGCACTAACGTTTACGTTAACGTTTTGTGTACGGGTTGTAAATATGCAGCTAATTGGATGAAACCATAAATGTTATCGACTATACAAAAGTATAACGAACATGCAGTAGTTGATGGCGCAGTTATTTTAAATCTGTATTATAGATATTTTGAATATACCTACACATTGACCGAGTCAGCAATTGTAGTATATACGGAAATTGCGTTCACTAAATAGTAATAAAAGACTAGCTCACTTAATTAAAAACTCTTCACAGCACAGTTATGATCCCCCACCAACCAAAATTTATTCTTCTTAATATTAGGGGTTAAAGTATGAAATTGCCGATTTGTACTGAAAAATAAAAATTCGTTTTTTTTTTAAATTTAACATATTTATTTAATCAAAATAATTACCATTATTATCTATACATTGCTGCCATCTAATAGGAAGCTCATTTATGCCTTTGCGATAGAACTCTGGTGATCTAGATTCGACAAACTGTGTGAAAGCATTTTGCACTGCCTCCTGAGAAGAAAACTTTTTATCACGCAGAAAATTGTCCAAATCACGAAAAAAATGGTAGTCCGTTGGAGCAAGGTCTGGCGAATACGGAGGGTGACGAATGGTTTCTAATTGCAGTTCCTGTAGAGTCTGCAGATCAGTTAAATCATGAGGCACCCATTTTTCATATTTTTTTATTTTATTGATTTGACGCAAATGAGTCAATATTGTTGGTAAGGTAACGTTAAACCATGCCGCTAATTCCTGGGTAGTTTGGCTCGGATCGGCTTCCACCATCTCTTTCAAATCATTGTTATTCACCTGTGTGGGCGGTCTTCCACGTGGTTCGTTCTTCAAATCGAAGTTTCCATCACGAAAGCGTTTAAACCAAAATCGCACAGTGCGTTCATTAGCAGTCCCCTCTCCAAACGCAACATTAATATTGCGAGCTGTTTCTGCCGCGTTAGTTCCGCGTCGGAACTCGTATTCAAAAATCACACGAATTTTCGAAGTATCCATCTTTATTGTCTAAGCTGAATAAAAAAAACAACTGAAAGTTGATAATCGAATGTTGCACATTTTTTAAAAGAAGAACTACATAGGTACCGTATGAAAAATGTTTCACTCAAAAATCTCAAACCATGAAGGTTCTATGTCAATTCGAAGTACCTATTACAATAAAACGGCAATTTCATACTTTAACCCCTATTACTTCAGCTTGTACCTTATTTCTTCTGATACCACATATTACACTTTTTTTGTTTCACACAAACCTAATGTGAATCGTTTCTCTTACATAGACTGTCTTACACCGCCATCTGTTAGATTGTCATGGAACTCACAGATAATTTTAACAAATAATTGCTGGATTGAATAGGTATCAACAGATGGCGCTATGTTAATAATATTATATAATTTGCAAAAAAATAATAAACAAAATGAGATATAAACTATCCTATCTTTTAAGTTGGAACAAATTACATATAGTTACGAAATTTTATCAAAATCGGTTCTGTAGTTTCGGAGTTTATCCCGAACATACATCGTGACACGAGATTTTTATATATAAGATAGTCCTTTCATTTGTATACATGTTGTTGTACTAATATAAACTTTCAATGATTACCTTATTTTTAGTTTTTTTAAAAAATATTTTTATGCTAACCGTCGTTCCACGTGCACTGAATGAATGCAAGGACTATTCACATATTACGTTTTTTTATATTCATTATTCGAGTTTTACGCTATTTTATGCACAATAGTACTCATTTAATATAGTAATTAAGGTGTCATTTCTTAGATTCAACTTTTAATTTATATAATTGTAATGGTTATAATTAAAGGCTGAGTTTAATTACGGTCCTAATATCTTGTACTGTGGACTATATCCAGGACAATTACCATTATATTGAGAGCAACGCGTTCAGCCAAATATGTGAACTCTGTATGTTTCCGTTCATTATCTGTTTGGCTAAATATTGTGCGTTAGTTTCCATTTTCGGTTCCATTAGCACAATGTTTCATTTCTCATTTTTAGATTTCCGTATTGTTTTATACTGTAAAACAAACTGTTTTCTAACGTGAATTATATTAGGAAATATAATTCACAATTAGAAGAAGAGACAGAATTAATCTTAATTATAAAAAAGTCAGAAATTTAATAACTAGGTATTATGGTCTTTAACTCAAATTCTTGATCATTCGTGCAGAAGATTTTTTGTGTCCCTTTTACATTCACCATAGATTGTGTGGCATATTTATCGAAATGTAAACTATATTTTTATTAAATGTAATCTATAATATAAAAATGAATCCCTAAATGTGTTGCTAAGCGCAAAACTCGAGAACGGGTGGACCGATTTTAATTCTGTCTTCACTCATGGATAGAGGGATAATCAGGGAAGGTTTTTACGTAAAAAAAAGCACCCCGGGCGAAGCCGGGAGCGGACCGCTAGTAAATAAATAAATAAATATTTCTGTATCCAATATTGTACAAAAACCAATAACCGTGAAATGTAACGAGATAATAAGTTATTTTACAGAATTGGAAATAAAATTTAAAACGCAAAATATTTTTGATGTTTTCAAAGTAACTGTTATTGTTTAAAACGCATTAAATTGGCGAATTGGTACTTATATTTGGTACTTATATTAATTGGTTCGATATATATATTTTTCTTGTGGAAATACAGGCTGACGGTAGGTGGCTACTTACAAGGGAAATGAATCATTTTTGTGCATGTATATGAAAATGAAAGCTTTTACTAATAAAGTTTAAACCAACCTTTACCAGATGTAGGCTTTAATCATATATTTGCACCGTTTGCAGTAATAGTTCACCTTTGGAACAGACTAATGTGATTAGTCTCCCCGTGGTCCCCCAAGTGATGATGTTTGCAGAGGTTTATTGAACGGCTGCGATGCTGTAATGTGTCTGGTTCCCCCCTTGTGCGCCAAGCAGGGGTTCGGACGCGCATAAATATTCAATCATTACAAACTGTCCAATTTCAAACAGATTTAACAATACTATACGAGGGTTGTGAACATATCTTTTAGATAGTTCATAATTGACCAATTTTAGCTTACATTCCCCTCTTGGATGGGACTGAATTTTTAAAGTAATTAATGTTTGTAATTTTTACAACAAATTGAAAATTGATTAGTATTGAAGATAACGTTATTTTTAAATGTCTTCTATATCTTTATCAATACTAATAATAAATCTGTTAGTGTAGGTATTGTATGTATGTATGTGTGTATGTATGTATGTGTGTATGTATGTATGTTACTCTTAAACTCTTATTCTTAACTTCATAACTCTTAAACGAATTAACTGATTTTCATGAAACTTGGTAGATAAACATTTAGACGTACAGGACACAGGATAGGTTACTTTTTTCTTTTTCAACGCGAACGAAGTCGCGGACGCCAGCTAGTATATTATAAAAAGAGTGGATATCCCCCTCTCTTTCTCCACTAAATTCTTTTAAACTACCTAACGGATTTTGGTACGGTTTTCACAAATGCCTTAAAGCGATAAACAAGGAAGGTTTTTGTGTGTAATTTTCAGGAAAAATTACATCGACATGAAGTCGGGAGCTTATTTGAAGTCGATTATTTACAAATATAGATAGAAGTTCTTTATCAAATACGTCACTAAAAATATCAGTTTGAAATGTCTATTTTTCGCGTGCGCACCTAAACCTAACCTAACCTAAACCGTTCTATACAAGTTAATATATATGTAAACATGTGCGGCCTGATAACATTATACAAAGGACAACTTTGTCATAAGCATACTAATGCACTTTGTTCAATATGAAATCCTGTTTCTCCACGATATGAGATTGGAAGCATCGTGGCGCGTGTAGTTTCCATTTCATTTCGTATTTTTCTTGAACAAACAGTATCGGCGTTATTAGAGGCGAGCCCGGTAAGTACGCAATATCTCCGGCCGTGCCGCAAGAATCCTTCCCAACGAATGCCCCCTTTATTGCATGGAAATTCCTCGGCGTGCAACTTCATTGAGCGACTCTCTTTTGTATAAAGGTTTCCGCTCAATGTTCCCCGGGTTATTGTTTTTCAAAAGCGTACCGGCACCTGATATTACCTTGCCTGAATCGCGAACAGTTAGTTTTATTCAATTACACCGTATACGAGTACGCGAGCGCTCTAATATTTTGTTACCAGATTGTAGAGATAGCTTTTAGTTAAAACGAGTTCGCTCTACAGTCATGTAACTGCAAGTAGGTAATTCTAGATAAAAAATGGTTTAATTTTCAGTTTAAAGTTTTTTTTTTAATTAATTGTCAGTTTTTTGTTGGGAATTCAGCTGCCCTAGCCATGCAATGATCTCTTTAGAGCTCTATTAAACATGTTATACAAACAGTTAAGTACTTAGTAGTACTATAGTCTTTTTATTTAGAACTTGTCGATAATGTAAACAGTCTGCCATAAGTATTAGCTTTCTCAATGGTTGGATCAAAAAACTAGTGACGGGAACTATTGAAAACTACAAATGAAAAATCGTGTCTGTAAATGAAAAATATGTAAAAGTATAGAGTTTCGATTACTGAACTCACTGGTTTTAAATTTATTAATAAACAAAGTCTGGAATGAAAGAGATTTTAGTTTTAAGTTTTTAGTTTCAAGATCATTTGGATTAAAATATATATTCAGGGTATTTTTAGATTAAAATAAATACAACTACTTTACAATTTTAAAATTTTAAATTATACTGTACAATTTAAAAAATAAAAATTAATTTACACTTGAAATACGATTTTATTTTTTAAATCACATTACAAACATAGAACACAGTTATATTTTATAAATATTTAATAATTATAGTAATAATTAAGTTAAGTTATGAAAAGTTAATTATCACCTGTTCTCGTTCTAGTTGAATATACAATGCATTATAATACATTTTATTTCTATATAATATATATATTTATTCAATGGCTAGCACGATTCTTCCAACAGTTCCTTAACAAAATATGAAAGAAAAAAATACATATAAACCATCCTTCGATCGTGTAGGACTTTATTGATTGTTATTAAAATTAATGGACGTGTACGTCGACGGATACAATAATGAGTGAATATTTAAAAAGCAGTAAATCAATATTATTTGTAAACATTAATAGACATTTTATTGCCATCTATTCCATTAAGGTTACACAAATTGTTATGGGGAAGGAAATTCGATGAGACGTGATAAATGTTTACCACGTGACAGGTGGTTTTGTGACTCAACTGAAGGTTCGCCGTATTTTATTGACATGTTATTGAGTCATGGTAGCACGGAAGTCAATCATAAAATATCGTCGGCAGAATGTAGAACGCGTCTGAATGATTAAGTTTTATGTGTTGGTATTGTACGATAATTAGTGGTATTCAGTGTTGGTCCAAATTACGACGTTCATATTTAAAATTACCGATTTGTCATACTACACTTATCTATACTAATAAAATCGTTTACTGTGACTGACGATCAATTCACAGCCAAAACAGTACTAGTCAAGAAAGCTAAAATTTGGTATACATAGGTTTATTTTCTTGGTAGCTAGCCATCAGCCCCTGGCTTCGCATGGAGTTGAAATTTTCAAAAATCCCTTTTGAACGGATATCCTTTAGGTTATAAAATTTGGCTGTGTGTTGATAGTCAGGTCATAATTATGTGGGAACTTTGTATGAAAGATTTTGTTCTGTGATTTCGAGAAACTTGATAATTTGATTACTATTAAAAACACCACATCATGTGCGCAAAGCCACGGGTAACAGTACTACAATAAAACGAATTATTAACATTTAAACCTGACCAACTTTATAGGTACCTACATAATTTTGGTTATACTTACATAATTTTTTTTCATCTTTTTTTTTATTTATATAAAAAAGACTTGATGGCTCAGAAAACTTACATACGTCCTAGTATAAATGGCTTGTTTACACGTGTTTAGGCAATTAAAATATAGGTAGGAATCAGATTTTATGTCTTGTGTATAGTGACTTATACAACATAACCGGTGTTTTGTTACAGGCACTTTACTGAACATGCGGGCGTTTGTCAAAACTGTAATCACAGATAACATACCCTTATAATATACAATACCTACTCATAATTGAATAAGTATAGTAGAAAATCAAGATAATCGCATGCTTTGAAGTGACCCTTTCAACGTCTACCAATGCTAACATTTTATCTTTTTCTTTGTTCAAATATTAAGTTAGAGGTATAGTCTGCATAAAAGAAATGTGAGCATTTTTATTTATTCATGGAATAATCTCCTATGTGTTGGTCTTTTTTTTCTTTTTAAGTTAATGTGGTCAGGCAGGCTGACGATTCATTCGATGGTACTAAGCTACGCCATAAAGGTTGCAAATGCGCAGTCGATCTAAGTATAAAGAATGACAGCCTAAGAGACTAAGAAGAATATGGAAATCCCTCATAAAAGCACACTTCTTGTTTATTTCACAATGGTCTTCTGTAAGGGGTTCCTTACAGAACCCTTACTGCCAAATTACTGCCCTTACTGATCAGTTGAGTAATTAGTATGTATTAGTATAGATAGATAGATAGATAATATAGGACACGTTCGTATTTGTATGTGTTTTATGTGCCTAAAAATAAGCCCTTACAATTATATATAAAAAAAAAACATTCCTGAATAAGTTAATCTCTACATTAATGCTTAAAATTAATACAGTGAATTTGTATTAGAGAGGATAGCATCAGAAATGTTAACCTGCAAAGGATCGCCATAAATCTGTGAGTTCAATTGCTGAGTAAATAGTTCTTGGATAGTCTACTTTAAATGCAATTTACTGCCGACATTAGACAGCTTTTTGCGTCGTTCGCACGACTTTAAAATATTACTCAGAATGTGTATTTTATTTAATTTTTTTTCAAGACAGTAACTTTATATTATCATATGATATTTTAATTATAAGGACTAGCATAGCATACGACATTCACTGCTTTGTTCATTTTGTTTTTGAATCTTTCTAATCTATATCTGTATATTGTAACATACATGATACATATTATAAAATAAATTCACTGTCTGCCTGTTTCTTCGCTAACTTGGATTGCTACCCAATGGATTTTGATAAGGTTTTCACTATGGGAGAGAGTGATAAACGGGGAATGTTCGTGTTCATTAAAAATGTTCAGTAAAAACAATGCCTGTACTAAGCCGCTTGTTTTACTTGTCTTATATGTAAGCGTCTGTACTTGAGTGTAAGCGTTTACGAATTATTTAGATTTTATCATTCAAAAGTAATTCGCCGACTTAACTTTTTTCCTTTATACGAAAATTCTTTGAAGTCTTGGAAGGCTTCCAAAAAGTAATTTTATTAATTACGAGTCAGGAATTCAACAAAGTTCTAAGCCGTGGAGGGGTGGGTCCTTTTCTTCCGAGCTATCCATTATCTTATGAACATTCTGAAATTCTTGCGGTGTGCGTCTTGTGCCGCTCGCTGTCGTACCGGAACCAACGTTCCTTCGCGAAGAGATAAAAAATTATCATAATTTAAAATGTAACAAAAAAATATTATTTCATTTAATTTAAAAACGTTTTATATTTTATTATATTGCTTTAAGAAAGTAAAGGAAATCATATGAAATTTGAAATCACTTCTTAAACCTTTTATTTAAACCACACTTTTAAGATGACTAGCGTGAAACAACAGAACTAGTGCTGTTCTGTTTCTGTGTTTTAAGACTGCAGTGAGTCAATTTAAATTTCCCACTTTATTAATTTTCAATCAACTTATCAGGGTCGGTAGCGTACTTGCAACCCTCTCTATTTTACTTGTTTTTAGACGACGGTAGCCACCTCAAACAGTGTTGCTATAAACATTACACTCACTATCAGTTGTCAAAGCGAAAACCTAGTGTGAGTATCTTTATTTGGACAGTTTTATATGAATTGCCAAAGTAAATGAACATGTTTTCGAATTCAGGTTAAACTTACAAAGGTCAGAAAGGTTTTCACGCTAAGAAAATTGAAGGTGAGGGGTTGTGTAATTTCTGCTAGACCGTGGCACAGGGCGGTGTAAGACAACAAAGGGGGCGGTCTGCCCTACGGCCGTTTTCTCAGTAAACGTCCCTATACTTCGCTTTGTCGTTTTGTTTTGCCGAAGGTCGCGAGAGCGGGACCAGCCAGTAAAAATATTTGCGGTAATTTACTTGCAACATACTTCTTTTGTTTAATCTCAGTATAACGAAACTCAGGGTAATGAGAATAATAAATTCACCAGTACATAAAACGGCGTTAGTTCGGATACATAATTTAGATAAATAAGCATAAATTATATAAATTTATATTGTATTTAAATTTATGTGTCTTTTTTTGTTGTCAATTTTGTTAAATCATTTCCAATTGCAATATTTCTTCAGACTTCTATTATAAAATTATAGCTGAGGTAGATGTCGTGTGATAGACCAAATCACATATTTGTTTTATAAAGAAATCTGAAAACTACTTGATGATAGTATTACATGTCAACAAGAGCAATAACGGATTTAGAAAAAAAAAACGGATCAAAATCGGTTCATCCGTTTGATGGCTACGATTCCACAGATAGACAGACGGACAGCCACATCAAAATTATAACACCCTGTTTTTGCGTCGGGCGTTGGGAGTTAAAAAAGTGTTTTGAGGACAACTGGTGCATTACAAACATCACTTTGGCATTATTTAGAAAGCATCTTAAGTTGAGGGTATTACAGCCAGACCGTCTGCCCAGTTCATAACTGCGGAAAGTGTTGGCCCATGCCACTCAAGTACTAATAACTAATGAGGGACAACTTATTTACCCTGCAAGAAATAGCAATAGTCGACTACGAAATCACAATGAAATGGTGTCTTAAAAGCAGGTATGTAGCTTTAACGGGTCATTAATATTATGTTTTGTTTGGAACCGCAATGTACATTTTATTAATAAGTTTGTTCTGTTACTAATTACTTTACTTAGCTACGTTTCGTGTCATTAAGTAGGCACTTTAGGGGCGTTCCTATACATAACTCATTTTATTAAGTACATTACGAATGTATGGATTGTTTTCATTCTAAGATAAATTGTTAAGTGTAAGATTTACCTTTTATACAAAAGAAATTGATGGAATGTGTGCCATCTTATCTTTTTATTCCAGTGAACAAGTTATATTTATACTTGTAAAAGTTTTTGTTTGAAAAATTGTCTTATTATTTTATCACCCCATCCCTCCTTTATCCTTTATCCTTATTGCTTCTATGGTCGGCACTTGCAAATGACGTTGGTAGTGTTATAGGCGACTATAGCCACCTACCATCAAGTGGACCGTCAGCCTGCCTGGTGACCTTAAGACTTTAACTGTTATGTCAAGCATGATTGTCTTCATGGCTCGTGGGCATCTACACAGTTTTTCCCGTTGGTCTTAGTTAGGATATGGATTTTAATGACAACACTGCGTATTCATTCTGCTTAAGTTAGCAGCTAAGTTGAACTTAGGTTTATCACTGTGTGCACATGCTTCAGGTAGTAATATTATATTACTTACCTGAAGTGACTATTAAATAGATTAAATTGAACACAGCCCATAACCTTTATTAAGTAATGAATATATGCAACGAATTGCTAATTGGTTATTCTGTTTAGTCCCTTTGCGCTTGAATGTTTCACGAGTATGACGGACGAACGGTCGGACGCAGGGAAACCCGACGAATACATATTTAATTATCACTCATACATGTTTATTATTAAAGAGCAATGGCTTACGGTTATGACGTCAATTTCTATTATTAATAGCTATATAGAGTTGACGGAGTTCAAAATAACAGGACATACCTCGACATGCTGCCGTACCCAACCGTGATACTTCGTAAGACAATTTATTTTACATTTGTAATTTTTTATTATTGATAACCCAAACCCAATCTGTCAAATTTATTTCTGAAGGAGTTTTAATGTATTAATGCACTTGGTTCATTCCTATGTTGCTTATGATCATCCTATCATAATTTTGACGTATTAGTGATAATTATGTCAAAATGTTTTAAACATAATAAAATGCCGTGAAGTTCAAAATCTAAGACACAGAATAGTGTAACAATAATAATAATTTATTTGCAGAATATAGGTAAATTACAATGGTTTTACAATAAATAAGGCTCGCTACATTCTACCCTTTGGGGTGTGCAAATATTTTGAGAATACTACATAACAAAATAATTTTTTAATCACCACCATCCACTAAGTTGTCAGACATAAAATCTTTTAAATCATAGTAACATTTGTTAACTAGTAATTCCTTAATTTTCTTTTTAAATATATTAATATTGAGCTGCTTAATATTGTTCGGGATTTTATTATAAACTAGCTGGTGCCCACGACTTCGTCCGCGTTGAAAAATATTAAGTAGCCTATCCTGTGTCCCGTACGTCTAAATGTTTATCTATCAAGTTTCATGAAAATCAGTTAATTCGTTTCAGAGTTATGGAGGAACATACATACATACATACAATACCTACACTTACAGATTTATTATTAGTACTAGCTGGTGCCCACGACTTCGTCCGCGTTGAAAAATATTAAGTAGCCTATACTGTGTCCCGTACGTCTAAATGTTTATCAACCAAGTTTCATGAAAATCAGTTAATTCGTTTCAGAGTTATGGAGGAACATACATACATACATACAATACCTACACTTGCAGATTTATTATTAGTATTGATTGATGACTGGTGCCAGACAAAAAACACTTTTCATAAGAGCTGTGTGTGCTCTACGAATGTAGGTTTATATATTGTAATATGTATTTCAATCGAAATCTGTATGCAAGGGCATACGTTGTGTGTGTTGAGAAAACTTCAATAATCCCTTTAGATTTCCACGCACGTGTCCCGGATTACTCGTAATTGATGGGCGCTCTGTCTAATCTCTGCACTTACTCTCTGATCCGTAATATGCAACCTATGTTACGGTTACAACCTATGATTTTTTATAATTAATTCATTCGTGTTTAATGACTTCCGTTTATTTTATTTTATTATTTACTCATTTTATTCATATGAAAAAAGTCGAAAAAAATAATTTTATAGACAATATCTATAAAATTTAAGTTACTGCTCTGTATTTACTTTAAAAAAAATCTGTAATGAACTTCGAGCCAATCCAATTCATATTCAAGCCGTTTTGGAGGTTTTGGAATTCATTTTGTGTCACAATACAGTAGATTTTTTACTAAGTGAATTTATAATAGTTGAAGCAATTCTTCTGCCACAAGTGGCTATACGCATCAAGGGGTTAAATATAGTATTTAATTACAATAACTGCAGTTTTATTTTTTTTGTAGAGTATGTAAGAATTATTAAAAGGCAGCTCTCATTCTGCCTATGATGTTAATTAATAAGGTTTTAAGGAAACCAGGATAGCACTAAGTTTATGAATTTTGTTCAAAGCTTTCGGGTATCAGCCTACTTCTACAATAAACAAGTTGTTTAAAATCTACAATTATTATATTTAATTGCGCTTTGAACTCATACATTAGTTATATATTCAGAGCAAAATACAAATGTCTCGACTTTTTGCACGAAATGTAGAACAAATTTTCACTAACTTATATGTATGTATATGTCTCTCTCATTTATTTGTGAAGTAATTTAAACCTCTGGCGTACAATTCGCGTGCGCTTCTTATCTCCAGATATTTAAATTCCACTCCAGCCCTCAAAATAGTTCAAATTAAACGGAGCTTGTAAATTAAGTGTTGCCATCACGCAATCCCGGGAAATAGCTCTAAGTGGTCCGCCTCTACGATCGACTATTCTATTCGGTGTAATTACAACGTTTTAGCAAATGACACTAAAATATTTACCGCAATAGAACAAACAGATAACGAAACTAACAAAAAGTAGAGATTTACTTTTTATTGTTTATAAAAAAGTAGCGATTCGCCCCCGTCTTCTCACGTTACTCTTATATTATTTGAAATCATATTATCTGATATCTATAGAACAGATATATTCTTTCTATTAATTATATTTTCTTTACTAATTGTTTTATATGATAAAGAGCGGCAGAAAGGCTGACGGTGCACTGGAAAATATATGGCTACCCGTCATTCATAAAAAGAGGTAAAACTAGGGCGAAGCAATAGACAGCCGACAAAGGACGAGGACAAACACAACAGCAAACTTGATGTTATTTCACAGTATTTTAAGAAGACCAACCTTCGTGAGTATTGCCAGACGGAATGTCTATACTCGTGTTATGATTTGAAATGCATTCACTATAAAATTTTAAAAAAGGTTAAATTTATACAGCAAACATGTTTGCAAAAAAATAAAGTTGAAGGAAGTGGATGCGACGCTACGTGAACCAACGATCGCTCTCCGGGGAAGACAGCCAACGATCCAATGTGAAAATTTAATTTAGGTCATTTTCATCTCGCCTCGAGGAATCTGTTATTTTTCAAGAGAGATATTATTGGATTAAAACGCTTTTTAAACGCGGCTCATTGAAATAGGAACAGGGCAATTATGCATCTCGCGTTGGATTAAACTGTTTGCGTATTCTATGCACAATCGTCGTGGCACTAGTTAATATTGTGTTAACTGCGTTATTATGCGGAAGATGTAGGAGTTGCCTTCAGACGACAATGGACAGAACAATTTGTTTGCGAGAGCTGACTCCGCTTTCTTTAAAATATTCAGTTTGAGAATAGGGAGGGCTAAGTTATGTATGAAGTACCGCAAGGTTAAACTTAGGCACAAAGGACTGAAAAATGCAAATTTGCAGGGGAGGTTGCTGGCAGCGCATTCGGCTGAGCACCCAGCCACCACTCCGCGCGTCATTATGCAGCCTAACTTGTCAAACTTTTGCGCTTGCAAATGAATGCTAGAACTCATCTAGATTTATTGTAAGAATTCTGTAAGAGATATTTCATTTGCATTACTTAATCATTTGACAAATGGAGCTTGTATTTTTTTCTGTTTACCACATAGTTTTGCCACAATTGGTAAAAGCTTTCGATCGAAAGAGTCTTTTGGATTAATTCTCATTACCTGTGGTAAATGTTCATGGGAAATATATAAGAATAATATAACATGACGTGTTATTTGTATTACTAAATTTTTTTTTCACATAAATAAATCACATAATCGAACCCGGGACCTCTGATCACTCATCCAACGGACTCGTTACTTAGGATTGGTGACATATCTATGGTAATAAGATATCATTGACTACACATATTTAAAAAAGTAAGTGTCGTCTCACACCTCTAAGAATCTATTTATAAAATCAAACCTTATCTTTACAGTGAGACGATCATTGTTTATTATTTATCAGAAGATTACCTTTAATAACTCACCCGGCGACAGGAACAAGGTATCTCTCTTCGATTAAATTAGTTGATTAAAATTTCATATTCAATCTTGACTTGTTTACTTAAGGGAGGCATCGCGCCGAATGGACGAAGCTTTAGAATTTCTGATTTCAATCGTATTCCTTTAACAGTAAAGTTTAAAAATAAATAAACGGAAAAGAAGGTCGCGTCGAGTAAAATATTCATACGGTGTGTATGATAAAAAAATGGGAAATTTCAGCATCGAATCTACTTTATTTATTAAAAGACCTGGACTTTATTTATAAAATTGGACTACCGTACATTTTTATTATATTGCCAATATGCATAAAAATATTATTATAAATTGATGTTCATAATTCGTATTTTAACCTGTGCCTGTGAGCTGTACGAAATGTAGTTCGATTTTTGGAAATTCCACAGCAACCTAAATTTTCTCCAAGATAAAAAGTTAGAAGTATCCTCTATTTTGATCCAGATAATGAACTATCTGTGTGCCAAATTTCATTCAAACCTGTTCAGTCGTTTTTCCGTGATTGAACAACAAAAATATAAACTTTCGAATTGATAATAATACTAGCTGGTGTCCGCGGCTTCGTCTGCGTTGAATAATGAAAAATATTATCTAAATAACGCGTGACATCTTTATCGCTGTGACGACAGTGGCGCCACCACGGCGACAGTGACGCCCATTTTTTTATATTTTTAAACGATCCCTCGAGAACCTAACATTTTTTCAGGATAAAGTATCCTATATGTTAATCTAGGTAATAAAACCCATATGTGTGCTAAATTTCATTATAATTCATTCAGTAGTTATTACGTGAAAGAGTAACAAACTTACATCCATGCATCCATCTATTCTCACAAATTTTTTCATTTATAATTTACTTTAGAATTAATTCATTCTTAAAATTTGCTTGTAAAAAATTACTACAGGTATTAATATTCACATTATTAAGTTAGTACACGATAATACAATAATATCTGTAATAATAAGTATCTGAGCGAGACAATAACTCGATAGGTATATACAATTTTAATAACAAAATGGTTCAAGTGTTGTGGTAAGACGGGTCGCCTATAAATTGGCATATCTGAACAGTCGTTCTTCATTTAACCATATTTATGTTTCACCACAATCGCCACTATTAACGATTAAACTTCCTAGGATTAAACATTGACAAAGTACGGCATCATTTGCATAGATACCTCCATAAATTATTGTGAGTGAAAATGTGTACATACGTTTCCATTGACTAAAGTTGCTTATATAATTAGATATAATGCTTTTTTATTAATAATAATAATATGATTACTAATACAGTTGGGTAATACCGTCTCCCCCTCATTTTGGCTTTTGGAGGGGGAGACGAGTCAAGTCAAGAGCTATGGAAAATAATAACAATAATAAAGCCTCTTATTTCCAAATCTCAAGTATTACATAATAAACAAGTATTTTGCGAAACAAAATTGTGCGAAACCACAACTAAACCAAATTTTGTATTTGGAGTTTACAATATATGTATATATAATATTTTATTTATTTATTTATTTTATTACTTCAATAAACCAAGTTTCCTAAATTAAGAGATATGGATCCCTCTTTGGGTGAAGGCCTCCATGACACCTTTTCCTTTGCCCTGTTCATCCAATTCCTCCCAACATATATATTTACAAATTATATATATACAATATATATATATAACTAGATATAGATTAGTTACAATATATATACAATATACAAAATGTGTATGGTGTTAAGCTTCGGTCCCCTAGGCAGGGTCTCAAGCATGATGTCTGCATTACCTCGTTGTATGGCAAGGTTAATTTGTTGACCGAGGTAATAGCTACAGCCAGCTCTGGAATCGATGATTTTGTCATTTATTTTATTAGTTTACTTGACAATAATTAACAAAAATTACGGTCTTCTCATTCCTACTTTAATTAACTTCAGCTATTTCAAAGTAAATGCTAAGTTTTTGATTTATATATTTTATCTATACATATAAATAAAATTGGAGTGTCTGTTTGTAATATTGAAATAACCGTTTTTTACTACATGCATATGAATATTTATACGGTACATATACCAAAATAACATTTTTAAAATTTTTGTCTGTCTGTCTGTTTGTTCCGGCTAATCTCTGAAATGGCTGGTCCGATTTTGACGGGACTTTTATTGGCAGGTAGCTGATGTAATAAGGAGTAACTTTATTTAGAGAAAAAAAAAGCCGGGAGCGGGCCGCTAGTATATAAAAGTATTATTAGAATGGATAGACCGATTTTAACTCGGTTTACACATATGGAAAGAAGTTTACACTTCTTAAGTTAAGTTTAAGAAAGTTTACATATATATAAAATTACATCATAGGCGAAACCGGAAGCGGGTCGTTAGTAAAATTAAAATAATTATTAAAATTATTATTATTATTTAATTTTTTGAAATACGTCCAATTCGTTTAATAAATTACGGAAGCCACTTTAAGTGCTATATTATATTTGAACACTCACATAGGATATATGTACTTATATTTGCATGCAATACAAATTCCACGGGGCGGCCTTCACGAAAGCTATGCTTGAACAACTTAGAAGCTCTCGGTGGAAATTGACACACAGTTAAACGTAGATCTATTCTGTCACACATATGTTATCCAATTCCATTCATTAACATGCTATAATTGGCCACAATACATTTGTTAACTATAAGTACCCAGTTTGTACCATATTATTTATTAAAGCAAAAGCAAGATAACTGCCAAGCAGATTTCCTGAAAATATCTTCCTTCAACATTGGAACTAGTAAACATACTTTCAAATACACATTATACTAATATACTAGTTTAAAAAAAATACAAATATGTACTAATGAGTATTATGCTTCATATTAATATATCTATCTATACAAATTATAAAATAAAGCCGCTGCCTGTTTCTGTTTGTTTCTGTGCTACGCGTCCTTCTAAACCATCCAATCGACTTTGATATGGATTTCACTAATAGAAAGAGCGATAAACGAGGAAGGTTGTATAATTTGCAGAAAAAAACCGCATCTGCATAAAGCCGAGGGTGGGGTGGGTTCAAATAAGGATTAGAATTATTAGATTAGAATTAGGATTAAATAACTCTTTAAGAACAGAGTGAAAAGGCTATTAACCGGAAAGCGAACTATATTTTCAGTCTCACCGTCACTTGAAGTCAATCGCTTTCCCGTA
This sequence comes from Synanthedon andrenaeformis, assembly GCA_936446665.2. Classification (NCBI taxonomy): domain Eukaryota; kingdom Metazoa; phylum Arthropoda; class Insecta; order Lepidoptera; family Sesiidae; genus Synanthedon; species Synanthedon andrenaeformis. Next base: position 12,857,224 of record OW387781.2, on the reverse strand, counting down.
TACAAATAAAAAAATATCCCGTACAAAAAGGTTTTAGTGATATTACGTGGTGATCGATCATATGAAATCGACGGATTTTTAATCAAAATAAAATAATTTTGTGCTCGTTTCATCACATTCAACAAACTTAATCATAAAAAAATAACATTTCCTCATTTTGTTGTTATCAAGTTTACATTCCCTTCGGCTACACATAGGACCTCCAAGTTAACATTAATTTTACCTTCAAACCCCTCTGTATTATTAGATTAGCGAATTCAGGAAAAAATTTTTGTTTACTTGATTTAGACTTGTTTTTAAATTAATTTACCTATTTTTACTAAATATATAAATATTAGTTGACCTGCTCCCGGTTTCAGCCGATAAATTACATTACACCGCCATCTGTGCGAATCTTATGGAACTCACAGATAACTTTTAAAATAAGTTTTAAAACAACTGTGAGTTCCATGAGATTCTCACAGATGGCGGTGTAAGGTAATTTATAACTCCTTTTCATAATATAACAAATAAAATACTAATAATCTCATAATATACTACTAAAATATAATACTATAAATTGAGATTAAAACTATCCTATCCTTTAAGTTGGACCAAGTTACACATAGTTACGAAGTTTTATCAAAATAGGTTCAGTAGTTTAGGAGTTCATTGGCAACAAACAACGTGACATGTAATTTTTATAAAATTACAACAACGTGATATGTAATTTTTATAAAATTACATGTCACGTTGTTTGTGACATGTATATGTAACATGACGTAAGTTTAATGTAAGTATTATGACTACTAGTTTGAAATACTCTTATATCCCCAACATTCTTACGATTGAAAAATTAAATACTTTCCATAAGATCGATGTCATACATTTTGGTAAATTGTGTTGAATATTTTTACTGTAATTTTTTGTGTAACTGACGCAAGCTTCCGGCATCGCTCGGATGCAATTTTTTTCTGCAAATTGTGTACACAAACCTTTCTCATTGATCGCTCTTTACATTATTGAAAACCGTATCAAAATCAGTTAGGTGACAGACAGACCCGGACGGCGACTTTATTTATACTAAGTATATGTATAAGGATATGGGTAGCTTTTGAGAAACCTTAAACATATAAAGCAGTGTGTTATAGTTCTAATGAAAGTCCACATATATTATCTCCTTTTTTATAATTTCAAAGGTTGTATTTATAAAAAGATAATATTATAGTAATTGTAGCAAATCTTAAGTTATCATAGACAAGTTTATGTTTACGCCACAGTGAACAAGTTGAAATGGTTCGAGGCCTGTATTGCATAAATATTTCATTACACGGCCTCGTCCCTCTAAACTTTTTCTTTATGGCAAGCGAGTTATTTAAATCTTTCGTTGCAGCTAAGCAAGCGTACATTGTACCTGAACTGAGTTCTCCCCTTCGCATTTTGAATTTATTCACGTTTCGCTTCGAAGCTATATTAACGTTGCCAACAATTTGAAAAGTATTGCGAAACTTTTCAATATGAACGAGTTTTTTTTTTCTAAATTCATATTCTTGTACGTCGCTTACAAAGTTTCGGGAGCTGTTTTATGTTTTCACCAAAAACTGGGTTATTTTTGGGAGTTAAAACAACATGGAGGCAGTTCGATTATGAATTCGCAATTCGATTGTATCCGTCCTTTTATTGTTTCAGTTTGTAAAAAATAAACAAACATCAACTGACAATTTGGAATATTATTTAAATTTAATGCTAACATTTTGTTGTTCCAATAAATTTCGCCCCCAGGATATGCGTACGCTAGTAAGGCACTTTTAGACGTCGTACCTAATATATCCACGTATACCTGAAAAAAAAGAAAAAAAAAAGAAAATTACTAAAAAGTGATATATTATTTAGTAGGGATGTGCCTATCTAATTATGATCAGTTTACAATCATCAATCACAGTTTCAACAATTCATCTTCAAAATAGTACACTTATTTTTTGGTGTAACTATTTTTAACCAGTATAAAAAGTATCCTACTATATGTTAATCCAGGTAGTAAACTAACTCTGTGTAAAACTTCATCCAAACCCTTTCATAAATTTTTGCGTGATTGAGTAACCAAACATACAAAATTTTGTATTTATAATATATAAATATAAAATATAAATATAAAGCAATGCAATAACATTAAAATATTTATAGATCTATAAAAAGTTATCATTTTTATTCCAAAAGCACTAAATACGAAGACAACGTTGGTAACTTCCTTTTAATAAGTAGGTAAAGTAAAGTTCTAAGTATTGTGTGAATGTTGTTAGTGTTCAAAGAGTGTTTTGATGAAGTCTAAGCAGCGAGGTTGTACTTGGCTTCGTTTGCAGAGCCTTGTTTACTGGAATAGTGAGAATTGCTGAAGGCATCGCAAAACTTCACAGTAACAATGTTGTGCAGTGCAGTAGGTACATATTCGGGCCAAATTAGCAGTTTTGTAACAAAAACAATGTCTAAATTTTCATTTTAATTAGAATTATTAGATATATGTTTTTATTTAATATAAATTAGGTACTATATAAATTAAAAAAAAAAACCTTATAAATTGTAAAATAAACCCTTTAAGGCCATATCAAGGCTAACTTTTAAAAAGTAATTTGTCAGTTAATTGACCTTGGCATGATTAGAATCCCGAGCTCTTCAGACAGAAACCTAATCTTGACCACTTTTTTTGTTGTTAAATCTAATATAAAAATATAGACGATAAATATTGCTTCTTTTTGAAGACTTGTAGTTTTCTATTTTTATGAAAAAGTAGAGGACACACGCTAACTGTTCTAAAATTAAAGATTTTTACCATATATTCTGTTAGTTTCGTTACTGTTCGTAAAATATTGTGGATAACTCACCTCCGGCTGCGTCTACATTTGTTTGTTATTGTTTAGAATTACCCCAAACAAACCGCCTCATAAATTCTCAACTTTCCCCCACAACAATTATACCTAACACTGACCTACTTTGTTTGTAACAGTGAAAATTATGTGTCAGATACGTGTGCGGTACGTGGCTCCATCAACTTTGTTTCCCGACTTCTGGTACAAGTCTAATTGAACTGTAAAATTAACACAATTGTAAAATTGCAAACATCCTTGGAATTGTTTACTGTTCAACTGTTAACTTACCTTTTATTTCGTATGTTTTGTGGGTAAAGTAAAATAAAAGTAGTAGGGGCAGATCACACTGGGCTCAACAGTTATTAACTGAGTAGTATAACTTAGTAAACCGTCTGACAGCAGTAACCACCTCCACATAGGACTACCGTTAAATATGTGTTTCGGTTATGTTCTATTTAGATGATGTTTCTGTTTTAGATAAGAGTCATACACGATTTTAAATAAAAAACCAAAATGAAGAGTTAGAAATTTTCACTTACTCGTACTATTGCATCAAAAGGAAACAACAATTGACATCCAAAAGCCATATTTCTGATGATTTACTAACCACAAGAAATGAGGTTCGAAATGTATTTATTTGTTTTGGAGCAGGTGAGCAACGACGCATTTATGGGTCGGAGAACGGTGAAGAGCTGCCACGCTTCGTAAGCAGTCCTCAGCGACAAGCGTCTCCGTTTCCCCTCGAAAGTACCAATCGAAGATATTACAGAAGAAATAGAAACTCTAAAGGTAATTAATATACAGTTCATATTCTTATAACTGGTAATGTTATCAAGTAAATTGATTAGATGATAGATAATTACCTCTCGTCATGAACGGATGTAGACGATGTTGTAATTTTTTATGAGGGATTGGCTGACGATTCGCTCCATGGCATATAAAATTATATATTTAAACTCTTATATATTATTATAAATTGGGCATCCTCTATTCGCAAAGTTAGGGTTTGAATTCTAAAAATATTACAAAGATTATAGATATTTATTTTTATATTTGTGCTCTGTATATAACTTGTCATGTAATAGATCAAAAATTTCTCACAAATTAATATTATTATGGCCTAAAAAAATATAAATCAATTTATTTAAACTTTGAAATCCCTTTTACAAAGATGGAAGACCCCTCAATTAGTTTGAGGTTCCCTCCATTAGTTTGAAAACACACTATCTCTCAAATCTTTCATTAGTACTTACTTATACTTTTTTTAAAATGTCATAATTTTTCACAGGTGAAGAAATATTTAACGGAGAGGCAGCGGGCGGGACGTTATCGCGACGAAACAGACGCGTGGAAGATTTCCCGCACGAGAACAACACCAGGAACCCACGCCTCTGTATAAATAACGGTATTTTAATAAGCTTCATAAAGTATCACAAGTATTTTCTATTTAAATTTTGTCTTGTATGAGTAAGACCTAGTTTAATAATACATGAAATTATTTTTAATTTGACAATTTTTCGTATTTTTTTTATAAAGGTGCCTTTACACTAAGCAAGTGATGCAAGTTGTACAAGTCTCAATAGTGGTACAAAACAGTGAGATTTGGGAATACAAGAGCCTATTATCGTATTTTATCCGTAACACTATCCTTTGTCCTATCAAGTTTGTAAGTGCATTTGATATAACTATTCTAATTATGAACAAAAAACGAGCTATTGCTAATTTTATAGATATGCATAAATAATTATATTGTTCATATTTAAATATTAATGTTAAACAATAAAAATAAAATAAAAACAAAACAATGAAATAAAATTTGTAGTAGATACGTATATCTAAAAATATTGTGTATACTCGTAATGTACCGATATTCTGAAATAAATTTTATACGACATAAAAACAAAATTATCTTACACTAGCTGTTGCACGCGACTTCGTCCGCGTAACTTTATAAAATATGTTACTCGCTGATAAGCTTCCCAACAGTGAAATAATTTTTCAAATCAGTCCAGTAGTTTCAGAGCCTACAATGCAAACAAACAGACAAACAAATCCTTCCTCTTTATAATATTAGTATAGATAAACGTGAGTAATAGTAGATAATATACTCCGGAATTATTTGTACAAATGCACCTAACTATACATAGTAAATACAGGTACAGTAAAGTAACGCAAGTCATTCAAGCTCAACTATGCGAAGCATCTTCATCAAAGGCATTCACCCACCTTCGCATTACGCTAATATAGACACACTACGCACAGAATGCCTAACTGCAATAACTATACAGGAATCCGCTGTCGAATATAATATGTAATTCCTTATTCATTCCAACCATTTCTGGATGTCATAAGAGAGTGTTATTAGCTTCTAGCACATGACAACTGAATTCTCAAATCAACGTAAATCGAACCTTATGTACTATAAACTTATACACTTTTCCACTTTGCCCATTTTATTACTTGAATGCTCAAGAAGTCAAAACATTTATTAATTTAGCCATGTAATAATTTTTAACTATAATTATACCGTTTAGATACCATTATTACAGATCCAACTTTCTTCTCCATGTCATTATTATTTTATTGTTGTCGTTCTTAAAGCGACACGTCGTCACGTGATTATTGTCGTTATTTAATTTTATGTATGCTCGACCAGTAAAGTGCTAATTTATCACCCTAAGATTGAACATTCTTTGTATGTTGCAAAAGAATAAGGTCTGTTTTCCTTTGATAGTTCAAAGTGACAATTTCTATTGCTATCTGTCTATGTCAATCAGTAATCAATACCTACTTTAAATCTAAGCCTTAGCGAAATTTGAAATGAATGGAATTTGTTATGAAAACTGATAAATCTCTTTGTTGGTGCGCTTTACAACAATGTTATTTTTAAACTTAGTAATTTTAATTTTTAATTTAAAACTTTTAATTTCAAGTGAATTTTCAAAACTTGAAAAATATTAAATGGTAATAATATGAAAAGACTATTTCGTAAGCATTTGCTGCTGAAGTTTGTTTAATTTCTTAGGAATTTAATTGTTTTCGCTGACGACATAATTGTAACTATCAGTTTTTTTTTGCACTTAATCCGATTACTCTTAATGTAGTCTATGTCGTTTGGTACACATATTACAATTTCATGCATAGTAGAGGTGCTTTTGCAGGTCCACCTAATATGCATTAATATCTGTCTCTCTATGCATAATTTAGTTTTAGTGGGCCGAGTGGCGTGAACACGTGTTTATAGTTATACAAAGTATATTTGTATATAGAATGCGAGCGAGTATATGTCAATATATTGGGACTATGCTCTTTTATGTTAAAATGGTAATAAGTTTTAATAGTGACAGCACTAAATACAGAAGTGATTAACTTGGCTGATAACGGTAACGAGTAACGGACTGTTAACGTCCTTCTATTAGTAAATGATCGTGAAATAACAACACCCGATCTGCTGTTGTCTATAACTTATACCTCTTTATAATAATAAGTATAGATTGGGGGCCACCATCGTCACAGCGATAAATATGTTACATATTTTCCCACGTGTTATCTTTTTCAGTTTTTAACACGGACGCGCAAGTCGCGGGCACCAGCTAGTATTTAAATAACAGTCACAATATCGCTTATCTCGAATTTGAGTTGCTAATAAAATCCAAAATTAGTATTTTTCCAAGAGATTATGTTTGGAATGCAGGTACTACTAATAATGGTGGTCAAGCTAGTGAACGGGAGTGTGAATCGCCTCCAGAACCTGCACCTCCGGAGGTGCCACCGCGAGGGCCCTCTCTCCATGTCACTTTGAGGCATCGACCTGTGCCTTGCGAACAACAAGGAGAACCAGACCGCCTTTATTTATCTGAAGGTAAATGAATATTTTTTGAAAACCATAAAATTAAGAAAACTGTAACACTTGGGCATATCAGGGGAAATAAAGGGTAGACGCAAGCCGGGCAGACGACGTACTTCCTAGCTCAAGAATCTCCACGATTGAGGTATGGCCGAAGTACAAGATCACTATTTCGAGCCGCTGCCTCGAGGTTTAGGATAGCCATGATTGTAGCCGACTTCCGATTGAAGATATTCTATTAATCTTGACCGTACCTCACTAGTTTATGATATCAGTAATTACTTAGTCCGAAACCATACTCGAATCCAGTGCATAAATAAGATTTTTTTTTAATTTTCGAACATCCGCAAATTGAAAGGTGATTTGTACGCACCACACACGGCCAGAGGCCACCACTCTCCTGATGAGTTAGTTAATTAAATTCCCACAGTAGATGTACAACGAAGTTGCGATAAGTAGGCCCGGTTCCGTAGGTACTTTGGTTGTACTTCGCACAAGTTTAATCGAATTGCAGCGTCCGCACAACTCCGCGGCGACTCCCAAGTTTGCGCTGACAAATTAGCCACTTGATCTCGCTATGCCCGAGGCGAGTATAAAGAACTCGTGCTTTAATTCCTTTTATGTACCTCTGTTTTTGCTTGTTTGCACTGCCGTGATTTTTCTGTCTCCAAAGCGAGTGTCTTGTGTTTCAGTAGACCGACTGGTCAAATAGTTTGTGTTTCTGGGATGTAACGAAAGAAGAAAGGCACGAAATTTGATTTAGATGAAAGCCCAACGCTGCATGAGCCGCTTTGATGTGCTACCCCCCTGCACCCCGCGTCGTCACACAGCCCCCGTTGAAATGGCGCGCACTTACAGAGAAACTCTTACCGTAATCTAATTTTTATGATAGCGCATTGTAAGTGTCCCGGGGAGAGTTTTATTTCGATTTGTTCCTTCACTTTAGAGTGGGCACTTAGATTACTGACGACAATAAATATTACAACTTCGCGTTCCCACGCGTATACGGGTCAAGTTATGTTGACGAATTGAAGTTTTCTCTTGGTGAATTCGTCGGGAATTGATGTCGAAAACTCTGACAGCTGCCTAATTTAACCAGAACGTTTTGCTTAACGTTTCGTTTAAAGTACACCGGGCGGTTGAAGTATGGAAATGAATTAGGCAAATCTTGATTCAAACAAGAAAATAGCTTCGAAAGGTCTTGAAAGTTTAATGGAATCGAACAGGGAGGCCGAAGTCGTCCGGAGTTTGCGCGGGTGACAAATTGGGCACTTGACCCGTGCGCCGAGCGAGCCTTCAAGTACTTGTTTCTCGAGGACCGTAATAACTTTAACTTAAAGTAAACTATATTCCATTTCCTCTAATTTACCCTGCTGCTGTCGCTGCCGGTACCGTGTAACACTGCCAGTAGTTTTACTCGTACTTAACATTTCCTGTTTCAAATAAACCTGTGCCTTTTTGAAGTGAAAACTTCTTTAATTTTCTCTTCTTCTCAGAAACGCGTTGGGAATTTTTGAGATGAAAAAAAATCCCATTGAACTCGCGACACTGTCATATAATGTAATGTAATGTAACCGAAACCTCTGTATATTTTTAGATATTGTGCTTAAATTTAATTTAAATAAATTTTTAAAAAAGAACAATTTTTGAGATGGGCAAAAACCATTGAACTCGCGACACTGAAATGTAATGTTTTTTGTGAAGCTTAGTTTTCACTTCTGACGTGCAGTCCAACGACTGACATGTTTTTATTATTTGTCGATTCGTTTGCCTATTTACATATTTAAGACTATCAACTCCATTTTTAAAACGGATCTGATCCATTTAATGATAATCGGTCGATGGAATCAGCTCCATTTGACCAAAATACTATTTTACAATGATTAAATTAAAACCTAAGGTAAGCGCATAGCCAGCGTAAATCTCGAAATGTTTATAAAACTTCGAGCTCTCTCTAATTATAATATGTTTCACTATTTATATTTGGCAGGTAGACTTACAGTCCACTTAATCTTTGATTAAGTATTCAGCTAAAGCTAACGGAAGTAGCCAAGTAGAACCTGGTGTGACCTTACGTTTCTGAGGTAATGATTTTCTAATTAACAGTGCAAAATATCATATTGGTTTATGTAATACTTATTATTATTGATCGGGAACTAATTATTTGGCACGAAATTAAGTTATTTTATGACAGCGAGAAACTTTGGTTTGAGTAAGACTGACACAACGTTATTTTCTTCTCCTTCTATTATTTTTTCTATTGTATTTCTCTTCCTGTTGTGTACCGTTTCAAGTTAAAGCATTTCGTTGAAATATATCCATCGTACATAAAATTTAATAAAAATAAGTAATGGCGCGTCAATGATGACTGCTTGGAGGATGCACACTTATGGACGCAATATTATTTTGCAACAGGATTCCGAGAGTCGTCTTAATCACAGTATAAAAAATAGCAGTAGTTGAACTTTAAGCCACCCTTAATAGTGTTCCCCTTAATAGTGTTAATAGGCGCTACAGTCGCCTATTAACACAAACAACGTCACAGGTGCTGCAAGTCCGCTCCCACCTCTAGTAGGATTCAGGATAAGGGTTTAGGAAGGGATAGGGAAGTGGGCTCTGGTATCCTTGACTTATTCATTGAAACAAACAAACTACATGCTGTAACATAAATACAGTAAAATATCTATCGTTCGTTACCTACTATTCCGTCGCACACTTCCTCACGGGGCGGTCGTGGTTATGAATATGACTGACAAATTGGACGCGGCTTCTGCGAGTCTTTTCCATCTCTCTTTTTTATTGGCAATACAAGTACACTCAGCAGATGATATAATGTTAAGAAATCGCACTTGCACAATCGATGAAAGTCTCAATCTCTTTCAGGATGGAAAAGTTAGTGTTCGCTATACAAGAAAAAAAAAAATGTACTTATGAATCATATTCGTTTGTAATAGTACTAAGTTACTTTACCGTTTGTCGTCGACCATGTGATCGTACTCACTCCAACCCGTCGTCTAGCTTGAAAATTGAAACCTCCCTAGAGATTCGCCGTAATTTAATTTTTATGATGCCGTATTGTTAGAGCCACCGTGAGCTCTGTTTGCTGTTAAACTCAACAGTCTTTGCATACTATTGTTTTGATTTAAACTTAAATTTAATTCAAATTTCTGCTATTAACAACTTTATGCTTAGTTTAAATCATCTTTCTCACCACACATTACATCCATAAAATCTTGGTTGGATAAGAACTTTATTACTAATGTAAAAACATAAAATTAAATTAGCCTTTCTTTAAGTATCCCTTATTTATTTTTATACTCTCAGATACCAATTTCTTTTTGCTGTGTTTTCATTTGCAATCAGTCAGTTCCAAACTATAAGCAAATCTTTATGTGTTTTTCTGTCTTTTTGAGGCTCTCCCCAGCAGGAGATGCCACTTAGTTTTCACCAGTATCATGGCGTTTTAGGCGTTTGTCATAAGTGATCGTGATGAGTTGTCTGGCTAGCTCATTTGGGTGATTTTGGAGCCGTTTTTTTTATTTATAGGAGGATAGTTTGATCTCCGCCTTAACTGTTTTGACATTTAGCGCTTCATAAATTTCGGCATTAGTCACAAACCACGGTTTGTGACTATACATTTGATATTGTCCGCAATACGTGTCATTCTCTGACGTCGAAAAGCGATTTTGTAAATCCTATTTCGAATAAAATGTTTTTGAATTGAATTTGAATTGAATTGAATGCCATTCTGTAGTCTTTGCAGGATCAGTATGCTGGAGTCACAGGCGCTTCCCCACAGTTGAATTCCATACATCCATGCTGGCTTTAGAATTATTTTATAGATTAAGAGCTTATTATCTTTTGACAGTTTTGCGGTGCGTGCCATCAACCAGTTTATGGCAAATTCAGCTCGTCTCGCTTGGTTTTGATGTTCCTTTTCCAGGTTAATCTTCTGTCCAAGTAGAATCCTAGGAGATACGAAATTATCACTCATTTGCTCCACTTACCCCTGCTAAATCAAAGCAAGTGGCCAGTCCACCTTTATTTAAGAAAAAAGTTCCAAACTAATCTTAAAACACCACAAACTAGTTCTAATTTATGTTACCTATCTTAAATCCACAATGGTTCCGTACCAAAATTACAAAAAAATATGTTATATTATTTTGTATTAAGTTGGACATTATTATTGTTTTTTAATTTGTTGACGCCACTAGGGACCAGCAGTGTGTCTTATTCCGGTTAGCTAACTGGACACGGGAAGAAGGCTCGCCGTTGACGATGTTATTTCCCGTGGAACCCTCCTACAAATCTTTTCCTGTCCTCTTCTAACGCCACATTCTTTCAGACCCATCCTGAAGCCTGTGGCTACTCCGTTTAAATACAGTTCACTTACACCGCAGTGCGGCGCTAATCCAACTATTAGGAAAATCTTACAAAAATTTTTTGAAAATAAAAAGATTCTCTATTTAGCAAAGTAATACTTCTTTTCATGACTATGATATTCGTTTCATTTACATACTGAACTCCAGACAGTCTGTGTAAGTATGTTTATACGTTTGCTTGATGGCGGTATAAAAATGTTATTACTACGTTTAACATCGCGGTAAAATTGATATAACTCCAAGAATTCTTTGTTAGCACTTTTCCGTATTCTTTAAGAATTTCAGCGACTTGTTTTATTTTTTGAGTACCTACATAATGAAATGTATTTTTTTTTAAATCGTACTGTAAGCTGTAGAAATTATTTTTCAACTATTTGAATACATTTTAAATGGACTGTGTTTCACAATCTATTCAGCTTGGTAGCATGGAATCTTCTTGTTCTTATATATTTAAATAAAAATAAAGTATATTTGTCATCTATGACCGTTTAACCGATTTTAATTAGGTTTTCACTTATGGAAAGAGGGATAAACAAGGAAGCTTTAAAAAAATGAAGCTCACATTTGTTTACTACCTAAATGAAATAATGCTAAAATTGAAATTTCTTACTTTGTAAATTACGGAATCTCAAACCAAACTTCATCGCATATTCCTACTATATGAAGTGAGGTTAATAAAAAATATATTTTTTTCTCACACAAACTTGTAGAATAAGTATTTTAAAGCCTATGTTTGTATTCAATGCCCTCAACACTTTTAAACATAACTCAAACCACAAGGGGCTAAATTTTCATCCCTAATTTACCTTCTTCAGGAATCAAAATCTACCGTTTATACGGAATACATATTTCTGCTTTCAGAAAACATGAACTTTGGAATATTCACAAGGTTTTATCGTTACAAAATTCCTATAGCGGTTTTAATTCCGAGAAATAGATACAATAAAATAGATCACTCAAAAAAAAAAACTTCTAAAACCCTTTTTTAATCTTATTTACCCCTACATACCCTTTGGAGGAAAATTAATACACGGGCTACTTTACTTACTTAAGTTACTTTTACGTTTTAATGTTAGTATAGATACCGTAAAGAAATCTGTTGGTAATAATGCTTACTTTGTAACAATGATGATGATAATAACGATGAAATATCAAATCAAATCGTGATAACGAAAATATGTTGCCATATTTTCATTATCACGATTTGTGTTGCATGTGAACAGTGTTATGTTCATAATTCAGACACTTTTGAATAACTTTTACAAAGAATATTTCATAATCAATGAATTAATAAAGATCTAAAAATTTTGTAAAATGATTTAAATAGAAAAAAAAATTTGTTCTTATCGTCATTTATAACAAACTAGCTAGTGCTTGAAATTAGCAAAATTATAATGCCTGACATTATAATTTTGCTAAGTGTTATATCTTTATTTTTAAATAGCTGGTGCCCGCGGCTTTGCCCGCGTGGAATATTTACTCTATGGCCTTCTCAAATTCTATTCTATTTTAATTAATATTTTTATTAATTAAAATAATTAATGTTATTAATTAAAATAATTAATTATTTTAATTAATAACAGTAATGTAATTTGTATATTATGATGAATAAAAAAAAATTCTAACTCTTGGTGAAATAATTCTTAAATCGCTTGAGTAGTTTCGAAAATTACCCCCTACATATATACAAACGAACAAACATACAAACTTTGCCTCTAGCTATATTTGTATATATATAGAAAAAAATAATATGAAAATGCCTTTACAATATATATAAATTATAAAGTTTATAATGTAACAAACTTTATAATTTTACTGAAATAGTTAAATTTTAAAGAAATAACGACTTCCTAACTAGACATTGTTAAAATAATTTCTTTCTCACAGAGAGGTGTATCAAAAGCGTTCATGAAACGGATTCAATATACAGGATTTGATAATAATATGGTAACGAAACCAGCTTACCGCGCAGGAATATAGGGGTGTGACAATAAGATTGGCGAACAAGGGTTCTACGAGTATAAGGGTTATGCAGTGTCAAAGTAGGTCAATATTGCGTGATACGTCACTCGGTTCACTTTAAAGTTTTTTCCCCGATACTGATCCATCTACGGAGTACGGGATGGAGCGAGCGGTATAAATGATTGATTGCAGGCATGGCGTCCCTCCAAGTATAAACTCGATTATCCTCCAGGACGCGAACAACTTACAAGTTTTATGTAACGATGGATCAGGATTATTTGAAACTTTCCTCGGAGAAAAAAAAAACGACTCATGACAATCATGTTTGAGTTGAATATCAATGACGTTGGACTTTTCAACAATTTGAAAGGCCACTTTTGACTTCTTATTTTGGACTTAATAAGGACAGTACGAGTTGACATTTATTTGCTCGCGGTTTAGGAATTTAGGAATACAAATATTGTAAAACAAACAATGTATAAGCGAACGATATTTCTTTTAAAGTGACTACAAAAATATTGAAATCTTTGTTTACTTGGATTGTTGAATTTTGCAAAAATACAAATTGAAACTACTAAGATAAATATGCAGATGCACTCACACAGAGTATAAGTTAACCTGTATCTAATTGAGTTAGGTCACGTAAAAATATATAGGATGGCCAGAATTTAAGTCGATTTTTTTTTCTAGAAAGATATAAAATAGAAGCTAATATTGACTTTAGGAAATTTGGATAAACTTTAATACTAAATCGACTTGGTGTTGTCATTGCAATGGTATTTTTTGCCAGTTTGATGGTAATACTCATTATTTTCTATCTCCTTAATATAAGTAGTATTAATTTTCTTAATATAAGTGTTTAATATATATAGTTATGTTTTTAAATATTTTTATCTACACAAAAACGCTGACTTTTGTCGTAGAAAGTAAGAAATGTTACATTGCCCAATTGAAGCTGAGACAACTTCGTAGTAGTCGTAGCAAATGTATCGAAATGTTAGTAGTAGCTCTGCTACGAGCCTCTACGAAATTTTGTGTTAGCATACGTTGATGGAATAAATACAGTTAGCTAGCTTTTCTCATCTGTTTTGTATGGAGATCAGGTCATCATATTTTATATTACATACGTATATATACATAGTTATTATATTACGTTCCTATGTGAAGCGGCCCTTAGCAGTTGCTAACCCTTGCTACGGGCTACGGATGTCTGCAGAATTTAAATAGGACAAGATTATATCAACAAATTATATCAGAATGCTTACTAATGACGCGCCAGCGAGAGGGAGCTAAAAACTGCAAGCACCCACTTCTATTTGAATTATTAAATTTTACAATTCTCCAACGGCACATTGCAATTCCCTTCCGTATTCATTAGCTTGTCGAATTAGTGTTTTCGTAAACAGGGTTTGTTAGTACTAGTAGTGATAACCCATTGTGGTGAAAGTTCAGCAGTAGTAGGTTCAAATCCCGAACGGGCATACACCTGTGACTCTGTCTTGTGTAAAATTACAATTTAGGCGTTTGACGAGCCTAAAGGACGAACCACTTCATCTAATGTATTCCAATTCTTAATGTATTTTTAGTGTATTCTATAACTTGATAAGTACATCTATTTGTGTTTTTCTTGCCGAAAGTAGAAAGGCGCCACTAGATGGCACTGTGAGTGATTAATATTTAAAGTAATGTACATTGGCATTTCAACGTGATGAATATGGGACCATTTTAGTCCATACTAAAAATTAAAGAAAATACAAATAACTATTTAGCCGATATTTTTATAGGAAAATAGCAAAAACGCAAAATCAATAGTATTTTGAATGTGGCTTTGTGGCACGAGAAGTCTGAGACGTACTTATGGACGAAATTGAAGTCATCCTGCCATCTCATCATCTCCGCATTTCAATATTAGTTCGCTCTGCAAAATTGTTTCGTCGTTTATTATTCCAAGTTTTAATCAAGGAAGAAACTCGCGGATAGACGTCTGGAAGACGACTGCTATGTCACCACTACGTTCCGCTCGTCCACATTAATCGCGTGTAAAATATCTAGCAAAAAGCTCATTAGATGCTCCTCATTTCTCTCAAGAGCTTGTACGAGGTACTCCACAGTCGTTACACAGTTACGCGACGTTGTTTAATGCTCATCCAAATATGAAGATTGTGCTCACAACAAGGGAATTTATAGTGTAAAAGCTTTTCTATTTATAGTTTAATAATTATAGCGGTCATTGTCAAGTGCTTTAAAAAAATATCATGTTAATTACAAATAGATCAGTTACTTAAGTAAATAAAAGTAACTAATTATTAATATTTCTTGCATAAGCAAGAAAAATGAACCCCTACTATTATGTTATTTAATTATATTTTCACAACTTTCTTTATGTAAGTATTTTCCTCGTTTGTGTTTAGTGGATATGTTATGTATAATTACTGCTATTCCTTACTAATATTAATATTATAAATGAAAAAGTGAGTATATTTGTTTGTTACGATTTCAAGCCTTAATTGCTCAACGGATCACCATGAAATTTACATAGATGATGTATGTCTTCCAGACAAAGAAAATCTAAAAATAAATAAGCATTATACATTTAAACATTAAATTTAATCATACATAGGTAAATATATGTATGATTAAATTATTTAAATTAAAAGTAAAAATATATTAATAGAGATTATTTACAATGCTTAAACATTAACTGGATATTTACACTGAAATTTACAAAGAAATTACCAACTCCAACACATTTGCTTTTGCTCTTCATTTTGTAAACGTTTTACTTGAGAACTACATATAGGAGACTAACAAAGATTTCATTTATGCTATTGAGATGTATTTTTCCCTAACTCATTCAATAATATTTATAAACACAAATAATCGCTAGGTTGTATAATCCTGTATCATTTAAAATTCAAAAAAATGTGCCCACAGAAGTAGCCAGCTACACAACAACTTTATAAATAAGCGAGAAAAGGCGTATTTCAACAACTATCTGTATTACTAAAAGGCTAAATTATACATATACTAAAAGGCTACGTAGTTGAATGTCATTTTTTTTTAAATTTGTGAGAATTTGATCTGGAGTTTGCTAATTCTTTGCTATTGGTTTCAATATTAAGCACTGAAATTTTAGACTTCCATTAAAAGTGACCAAGCGTTCTAAAGTCTAAGTAAAATTGTGTTAGTGTTTACTGCTGTATCTCTCCTGTGACTGTGTCAGGGAGTGTGGACAAATCGTTTACTTTACTAGAGCTCGCGCGCCCGGATTCACTCAAGTGGAATAACTGGAAACGTTTGCGCACTCTACTCGTCCCCGTCTCGACAAGCCAGACGTTTTCGTCAAATACTATTTTGTCCAAGTTCTTTAAATTTATTTATTGTGTTTTCTTTTAACAGACCAGCAGTGTTCAAGTAAGTATGTGAACTTGACACCTTGTTTAATATCTGATTTAATTGCAAATTTAAAACGAATTTTTAAAAGTAAAAAAGAGAAAAGAATAAAAGTACAAATGATAATAGATTTTTTTTATTGCATTAATGATGCTATATTTGACTTATTCTAATAATGTTTCCTAACACATCGCTAATCTTTATTTATTCTACAATTATTATAAAATAACGCTGTCATTGTCTCCGCTAATTGCTTCTAAACCACCAAATGGATTTTGACACGGTTTTCACTAATGGTAAGAGCGAAAAAGTAAGAAAATTTGTGTATATAATTTCCAGAAAAAACTTTAATCCATGAACTAGTAAACTAGATAATATAAAAACTACAGGAATACGTGTTAGAATAGTAGCGTTTGACCAAGATACACCGAAGTAACTTAGTCAAATCCGGCCTAGTGTTAGCTTGAACAAATGGACGTCAAGTAACAGGTATAAATCTCTATGTAAATTTCGTTAATAGTCCCATTTGGTTAATGTGCGTTCCGGTGAAATAGGGACCTCAATGTGCAGAGAATTTACAAGCAAAAGTAGTAATGTTCAGACACAATTGCAAATCTGTATTTTAACATTTTAAACAATTGAAATTAATTAACAATTATTACATGGTCTTCCACTGCTGAAGCAAAAGCTACAGCCACAGGTCACATCTAAAACCTTTCATTTCCGACAATTGCTACAATTAATGTGGCTTGCCCACTTCAACTTTCTAATTTTTTGACTGATATTTGATCCAGTGATTTTTGTGTTGTGATATTTTAGTTCTTTTAGTAAATAATATGATTTTTGTCTCACTGAGAAACCATGAACATATTTAGTTCGTCCCATATAGCACAATGAACAATTTTGAGCGTTCTTATTAGGCCAACAGTAAATGGTCACGTCTCTGTGACATAAATTGTTACTGGCAACCTGGCAACACATACCGACTAAACACATTAGATAATACATAGATATGTAGTTGTATACCTATTAAATTAATATATTGTGAATTCTTTTCTATATTGTGATAAGAAATCTCTTCTCTACTAAATCTAAAAATAGACAAGTTCCAAAGAAGACAATATTTCGGAGAAAACGTTGAGTGGGTGACATGGCCGTGACTTTCAATGGAAATAGATACGAGTAAGAGTAGGTTTTTGTATGATTTACGGTTCGGTCACTTTTGTCATAGTTTTGTCGTACAATACTAACACTAATTAGAGTAGATGATGTAACGTTTAAATCAAATCTATCTAGAAATTGAGCAATTGGGACGTTTAATTATTTTTTACATATTGTAAAGCTCGACAGCCACGCTGACGTTCCACTTGACGGTGAGTGAGGTGACTATAGTAGCTTAATAAGCCAAGCAACACCGTAAGTGCTGCACGTGTTCTGGCGACCTTAGTGGGATTAAGGATAAGGGTTTAGGTTGGGCTCCGATATTCCTTACTCACTCACTGAAACACAACTGCACACGTGCTGTAATTTCATGGCGGTCTTCTGTAAGATTACAAATATCAATACATTTTAATCACATTATTTATTCATACAAAATTATTTGTTTAAAATAATTCAATTGTCAACTCAGAGAATCAGTGTCTAGTTGATTAATTTAATGGCCCTAAAGAGTTTTGTATAAGTTTTTCATTCGAGTCATGTCGTACAACAAAGTATCTAGCGGGTCGGCTACTCTCATTTATAGTTAATCCTATTTGATATATTGGACCATTAGGAGCGCTGTCCCAGCTTGCTCGGCGAGATTGCAAGAAAACACCAAGTAACGAGGTTGATACACCTTGCCGGAGACATTTGCGGCGTTCACTTGAAAATTAATTATCAACT
Source organism: Synanthedon andrenaeformis (assembly GCA_936446665.2). Lineage (NCBI taxonomy): Eukaryota > Metazoa > Arthropoda > Insecta > Lepidoptera > Sesiidae > Synanthedon > Synanthedon andrenaeformis. The sequence continues at coordinate 12,838,913 of OW387781.2, read as the reverse complement.
AAGCAAATAAAAAGTAATAAATTTTATAGCATTTTTATTAAGGTGCGTTAATTTTATTAAATTAAACAACGTTTTATATAACAAAATATATTACTTGTTTAATAACGTTGTTACCTTTAGCGGCTACACCTCAGCCAGGCCACATAGCGGCCATACGGGGTAACTCATTACCCCACGCTGAAAAACCCAATTGGACAAGATGTGTAGATATTTTAAGACTTTTAACTGATTGTGTCAAGTTCGTTGAAGAGTTCTTCAACATTTATAAAGGTTTAAGTTGGTTAATTCATAGATGGCGCTCTAAAAACTGCTCATATAGGTCAAAATTCAGGAAAATAGCTTTTTTCGGAAAAAAATTCATAACTCCGCCATTTTGCAATATTAACGGCTAGAATTTCGGGATGGTCCGCACAATATTTACCACTACCATAAAAAAATAACAGTAATCGCTGATTATTCAAAAAGTATATTTATTTTGCAAAATTACTGGAGGGAAAAATAAAAAAATTACAAATTATGACATTGGCTTTTTTTACGTTTTATTAGATTTTGAATACATATTTCACTTCAGTTCACTTCTATTTCACTTCTCACATGTAGATGCCAACTTTTTAGTCAACATTTTTTTTTTGGGAAATATATTGAAATTTAACATTGCCGTATAACTTTGCACCATAAAAAAAGGACTGTACATGTACTACCTATGTCTTATAACATATTTTGTTAGGTATATATTTTGGACTCATCTTTAGAGTAACTTGCAATAATATATACAATAATGTTCTAAGTCATGTAGTTGATCATGGATCTCTTTCAAGTGGAACAATTTACTCTTTTGAATAGTGTAGTCAAGCTGTATAATAAACCTGAAAGCACATCTGGTAGCAGTAAACAATTCTTTACAGAAGATAACAGTGAAATAATAGCACGATTCTTTTGTGTTTAGGTGCATCAGAACATTTTATCGTATCAGGAATAGCATTTATTTTATTTATTTTATAAAGAGAATTCAAAAAAATGTAGCGGAGGCCTGAAAGATATAGCAAGGATAAATACAGTGGGATTCGTCACTCCTTATTCACGCATCGAATGATAACAGCACATGTGCTTGTTACACGGTATTAATCTTCTATAGCCGGTTACTGTTGCTATTTATCAAAAAATCTTCATAGTTTTACTGCTCCTTTAGTATTTACAATATCTTAAGTGAGAAATATAAAAGATAAGACATAAACTAGACATTAAGTAGAACTAGATTCAACAATGATCGTTAGAAAGTAGGAAATCAAAATAAAAATTAATCACATCATTCGAAGTTATGCATAGTGAAGTGTAATATGTATCACGGTTTTATGTACATCAATAATGGAAAACGTCGTTTGTTTTTGTTTAGAAAATATAAGGAATTTTCACATAAATTGGAAATAGGAAAGTAATATTGATTGATAACCCAATTTAGGTGCTCTCATATTGAAGGCATCGCGAGCTGAAGATAAAAATAAAGTCAATGGACATGTCTAAAATTTAAATATTACATTTCAAGGAGAATCGAACATAGTTTTGTTTCAAGGAGTCACCTGAAACAATACCATGTTCAGTTTTATGCCAGAAACAGACTTTTTAACGTTTATTTAGGTGTTCCTATCAGTTATAAGAGAAACTTGAATTAGAAGTAGGTATTTATTATGAAATTTTCGTAAATGCCATCATGATAAAAATATGTCTCAACATCAAAATTTTCGCGTCTCTTTTACTGTATGATCCCAAATATTATATTATTCTTCCACATTATTTTCATTTAGTTTAAAAGTTTGTGGTGTGCACATTATTTATAGTCATGTATTTTATATTTTAAATGGACTATATGTATTAAATAAGGATGTATTAAATGTAATAAAAATGCATGCTATATGAAATGTTTTTTTTAGAATATCATCAATATCATATTTAACTTTAAGGTGTGTTCAAATATAGCTCAATATAACATTAATTAACATTTACTTACCAGGTTTATATAATTTTACATTTATTGACTAGGTGATCTGGCCCATTTTAACTCATGTTTGCTAAACCTCCACACATATAGTATGATACCGTCTATGTATTTATACTGGGTAAAGAGTCGGGTAGCGCTTGAAATATCGAGATATCATATGTTACTCTTCAGGGTATCGTTTCACAGAACCTGAGCAAATTGGATCATGTTAAACAATATCTGTACTATGTATGTGCTTGTGCATTTCTTTTGAAAGAAAAGTTGTATACTTTTCAATCTATAAAATTTTTAAATGTTTGTCTTTAAACGTTCATCCATTTATTAGTAAACCTCTAGTTCGTCGTATATTTTCAAAAAGATAAAAATTCAATGTACATAGTTAATAATGTAAATATTAAAGAGGTTTGGATGTACACAATTGAAAAAATTTGAATTACGGATTAAAACGTTAACAAAATATACAATTTTCATCCCATGTCTGAAATCTGAACCGTTAAATACTAAGTGTTGGCGACTGTTTGGTTAGTGGCCACCAATAATAAAAAGAATACTGTACAACAATGTAGTTACGAGTTGGTAGTTGGTAGAGTTGTGTGTCAGTTTGGTAACATTATTTTTAAATATATTTTTATTAAATCTTCATAATTTAATTTAATTTACATACAGTCCACTCCTCAACACTAAAGAGTTAATATCAAAGTCGCCTGAGACGAGCGAAAATTGTGTGATTAAATTTAAAGACAAATTTAAATTATATATTAATTGTAATAAGAATCCTCATGCCACTGTCTCTGGCAAAGTTTTTATTTTTAATCTTAAGGTCGGTAGACAGGCTGACGGTCTACTTGATGGTAGTAAGTTATCTAATTCCTTGGTAATGAAGCCAGCTTTTATCTAGAAGAAGAGTCCTCATAATTCACTAACATTCGGCTATATCAAATTTCTGTATAATTTAAAATTCCGCTATCTCAGTTAAAAATATTGAGCTTTAGCTAGGAAAAAGTAACACTTTCTGTCCTTTCAAAAAAGACACCATTCGGAGACAATAGAAAAAATATTGAAGTGTAAAATACATTTAGCGAAAAATGCGAGGGGAACACGATAAGACTCCTTGGTGTGGAGATAAATTTGTAAAAATAAAATTCAATATGCGCTTATCAAGGTGCGATATCAATTTATTTTGTTTACTTCAGGCTCACAATGAGAGCTGTTGAGGGGCGCCATTGGAGCCTTTTAAAGTCAGTTTTTAACGTGATACATTATCGAAGTGGCGTTGCTTTAGAGCTTTTCTCGGTATCGTTGGAAGCGACTTGGATGAATGATTGATTGCAACGTGCCGTCACTTGCGTCACATGCCATGAATTCACTTACAACGAAAATATTTTAGACATAGTGAGTGCAGCTTTCGAAATAAGAGCACGTGTTAAAAAAATCATAAAGCAGAAAAACAATAGAGAGAAGGTCAAATAAATAACTGATAACTCAGTTTCGCTATTAATTATTTTCTTATTCGCAGTGCTGAAGGCCGTGTCCCTTAATTATTTATTTTAATACGTGTAACAATTATGTAGCTATTCTTAAGAGTGTAATTCCTGGCATTTACATTTTCATTTAAGGCTTTCTGCCAAGTTTAGCCTATGGACCAATACTACGTCTAAGGCCATCGTATAGGTATCTATTTTGATATACATAATAAAAATCTATTTTATAAAGTTATTTTGATATTACAAACAGAACTTCAATTTAATTTATTATTAGTAGCTATAGATAAAAAGTATTGAATATAAATGAAATTTATTAAAATAAAGTATATATTGCAGACACGAGGGAGCGCGAAGTCTTAGTGTCATGACTAGAGTTAGCTTTGTGCCGAAACTTTAAAGAGCCGCTGAGGTTCATTTGAATGGAACTCGGTGTAGAATTTGCATACTTATTTACATTATCTGTGCAGCACACAAGTGGGGGCCCTTTCATTATCCAATTCAAAACACGGCGTCCCTGCGCTCGGCGCTCAGACGACAGAATACAAAGTCTAACTCGGAAGTGATTATCAGCGAATTCCATTCGAAGAATCGCCAGATTAACAAAGCAATAAAACTATGGGTGGTTCGAATTAGGTGGGGTGGATTCGAAACACTTTTTAGCGCCTATTTCTTTTGACTTTATTCCCTTCAGTTAAGTGCGGAGTGCCATTTTTCCAACTCACGTTATTTTTCGTTGGAAGGATATAAACATCATACAAAGTAATCTTTAAAAGTTAAGATTTTTATTTCATATTATCCTTTCACAAACCAATGCTGGCACAGACATATCCTCAATCTGAGGAGACCAGACCAACGAAGATTGGCAGGAGTTACCACGAGCTAATCTGTAAACATTCAGAGGTATATTTCTAAACAGGATTTAGAACTAAATTGCTTAGGTTCATTGACTTGACATTTTTAAATGAGTACTCTAAATTATAAGATCGGCTAGTCTATATCGCCTAGTCCTAAGATCGGCGGCGCCCTTGCAGTACTTAGGTACCACCAAGTGGACATGAATAAAAAAATCCTCTAAACATAATGTGGCCACCAAATATTTAACTAAAGTACTTACATAAGTTTTAAAGTCAGAAAATGTTCTCAAATTGAGATGCAATTTCGTCAATTTTTTGTTAGTTTATTTTGGGGCCGTCGACGTGAAGATAATTAAATTCAACCCCTTTTGCTCTCCCGAGCAAAGGAAAGTCCGTAAATTGGAAAACTAAACTGTGCGGATCTCACCCCGGGATTCAATTAGCTGCTAATCATATCTTGAGGGTGTGAGCGAATCGATCGGTGTTGCCACCCTTCCGTGCATCTTAACTCGTCATACCAATCACATCGCGTTCACTTAGATTAAATTTATTTTGTTCAATTCAAAACTAAACCCACTCATCTTTATTGCAGATCAAAATGTCTAATTCATTGTAATTCTAAATATGCCTTTTTATCAATCTGTAATAGGTTTTTTTTTGCGCATTTCATAGAGAATTTTTCGTAGGAAAAGATGTTAAGAGAATATGTAATGTGTAGGGAATAAAATATTTTTCATTTAGTTCTAAAAATAATTTTTAAATGGCGCAAAATAAAGTCAGATTGCGGCATGCATGAACTTGATTCAAGCCAAAGTTTAAATACGAAATATTTTTATATCATAGGAATATTTAAAGTACTTGATGGAATAAAATAAGTAATTTATTCCAATGTCTTTGACATGATTTTATTTTAAACCTCTTTTACACAGTCTGTGTTTTTATATCTTTAGTAAACGCATTCAAATAAAATATTATGCTTCTGAACTTTGAATATCAGATCTTTGTGTTTTAAAAAATTCGATATTTGCTTTGCGAATCAAATATTTTTAAAGATGGTAAAGGAATTCAAGCTTTCCCCTTTGACATTGGCTATATATTTCGTAGTATTTAGAGTACTGCAATACATACGTTTCAGTGAATAAAATTCTCGTCTGGGTATTCGAAGCGCGACTAAGGAGCTCTAGGAAACGACACCAATGGCGACTGCACTTCACCTATCCATTTTTGCATCTATTTACTGATGATTTCTTAAATTTCTTACCAATGAAATGATTAATTACAATAATTAAAAGAAAATGTATTTTAATTTAATATTTATTTAAATTAAGGCAACAAACATTTAATATACATCATTGAAATTTTACAGTACGTTTAAGAAAACTGATCGTATGAATAATTCCCCTAGTCACTTGTCTAAAGATGAAAGCCCGAAATCAAAGAAATAGTATTGTCAAGGAAATCTGTGTGGCTTACAACAGTCCAGTAAGGTTTGTTGCTACAGTTTCTAATAAAAGCGATTTATACACTTATTATATGTTTGTAGATTGTTGAAGGCGCCGAACTATGCAGTTAGGGCGAATAGTTTGTGAGGAACGTAATGTTATCGCACGTTCGTTGGCGAGGAATGCGAGCGATAGAAAGTTCGCGCTCGTTTCTACCTTGCAAACATTTACCGAACACCAAACTATTGACCTGAGCCTCCTCCACACAGACAACTTTTAATATCGCAAAATTGCCTCGACATCATTTAGCCGCTGCAAATATTACTTTAATCCCAGAGCAATAAAGTTTAAGTGTCTGAGCTTGCGGGGAATGCAATAAAACCTTTTCAAATTTAAGACGCCTGGTTAGAAAGTTGCTGTTTCTTTCTGGCGAAGGTCAAGTCGTATAGGCCTGATGCGTCTGTCTCTTTCATCTTGAATGTCACGGTTGTATTTATTGCAAAGACGCAGTGCAAGACGACGGCGATGAAAATTCTTGGTACGCCGATGTTATGTTATGAGGCTGTATACTCCGTACGTTTAATATGTTATCGTTTTTTTTTTGTAAGAAATAAATAAAATTGTGTACTGCGTTCACAACATTTAATCACAACTACGGACTTTTAATAACACTCTCTTAACTTTAATGTTCGCAATTACTGTTAATATAAAATAAACAAAAATTTAGTGGCGCCAGACATATTAGCCTGATTACTATTAGGTATCATTAGAAATCGATTGAATGCTGGTATAGAAGTACATTATATTTGGCACTTAAGATTCCTTAAGTGCCAAATAAGAATAAGAAAGATAATATATAAGATATAAGAAGACAAGAAATCAATATCTTTTTTGCCTTGTGTTCTTAAGGCAACAAAAAAAAACTGCACAAAGAAAGATAAGTATTGACATGTAGGTATTATTATTCCTACTCCCTTTTAATGGATATGCGTCTATTAACTATAAACACTACAAAATACCTTAACTAAATTGAGGTTAATACATTCAATTTCAATATTCAATTGTATCAATTATATAAAAGATTTGAATAGAAATCATTGCACATGCATGGAGCTGTGGCTGTGTGTACTGAAACCAATACTTTCATATTTTTAATATAGTGGCTTTTGCGGAGTACCTACAGTAAATTAGATTTATTCCTGAGCTTGTCAAGCAACACAAAATGTGATCCTACATAACACTGTTATTAAGTTTTGTCTGCAGTTTGCTATACAAATTGCGAGACACCACAATATTATTAATATTATTAATAATATTGTGGTAATAATATTGTGGACTATACAATATTATTGTATATAGGTATACGAGTATATTGTCGGCTATCTTTGCCTTTCGGGGTTGGTGTCCTTGTAAAAGCAGTTTTATGGGAGACACGTGCGACCCGGGGTGCCACCTGACAAGTTACATTATCGACCGAGCATTGACAACGATTTTACTGTAGGCGTCGCTACAGTACTAATTTAGGCACGGAAATTCTGGTAGTTCAGTGTAGGCTATACGAACACTAAACAAGTAATCCCAACAGAAGTTTAGTTCTTAAGGGGGGCATATGAGATTGTCTTATTTGTCTTCTTCCAAATCCCAACTAGAAGATACGGAAGCTTATGAACCCGAAATCTATCAGTTCGAAGGTTTGTTAATACACATTTTTAATTAAAACAAATAAAAATGCACTGCTGACCATACAAGAATTAAGGATGAAGGATGGGGTAATGGGTTCTGGCATCCCTTACTCACTCACCGAAACACAACAGCACATAAAATGCTGTTGTGCCATTTTATGTGCTGTTGTGTTTGCTAATGATGCCCAAGTGACTGCGAAACGCAATGTGCACTCAAAATAGAGCCAACTTTGAAAAGTTCATGTTGACCCTGCCGGGAATCGAAACCGGGGCACCTGGGCTTTAGGCAAGCTCCCTTACCACTCATCCAATGGGCTTGTCAATTCCATAATCTTCTACTTCTTTCTCTTTCTTTATTAGACGTTCGCAAAATTTTTAGTTATTCAATACGTTTACATACAAATCATATGTATACAGCATTTTTAAAATGATCCATTTAACATTTAATACAATCTATAAAATATGTAGGTTAAAAATTTAAATAAAACAAAATGAAATAAAAACCCAGTAGGTAGGTATATTGTTTGAATCATGAAATAGATGTTTGTTGCAAGCAGTTTGCGTCGTTATACCTCTATTATTCACAGTAGGGGGGATGGCTTGCAGTTGCAGCCGTATTTTTACGTCCTACAAGAACCTAATTGACACTTATACACACTTCATTAAATGCACCGTTTGCCGTTAGCGTCGCGTCGGGAGACTTGAGACGCTCCGTGGACGGACTTAAAATGAAAAGTTTATCGTTTTCTAGGTACTATTTTTTTTCTATTTTATTGTATGTCTGTTTAGCATTTACTTTGCTATTTTTGACATTTCATAATAACTGTTTTCGTTAAAAGTATTAAAATAACCAGTCATTTTGGTTCTTAATCTAATTGAATAAAGAAAGTCATAAAGAAAAATATCCATGGCAGTACAAATACATTTTAGAATAATTCATTATAAGTTGTTATTTATTGTAAGTAATTATTTATTGTAAGTATTAAAGAATTAAAAATATATATTTCTATAATAAATGCCATTATTATTATATAATAAAGAAATTGTTTTAAAAAAAAGAAATCAAAGAGATATCACAATATTCATTACATCTACATTCAGTCTATTTTCTAAGGATATTTGTTTAAAAGCAACTTTGAACAATTAAGTAAAACTCACTCGAAGCTCTTGTCTTTAAAGATAAAGTTATCTGTAATAAATATTTGGATATTAAAATTAACATCGTTCAATGAAAAGAAACGCCTATGTAGAAGTACACTACAGTTTGTCTCGCTATAAGGTTAAGTTAATAAGGTCACTCCTTTAAACTTTTGTAAGGCACACTTGTGTTGACCACATTTGTCAAACGCAGAAATGATGGATCGTTTATAATTTTATTTATATACTTTGGCGTCCCACACGAGAGTGGCATCAACAAAATTGGCTCCTTGGGGACTTTTTCTCCAATTATCGAGCGTCGGGGTCGGTATTGTTGATCGGTAGAAAATGTACGATATGAAAACCCGTCTCTACGTAGGTGTATTAAAGCGATAAGGGTAAACAAATTGCAATACTTGTGGGCCTTATTACACGTCACATCAATCATGAAACCCCAAAAAGTGTACCATTACACACAGCGAGAGGCATCTCAGTCAGATATTGCGTTCTTATTAGTGATTTGTTTTTCTCGAGTTACATTGATGAATTATCGTTGATTCCACCCCAATGTGTAACTAAAAATGAATTTGTCAGATTCAATTTGAATTCTCTATGTATACCTTGAAGAATGAGATACCCAGAAGTACCTAGTTTCGGTGTAGTTTGTTAGTTTTCTAGTAGTTCTAAACTTCTCTAGCAATTCACCGTAAATTTAAATTATACCTATATTTTTATATAGCCATGGACTTATTGAAAAATTGAAAATGTAAAGTATCTCCTTTACATTATTTCTTTTGGTAAAAAAAGACGCTTCCTGCCATCTGTCCTCTGTACGTACGCTTAGATTTTTTTAACTACGCAACGGATTTTAATGCGGTTTTCACTAACAGAAGGTTTTTATATAATATATAATTTGCAGAAAAAAACTGCACCCGTGCGAAACCGGGAACGAATCCTTAGTTTATTATAAGGGGACTCTTTTTCATAAATGCATTCTTTTTAATGCAGAAATGAATTGTGACATCCTGAAGGAACAAAGGGACTTCATCATGCCATGGATACAAAAAAAAGAAACTAAAAAGCAAAAAGTAGCCACTTATAATAAAGCGATTGTATAATAAACGACGGATAATTAAAACTATGTCGGTAATCAAAGCCAACCGGCACGTTCAAAGAACTCTCTGTAAGGGTTTATTATGAACATTGCAACAAGAAAATGAGTAGGGCTTTACGGGCGGTTTACAGTGGTTGATAATAAAAACAAAGTAATAAATAGGTAAGGATGTGATGTTACAACTAGTGTTCTTCCTTTGCCCAAATACCAAATCCCAGAAGACCATTAACTCGATTCTTAAATCAATGTTGTAAAACGAATAATAGAAAATTTCTTTATGTTTACTTTGAAATAAAGTTGCTTTCCGGTTGTCTGTTTCTCCGCTATCTTCTTCTAAATTATCCAACGGATTTTAATACGGTTTTAAATAACGGGAATAGCGATAAACGATATATTAAATATCGCTTCCCCTTTATATCAATATTCAAATACACAATATTAGGCAATGAAAACATTACTTTAACATTTAAAATGGTTTAAATTACATATTTTCGATTTTTTTTTAAATATTCTTGACTCCCGTTATGCTTACGTCGGTCCCATGTTTTTAATAAATATCTTTGACAACACTACGTCACAGCCCAGTGCGCCAGGGGAGCCAGGGGACAGAGAGAGGACTGTACCCCCACAACGCTCCGCAAATACGAAAGATAGCCTCACCCGGAAATTCAATCAGGCTCGCACGGAGATTCGATCAAGATTGGGGTAATTAAAATACCTAACTTTCCACTTCAGTATTACAGACAGAATATTGTCACAAAAATAACTAACCAACAATAACATGTATACTCAAGTTTTTTTTTCTTAGGTTATAGTGAGTGGTTAGATGACTTTTCCAATTAATCTGTGAATAAGGTATGAGTCTGATACCTATTTGGAGGTGGGACAATTCCGAGGTGACTCTCCACTGCCTCTCCCCATTCCTTCTCCCACCACCTATTTGTTGTCCACTATATAAATTCAATATGGAGTTGAACCGACAACGCGGTCGAAGGTAATTAAAAATACGTCATTCGCAGCCGACCTTTCAATACGAGCATACGTCGAAATTCAGAATGAATCATTTCCTATTTATATTGGTATTGCCGTCCAAGTTTGCAATCCAGAAGAGTTAGCAGGCGCCGTGTCGAGTATTTAACGCCACCAATGACGGCAGAAACTCTTGACACTTTATTTTTAAATAATTTATCCAAAAATATATATTTTTACTCACATGAACTCTTATAAGCTTACAGAGAATGGTCACTAGCTTATGAAACCAGAGCCAAATTTTCGAGTCAAAAGTTTTGTTTTTAAAACTCATTAAAAGGCTAATTAAAAGTCTTTTTGCAAGCCTGAAATTTATTAGTTTTAAAGGAATAATACATATTATCACATGGTTACATTTAGGTGACATTGTGACAGACTAACGCCCAAACAGATATCGTCTTCTATAGATGCGTATAATATCGTTATCAATCTCTAGCGAAGCGATATGTGGATTACACAATCATGTATCGAATTGGAATCAGGTGCAGAGAAAAGGTGATCATGGGCACAAGTCATGGACACGTGATCGCGCTAAGTTTTTAACATTATATAATATTCAGCTATAAAACTTGAAAGGGGAAATTGTTATTGGTCAGAACCCAGTGGTATAAAGAAGATACACAAATATAGGAAAGAATTTGGAGTTGTCATTGGACGAAATAAACTGTTGTAAATTTAATTACTAACTATTAGAATTTATTAAGAACCAACAAGCTACATTTAATAAATAAAATAACATAGAACCGTGAGGTATTTACTTCCTGTCACTTTGTAATATGCTTCTCTAATCAGTTAGCAAGTTGCTACTCGTACAATTACTGATAGAGATATACGGTACGTCAATTAAGTTTGATTTCGCTTGATTGATATTACAATGTTTTGTTGCGCCACTGTAGGGGTGTTACATAGGAGCACGTGATTCCGTCACAAGGGAGATGTCTTATTATTCAGCCTGTGAGAACGTCTCTGTTTTCGTTCACTAAATTAACTTTAGGGTACACTGTACACCCTAAAGGGGTATTTCCTTACCCCGTAACAAGGTGACATGCAGATTAATGATATTAATAAAACACATCCGTTAATTGTAGACAGTAATTATGGGGTGGGGTGGACTATTCTATTGTAGTAATAATAATTATAATTTAAGCAATATACATATTTAATGTTATTTTTTAATTTTCTAGAGTCAAAGACAAGGTGGTGTTTGATTTTTTAAGACTTAAAAAAGATTCCTACATATAACGTCGTATTATTGTGTAAATCATTTATTTATTTATTTATTTTTTATGAAGAGGTCGTCAAACAGGCTGATTGTTCACTTGATTGTAGGTGACTACCGTCGCCTACAAGGCAAGCAACGTCACAGGTGATGCAAGTGCGCTATTTGTGCATTGTGAATCTTAAATTATTAGACTATAGACATTCTCTTAAAGTATAAATCTATAGGCGCTGAATAAACATGTTGACTGATATAATACTTTGAAAAGCCTATAAAACATTGTTTTATTTTTTAACCTCATACACCGATATATAAATGTAATGAATACTACTTTTTGGGTCAACTATAAAGTCTGAATTCTGTTGAATCATTATAAATTGGTTAAAGTTTGGAGCTGAACTGTTTTGTGATTGCACCAATGTCGGAGCGTTAATAAGTTGAAAAAGTCCAATGACCTCAGCAATACATTACAGCAGGGAGGGCGCATCTGGTCAGCCCTGGTTGAGTCCGCGACCTGATTTATTTTCGGTATCCATCACTCGGAACCCAGCTGAGATGTCTTGTCTCCCATCTCCCTCTAATTGTTCTGCACTTTTGGGACAACCAATTAACTATCCCGTCATAGTCATAACACTTTCATTTGGGCCTAAAATATTTCGAACGATCCACACACCGAAACACCTGTCTAATTGAATTCTCACGGGCTAGTTTCTAAATTAATGTTAGTGGCACAAATTTGTTTAGCATTTAAATTATATTCCGGGTAACGACTCAAACAACTGTGCACTGAATTAACAATGTTGAAAATATTTAGAGGCGCACAATTTTGCTAGATTTTGAAATTGCAATTTGCATGTTAAACGTCAATCCGTCGGCGATTCGTTCAGCCCTATCGCTGAATATTAATGTGACGGAGAGATTTTGTTTTACTTTGTGGAAATTCGATTATAATGCAAAGTAGACGAGACAGAGCTATATGTTCATATGTGTTAATTATGCTGTGTCTAGGAAGAGGGTTTCTCGCGCATGTCAAATAGATTCGAAATTGAAGAAATGCTTCAGGTATTAGATATATAAGAATAATTTTTTTAATGAAATACGTAAGAATGAACAATGTGTAGCAAAGACGATATGCACTAATACGATACCAAGACGATATGCTCTTTCCAATCAATTTTCCTAATTGTTTTATTATAAAAGGTAGTTTAAGAAATAATTAGTAAAAGAAGCGTATAATATTTGTTCTAATGAAACTGTATACCCAATAAAAAAAATTAAATTGATTCATTTCATTTCAGAAATTACAGTCTTGAAACGCATTGTATGGTTAAACCTGGACATGATTTGTCCAAATCCATCAAATCCACGCTAACGTGTGATTAATATAAAACTTTAAACATATTCACAAACTTTTAAATTACTTTTAATATAGATGTACAGAAACAAAAAATACCTTTAATAATAGTATTAAAAAAATATTTTAATTAAAAGTATATTCCAAATTATTTAAATGAACATAATAATATATTAGAAATGGCAATTCATTTCTTATATGAGTATTGATCTGTGTTCACTGCTGTGAAAATTTTTCTCGCGAACACCCCTGGAACAGCTAATGGTGTCTGCTCCTCGAAGGGAGAGGTCAACTACTATTTAATCTAGTGTAAATGATTTATTGACGTTTTGAAGTGCTGGTAAGTAAAATGTTTATTTTGTTCCTGAACGTTGTCAAATGTTGGCATCATATTTTTTTTGGTTGTTTTATGAAAACATTGTTTGATACAAGCAAGAAACAATACGAGCGAGGGTTTCTCCATTTAGTTCAGATTTTTAAAGTGCCTTTACTGGAAATATTGTTTTTAATAATTTTCGTTTAATGGATTGAAATAATTGAATCTTGATATTAGAATTAGCAGTACAAAAATTCCTTAAGAAAACGGCGGATTTGGTAGTCCGCATTTTTTATCATACGTAACAATTATTAACAATCTTTTATCGCTAAGCTTATTTACGATATGGAGATATCATTTTGTATACTACTATTAATATACTATCATCTTTGCCCGTGGCTTACTTAGGGCCAGTTTTATAAACGACATACCTTTTTCCCGTTCGTTACAGTGCTGGTAAGCGAACAGTTAACGGTCCGTCAATAACGTTTACTGACAGTGGTTCTATAAAAGAAATTAAACATTCGGTAGCTATCCGCAAAAATACGCCGAAGTTTATGAATATTGTCGACGGTTTCGTTGTAGTCTGTCAAGAACTGTCAAGTTTCGCGTCGCAAACACATTTATTTACAAATATAACAAAATAAACGATACGTAAGATAAACCAACCCTATTATAGTCAGTAACGAGCCAGTAAACGCTAGCTGTCAAATTATACTGTTGACTTACGAATATATTGTTATAATACACTATATTATACTATTAGATCATTTTTTCGTCTATTTGATATAAAATTTAACTAACGGATCGTTATAAAACTGGCCCTTAATCCACTACAAAATAAACCATGAAAGTCATACCTTTTTATGTTTTCATAAAAAATCTTAATCCAAATTAATAAAATTTATTACCACCATTTAATATAACATGTGATTCTAATATTCAAATAGAAAATATTGTAATAACACGGTATATAATATTATATCTAACATTAAAAGAATAAATAGATTAAAATATTGCAGTACCATCATACATTTTTATATCAGAATAATTCACGTGCAAATCTGTATGTGCACTGGCAAAATTGATTTAACTATCGCACAGTGTGAAATATTAAATTAATCCAAATTGATATTAATCACCTGTTTGTTTGTTTTTGTTGTATAAAAAGACAACGTTTTCGCGTATATATCACAATTTACGGCGCTTTTAATGAAATTACGCAAAAGTTTAACCACCTGTTTCGAGAGGGGATCTCGGGTGGATTCCGGGGACAACGGTCTTCGTGGAATTTACCTACTTGCTGTAATTAGCCTTGTGTAGGCTTACGGAGGGTCATTTTTCTTGTTTAGCCTTAATTGATAAAAGGGAGCGCCCAATTTCGAGGGAGTCACATCAAATGCTCACTCTCATATTTCCTCGACTGTCCTACAAAACAATGAAATTTATAACACAAACTTGAGACTCGAAGGTTAACAAAATTAACATATGTAATAATTTGTTAAGCCCTGCGCTCTGAATTCTATACTAGCGAGTAGCGACTCGCCCCCGGCTTCCCATATACTATATAGAGAGAAAAATTGTATTTTTGTATGTTTGTAATGAATAAATTCAAAAACTACTGGACCGATTTTGAAAATTCTTTTACCTATATAGAAAGCTATATTATCAGAAAATAACATTGGCTATATTTTATAAAGTTATGCAGGCGAAGTCGCGTGCAACAGTTAGTACAAAATAAAGTCACTTCCCGCCGTCTGTACTTCTGTATGTAAGAAAGAAAGAAGAAAGAAAGAAAGAAAGAATTTTATTCACGCAACACAAAGACACAAACAAAAACCACAAAACAAAAATTATTATAAAGGTAAAAGATGTGTGTGTCCTCTCGGCAGTGAATCGGTTACTGGCTCAGCATTGTGCTGAGGTGCCCGATAAGCACCTGCAGCGCTGATTTTCAGCCAGCACCGTTTGGGACTCACTACACAACATAATTATTATATACACTATACAAACATACTTTATACATAACACAAACACATTCAACAAACAACTGAGACATTATTTATATACGGAAACAAACAAATCAAACAACTGAAATACATAGATAAATAATATTAAAAAAAAGAGAAAATAAAAAAACAAACAAAAAAAACAGGTATGTACGCTTAGATATTTTAAACTACGCAACGAATTTGAACGCGGTTTTCAGTTTTTCACTCATGGAAAGAGCGATAAAGGTTTTTATATATAACTTGCAAACTATATATAAAATAAAAAATAAATAAATCTCTCCTGATCTCGGTTTAAATAAATGGCTGAATTAAATTGATTTCACTAAGTTTAGCTGATAGTTTGTCATTCATGATAGATTCAATTTTAATCAAAACGATTGGCATAACAGCAACTGTATTACGTATGTAAAATGTACATAGAAGCAAGCTTTTAAGTGGATTGAATGAAAATATTAACAAATTGGCCTGCAGCTGGATTAAACAGTAAATTCTCATATCCACGTATTAACATTTCCCCTCCAACGAAGGGTGACTGGCCCTACGGCGCACGGGGATGCAACCTCAGCAATTGTGTTAAATAAGTACTTATATTAAATTAAAAATACACCTAATATACCCATATGTTATCATATTTTTAATTTATTTTATGTGTGTACCAATATAACTTATTACAAAGCCCATGTACGGTACTATTTTTCATTCAGCCGAAATTTTTTAATTTAATTTCAACTAGCTGGCGCCCGCGACTTTGTCCGCGTTGAAAAAGAAAAAAGTAGCCTATCCTGTGTCTTGTACGTCTAAATGTTTATCTACCAAGTTTCATGAAAATCAGTTAATTCGTTTAAGAGTTATGGAGGAACATACATACATATACATACATACATACATACATACATACATACATACATACATACATACATACATACATACATACATACATACATACATACATACATACATACATACATACATACATACATACATACATACATACATACATACATACATACATACATACATACATACATACATACATACATACATACATACATACAATACCTACACTTGCAGATTTATTATTAGTATTGATTGATGATTGATGATTACAACGAAAGCTGGGAATACCTGAGTATAGAATAATACAGATGTCTATTTTTCCAAATAACGTAGATGATTTATCTCATGAATAGTTTTTTTTAAGGCAACTACTAACTACCCGTTGCCAACGACTTAACTTTATTGCTCATATATTCATGTCGGGCGTTACATTTTATATTTTCATTTTTAAACTAGCAACAGATTCTCGGCTTCGCCCAGGAAAAAAATTAATAGGTCTTATAATATAAAAATTCCGAGAAAAATAATAAAAATAATTCCAATTCGAAAATATCAAGTTGTGTTTTTAAATAATGTGTGTTTACATTAGGTACCTAATTAAAATTTTAAAAATATACAAAATTTAAAAGGGAAGAAATGATAACAAATAATATGATTCGTTATTTCAGTGCATATTGTTAATATTGTGTTTTCATTAAAATATTCATAGTCATGTCGGGTATTAACCGATCAGATAACAGTCGGTTGTCATTTCGGCTATTGTATTATTCCTGAATTGAAAATTGTTTTGGGAAAATGGAATGTTTTTATCTGATTCAAAATATGTCACGAAAGTGAAAATGTTTGTAAAAAGTGATGAAGCATCGAAAAATGTTTTGTCGTTTTAGACCAGTTTTTTCTTCTGCTATAAATATTAGAAAGGCATTTTTATTTCGTACTACTTTTTACTGATACAGATTCAATGTCACGGCCAATTTTTCCATTTTTTACCTAAGCACCTTCCTCGGACGTATGTATATAGTATTCCTCAGCCGAATTCTTGAAAAAAGAAAAAAAAAATGAGCCTCTTAAAAATTATCTACAATTATAGTCGGGGACTCCAACTATAACTGTAGCTATATAGATCTCCAGCCCTTTTATTTAATTCTTTTCATCTATTTTTAAAATTATAAGTAAGGGATACTGTTTGCTACACACATTGAAAAGACGCATATCTGAGTAGTGTACGTGTAATTCATGAACATTGTTTGCAAAAGATTTACAAAAGAATCTGCTACAGTTTATGTTTATGGTCTAACTATAAATTAATAAATAAATTATGTCCTTTCATTGAGGTTTTTATGCTGTCAAATTTCAAAGCTGGTGAAGCCGCCGAAAAAGAGTAGTTTTCTGTTCTTTCAATGTTATGCTCGATCGCTTTTTCGACCTGAAATTTAAATAAAAATACAATGAAAATACTTTTTTATGTTAAGGTCGTCAGACAGGCTGATTAAGGATAATGGATTAGGAAAGTACTTTACTCACTCACCGAAGCACAACAGCTCACTAGACTAGACTCTCTTAAAACAACATATCTTAAACCTGATTTACTTTTTTCATGGCTTGATTCATGACTAATATTCAAGGTAAAATGATGTTAATAAAAAACTATACTTCCAAGCCATGTTTGAATTGCTAAAATGATTGAAACGCAGACGCTTCATTTGGAGACTGTAAACTGATGTGTTATTCACAAAATGTGTGCCAGGAATACCATGCAATCCAATATGAATGATAATTTAATTAATATTGAATGTGGCTTCAATTTTCTGCATCCATAGTTAGGGCTTTAATTGAAATTTGTCGGTACGACAGTACAATTACATGGTAATTGATATTTTAATTGTTTGTACTAATATTAATCGTTGTCATGTTGTTATTTTTTTTTTAAAGGAAAAATGCCTTTCATTTTTACTTGATGTAATTCCATTTCTCGAAGATGACTTCTTGTAACGCGGGTAACAGGCAAATCGAATTGATTTCAATATTCTCTCTACACTTTTCCTTAGATATTTTCGTTCCTGTTCTATATTTTACATAAACTAATTTCCTCTGCAATATTGGTCTTGCGACAGTTCTGTTAGGCACGGCCGCCTCCCTCGAAAAGAAACTTCCACGAAATCATTCGACCTTATCGATCTTCACGAGAAAAGTTGCTGCTAAATTTGTTTACGGAGCTAGTTCAATACATTTGTACTGTTTAAGTAAACACTTTATACCAAACATTTATTTAAATTTACTTATCTTTAGCTAAAATATACTGTATGTAGTAAAATAGTTTAGTTAGTGTATATTTTTAAATTATTAGCTGTGCTACGCGGCTTTGGCTGCCTTGAAAATTAACAACATAAAAATTTTACCTATTAAATAAATATTTGTTTATTTATTTATACACTAGTTGATCTGAAAGTCATTGCCCTGTCAGTCTTTTTTATATATAAAAACTATCAACTCAACTCCCCGGTATACAATTTTTGTATACAAAAATCTCTCGCGTTTATCCCTCTCTCCATAAATGAAAGCCGAATTAAAATCTGTTGAGTGGTTTAGAAGTAGTTAGCGGAGAAACAGACGTGATGGATTTATAATATGTAGATATTAAAGTTGGAGAGGCGGTTATGGAGAGGCACTAAAAGAAAAAAAAACTACGTGTATAATGTGATGTGGAGTACTTTATTGAAAACCAGCTTTGAAATAACAAAAAGCTCCAGTCCCATTATTGTCTTTTATCCTAGAGTAATTGAGTTAGATGTTCCGTAACCCAAACTATTTCCAATTCCTTATCCCATCAAGGTCGGCTGGCCCTTGCAAGCTCTTACGCATACGATAGCTGCCTACAATCAAGCGGACCTGCTTGCCGTACCTTTGTTTAAAAAAATACAATATCTAGTTCCACTAAAAAAAAACTAATAACTTGTATTTCGTTTATTGTTACAGGTAATGACTTAAATACAGGATAAAACACGGTAAGCTTCATTCCAAAAAAAATAAACGCGTAAGTTCTTCGGTTATAAATATCAAAGAAGTAAACCTGGATTTTGAAATATTTTATGCAAAACATGTTAAACGTTCAGTCTGTAGTAGCTGTTATCAATTGTAGGAGTAGGTATAATTATGGAGACTGGGGCTGATGCATTTTCTACGATAATTATGAATGGAGTAAGTAGCCTTACTAATAGCGTTCCGAGTGCATTAAAAAAATCCAGAAATACAAGGGTATAACTTCCCTTATTTTTCTCTTAATACTTCCCTTATTGTAGATTTTTTAGTATTTTTACTCAATTTTATTGTTTTTGAAGAAGTTTTTTATTTTCATTTCAAGAAAGGCACATTTAGTTATGTTATTTAGTAGGTTTGGCCCATTACTCTTATGTGTATCTTCTATATCTATATCTATGTAAACATATTATAAAATAAAGTCTTTGTCCGCTTCTGTTTGTTCCACCACTAACTTGTAAAACACCTAACAGATTTTGATATGTTTTTCACTAAAGAAAAGAGAGCTTTATAAATTGTTGAGAATCTCTATGGTATGGGTAATTGTTCTGTGTATAATAATAAACCGTGTTTACTCTGTGTGTACATATAAGAAAAAGGAGTTATTTAAAAAAAAGTTAATGTAAGAAAAATGTAATGAAGAGATTTTAAGTTGTAGTTTATAAAATAAATAAAGGACTATTTAAGGAGTAAAGTGGAAATATTTTTGCCTCGTCCGCCCTACATCAACAGGGTTATGGGCCCAGGCAGCGCCCAAGCGTCTTACGAAGAAAAAAATTACAAATACAGAGTTTGAAAAGAAATAGCAAAATTGAAGAAAATGGCGTCGTACATTAACAAAGAAAAATTTGCAATCACACAATTCGCTGGAGACAACTTCGCAGCGTGGTCATTTAGAATTAAAAGTATATTGCGGGAGGCAAGTGTATTAAAATCAATACAGGATGAAGAATTTAGTAACGAAGAAGCCAACAATGTATTGGAGTCAAGGGCGCAGGCTATCTTAATAAGTGCAGTTGCAGATTCACATTTAGAGTTCATCAGAAATAAAGAAAGTGCTTATCTCATGTATAAAAATTTGGAAGAAAATTTTGAGAAGAAAAGCGTTCGGAGTAAGCTATTCTTAACCAAAACTTTGATGCAAATAAAATACAATGAACAAAATAAATTGATTGATCACTTCATACAATTTGAAGAAATATTTTCTCAGCTACAAAGTTCTAATTCTGTTTTATCATCAGAAGAAAAGATCAATTTCATACTTATGTCAATGCCAAAGTCTTATAGTAACATTATCACAGTTTTGGAAACGATGGAAAATGTGGGGTATGATTTTGTAAAAACAAGCTTATTAAATGAAGAAGAAAAGAGAAAAAAAGGCGATGGTAAAACCACGAGCAGTCAAGGAATAAATGCATTTTTATGTTATGCATGTGGAAAACCAGGTCATAAAAAGTTTCAGTGCCGTTCACATATACAACAGAATAATTATAATCAATCTGTACAAGGATATGGTGGAGGTTCAAATAGAGGACAAGGAAGGGATATTGTACCCAATCGAGGAACATTTCACAGACAGCAACAACGAGGAAATTTTGGAAGTAGAGGTTATCAAGGCTACCGAGGGCAGCGTCGGACACACTTGGCTGAAACAATAGAGATGCAACCAGATTCAAGAAAAACGGCTTTTCAGTGTAGTGAAAGTGAAAGTAAAGTGTTACAGTGTAATAAAAGTAATATAATTGAGTGGCTCATAGATTCAGGCTGTTCAGACCATCTTGTAAACAATAAAGAGTATTTTGAGGACTATATTAAACTAAAAATTCCACAAAATATATGCTGCCAAAAATGGTGTTTATTTGGAGGCAGTGGGTATTGGCAATATTAATGTTAAATGTATAGTAGGTAATACTGAAAATTATTGTCAAATTAAAAATGTTTACTATGTACCTGAATTAAGAAGAAATTTACTATCTGTTTCGAAAATGGAAAAAAGTGGTCTTGAAATTGTGTTTTCTAATGCTAAAGTTAGAGTTTATGAATTTGGTAAACTATTAATAATAGGAAATAAGATTGGCTCTTTATATAAAATTAACACTCAAGTTGTTCAAGTGTCTCACTGTAATTCTGTTACTCAAAATAAGGATATGATTGATTTATGGCATAGGCGTTTTGGTCATTTAGGTATGAATAACATATGTATATTATCACAAAAGAATTTAGTTACCGGATTGGAAGAGATTAAGGATTGCAAAACTATTAATAATTTGTGCGAACCCTGTATACTAGGTAAAATGTCTAGGCAACCTTTTAATAAAAGTGGGTATAGGGCTAAATATCCTTTAGAACTGGTTCATACTGACGTTTGTGGGCCAATCAATCCATCAACCTGGGATGGATGTAATTACTTTGTAACATTTATAGATGATTGTACACATTTTGTAATGATATTTCTTATTAAACATAAATCTGAAGTTTTCCAAAAATTTAAACAATATTACTATTATGCAACAAAGCATCATAATAGAAATTTACTAAAGTTGAGATCCGATAATGGCACAGAGTACATTAATAATGACTTTAAACATTTTTGTAAAGAACATGGTATTATAATGCAGACAACCGTACCATACAACCCAGAAATGAATGGAACAGCAGAAAGGATGAATCGTACATTGATGGATAAAGCCAGAACAATCTTAATAGATTCAAATATGTCTAAGGATTTTTGGGGTGAAGCAATACTATATTCGGCTTATGTCACCAACCGAAGTCCAACCACTGGAAGAGACCTAACACCAAGTGAATTATGGGAAGGTAGAAAACCAAATGTCACACATATGCGAGTTTTTGGAAGTATTGCCTACAATCATGTACCAAGACAACTAAGAAGAAAACTTGATGATAGAGGACAAAAAATGATAATGTTGGGTTACAATATAGGTGGATACAAGTTATGGGATTTAAAGAAAAGGACAACCGTTACAGCCAGGAATGTTATATTTGATGAAAGACCTAAAGATACAACTAAAACAGTATATCTACCAACTAATATAGAAATTGAAAGACCTACAATAAATGATGAAGAAGACTCAGAAATACAAGAAGAAGAACAGCTTAATATACATCCTGAAGAAAATTTAGAAGAAATGGGGCAATTGTCTACATTTAGAGAACGAAGAAAAATAACGAAACCTATTTGGCATAAAGATTATGTAATAGATTTAAATTCGAGTGAAGAGGAAGTATATACAGCATATTGTTATTTAACTAATGATCAAACTCCCAGTTGTTATGACGAAGCGGTTAAAGAAATTGAATGGAAAGAAGCAATTGATAAAGAACTTAAAGCATTAGATAAGTTAAATACCTGGAATGTGACAACATTACCAAAAGGACAACGAGCAATAGAAACTAAATGGATTTTTAAATACAAGGATGATGGAACAAGAAAAGCACGATTAGTTGCGAAAGGATTTCAAGTGAACAAAAGTAATCAATTTGAAATTATATACTCACCTGTAGCAAGATTGTCGACAATTAGAATGATGATTTCAAAATCAATTCAAGAAAATTTAAAAATAACTCAGTTAGATATACCAACAGCCTTTTTGAATGGAAAACTAGAGAAGGATATATACATTAAAGTACCAGAAGGATTAACAAATACAGTAATTAAGAATAAAGTTTTCAAGCTAAATAGAGCATTATACGGTTTGAAGGAATCGCCTAAATGTTGGAATGATACAATTAATAACTTTGCCATAGAAAAAGGATTTAAAAGGTCGGAATATGATTATTGTCTTTATTACAAAGAGGACTGTTGGATGCTAATATTTGTCGACGATATTATTTTAATGGGAAATAAAGCAGATATAATAAGAGATTTAAAGAAAGAATTTAATGCAAAAGAAATAGGACATCTAAAGAACTTTTTAGGGATGCAATTTATAAGAAAAGAAAACGAAATATCAATTAGTCAGGAGAAATTAATAGACAAAATACTAAATAGATTTAATATGCAGGAATGTAGAGGAAATAGAACACCAATGGAATGCAATTTTAATATGGATGACAAAGAACAAATCACTAAAGAGATACCACTGAGAGAATTAGTTGGAAGTCTAATGTATCTTTCAGTAACAACGAGACCTGATATTTCTTATGCAGTTTCCTATTTAAGTAGATTTTTGGACAAGCCTACAGATAAAATTTGGATAGCGGGAAAAAGAGTGTTAAGATATGTAAAAGAAACAAAAGGAAGAAAACTTACATTCACAAAGACAGAAAATACAAACTTATATTGTTATTCGGATTCAGATTGGGCAGGTGATAGAAAAGATAGAAAAAGTATTAGTGGCGGAATAGTTTTTCATGGAAATAATCCTATAATTTGGTATTCAAAGAAACAGCATTGTGTAGCATTATCTACGGCCGAGGCGGAATACATAGCAGCTTCATTAGCAGCACAAGAGTTAGTGAACTTAAAAGGAATAAGAGAGCATTTAGGTCAAGGTGGGGAAACAAAGTTATTAGTAGATAATAAAGGGGCTATATGTATAGCAAAAAGTAGTGAAAATTCTAGGAGAACAAAACACATAGATATAAGATTACATTTTATTAAAGACTTGATTTATAAACAAGAATTAAGTATGGATTATGTTAGTACAGATTGTAACATTGCAGATGGTTTAACAAAACCCTTATCATATGAAAAATTTAAATACTTTTGTGAGAATGTTAGCATAGTTTAGTTAGTTATTAGTTTGTGTAGTTATTACTCAGTTTATTTATTAGTTAGTCTAGTATCACTCATATTAGTTATTACATTACTTACTTTAGTTGTTACTTGTTACTTAGTAGGTACATTATTTAGTTAGTTACTACATTATTTAATTGTTACTTATTTTTGTTAGGTTAGTTGATCTGAAGTAGTGTATTTAAAGAAAGAGTTAGTTATGATTATGAATAATAGCGATTACAAATTGTGATATTTTGTAATCGAGGTGGGGTGTTGAGAATCTCTATGGTATGGGTAATTGTTCTGTGTATAATAATAAACCGTGTTTACTCTGTGTGTACATATAAGAAAAAGGAGTTATTTAAAAAAAAGTTAATGTAAGAAAAATGTAATGAAGAGATTTCAAGTTGTAGTTTATAAAATAAATAAAGGACTATTTAAGGAGTAAAGTGGAAATATTTTTGCCTCGTCCGCCCTACATCAACATAAATGAGTAAAAATTTCATGCGTGCGAAGTCAGGGGCGGGTCGTTACTTTTTATATAATTTCTCATGAAGTAAGCTATGAACCATAACATTTATATTGAACCATAAAAAGCCATTGCACACTGGGTTGTTATTTATTATTATTGAAATATCCAAACTATCAATCTCCATGATAATATGTATGAATACCTACATTAGGTAACACATTCTGATTATAAGGTTTTATTTTAAGAAAGATGTGTGTCTATGCTGACGAGTAGGTATAGTAGAATTCGTCAAAGTCTCTCGTCAGAATTATTAATTAAAAGTACAGGCGATAAGCCAATTTCAAAAAAAGGGTGAGAGCGTAACAACCCAATGTAAGTAAGACGTATATTGAATTATGTAAAAGGCATGGCGGACTTCCAAGACCCAAACATGGAAAACAATAATGTACAGTAGGTTTTCTTATTGTATAAATAATAAATAAATAAAATCTATTAGATTTAGGGCCTCTTTCACCAATTACACGTAAAGTGTTGATTACTTACTTTTCAATTAACGCTAATTGGCGAGTAAATGTTACGAGTATCTTGTTTCAATTTCATTAAAATTACCCTTGAGCACCTTGAGTAATGCTACTCGAAGATGGTGAAACTCGTACTCTTTCTTACCGGTGACTTTAAATGGCGGTTAGCCTACTTGACACTTTACTCAGAGTTGGAAAAGAGGCCTTAAATGTATTATGTTATATTGTTAGTTTAGGTATTATATTAAAATAATAATTTATGGTCTTTACATCAGGATAAATAAGTCACATTATGTTAAATTAGTAGATAAATAGGTGGTGATTTAAATTCTTTTATCAAAATATAATAAATAAAATATTTGCTCGCGTTATACTTTTTATTAAAATCAATATGACTTGAAGCTAGTAATGCATAGATACAAATATGAAAATGAGTTTGTTTGTTTGTTACACTTTCACACCTTTCACACCGATCGTCATGAAATTTTGCATACACAATTTTTAGGATACAGAGAAGGGCATAGGGTCATAGGTACCTTTCATCCAGAACAAACTACTATTCCCGAGGGATCTCCTAAAGATAAAAATAAAAAATTCAACGCCTGACAAAAATATATTACAAAAATATAAAAAAATAATAGATAATAAAAATTATTTAAAAAACACTGAAAATAAAAAAAAAATTTTGAATTCTATAAGCTCTGTACCTACCTAACATTTGGCATATCACTAGGAAAATTGGATTGTCTAAGTGCATTTTTAAGGATAAAATATCAATTTAAATTCGTCTTAGCCTAAGGGCCTTGCCGTGGAAAGATGTGTCTGTGCTAAAAATATATTCAATCAAACCTACTGTTTCAAATTTAATATTGCGATACAAGATTGCATTCAGATGCAGCCGTTGCGCACCAATTACGTCTCAACCCTAAAATATTAAGGGATGCGCTCGGAATGCATATTAAATGGTTAAATAAATCAATGGAATGCGTCAGGAAAATTCAGCTTAAGAAGCCTAAAAATATATTTCACAAAACGTCATACATACATGTCATTTAATTGTATATTTTTAAGAAATGGACATAAGTTTTTTTATGTGAATACCGGATAGAACTGTCGGCTTTTAACAGGAGAGGATGCGTTACCGACCTTGATATTAATTTTTATATTTTTTTAAGTACCTACTGAATTTTGTATAATATTTGCCTGACATATATTTCGGTAGGTACAGAACAGATACAGAAACCTCTGCATTTGGTTACATTTCCGTAACACACTATGTAAACAGGAAAAAAATTATTTACTTTTTTTGTCATATACATACATCACCTACACTATGTAGTTTTCAAAATTATAATACATATTTACAAATTATTGTTTATTGTCTAAAGAAGTTATACGAAATATCCACACACTTAAAGATTTTTACATGAACTGAACATGGCTTTAGAATATAGGAGACACGTGTTAGAATCCTCGACATTAATAAGGTTATACAGAAATCTCTGATTTAGTTATTTCAGAGATTGTTCTCAACTTTGGGCTTTATGTTTCGCCATCAAAGTTCAGAAGTGTCCAGTGCAGTTTAATAGTGTTGCCATATTCGAAATATTAAAATCAGTGGACAGGTTTACAAATTTCTTTTTTATATAATATCAATAATTGTTTTTCGTTTCTAGATAAATTATCAATTAAAATCGGTCCACCCATTCTCGAGTTTTTGAATCGTAGAGGTACACAAACCAACTTAATATTTTTATATATAAAAAGATTAATTCATTGAAAAACCCTTAAATAAATAAGCGGAAATTTAGTCTCTTAATTTTCGTGATATAATATTATAATAATCAGAGATCTTCATACTGCCTGCCACCCTTAATTACATTTATATAAAAATAAAAATAAACTTGTTTGTGGATGCTGCATTTGTTTAGATATTCTGTTTTTTTAATTATTATTATTTTAAAAAAACACACACCAATTATTATGGAATTTGTGATTATCCAAAAGAATATACCAAAAGAATAATACTGTAAAAGCTGCTTTCTTCGTCGTACACATCAGCAATTGTACAACTGTCTGCTGAATTATCGAGCTTTTTTTAATCTTTTTCTTCCTATTGCGTGGCCTAAATAATTGAACGTCTTCTCATTTCACATGTTACCAAACTTGTCTTCAATTTATACTTGCATGCACACTATCAGGATCACTTACAAGTTGCGCCTTAACCAAACGTTCGATGAGGAAACTTCGCAAGTGTCCATTACACTGGTTATGTCTTCGATAAAAGACCGACCAGTTATAATTTGATATATTTCAGGTATATTAATTAGTTTGGTAAGTTTAAATAGCTTTTTTTAAAGCTGTTATAAACAACAACTAAAATTAATCCTGTTATAAACAACAACTAAAATTAATCCTGTTATAAACAACAATAAAAAAATGTTTAAACTTAATTTTAAAGGAAGCTCTCTTTCATAACTGGTTACGTAAGTTACGAAATTACCAAAACGAAGTAAATGTAATTTGAAATTAGTCAAATTAGACGCTATACAGGGTGTCCCTGGAAGTATGGATCAAATCAAACAAGAGCATCGAGGGATCAATTCTGAACATTTTAGGCCTAAAAGTTCTTAATCGATTTTGTATGGTTAAAAAGTTATAATCATTTATTACTTTTTTTCCTTGTATTCACTAAAGACGACAAAAAATTTAATAAAAAAATTATTTGTAGGCCTATCGGCGTCATTTTTTTTTAGTATGCTACAGAAAAGTGCACCTTTCCAGGAATGGTATTGAACTGTAGCAAATAAACATATGTAAAAAATAAATAAACATTTAATGTACAAAATGAACTTTGACAAAATTTTGTTCAATATTTAAGCCTTTACTGTAAAAAAAAACATGTTATGTAGAAAATTGGCCACATATCACAAAAACTTGTCTGTTTTCTGCAGATTCCGGTGACACCAAAAAGACTCGGTTATTGTTATAATTTAAGAAGTTGTGATGGTATTTGTACAAAAAGTCTCGATTTCAAATTTTTTTTTTCAATATTATTTTCAGTGAGACATGGTTTACTATCATTATTAAATATTATTTAAAGTTTGTCTGAGTACTAGACCTTAATAATAACAGTTTAAATGAAATAAAAGAATTTTTTTGTAATCATCATCGATGTTTAGTAATCATATAATATTTCATTATTATGGTCTCAAAGCGGCAAAAAAGCGGGGGTGAAGGAGGTAAGGGACAGCGAACAAAGGGAACACTCACAAACGCTGGTAGAATTTCTTTAGTGACCCGCTTGCAGCTTGTAACTTACGTGCTTATTTCATATTTCTGTGTGTTCTTACGAGATTTAACCGATTTTTGGATTTTTCTTCTTGGATCTCTTTTTTGCTTTTATTTTGGACACTGTTTGATTTGGTTGCGTCAAAATGACTTCATATAATAGTCGTGAATATGCAGATATGCATTTTCCAATCAAATAGTGCAACATGTACGTACAGTGCAACAGTGTAACATGCACTGTTACTAAACATCGATGATGATTACAAAAAAATTCTTTTATTTCATTTAAACTGTTATTATTAAGGTCTAGTACTCAGACAAACTTTAAATAATATTTAATAATGATAGTAAACCATGTCTGACTGAAAATAATCTTGAAAAAAAAAATTTGAAATCGAGACTTTTTGTACAAATACCATCACAACTTCTTAAATTATAACAATAACCGAGTCTTTTTGATGTCACCGGAATCTGCAGAAAACAGACAAGTTTTTGTGATATGTGGCCAATTTTCTACATAACATGTTTTTTTTTACAGTAAAGGCTTAAATATTGAACAAAATTTTGTCAAAGTTCATTTTGTACATTTACGGTCTTACTACAAAAAAATAAGTAAACACTGTTTAATCACGTGTTTACTTAGACAATATCAAACTATTTAAACATCGTTTAGCGAGCGTTTAAAATGTCCCTACCACAAAACCTTATTTAGCGCTTGTTTTTGTAAGTCAGTGTTAAAGTACGTGAACTGGCAAACATTCATTCATTCATTCGTGTCGTTTTCATTTTACGCAGATCTGATAGGCGTATAAAGATGTATTTTGGTTTTCACAAGCTATTATTACGAAGTATATTAATGTTATAAGCAAATTATAAGATTGGAATAAGGCATAAATTACAACAAATACGTTAGATTATTTATAAAATTTTGTTATCCGAAAAAACATTGCGCATAATGGAACGTAACTGACACTGGCGTAATTGTCAAATGTCAAGTTTAATTTGTTAATTTAATATTCATATTTTCATAAATTTCATAGTTCATAGCGTTTCTTTTTTAAGCATTTCGTTGATATTATCGAATTAAATTTAAAATATCCATAGTCATTTCAAAAATCAAAAGAAATTTTTAATATTACGCAAAACGATTACAAATTTGACAGAACACGTCCAAGGAATAGAAGCCGCTAACTAGATAGACACTCGTTAAACTAGCATCTGGGGGTGTTTAAATTTAAACAATGCTTAAGCATTGTCTAACGATAAATAATGCCTACATACTGTTTTGTAGTAAAGTTTTATTTAAACACGCGTTCAACGCCTGTTTAAAGTGTGTTTAATGTTTTTGTGGTAAGACCGTAAATGTTTATTTATTTTTTACATATGTTTATTTGCTACAGTTCAATACCATTCCTGGAAAGGTGCACTTTTCTGTAGCATACTAAAAAAAATGACGCCGATAGGCCTACAAATAATTTTTTTATTAAATTTTTTGTCGTCTTTAGTGAATACAAGCAAAAAAAGTAATAAATGATTATAACTTTTTAACCATACAAAATCGATTAAGAACTTTTAGGCCTAAAATGTTCAGAATTGATCCCTCGATGCTCTTGTTTGATTTGATCCATACTTCCAGGGACATCCTGTATAAGTTTTTCACAATAATGCAAGATTGAATTTTAATTTTTCTCAACTTTCTAAAATTCAAGTGCAGAAAACTAAAATAAAATAAAAAATATACATTTCGTATGATCGGAAATGATTTTGACATATCGCCAACTTTAACTTGACAAGATAAACTTCCATCTATACTTATAAAATTGTTTGTCCTGATTGATTATGAACCCACAGCAAAAATTACTAAGTCTCGAAAGCTGAAATTTGGAACGAAAGATTATTTTTTAACGTACCTAAGCATCCGCTAAGAAGGATTTTCAACTCCGTGCAAAGCTAAAAGCGGTTCCTTAGTTTTTCAGAATTTATAAATAAAATAGGTTTCATAGATATAAAAAAAAAAACTTCATTTATGTACTACAAACGACTCTTGAGTGCGAATTCGTTACTGCTTTTGTAAATTATTTTGCTTTAATAATTACAATGGAATAATATTCCTTTTTATAGACGTAGAAGTAATTAAACTAATATTCCTGACTTCAAAAATTCTAATGAATGTGTCATGAAGCAGCCACTTTTCTTTGATGAAGTCGTTTCTACATTAAACAAAGCAGAGAAACTCATACTGAATTAATAAATTTAAACATACATCAGCTCCTTCACTTTGTAGCTTCGTAGTTATCTAGTATTCTATATATTATACATATGATTTACAGCAGAATTGAACGTCAAAGGTAACAAACAAAGATAGCACCCGGTTATTACCGTTCGTCTATTCATTTTGTGCAGCCACATGCCATGGCGGATGCTATTCAAGTGATGGGGAGGCTATTGTGTCTCTGAGTTCGGACGAACACACACTATTGTACTCGACATATCTGAGAAACAGTAACTAATCTTTTTCCCTACACATTTATTATTTAATCAATTATTGATAATTTCTAATTAAGTTGATATTAAACTGGCGACTCGCCCACGGCTTCGCACAGATACAATAAATATTTTCTGGCAATTATTTAATTGACACAAACCTTCCCCTTTTATCAATCTTTCCATTAGTGAAAACCGTATTAAAATTCATTGAATGAAGCCAAAACTTTAAGAAAACTCACCTGAGAAAGCTATTTTTGCTCATAATTTTTTTTATTGATTGAAAAAAACTTACAACAGTATAACATTTATTGTATAGAGATCGTGTAAGAATGTGATTAGTTTATTCGTAGAATTATTTATACAAGCACATTACTCTACTGTTTGTTTAATTTAGCTACATTGGATAATCAATGATAGGGATTTGCGACACCGGACCAAAGCGTGCACTCAAAATTGTCCCCTACGAGATATTACGTCTTCATATTAGTATCAATTGGGGTGTGTTATAGATATAATAGGTAGGTATATAACTCCGTCTCTATGTGAGCAATAATATTTGTTATATCCATAATAACACGATATTAGACATCCGCAGGAAGTTTTTCATCACCTGCGGTAGAACCATGATATTTTAGTGAACTTACTCTTTCAACCAGGCTATTTAAAAAATTTAACAATTTTACTAGTGACATTGAATACACAGCAAATAACGGTGCTAACTATTGTACTGATAGTTTATCTATTCAAATATAAACCAATATAATTTTTTGTATGTATTTATTGAGTTTATTACCTGAGTTTAATAACATTAGAGTTGAACTACTTAGCCGAATTCTCAAATTTTATGAAAACTTATACTAATATAGCAAAGCTGAAAATATATACATATATATTTATTAACGCTTTCACAGGTTAACTAGTTATTCTTTAATTACTCAACCGATCACCTTGAATTTTTAAATGCAAGTTCTCAGGAGTACAGAATAGTATCTAATAAAAGTGTTATTCCTGAGAAAATTACTAAAAATAAAAAAATTAATAAATAATGAACAATGAAGATCAAATAAATGTTTCTATGCCTTAGTACTGGGTGGCGGACAAATTCGCACCTAAATGCTAATATAACATTTTAGTATTTACCTACACTTTCATAGTTAGGACAATGAAAGTAAAAAAAAAAAGTTTATTGGCTAGAATCTCGGTTATTATTGGAGGTATGTTTGTTGAAATAAAAGCGAAGGTCCGAGTTTACAGGCTCACCCTTGTCTAATGGAGCACTGTGTATCCGGCGGGGAGTCCAAGAGGCATTTAATCTTGTCTGAATTATGTGTTGATGTCAGCGGGCCGGAAAACGTTCCCTGTCCGCGCCCCACTAATTTCACTTTTTATTGTGCACCACTTCTGTGCGGTTTCACGGAACTCATACTACATTAGTATTAAAGTTTATTTATGGCCACATTTGTAACATATTTTAATATTTATGAGGGCTTTGAATAATCGGTCTGGGTGAAATAACATATAATATATACATACTCATACATATAACATACAATACTAATCGTAGTTAATTTTATAAATTCGAAAGTGAGTTTGTTTGTTATACTTTCACACCCTTAATGTATTTGCATACATTTTGTCAGAAAAACCTTTCATCCAGAAAAAAATTCCGAGGGATCATTTAAGAATAAAAAAAGTGAAAATTCAACACCTAAGAACAAAGGGCGTGGACGAAGTCGCGGACAAAACGCTTTACTTAGTAAATCAAATTTTTATTTACTATTTAACACTTCTTATGGACTGTTAAAGATTTTTGAATTGTGTTTTTAAAAATATTTTTTGCAATAAAAAAATTAGTTTGCATAACTCGATTAAAACATAGTCAATCATGACGTGGCTCGTTTCTTATTTCACTTCAGTAGCTATAATCAGAAACGTCGAAATGTTGGCGGATAGACTAAATGAAAATAGTTTACAAGAGTGAGTTTAATTAGTAAACATTCTTAGTTGTTCGTTAGTTGTCTCACGGTTACCGCCGTAACTTGATTCCCACCCTGTGAGGGAGTGAAATACTTTTAATTGACCCTAACAGGGTTTTCTTGGAAGCATTAAATTTAATATTGGCTTACTTACACTGCGCTGGCCTAGCGAGGGAAACTCGACTTAAATAAATTACCGTGATATTGTAGGCGGTCTACATTAAACATTTTCATGTATGTTCATGTATGTAAGTATGTTATTTACATGCAAACAACTCAATAGGCCACCAAAATGTACAATATTATATTAAAAAAAAACATAAAAAATGAGATTTTTATGTTTATGTAAATATGAGATCAAACCTATATTTTCAGACTGATTTTGAATCACGAAAACTCGAAATAATTTTTTTATGTATCAATTTAATGTGAAACCAATTTAATGGCCATTGATTAACTAATATTTTTTGTAATGCTGAACCTACAAATATATAAAAAAGCGAACTTGAGTACAAATTTAAAATCTCACCTATGCAATATATGAAGAAATCAATATTTCCTGAAAGTCTAGTTAATTAAAGGCCGTGTTCGAATCAGAGATGAAACAGCGGCAGTCAAAGTTGGTTTAACCTGTTATCAAGCAGTAACTCTAGTGACCGGTTATAACTAGTGGGGAGGGGGTTTTAAGGGAGGAAACGCGTTTACCAAGGATCGGTCATTGTGTTAGTGGACCCGCTCGGTTGGGGCGCTATAATTACATCAGGGAATACGGCTACCGTTCACCTTTGTACAAACTTAATTAATGGACGGGCTGAGATTTTCCATTTAGAAAGCTAGCTTTTATTTATTTATTTACAAACTTACATCAATCTTTACAAGTTTATCTTAATCATCATCATCTCAGCCGTAGGACGTCCACTGCTGGACATAGGCATACCCCATAATTTTCCAATAGGATCTGTCAGCAGCAGCCTGGATCCACCGTCGACGCGCGGGCCTTATCGGATCGTCGGTCCATCTTATGGATGGACGTCCTACGCATCGTGTGGCCATACTGATCCACCTGGCTATGTCGGTAACTTAGTTCGTCTACAGATTTCCTCATTACTGATTAGATCTCGCATTGTAACCCCGAGCATAACCCTCTCTATATCTTGTTGAGCGATGTTGAGTTTACTTACGTTAGAGACCATGTTTCAGAGCCATATGATATGTCATCACTTGCAGATTTATCCTAATGTAATAGTGTAATTAAATTAAAAACTTAACTAACTATACTTTTATAGTGTTTGTAATGCCCGAGCAAGCTTGGTTGTTTTGATATGGTGACTATGCTGTTTATAAGCGTAAAATTATGATCGATGATTCTGCCAAACATTCACTAACGTACGTGTATACGACTGAACATAAGTACGATACTTTTCATGTACAGCTGGACACTAAGGCTTGTGATTTTGTGTACACTATAAATGTTATTCTTCCGATATTGATACAACAAAAGAAAAACTTTAGTCTATTCTCGGTGCTCTTAACTATTTCATTGTTCTTAGTTTTATTCCACCACTGACTACTAAATACTGTCTTTAATTAAGTAAAAATTTGTGGAAATGTGGAAGTCCGCATAGTCAGAAATAATGTACCTAATATTAACCTAATTTATAGTCTTAAAATTAGCACAAAGCCTTATGATGTAGAAGACATGTCACAAAATTTTTAACGTGTTTACGGATTAGAAGATTGTATAAATTTTGCTAGTCATCCTGATATTTCTGATACTAACACATAATTTTATATGACTAAA
Organism: Synanthedon andrenaeformis; assembly: GCA_936446665.2. Lineage (NCBI taxonomy): Eukaryota > Metazoa > Arthropoda > Insecta > Lepidoptera > Sesiidae > Synanthedon > Synanthedon andrenaeformis. The sequence goes on along the minus strand of OW387781.2, from coordinate 12,804,112 downwards.
GGTTCCCGTTTTCTAAGTTTGAAAAATCGACATTGACTATTGAGTAAGATTATGTATTTAGCATATTTAGCATTTACAAATTAAGCACTATCAATTGACATAAGGCTCATGCTAACTGAAAGTCTGTTTTGTGTAAGTACGCGGTGAAGGTCAACTTTTAAAATTTGTTTCTATAATTAATACCTTTTAGGGAATTGAACACGATACTCTTTTGTTGTATTAGCTTTAAGTTAATTACTTTAAGTTAAAGTTAAGCGAAAACATAAAAACAGCCCGGCCATTGTGTTTATATTGTTACCAGTGCCACCTACAGCCGAGCCTGTTTTTACCTCTCCAACATCTACAGCGATGTACATCAACGAGTTAATTGTACAGTTGTAGTCTGTAACCGTATATCTACAGTGCATATATCCAATGTGGCGTTGTTACCTATACCGTTTGTTATGAACTAAAAAAGAAAATTTTCACCAAAAGAAATTAACATGATTAAAGTTTTAATACCTGTTTTACTACACTTAATTGTTTTGTCGTAGCGTTCTAATACCACAAATAATAAAAGAAAAGATCCATTCTTTATTAAGGATATATAGCTGTTTGAACTTTTTCTCAGTCCACTGGGGAAGCCAATATCCTGTTTGGTAGCTATCGTTAGTGAAGCATTATAATTTTTAATGGAATTTTCCTATTTGTTTGTTACATTATTAAAATGGCATTAATAACAATCTAATGCAAGTTAAAACAGTATGCAAAGTAATTAAAGAGTAAAAATTTAAAAAAAATTGCCTACGGCACACCTTTCGACCGTTTAGAAGGGGCTGGCCGATACCTAATTCCACATCATCATCTCAGCCATAGGATATCTACTTGTGGACCATAAATTCCCAGTCGGAACCAGGGTCCTGAATCCAGGGTCGACCCAATGCTCTTATTAGATCGTCAGTTTATTCTGTAGGTAGCTGGGCATCCTTTGCTGCAATTGCCTGTCCGTCGCTTCCATTCGAAAACATTTCGGCTCTCTGTACCATGTGCCCTGTCCATTTCCACTTACTGATTCGCCAGATTATTACGGTGACTTTCGTTTGTTTACGGATTTTCTCCTTTCTGATGCAATCTCGCAGAATCGCAGAATATGCTCAGGGCATAGCCACACATGGATTCCATCAAAAATCATACATTTCATCAAAAGTTTTAATTTAAATTATACTAAAATAATATAGTAATATATGTGATTTTTTAAAAAGAATGTGCGCTTCTACTCACAAAATGAAGTATAGATATTATCGTCGACCAAGACTAATTTCATTGAAAGTTATTAGAATTTGGAGGAGTACTTCATAATCATTGTGAACGCTATTCCGATTATAATAAATATGAGCAAATTCGCATATTCTAGAACATTCTAGACGAATAACCTTCAAAATATTATTCTGAAAAGCATTTACAGATGACACGTCTGTGTCGAGCCTCGCCTAATTTCCCGCCACTTTCACTGACGCTCAATATCAGATGTGTACCTACACAATGCCTAATTTAAAGTTTAAATGGGTTTGTTCAAACAGGACTTCTTCTCCCACGCGTCTGAATGAGACAGTGTCATTAAATTAAAGTTTCATTTGTCTTCATTTGCTAAACAATAGCAATTATACAAAAGCCTCACAACGGCGAGTAATCAAGCGTCCTTTTAATTAAGTACAGAAACACTGGCAAGTAATTGGGTCTGAACAACTGAGTAAACAAATCGAAATGGAAGGTAATAAATCTAGTGAACACCTCTTTCGGCGTCACAGTTACACTCAAACTGTTACGTCACCAGTACCTAACTCTTAACGATAAATCACAACTGAAGAAAACATTACGCAGTTACGTCGAGTTATCGCGCCTCCTTTTCTCTCCTTTCTTTTTCTCTGTAAAAAGTTGAATTAAAAATAACGTCGCTTAAGATTCTATATCTTCAGATTTATCTTATAAACCACGCGTTTCGGTTTTGTCCAGTTGAAATAAGTATTCAAAATATAAAAGTCCATAATAAAACGTGTGGTAATATTTTAAGAAATATTTTGTATACGGCCACTTATAAGAACCTGTTGTAGTACACGTGTATGTCAGGCACGTTGCAAAGTAGCTGTCTCGACAGACCTCGTTCTGTCAAAAGCTATTTGGGTTTTTTAGATGAGAAATAGAAAAATGTGGTTTTTATGTTCGCAATATGGTATCTATTTTTTTATGGTTGTAACTTCGTTGTGGAGAACGCAAGAAGTTTGATTGAATTTTTAGTGATCAAGAGGACTATTACTGCCTATATTGCCAATATATCTAATAGTTATTATACCTAATAGTTTAACTGATAGTTATTCGGTATAGTCGTTACATATTTTGTGTGTTGTAGTGTAACATCAGTGTGCAATTTTAATAAATAAATAACTAAATAAAACGAAATCAAAACATACCCGCTCAGCCAGAAGTAGTTCCACTAAAACCTCTTCGGTCTACCATCCAAACGATTCAAAAGGTTAGTTGGAAGTATAAATAGTAAAAATTTGCGGGGTACTTTTCAAAATAAAAATGAACTTTCATTAAATAGTAAGTGCATTTCCTTTGTTACCGAGTATCCGAGAGGCTCCAATCACCGTCCGTAGCACAAAACCTACCTTCAATCTGCAATCATAATATTCATAGCACTTTATTTTTAGTGCAATAAAGTCTATTATCCATTGAGTTTGCGTCACTCAGTGTGGTACAAGCTATATGTGGTTATATTGCACAGGGACGTATTCATTTCCGGCTCCTTGCATTTTTATAACCTTTATACTGTTGCCGTTTGCCTCTGTAGGCTCGTAGGGCTGCCACTTTATGAATTTAATATGTTTTAAGTTTTTTGCTTATTAAGTAGCAACCCTACATTAAATGCAAAAATGTTTTAATTTATTTACAATTTAAAATGATCTCTACAATTTAAAGAATGCGATGATTATCAATGTGTCGTAGCACCTACATCGTACTCGATGACGTAGCGCCTACAGCGCAGACTATTAGTTACAAAGGTGCTACAGGCGTAGCAACTATGTCGTAGCAAATGAATTCATATTCATTTGCAACCGTAGCATTTGATGCGTACGAAAGTTGGTAGTGTTTCTCAACTAACATCATAAAATCAAGAAATGAAATCAGAAAGTTGTTACTATTTAATGTTACTGTCGGTAGCTAGTATGTTTCAAAATTAACAATCAGTGTATAAATACCCACATTTCTGAACAGTAATACCAAAAAGGCATATAATATTATAATATTACTGAAGTTTTCCCAGAAGCATTAAACTTTATGTAGGTTTTACAGAGCTTAACAGGTAAAGTAGGACAAACAATTTGAACAACTAGCTAACTCTATCCAATATTCGAATTCTCAGGGATTCGCATTATCTTACTAAGTGACAACCCTATGTGGCAGTTAAGAGACATCCGGCCACACCCTGTACATATTTATATTCATGGTCTGAGAACCTTTTATCCCGTTCTGAAATAGTTCCTCGGCTATTTTCATATATGTTCCCTGGAATAACAACAAATAAGCTACTTTTTTTTTTTGTTCCCGATTTGATTGCTTGGATTTATTTTTATAGTCAGTTTTATAGAGATCTGACAAGATATGCTTCTTGACGGATTTTTTATACGTACTGCGATTTAAAACGATGAAATAAAACACATATTTTTCATTTTATTACAGACATTTTTTCGGTGCCTTTTATGGAGACATTAAAAGTAAGAGGACAGATGGTGACCCGGTAATAAAATGTCTAAAGAAATTGTACATTTCCGTTTTTTTCACATACCTATATACCTACGTACTTTCCACTATAAAGTGATTAAGTTGTTCCATTAAATTATAAGTTGTTTGTATTAATTTATATAGTACTAGCGACTCGTTCCCGGCTTCGCCCGGGTGCATTTTTTTACGTAAAAACCTTCCCTGATTATCCCTCTATCCATGAGTGAAGACAGAATTAAAATCGGCCCAGCCGTTCTCAAGTTTTGCGCTTAGCAACACATTTAGGGATTCATTTTTATATTATAGATTAAGTAATAACCTTAAAATAATTGGCATTTGGAAATTTATGCTAAATTAAGACTAAGGTTACTTACGCTCTTATTCATAAAAATCCCTTATTAGATGTTAAAAACGTTCATTAGTTAAAACGCTCATAAGACCTTAATAAGCTTATTATAAAATTCCTATTCATAAACGTTCAATAAGCCTGTCATAACTAAATATTCACTATGGGTTAGTTTATAATTGTTATGTTGCCGTTCTGATGAATTCATAGACAAAAAAGCTAAAATCTCTCTATCCACGCCGTAAATGATAGTAAAGTGATTATTGTGATGTAACATTTTGACATTTCTTATGAAAACAAAACAATTCTCAGAGGTTATCAAATTACTTACGTTTGATCCCGGTCGTTTTCAGTTACCAAAATTATATTTCTTTTATAATTAAAGTGAATAATGGAGACAAAAACTATCAAAAAACGGGAAAGACAAGATCAATAATAAAGGCAGCCGTATATTAAAACGGTATCTCTTTTTGAACACGTCGGGTAAAGAAAATGGATCATATCTCTCTTGGAGATGGTTTAAAGTAATTTTGATGAATATGTTTATATAAAGTTATACATAGCTATGTAAAATGAAGTGATTAAATTCATGATATGGAAATATAAGAAAGTTTTATTTAATTATCTTATGGGTTCTATGACAAGTTTTAAAAGAAAACAGAAGTAAAAATAGAAAATATATAAATAAGAATTATATCGCTTATTATGTTCTTACTTAAGTAATTTAAACTATTATTTATATAAATAAATATCTTAGATATGACCTCCTTTACAAACTGTTTACAAACATTAATCTCTACATCAAACGTCATTCAGAAATCAGCTGTTCTAAGTCGGCCATCTTGAATTGTTCCCTTATTAGAGGCTTATAGTAGGGTTCAGGCTTCAATAACTTTATGAAAGCGTAATTAGAGCGTTTGACGCTATTGAACGTTTATGAATAATGTTTTTTGGTAAATTTCTCATAACAAGCTAATAAGCCTCCTATAACTTTTTATGAATAAGACCGTTAGTGTTTTGTTGTCTTTTTTTTTGATTTATCAGGTAAAGCAACGCTTTAAGTGTAGTTTATAGGAAATTTTCAATTTAAATAGTTTTGATTTAGATTTAGTCACTGGCACACTGCTGGGAATAGTATACAGGACTCGCACTTTCCTGCTCAACCGGAATTCAAACTGATACTTTATTTGTTAAAACAATCATTTTTACAACAATGCTATATAAAAAATAATACATAAAAATATTATCATGTATCTCTGAACACATGGGTAAATGTTTATTAAATTAGTTCATTAAATACTTTTAAATTTTATTAATACATTTAATACTAGCTAGTTTGATTGTTTGAACAATTCACAGATTCATGACCGGTTGGTGTTCGTCCCTCTTCCAACAAATGATAGTAATTTCCAAGCGGAAATGCATCGAAATGGCAAAATGGTCTGTTAAGCGGTCGTCATTTCGTCGAGATTGCTTCTCTGGCTACAATTTTATTTTAATATTTAACAATGGAGCGGATACAGCAAGAATACGCAATATACTTCTTTTGTTACCACTACTACTTGTAATGTTTGATCCAAGTTATGTAGGATGATTTATATCATATATATAACAAGATATATTATTTCGATGTATATAAGCCCATTGTAGATTCATAGAACTTCACGTGTTCGAAGTCTTTTCGTAGGTGCGGATTCTTCAATGCTATTTTTTCATGATTTCTAATCTAAATACGATATTATAATTTTAAAAAAATCCATAAATTAGAAATAACGAAAATCATAGCTTTTAACATGTTGTTTACCTAATTTACTAAATTGATACTAAATACTTCTTGCTTAAAAATATATATTATTTCGATCGCATTATATTATACGCAAATACTGAAAATTTAAAATTACCTCATATTATGAATGGAAGTATATATATATATTGTCTTTTATGTTGACAAGAGTAGAAAAAAAGTCGTCTTAAATGTTATTATGAATTCATTACTCATTTATTTCACTGAAAAGAGCGTTATATCAAAACACACCAAACATAATCGCTTCAACAAGATGAAACAATTGTCCAGTATTAATGAAATAATAATATCAAGCATAACGTTATAGTAGTAAAGAACTACATTAGCAAACCTAAGAAACTTAAGGCCTAAGAACCTAATATCTGACAGGTTGCTTCAAAATACGTGTAACTCGAAAACTTATTTCTAATTGCTTAAAAAATCATAATTTCTTTATATTTCTTTAAAGACAATCTTTTGGACATTTTTATGTTGTCCTTTTATGTTTTTAATTATTTACAGTTAAAGTTAAGTTACTCAATTAGTTTAAGTGTAAAGTTGAATAATAAACGTAGACATGTCTGGAAGCCTAAAGAAATTACGCGCCGTCTCATGTTAAATGAAGTTAGTGAAGTATTTGTGAGACTGTTCAGGGAGGGATATTTCAAATTGGTGCAATCGAGTCACGAGCATCCGTGGCCGAGGCGCAGAGTTACGTACAAATAGGGGCAATTTACAGAGTTGCAATATAAATACAGATACACAGTGTAAGCGAAGTAACAGTAGGTATATACATATTTAAAGAAACTTACTCGTTTCAAAAGAAATATAATATAAGCGGTAAAAATCAAACTTACTGCAAGATATTATTATTTAGTTTATGACTTATTTTTAAATTAACTGCAATGCAACCTGTAACACTACTTTAACCTAACTTAATATTTAACTTAAATTAAATTAAAATTTAACTCAAATGTTTTGTTTTATTGTAGGTACAATTTTTTTTATATGAAATATAAATTTTCGTTTTATTATTTCTTTTATTTTCCATATTAAGGATTGTTTATCAAAGTTAAAAATTTGATATAATGTCGTACGTAATGTTTAGATTACTGCTTTTAATAAAATATAGAATAAAATGAGATTATATCAATAAGTATTAAAAAAGTCACGCTTTGCTATTCGCTACCACATTGATCACAGATAAGATCTTGGATCAACTGAATAAGATTTCAAGAACGGTTTTCCGAGACAAATAGTACGAAAGGTTATGTTTTGTGAATGCCTAAGTCCTATGAAAATTCGTTTAACAAATTACATCTTATTGAAAAACAAACATCCTTAGAGCCAAAGCCTGCAAATATTTATAACAATATTTTGTATTTAGTGTAGGTTTCATATTTTTCCATTCCATTTATAATATTTTAAATAATAATGTAAAGGCTCCATACTGTTGCTAGTCTAAGTTGTTATCTGGATAACCTGGTTCAAAGACGAGCATTAATTGAATAGATACGTCCGCTACTCGCCTCAATCCAACCTTAATCACACTTGAAAAGGTCGGATAGATACTTAGACTCATAATATAGTAAAACATGGTACAGCACTCACACAGTCTTTCTACTGTCTACAATTAACGTCTCCTATATTAAGAAAGAACAAATTGCCTCGTTTTTTAAATCGAAGTTATGTCAATATTTAAATAGTTATAAAGAATTGAAATATTAAATTTTCATTGTCTTGCTAATGCACACAAACAATACTTAAGGTGTTGCTGCTTGTTTTAATAGGAAACTGTACTCATATACTATGACCGCCATCTTAGTGGACCGTCAGCCTTATGTAAATATCGACAGGTAGGCTAAAAAAAGGTTTTAGACATTTCAAAAGGTAAAAGAAAGCATCACATACGCACAAAGACCCCTAGATGAATTGTGGAGAATTACATATCCTATATGTGTAATAAATCGTGCCACTTGGTCTGTTAGGATTTCCAACGAGTAATACTGTGACTCATTTTTAATATAATTTTATTAACTTCATGATATTGTCATTTACACTAATATTATTAAGAGTGAGAATGGATTTTGTTAGTTTGCATATATATTGAGGGTAACCTCTGGAACCACTACACCTAATATATATGGAAAACTCTTCAACTATTTGAATGTTTCATTATTACAGATGGACATAGGCTATATATTCCGTATACAAACTTTTCAATTTTCACCCTGACAAAGCTTCAATTTAAAACAGTTCAAAACAGCAGAATTCGCACGATTGCTCGTTTCTAAATTAATGTTCAGTGCTCAGTGCTCGATTGTATAATACTGTATACAATAAGGCGCGTATTCTGCAGAATCAAACCGCAAACACGACGTGTCTCGTATCAGCGAAAGCAATTACATTTGCCATAAGTGTTCGTTCACATTTGCAATTAGCGAGTGGCCCAAAAACGTGCGAATCGTTAGCCACCGCCGAGCGTCGTGTCTTTGCATATTCATAGCCTACTTAAAATATTTTAATATGGGTCCTCGCTCCCACATCTAACGCTTTCTACTAATGTTCAACTCGCTGAGGAACGAATGGAATTTTTAAAAGTAAAAGTTATAAATCATAGTATATGACGTATTTTGCTTAGTTGACAAATTTGGTTGAAAAAATTAATTTCAAATAAACGAAAGTTGTTCGGTATTATTATCCTATCCCATACAGTCATGATCCATATCCATAGTGTTGTACAATAACTTCCAAGAATTTTCTTACATTACAAAGTTAAAATTTTAATATTTATATAGTTTTATGTAGACAAAGTAATTCAGATAATTATCCAGTTGATAAGATGTCCAGTTGTACACTTCTACACATATACCTCCCTCATGATTTTCCAGTTAGACCGGTCTGGAGCATTGTGGATTCCAGGGTCGACCCGCGGCCCTTATTCATCTTAAACCTTAATGTTATAATTAAGATAATAAATAGTAATTATCTAAATTAAATTCAGAATATTGTGTTATTTTTAGAAACTTGTTTTTATTATTAACCCTTTCAGTCTGAATAAAATCTCAAAATACAATATTACTTAATAAAAAATAAAATGAAGTGGCGATTAGAGGAATTTATATATTCAATATTATAAACTTTGTTAGGAAATAGGGAAAGAAAATATTATAGCACCACTCAATTCACATCGTTTCATAATTTTCCACTTCTCACTCCTTGTTATCGAAGATTTCTTCCGCTTTTGCTCGATTCATTCGGCGAAATCCACTTTCGGGGTATTTACGCACAGACCCTTAATTGGTACTACAAATTTATTCTGTATAGAATATAATATAATAATGAATATAAACTGTTACGAATTTGGGTTTCGTTGAATTTAACTTCTGTTCTTGCTGTAATCCCGGCAATTATGAACAATTGGCTCATTTCAGAACAAACATACAGACAGAATTTTTTTTTTATAAACATCGTTTAGTAAAAGTTAGTTATTTTGACATTACATATTGAATCTTGCTACAATACAATACAAAATTGTTCTGAGTTTTTCTTAGTGTTAAAACATTTATTCAATCTTTATTGAAAATGTTTGAATATTTTTTTTAGATGATCCCTAGGGAATAGTACTTTTTTTTCCTGATGAAAGGTACTTTTTTGTATCAAGACACAGAAATGGACATTATATTATGCAAAATTTCATGATGATCGGTTTAGCAGTTAAGGCGTACAAGCGTAACAAACAAACACACTTTCGTATTTATAATATTAGTTAGCATTGATTTATTAAAAAATATACATACTCGTACAATAAGTTGGCTAATTGGTAAATCGGTTGGAGTCAGTATTCTGTTTGCGTTTCGATTTCTGATAAAGGTAGGCGACGATTAAATTATAGTTTGGGTCTAATTTTGAATGACAGTGTCCCTCCTCTGTCGATTGAGATTTAAATGAAGCTGACGTGAATTTTCAATTAGCGGAGACACTGAGCGATCTCTGACAATTGTCTAAAGGCGGCGTCGTCTACAATCTCATCCATCTACATTTGAGTATCCAAGTGAAAAAGCAATGAACCGCGCGATTAACTCTCTCTCTCTAAGCGTATACATTCTCAAGAGAATATCCATGTGCAATGACTTTTATGTGTTTTTTATGGTACATATGATGAACAGAAAACCCATTAGGTACACATCATATACATAGACTATATATAAATATGTGTAACTTCAACTTACTGATGGCGGGGCTTATGTCGCTAACTTTCATACGTCTGCGGATCTCCTCATATCTGATTCGATCTCTTGATGTAACCTCTTGCATAGCCCTCTCCATAGCTCGTTGAACTTTCTGATAAAAATAAAAATTTAATATTTTTTTTAACACATAAGAAAGAAGAGCGCGGACATAAGAAAGAGTTGTGGGTGAAAGTTATAATATCCTATAAATAGGGCGTATAAATGTTCATTTGTTTGAATAAAAATATATAATATTTTATCCTCGACTTAACCATATATATATATTTATGTTTCTGATTTTTAACTTGTGAGTAAACTCACAACTTATGAGTAACTTGTTAGTCTTGTGAGTAACTCACAGCTAGGTAGCTAATTGTAAACATATTATACAGTACTTATTATAGTAACTTAAACAATTTATACAGATCCTAATCATATAAAAGTGGTTAGACTGTACGCTTTTATATTGTACGAATTTTTTAAAAAACGAATAGTTTTCTTACTAGGTATATTCTCTATGTAACACAGAATAATATTGTTAAGCTCTTATTTATTTACAGACGTATGTTCGTTTTCCTTGTTCTATTCCCCTTCGAGACATAACAACATACCATTATATTATGGACTGTAATGACGTGCTACCGCAAGAAAATTGCCTCTATCACATATGAAATGGCCCGTATTAATATATTATGAATGGCGATTATATGCAAATTGCTCCCATCGCCGAATACTTCATTTATTACGTTCTATTTTATTCATAGATGATGTACGATTTGAGAAATGGTAAATAAAAAGTGATATGAAAGTCAAATCCGCAGTATAAACTACTGCTTCACAGAAGACCACAGTGAAAATTATCATATTTTATGTAGTCTGTCTCTTTTCATCTGTCCTATATTTTGTTTTCTTTTTAAGTGATGGATTGTACCATTGCATTCTCCGTAAGATTTCAGTATTTTTACAGATTTTTATTTTTATTTTTTTTTTTTTTATTAGATAGGTTTGCTCTTGGCCAACATCCAGCCGTGTAGTTTTGATGAGGCCTATGATGGAGCGAGCTCAACCAGGAGATGGCTATTTACTCCAACTTTGAAAAGATTTGGGTTATATGATGAGCTGAGAGTTCTAATTAAACCTTGGCTTGGTCCGAAAAAGAGGGATTTCTACAAAATGAGGATGGTAACCAGCCGTACGTCTGTATGTGCGATGGAAGAAAGGGGAAGGCTAGGTTTCACATTAACATATCACACAAGAGGTTAGGTTTTTTGGTTAATAGGAAAAAAATAAACTTTATAATGCAAAGACACAAAAAATACTTTATAACATAGATGTTGTTATACATGATCTTATCCTTTAGAATTAATTTATTTTTAAAATTTAATTACTTATTTACTGATTAAATATACTCCTGTAGGTCTATCTGTTACGGTTGCACAGAGAAAACACTGAATCTTATTTTGATGAATTTTTAGCCTAGAGCTGAATGTGAGCAATTCTTTACCTTTTCGTACCTTACCTAAAACGACAGCTTAGTAGGTACCTACTATATTTACAATAAATACTACATATTTGATGAATAGGAGTAAAACAGTGTAAAATAGTTAATGAGATGTATGCTAAACGAGTAAACGCACAGTATTCGTTAAAACAGACACGCTTAGCGTTCGAACAAACATACGCCCCATGCGGGCTTAATTTTCGGGGTTTACACAATGACATGTCAAGGCACATGACACCGGATCCACACCGTCACTATTCCGTACAAAGTGAACCGGCGGATACCCTTTACAAGTCATGAATAGGCGTCCCGACTCGGGCGTGGCCACTGTGAGATTAAAAATGTAACTTCGAAACGCGAGCGCCCTACTCTTTCACTGAGCTTTATACTGTTTGTTCGCTGACGTTCGCTTTAATTACTTTTGCCCGGTCATGCATGTGTGACATTATTTAATATCGCAGCGGTCGGCTCATAAGGGATTGTTTCGACGCGAACTTTCATTAAAGATTTCCTCGCTGTCGATGTAGTCGTGGCCTATTTTCAAGCGTGTACACAAACCGCTTGCTCCACAACAGCGGAGGCTGTGAGAATGTGAATATTTGTTTCAATATTTTTACATTTATTTTACTCTTTTCTATGATAAAAGGCGAACGGTTCAATTAATTGTATGTGGTCACTGTCAACTGAGAACAAAGCTATATAACTGATGCATGAAAATGACTTACAGATCGGATGAAATTTTTCTGAAAATTATATACATAAACCTTTCTTGTGTATCATCTTTTTAATTAGTGAAAACCGTATCAAAACCTGTTTTGTGGCATAGCCCTAAGGGTCTGACGAAATGTCTGACGAAATTTAAATAAGAAAAGTTGTTTGGTATCATATAAACACCAAGCGACTCAAAACTCAGCAAAAGAATGTCGCAGTTGCATCATTAACCGTAAAAAATCATTTATTTGTTAGACTGCATTAGTGACGAGGCAAATGGAAAAAAAAACTATTTAATCTACAGTAATTGCACAATATATATATTGTGTAGATTACATACATAAGTTAGGTACAATTACGTAGCATAGTTACAACAGTATCAAGGCTCGTATAGTCGCTTGTTAAAAGGAAACCACTTAAGTACCTACTGACAAGTTTCGAACGTCGAAACTCTCCACCAGTAAATTGAAAGGGAATCCTTACAATTTTCGTCTGCTAGTTCCACAGTTAATAAAATTTCTTTATTAAAACCGTTTTTAGTCGGCCCTATCAATAGTGTTCTATAAACCTCTTCGAATGTCTTTATCAAGGATTTGCCAACTCAATACAAATTATATTCACTATAGAACATTTATTTATAACATTTAACATTCATAACATTATTTAAGGGACTTTTTAATGAGGTTAGGTGTCAAGGGATTGTTTTGTTTATTTAAGTCGTTTTTTATTTAACTTTTGTTACATTATGATCAGAACTGTATTGAACTTTTTTTATTTTTTATTTTATATAAAGTAGCCTCGTGGTTTGTCTGGTTCAATAATGTATGGTGATTTCGTCCAACCATATATTTATTTTATCTGTGTAACTACAACATAGCAATAGACGACTTTGATTTAAAAAAACAACAATAATTAATTTAAAAAAAAACACGTAAGAAGTGACACGACCAAAAGTATGTACAATTATATACTCCTATTATACGAGTATTATATGTTATATTAACAAATTATAAATAGAAAATGTCGTCTTTTGTGTTTGTTTTTAATGAACACAAAAGACCTATAAGTGGAGTATAAAATATTATAAAAGATTGTTTAAATGTGTTGGCTTCCTAATAAATAAAATAAAAAATAAAATATACTTGAGTACACAAATATAATAAAATGTGTTATTTGCTTTCATTCTACGTGTGAAGGGTAAACGTTCCGTTCAACACATTCGTTTTTATTTACTTGTTACACGAGACAAAAGATATTTAGATAAAAGCCTATTTATCTCTAACGGCTCATACAATTTTATGATTACATTTTAATGTCGTCGTATTTGCAGACCCATCTCTATTTAAATGCGATAAAGAATGAAAATTAACAATTTAACATCTAAAACATAAAATGTTATCAAATGTGAAAGTTGGACATTCGTTATACATTCAAGTCTTTAATAATTAAATATAGTTATATCTATATTAAATATTAATCCTTTATCCTATCAGAATCTATAATTCAATTTACATATCCTGTTTGTTTATTGTGTTATAGGAGACAGTCGAAACCGAGGTTTGATCTATACTAATATTATAAAAAAAGAAAGAGTGAGGGAGCTGATTTGGTAAATATGTTTATGTGTCGAGAGTATTTTACGCATCCGGATCCTATTTGAAAGGTTCTTTCACTATTTGCAAGGGATTTTTTTCGAGATTGACTTAAGCTAATATGTTATGCAAAATCTCCTAATAGCACACGGGTGAAGCCTGCGTGCGTCGGTATAGTTTAATATATAACGCAAGCAAACCTTGAAACTAACACTTGAAAGAAACCTGTTGCACTGCGACTAATAAAATACTCAACGATAAATTTCGTATATAAAAGTAGGTACACTTTATGAAAGGTGTATTATTAACCATGGTAACCGTCCCCCTGCCCTCGACAACTTTTTCAAACATCACCCTGTCGCCGACGTCTGATCACCTACTACAGTGCAGTCTATAATCTTCTGTTCCAACCGTCTGTACTTCAGTCCTGTTCCTTTGCACAGTAATATCAAAAGCAGTAATGGAACAACGTGATTCTCAACAAACTTATGTTAAACGTATTATTCAGACCGAAAAATTCAAACTAATTGCATAAAAAAACTGTCTGTGTATCTGATTTTTTCAGCGTTCGCCAATAATGCGATCAAGTGTTTTGTTTGTTTGATGTTTTGAATTCTAAACATATTTGTAACTGTTTCATTATCAAAAGACTCTTTCTACATTAAATAAGTCATTTTAAATATTTTTTCTCGTGTTTTCCATAATTCCTTATCAACTCACTTGCGACCCCTATAATGGCTTTTCTTAATAGCCAACGGTACCATGGTCGCCATAAGCCCATTGGTCGAGTGGATAACTGGATTTTAGCGCTCTGTCTCAAGGTTTAGCGCTCTAACTTCGATTCCCGGCATAGAACTTAACTTTAGAAATGAACTGTTATTATTATTTTTATTATATTATAAAATATTCCTTTTTTAAAATTTACATTTACGTATTACTAACTTGTATTAAATACTGTGAATTCATCTCTGATCTCCCTCCGACATTTGCAAATAGCGAAATGCAGGGGTGCCACACGCCAAATAGATGACGGGATTATTTTTGTGTTTGACATAATCATAGTGACAAATTTATATATAGGGTTGTCACGGGTGACGTACTAGTTTCCATATTATGATTAAGAGGCTCAGATTCTGTTACGTAACATGTACAATATGTCTTTAAATTGACATAATTTTATACATTATGGTTGGTGGTTGGAAAAAAATTGCTTGATAGAAATAAAAAATAGGTTTCTCTCTAAGAATATTATCTTTGGAAGCAGATTTATAATAAACACGTTTTGTTATAAGCGTTTCTTAGGAAATTCTTAGGAAATAGGGAAAAACGTTAACATCTATAAAATCCAATGTGTGCCAATTGCCTACTACGATTTTCTAAAGGTGTCATGTCGTATGCAATAAAATAATATGTGTGCGAGATGACTACTAAACCGTAAACTGTAAGCCTGTCTGCGACTACATACGAAAGAAAATGGTTAAGGTAACAGTAGATTATTATCTAATTTCTGAGTAGGCAACTTATGCTAGAGAACGCAGCGTGGCCTTTTTTAATGTTGGGAAATCTTCATGGAAATCCGACAGCGTAGAAGATGACGGGTTATACCAGACTCTACCAGCTATATAGACTCTTACCAGCTAAAACACAACCCCTGTCTAGAGCGGCCGTAGGTTGGCGAGGTCACTGGAATATTGTAAGAAGACATCAGCGAACGCAATGTGGCCCTGCCACTCGAAATTTGAAAATAAATAAGCGTTTCTTGTGAAAATGGCAGATGGTACATCGTTGTCACAAAATAATATCAAAAAGGAACAAGTAGAGGCTTAGCTCATTGAAAAGCGAGTGAATGGGGCCGGGTGCGCGTGACCGCACCTCTATTCTGGGGGTCGAGAGAGATTATATCCCGAATACCGCATTCATCGTTCATGAAATGACGTTCGAATGTTTAGCTAACAGTAAAGAAAATGTCTAAAAATATTCGTAATACTCGGATTACAGATGGTGATTTATTCTCATAAACAAAACGCTCATTATGTTTCCTTACAGACGCGTTAAGATGAATTTAATTAAATCTATTGAACATGATGTGTAAATCCCTAACAAATTTTCTATAACATAAACGTGAAAGTTGGTTTCATCAAAAGTTAATTTAAGGAAAATGATGGGCAGGTATATTGCTAATCTGCCAACACGAAAATTGCAAAATTATCTTGTGTCTTCATCTTCAAAGAGATGTCATCCCCATCTGCGCAAGGCCAGTTTCAAAGTTGTTTGCGGCACTGCTGGATATCGTTCCTACCGATGCTTATTCCGATTTACCTGTCCTCCCTATAATAGGGGGGAAATTATACGACTTTTAATCAGTGTTCGACTGAGCTTATTAGCTCATCAAAGGCATGTATTTATTTTTGGTTCATGCTTTGATTACAATGTAATTTCATCATAATTATGATGAAGTACGAAATATTTTATTAAAACGTTTGCAATAATATCCGGTCAAAATCCAGTCATTTTATAAAGAAGTAGTTTTATAAAATAACTAGGTTTAGACCACGATTCGAATTCGTTTTCTCAGGTGTTATTCAGTCTTTATTGCTCATATATTTTTGTCGGGCGTTGATTTTTTATTTTTAGATGATCATTTGAGAATAGTTTTTTTTCTTAATTAAAGGTCCGTTTCTGCATCCCTGACTATGTGCAAATTTTCTTGATGACCAGTTAAGTAGTTAGACGTAAAAGCGTAACAAGTAAATAAACAAACTCACATTATATTGCAAAATAATAAATAATGATATTTGTTACATCATATAAACAACTGTTTTTTAAAAAAAAATATCTTACAACTGAATACAGATAATATTCTTTAAAATACCTGAAATTATGAGCTTTTCTACTGAGAAAATTCAAAGTGGCCATCAAATTGATCTCACATAAACCTGTCTGTCGTCCTCTGCTGTATAAAGAACGATTCACCTAAATGTGTGGACACCATGAATGGATTTTATATTTGTTTTTAAACTTACATTTTCAGTGTTTAAAAAGCTCGCAATGAAAACATCAAGCTGGGTTAGTAGTGTGCTCTAAAAAGCTCGTGTGACATTGAGCTGTTTGCTTGATGCTGTCGCACAGTAGATATTAACGAATGGGTAGTTAATCTCTTTCTTTTTAGTAATATATTTAGATTACTACAATTAGTTATATATTTTTCTTAGATATTTTGCTATATTTAGCACTATCTTTTGCCCGCGACTTTGTCTACGCCCTTTTTTATCAGATGTTAAAATATTTATTTAATCTTTATTGCTTATTTTGAATTTTTATTTTTATTTTTAGATGATACTTTTCTATTGGCCAGGATTAGCCGGGTACACGTTGTCCGCATTAATAATTGATCGTGAACTGTAACACTCTTTTTGACGTGACATCGACTAGTGCAGGTAATTTGTTGCTATCTCAGTTTAACTCTTCGTTAAATGACGTAACGTAGCAAACATTTCACCTAAGTTTCTTCCCTCGCTCGCTATTCAATGGGTCTATATTTCTTTTGCGTAACTTGTTTGCAATTGGTTTCGTTAATAACTTGTTGTATTCGTATACAACAATATATTAATTAAAAGATCAAAATTTATTTTGAAGGCTTATAAAAATAGTCAATAGTAGCTGTTGCACACGGCTTCGTCCGCGTAACTTTATAAAATATAGCCTATGTTACTCGCCGATAATATAGCTTCCCTACAGTGAAAGAATTTTTCAAATCGGTCCACTAGTTGTGGAGCCTATTCAATGCAAACAAACAAATTTTTCCTGTATCGTGCTCGAAGTGTTTTTAGGAAAGAAGTAACATCAAAAATATAAAATAAAACACTAGTGGTCGATATTTATATTTATCAAAAACAGCCTTAAAACTTTGAAATCATAATATATCAAAGTTTATTTTGTTATTTGTATTTGTTATTTTCTCAAATATAAAAGTTTTCTACAATGTTTTCCCTGTTAAACCAATTGAAAACTACTTCTAATAGACTTAAGGGCGCAGATCTTACCGGAAATTCCGTTTCCGGGGACAAATGTTTCCTAGCTATCCAGAAGTATTTCTTATAGATAAGAAAATTAAATTACAAGAAATGTAACAGAAATAACGAGGAAATTGTTACAATAGCTAATACTTAAGGTATGTAGCGATAAAAATGGATATATCAAATACACTCTCCAACTTATTTTCAAAGTTGAAACTAAAATCAATTTAGCTTTTCTTGGCTATAACAATAGAATTTTGCTCACTCACTCACCGAAACACAACAGCACATATGCTGTTATTTCACGGTGTTCTTCTTTAAGGGGGTGGTTATGACTACTAAACGCAGTGTGCTCTGTCACTACTTTGAAAAGCACTGCTTTGTATTAAAACCGGGTCCCCTAAGACATAGCAATAAGGCTTGACTGGGCTCGTCAATTTACAAAGATACGCGAAACGAAATCGCGAGTAAAAACTAGTATAAAGGTATGTGTGAAATAGCTGGAGTGGGTTAGCTTAACTGACGAAACAAATTACCGCCGTCAAAAACTGTTTTGTCCGAGACAGGTCGAGTTTTGTGAATTAATTCGGTGGTTCCAAGCTATTACACAAACTGTCAGCGCAGGTGCCGCGCTCCACTTCCCCGTGCGGGATTTGCATTTGAAAATACTAATTTCACTTCTCTGTTAGCTAAGTCAGACTAGAGCATGGATACGAAAACTAAACTGGGGGCCTGAACTATGAGGCCAAGTTTTATTGAATGAAAGCAACTGCATACATTAGTTAAAAGCTTTCATTAGAAGGAAAAAGCACGTTTACGAGATGCCACAGCAATGGCCAGACACACTGAGAGTGCTCTGATGAGTTGTTCCAACTAAAGCCTACCTCAAGTTTTTACCACCGTACTGCGCGTCGTAGATGTGGAGTTCATCCGCATTACTTGGATAAGGGGCCACTACGCACAGTCCGGTTGGGTAGAAACTTTATCCCGCGGACGCGCGAACTTTGGAACAATCTCCCTCCTTAGGTGTTTCCACCTAGCTATACATTATGGGCTACTTCAAGCCAGTAGTGAACAAATTCCTACAGGGTAGGCAGCGCACTAGCACTCCCCTTGGTGTCTTTGTCTTAGGCATGTGTCCTTAGGCGACGGTAACCACCTACCATCAAGTGAGCTGCCAGCCTGTCTGCCACCTTTACATTATAGAAAAAAATATAAAATAAAAAAAACATTGGTCCTTGCATGGTGAACAATATATATTCTAAGTATATAAGATTTAATTACCTTTTTACAGATAATTATATAAGTCTCGCATATATGCTTGTTTATTTCATAAGCATCATCATCTCAGTCGTAGGACGTCCACTGCTGGACATAGGCCTTCCCCATGTTTTTCCACTAGGAGCGGTCAGAAGCAAACTGGATCCACTGTCGACCCTCGGCCCTTATCGGATCGTCTGCCAAGGGCGTGTATCCATACTAAGATTAAAATACTGTAAGGAAAAAAATATTTTTCTTTCTGATATATTGTCCAGATCTCTTTTATTGGCTAGTGCGCAATTAAATTTAACTACAAATAAATTAATAAATAGTATTAAATTTATTACTTCAACTATAAAATTATAATTGCAACTGAACTAAGAATAATATGGACCATTACTGTTTTCTTTGATAAGTGACTTTAATAAGGACCTCGCATTATGAAAATTTATGAGGCGCTCGATAGTTATAACCATGCAATGTTTCTTGTCACTCTCTTGATTTATCATGCCAAGTGTTATTTATTTTGTATAAAAATAATGACAATAATTATATTCATTATTATTTACTAATTCCATGAAAAAATTAAATAAGTAATCAGATCACAAAAATTTTATCTTGAGAAAAACTAGCTAGGTACTTTCCAAAAATTTAAGATTTTTTTAATGATCCATTACAAAAAAGATGATTCCGTTGCTACAAAGAATGGATAGATTTTGTTTGTATTGACTATTCTGTTATTTATTAACGATTTAAAAATTAATTGCTACACCTCCTAAGAAGATAACTAAAATAAGATGTTTTTGATGGAATCGAAATTAGTAACGATAATATATTTAAATAGGGGGGACCTTTGAATTATTCGCTGTCAACGAGAGTGCACCTTCTCTACAATTTCAGGATTCATTTGCCTACACTCACACCCATGGAACAAATTAAAAGCATTGTGTTAGAGGGATTATGGAGCGACGTCCATTTATATGTAAAATAGTGGCGGAGCATTCAGCCATGCGCGTGGCACGCCAGTCGCACATCGCCTACAAAACGAACGCCTATACCGACAGTACGGACATCGCGTTTTGCATAAACATGTATGAATTTTATAAACTTTAATTCAATCGATATTTCGTTACAGAAATGTAGATAGATGTTTATATGTTTTATAGTTTTGAACGTTACTTTTAACATACCAAGTAAAATAAAAATAAAATATTAAACAAAGTTACAGTAAGTGAAGCTATTTTTCATATTACATTATCTTTTACATGCCTCTCTTAAAAAGGTGTAAATATTTTTTTATTATAATATATAATATTAATCCTTTAACCGTTTGGTTTTGTATGAGTTGTGCCCCTACAAAACCAATAGTTTTTTTTTTTTAAATTATTCAAAAATAAAAATTATACAAGTAGAGAAATTTTTCGTATATATCGGGCTCTGGCGAAATGGACACGAAAATAATTTGCGAAATGGCCAACTCTGGCGGCTAAATGGTTAAACAGATTACATAAAATATCTGCCAAAAGTAGGTTTTTTTTAAATGTTAAAGGTATACTTGATGTGACATCTCTTACTCACGCACCGAGACAAAACAGTACAAGTGCTGATAAGTCCGATTGTTCGTGGTGGTCTTCTATGAAGCTACTGTCGTAAAACAAGCTTAATTTATGACTACAGAACACAGAGTGCCCTGTCAACTATTATTGACTTTTTACAATCAATATGTACCTCCCTTAAGAAGATCTAAAGCTTTATACTTTTCTTTATCGAGTTATGAAAGTATAATAAAAAATTGCACCGTATATAATATTGTGAATGTAAACTCAAAACCGCAAGCTCGCTTTAAAACAAATAGTTGTACGCCGGTAAAGGTAAGTTGAGCGAGTCAAGACAAATTTCAAGAGTTTTGTATGTGCTCTGTGAATGTGGAAACGTTGTAGTTGACAGACAGGATGCTGTTGACGTGAATAAAGTTTTCACAAACAGGCGAGGCGGGTTAAAATATCGCCATTTGCAGCCGTCGCGAATGCCGGCTCATCGTGCTGCTAGCTGCTGGCTGCCGCGGATTTGTGCAATTCAAGAATTTAACTTTTGACACTTTAGAATATATTCGGTTGTGGTGTATGTTCAGCAAATGACTGCTAATAGTATTCAGTTTAAATGGATGTCACTGTATGCTTATACCATGTAAACATATGGGAAGCTAGATTACTCTGTCTCGTTCTTATGTTTTAGTAGAGACTGCCACTTGAATTATTTGAAATTTTGATTTCGAGTTTGACGAGACCTTTGGTCCCTGCGAGTGGTAAAGGTGCTTGTCTTATAGCCCTATCTCAAGTGTGCCGGATTCGATTCCCGACAATGACAACTTTAGTAATGAACTTTTCAAATTGAGTGTTAAACGAGGAGGGTCTGTATATAAAATTGCATCCGTGTGAGGACAGGGGCGGGTTGTTCTTATGTTATATGTCGAGAAAATAATGTAGGTCAAAATCACATAAGCTTTACATAAGTAAATGTAGATAATTTTCTTTTAAAATTATATGGTGCTATTATAATTAGTTACATAAATTGTACATACTTAACAACTATTTTAATATTCCGCAATTCTTGTTAAATGGTATTAAAACATTAAAGATAGACCAAGACAACAGTAGGGCTCGCGAATATCAAATGGATGCTGGGATACTTCAAGTCATTTATTATGGTGGTGTATGTTCTGAAGTGAGCATACATCAATTGATTAATTATGGTGATTATTAAAATAACAGTTTCTTTTATGAGAAATTAAATTAATTTAAGTTTAATTTATCAGCAATAAGTTTAAGCAAGACCATTGCAGCTACAAGTATCTTGTCGATCGTGATCGAATATTGGGAAAGAGGTGTTTTTTTATATTGTAAATAATAATAATATAGTACTGTAACTCCTGCCCAATGTTATGTACTAGACAGTTGAAAATAGAATGAACTCTTTTTTTGTTTAACTCATAGCGATACATCCACTTGTAGTTGAGCGTTGGAAGGTAAACAAATCGTATGGAGTCCACGTTCGTTAGCTGCTTTTCTGCGTTCCACGTGTATTTACATTCGACGAGCGCTGCGGTTGAATATCGAAAATTCTACCTAAAAGAATTTAAAAAAATAGGTGCGAACTACATTTCGCTTCCATATTTAAAATTTTGACATAAAATGTATTTAAATTCTAGTTTTATTCGAATTTCGCTTTTAATACATTTAGGGCGGCTTGCACCAAATGTCATTTAAATATCCACAAAACACGTTTAGCTAAATTGATTTAAGTCGTTAAATGTGTTTACTTTAATTTCGTTTAAGCTCGTCTTGCACCAAGCTCATTGTTACTTTGTTTAGCTAAACGCGTTTAAGAAGACGGCAAATTTACCGTATACATTTCGTTACACGTGCACATTACGGCAAGACAAATGCAGACAACTATTTGTAGCGATTTCGTAACGAAATGTAAAAAATCTTGCGTAAACTAGAATGTTTTCAAACTAGGGACAGCTAGAGAGTACTATATTCATATATTCTTTGCTGAATACATAACCTAAACTAACTAAAATATATAGAGCTTGTTTCAAAATTTTTAATAAGTATATCGTTTTATTATCTATATAAAAATAAATACATTAATGGCGAAATCTACTAGGACACCAAACTTTACCAAAGAGGACCAATTTTTGCTCCTTGAAGTGTTAGATCCGTATTCATATATAATCGAAAACAAAAAGACGGATTCATACCAGGAGATAATATTCGTACATGAGTACAATCTATTGCCCCTATTACTCTGGGAAATTTCGCAATGCGATAAAATTCTCTTGCATTTTTCTGCTGTTCTTCAGCAGTATAAGGACATTTTATAAATGTATTGTATAATGATGCAATAGCATGAGTAACTCTGTGCACTATACGACAAGCTGTAGATTCAGTAACTCCTATTACATCACCACAAGTAATTAATTGACTCCCTGTTGCATAGTATCTAAGGGTACACAACAACTGGTTCATGGGAGACACAGCACTGTTCCTGAAAATTTAATAGAAATTTGGATAATAACTTGTGCTTACTTATGTAGGTAATTTAATTCATAGGTGTGTGTCAGGGCATAAAAAATTATTCATACCTGTTGGAATTAAATTTTAATTGTAGTTCAATTAGTTCCAACAACATTAAAGTTGTTTCTTTTTTAAGACGAAATCTTCTTATAAATTTCTTTTCGTTGAGTGTGTAAAATAAATTTGTTCTTGTCGTAATTTCTCGAATTGGATTATTTATAAATTCAATAATTTCTTCGTCATCGTCCGAATATAACTCCCATATATCCATTTCGGCAAATAATTACCTATTTGAATTCGATCCTTCAAATGTCAAAATTGTATTTAAATCGTATTTAACCTTGTTAAACAGCAAATTTTGGTTATTTAAATTTGACAGATCGCTAAATGTGTTTAGCGGTTGGTGCAAGACGTTTGTCGAACTTAAATAAGAAATTGCGTTTAAATAATACTTAAACAATATTTAGAACGTTGGTGCAAGCCGCCCTTAATATTGCTTCAATAGTATTGTGAATAATTTACATATAAGTAATTTATTTCAAAGCTAAATTTTATGTAATTATTGAAACTTATTCAAAAATCAAAATAAAAAATTCTTGTAAATCTAACTAACAGTCCGGGCCCGGCTTCTTACGGATACAATTTTTACAGCAAATTATATTAATATACAAAAAACTTCCTCGTTGATCGCTCTTTCCATTAGTAAGAACCACATCAAAATCAGTTAGCTTGGTTTAGGAGAAGTTAACGGATATACACAGACATATTGTGTCCAACGACTTAATTTTATACTATATGTATAAGGAAACAGAATCTAATCAAGTTATTCATAACTACACTCATACACAAGTGGAAGTAAAATCCACAATTTAAAAAAAAACTCCTCTGAAAGCACCGACAAGATATTTAACAAAGGATCGCGATCGACGTCGTATTGCTTCGCTTGTCGTCCTATCGTTGTTACCTCCCATACACCGTCATTAGTTTACATACAAATGGGCTTCGTTTTACATAATCCATCGTTCACTGGAACGATAATTTATAACGAACACTATGGATAAACAAATTGATCTGATCTGATCGAGTTCAGTTGACGCGTTATAATTTAGATAGCAACAAGTTAACAACTTATTTAATTGCTTATTCTTAGAATTTTATTTTTAGATAATCTTTCGATATTTACAGATATTTTTCGGAAAGATATCATTATCTGTAAGTGGATCAACACAATTTTTCTTTATTTAGGAAAGAAACTGTATTTAGGAAAGAAAATGTAAATAATCAATCGTCAAAGCCGTCAATTTTATTAAAAAAACAAGTGTTGTTACAACCCTGATGTATTGCAACCATTGATGGCAAATGGTTGACTCCTCGAGGGACTCATTCGGTAATATCATGTATATGGATAATTAGTACAACTCTCGTTAAGTTGATAACCTACATGCTCGACTGGTGATCCCAATTGATCGACAACTTGCCACAATTGACGCTACATTCGTTGATTAAGCTTTCCATTACTTTTTTATTTATATACGGCATAATATATTTGAAAACCCTATATTGATATATATGACTTCGTTTTGTAACTAATATTGATTGAACACAAAGTTAAGACGTATGAAATCGCAAAAGCCGCGTCGTTTTTATATATAAATTATTCTGTATCAAAATAAAAGATAAAGAAAACCTTTCCCAAATTTTAAATAAATAATCCACTTGTTTTTAACTGAATCGAAGAAATTGTTTTACAAACAATTGTATTGACTAAATAAATATCTTGAAAAAGCAAATTCAAAAATAAATCTCTTGTAAAGTCAAGATCTCTGAATCAATATTTGATACTATATCACAAAAAGGCAACAAGTATCTGTCTTCAATAGTCTAGACCAGGGATTCCCAAAGTGGTCGATATCGACCCCTTGGGGTCGATATCGGTTTCCTAGGGGTCGACATAAACGAAAAGTGATTTTGGGGGTCGACGAGGTCTAAAAATCGACCCCTATTATATTAACACAAGTTCTTATTTAAAACTTTCAAGATAGGTAAGTAGGTAGTTACTGTATTGTTTATGTTGTGTTACGTGTACTAAGAATAATTAATATTTTTGTAGGAAATAATGTTCCAGGAATGTAAAGTTTCAAGTTCGTACAAGATGAAAAACTCGGCAAGTCTATGTGGACAAGTTTGTGCAAGATTGAGTTGGAGCGTACGTCTTTCAGCGGCGTTTTGACTTGCTCTCTATTTGACGATAAAGTGCTTATCACACTATTCAATTTGAACGATTCCTATTTAGGAATCTAAGTAGTGAGCTCGTGATCACACTACGCTAAATTGATTTCTAAATCGAAGATATAGAGTTGAAAATGGATAAACTCTTAATTGAATCCAATCTGTTCTAACTGCGATCACACCTTCCGATTTCCTAAATTGGAATCGTTCAAATTGAATAGTGTGATAGCGGCTTTACGCGAATTAAGACGAACGAATTCATGATCAAGTCCAAACATGTTCCTGATATTTTACTATTTAACGAGCTTGCATTTAGGTTGAAAGTTCATTTGCGTTTTGAAATTCGTTGGAGCTTGAACGATAAAAACTCATATAGCTAAGTACTCATTTATTTCAAGAGATTACAAACTTATTACAAAGCTAAATTAAGTGAAGTAAAGTGACTGAAAAAGTGTTAAACACAACATACAACATATTTTAAATAGGTATGTATAATTGTATTTGTAAAAATTACTAACACTTAAGTCTTTGGTTTTCGTTCTTATTCTACCTAATTACCTAATACGAAGTTTCTATACCTAATTACCTACTGTAGTTACTTCCCAATATAGGTATCAAAGTTTATCAAAGAGTAAGTCAGTAATACTTAACAAGAATCCATTAACTGAGTGTGATAAAAATAAGATAGTG
Organism: Synanthedon andrenaeformis; assembly: GCA_936446665.2. NCBI lineage: Eukaryota > Metazoa > Arthropoda > Insecta > Lepidoptera > Sesiidae > Synanthedon > Synanthedon andrenaeformis. The sequence continues at coordinate 12,777,911 of OW387781.2, read as the reverse complement.
TGCAAATTTAACAGTTTATTATTGTTTTTTATTTAGGTTCCTTATTTTTTTGTTTGCAGAATTACTGAAAGTTTTATGATGGCGGACACGAAAAAAAAATGCAGACAATACAGTTTGGACTACTTGAAGTTCGGATTTATTGCATCTCCATCAAATCAACACTTCCCGATGTGTCTCATATGTGAAAAAGTATTTAGTAACGATGCCATGAAGCCTTCAAAAATGGATGACCACTTATCAAGAGTACATGCTAACAAAAAAAGTAAGCCCTTGTCATATTTTCAAGCACTGAAAGAAAAACTAGACAAAAGGCCATCCATAGGATCGATGTTTGCGTCATCATCTATTCGAGACAATGATGGTTTACGAGCGTCCTATAATATATCTTTACTAATAGCGAAGTCGGGGAAACCCCATACAATTGGAGAGCAGCTTATCTTACCAGCCATTGCGGAGGTCCTTAACAATGTATTGCACAAACCCGCACATGATATTTTAAAGAGAATACCTTTGAGCAACAACACCGTTCAGAGACGCATAGATGAGATGGGACGCGATGTGGAAAACATTTTATGCAAGTTCTTACAGACCCGCAGATTCTCTCTCCAGTTGGACGAGTCTACATTACCCGGCAATGAAGCTCTATTGTTAGGATATGTTCGATTTATCAAAGATGAAAATATGTGCCAAGAACTGATTTTTGCTGCATATTTAGAGACTGATACTAGAGGAGAATCGATTTTTCAGGCCGTGGAACATTTTTTTACTGATAAAGCTATTCCATGGAAGAATATTGTTTCTGTTGCGACTGATGGTGCACCGTCTATGGTTGGTCGTCATCGTGGCTTTATAGCTCACTTAAAGCGACAACTGCCTGATGTACTGGTTATTCACTGTGTGATTCACAGGCAGCATTTAGCAGCAAAAAAGCTGAGTCCTAGATTGCATAAGTCTTTACAATATGTAATAAATGCTATCAACAAGATTCGAAGCAATTCTTTGAACTCTCGGTTATTTGCTCAACTATGTGACGAAAACGACGAAGTCTTTACTCGGTTACTTCTGCACACTGAAGTTCGCTGGCTATCAAGAGGCTCTTGCTTAGAAAGATTTTCAGCCCTTTTTGAATCTGTGTTGGAGTTTTTACAAGAAAAAGATCCGAATTTGAAAGAAAATCTGAACAATTGTAAAACAGATATTTATTACTTGACTGATATCTTTGGAATGTTCAACAAAGTTAATTTGCAACTACAGGGTGATGATCTTAACTTGATTAAAACAAAATCAATAATATCGGCCTTCGTGGGTAAACTAGTTCTTTATAAACAAAATTTAGGCAGAAAAGAATATTCGCAGTTTCCGCATTTGTCAAAATTACCAAAAATGCTTCAAGATGATGACATTTTATTATATGTTACTCACTTGGACGCATTACACAAGGATTTTACGGAGAGGTTTGATGATCTTTTAAATTTACAAATTCCTCAATGGATAATAAATCCGTATAACACCACAGCCATAGAAGAAGCCAATGTGATAATGCAAGAAGAGTTGATTACCATCAGCACAGACGAAGAGCTTAAGCAAAAGTTCAACCAAGGCTATCAGAAGTTCTGGTTGCAACGCAAAATTGAAACACAGTATCCTACATTGTGGAACATTGCTGAAAAATACCTTATCGCTTTTCCATCATCATATCTAGTTGAAAAAAGCTTCAGTGTGGTAACAAACATTTTGACAAAACAAAGAAACCGTTTGAAAATCAACGAACGTGGAGATTTAAGGCTGCAACTCACTAATATTGAACCGGATGTAGCTAGATTGGTAGATAGTCACCAGGTTCATCCATCGCACTGAATGTTTTATTTTCTCTTTGCGAATTAATAGTTTTTAAAATATAATTTCCTACCAACTTAAGATGCTTTATGTATTAATTTGTAATAATTATAAATTAAACTTGATATTTACTGAATTGGATTGTCTTTTTATTTTGTTAAATTTTGACGAGAAAATGAAATCAACTTCACTCACTTAACCAAGTGCAAAGTTTTCTAATTGGCACCTTAGTACCTAGGTATTTTGTACCAATAGGAAAAAACTAAAGATAGACTAAGATAGATAGCTGCTTTAAGTTAGCGGACCATTATGAATAAGGGGGTTGGTCTTAAAAGTAGGTAATTTGACCATGGGGGTCTGAGGTAACAGTTCATTGTTGAAAAGGGGTCACTTGTCCAAAATAGTTTGGGGAACCCTGGTCTAGACGAACTAAAAATAAACAATCACGAACCTTATTTCTACATTTTTCACAAATGTACCTATTAATTAATCTTTAGTTCGTAGTAAACGCTATGTTTATTTTAATTTTATTTTTTCACATTAAAACAGGGTAAAAATACATGTTTTAAAAGCGACCTTATATTACAGTATATTAAAGTAATAGAAAAAAAATATATAAAATAAGAAGTTACAAAACTAAGAAATGCTATTTTAAAGTTCATACCTTATGTCAATGTGATCTTATAGAATGTTTTTTTTTCCTTCTTATATGTTAAGGTCGAACGACAGGTAGACAGACACAGATAGGCTGGTACACTTGATGGTTGATGGCTACAGTCGCCTATAACACAAGCCTATAACACTCTTCACAGGTGCTGCAAGTGCATTGCTGACCATAAAAGTATTGAGGATAAGGAACCAGGAAGAGATAGGGAAATAGGCTCTGGCATCCCTCTGCTGCACTCACTGGCCTCAAATTGCCAGGTGGTCCAATTCGTGACTGTAAACGCAGTGCACCCAGCTACGAGTAATATGTTGTCGTTTTCTTCCTAAAAGAGAGAAATTTTTGAGAACGAAGTCGTGAACAAATATTAAATCATCTATTTTCGATTTGTTAATGGGTGCATTGTTTACACGCAAATATTACGTCGATTTACTCGTCAGTTTCGGTATCGGAGTTATGACGGTTCCATTGTGAATGGAACGAACATATCAGCAAGTTTAAAGCCTCGTTGAAGCGCCTGAAACGGTCGCATTTCTGAATGGGGGTTGTTATCAGCTTGCACGAATGTACAAGTGAATATTGGTGCACTTAAAATTAAAAAAAAATACAATTACAACTATAAAGACGTTTTATATTGGTGGTTTAAAAAAATATGTAACGACAGTTACAAACAAAAAAAATATAAAATGTATATTTGTGAAAATGTAGAATTCTCAAACAGTGAATGATGATTTTAAATGGTGACAATGAGTATAGTTAGAGAGTTCGAGTATATTTGGGGAATCGGGATTCCCCAAGTTCAGGTTAGCCAAAATTAGGTAAAATAAATACTGAATACTAATATCTGCCTACAAAAATAAAAATCCCATCTATATGACTAACTACAAAAATGTATTACAATAAATAAAAAAAAGTAAAAGTAGGTTACTATAAAAAGATAACCTATTCGCTAACCAAATATGGGTTTGGCTACCGTAATTTTTTTTTCTCTAGCTAAGCACTGGAAATTATCTTTTAATACTCATATACAAAATATAATTAAATGGAAAAATATACACTCTATAAAAGTTGCCCATAAATGATATGTTGCTATATTTTATAACCCTGGTGAAAACCTTTCACCAATGTCAAACATATTGTGTTTCATGGGATCAGTCTCTAATGGACACTTATGTGGTGAGAGGCTTTTTGAACCGTCCGCCTACGTCATTGTCAAAACACCCACTCTTCGCAAGAAAAAGGCTTCAGATAATTTGATGAGCCATTAACGGCAATGATCGGGTCTATTTTGTCGCTGTAACACGATACATTTGACCTGAGGGCATACCTGCCACAAGAGCCCATGAAATATCTGACAAGGAAACAGACAAAATACTCGTATATGCCTACTTGGACTTTGATTCTAATTGTAGTATTATTATGACTTCATTGTGTAAAATGGTCCGTTTTACGTATTTAAATAACAAAGAAGTCGAAAAAAAATTGAATAAAAACTCATTTTAATCTGTCATTTCCTTATTAATTAGTTATCACAAGTAAATCGTTAGCATAAGTAGCTACTGAGGTAAATGTACTGAGGTAAAGCACCCAGCTTTATTTTAAAACCCGGAGGACATTTTTCGGTGAACCATGTATGAATTGTAATTTTTTGTATAAAATATCATGTAAATACTCTCATAATGTGGCTAGGAAACATTGAAGAATGCCGTCAATTTATTTATTTTTTAATGACTCCAATATTTTCATACTATATAATATAGCGCACAATTTAAAATCTGAAAATATTTTTACACCATTTTGACGCTGTAAAACAATGGAGTTTTAAAACATCATTTACCTTTTTCGAGTGCGCTGTCAAAGCGAAGGGTGGCTCTAGGAGAAATCGCCTCTGGATGCAATTAGAGGAATGAATTGCGTGATCTCCGTCTTTATCTTTTATCCCAGTAACTACCAGTAATAACTGCCAGCCAGCACGAATAATAGATGCGGTAACATTCCGCGCGGATTGGAGCCTCTTTGTTAAAGCCCTCTTCACTAAATATGTACTGCTATTTTGTTAGTTACGTCTTTTATCACCTTGTAATAATATTTCTATTACTAACACCATTAGCTGTGAACAATTTTCTCTATTACTTTGTTTTATCTGCTGCAGAAACAATAGACGGAGGTTCGATCCCTGCATTGCTCTGCATCCCCGATTTCTTTTTCATTCCTTGCTCTAAATAAACTTCGGGAATTTTTGTTTTCCGCAAACAAAAGTCCTTCATCTGCACTGGCCCTACTGTTGAGGAAAACCAGAAGACTAGCAATCTAAGAAATGCGAACTCTTGCTGCCCAATAGGCAGTAAGTATCGTGGTACCTCATATTCATATTTAAGAGAAACCTATTACTCTAAGCATTATTCGTTTTATTAATAACTGAATCAGTGCATAGATGTGTCCACAAATTTTTAAGTTCTGAAACACTGTTGTCCATGTAGCCACCATCAGTGGTCAGCTGGCGACAGAGGATAAACCTGCCTGTCGATTTTCATATTGAAAAGTAGGTATAATCTGAGTGTACAGATAATTGTCACAATAGAAGAAGAAAATTATTTAAAAATTGTTTTTGGTCTAGACTCCAGACTAGATGCAAAGAGTACGTTAAAAGTATCAGGTATTTATTTACTGAGTTCGTCGTTGCATCAGACCAGTAAACTAGTTTGGCTGAGCCGTAGCGTTTTTGTCGTTTGTAGTACATTTCCGTGTACCAAGCTTTCCGGAAACATTTCAGCGTTCACCTGTGCTTGTGCATGAAAATTGCATCTAACAACGTCAATATTGTTAACGTAAGTATTTATGTACATATTTATTTTTGTAGTAATTTGTAAGGCAAAATATTTACATAATTTGAAATTCGTATATATTTGAAAATGTGTGAAGAATAAAAAGATTGTCTTTATTTAGCAACACTAGCTTGAACAGTTTTTCTCAGGGTTCTTATTACGCAACGTTTGTTCTTATTTCATGACACTGTGTATATATACATTAATACATACCTACTGTGACTTATGGCTCGGATACACAACGAAACTGACACTCGACACAAATGTCGACACTAGTGTCGATTGCGTCCACACGGTAAGCAATTTTTGTGTCGACATTGGTATATACATCTAGTGTTCCGGTTCAAGTGTATTGGCTGTCTACGCGACACTTGTGTCTCCACGTCTGCAACACGGACACTGAGCGACACCGACACTACATCTGCAACTAAGTGTCACGGCAGTGGACACACAGAGACAGTCGATGTATACACTGAGTGTCTAGTGCCAAGTGTTGTCGTGTATCTGGGCCATAAAGCAATATGTGGGGCAAGTAGCCTAATAGTAAAATTGTTATATGTATGAGCACATGTTATGTAGGTATTGTATTGTATGAGAACATGAGTTATATGAAAGTCAATGAGTAATACGATGCAAAGGTATTCGATCGTAGTGCAATTTAGAATCAACGATATCTCAAATTGAAGAAACCTGAAATAAAGTTCACATTCGCGATGGAACATTCAAGAACGCATGGTTTACTGAGCTACAGATTACTGTTACAGTTTACTGGTTACAGATTTTGTACAATATCTATAAATATTAGTAATATATCTTTGTAAAAGACAAAATTAACCCCGAATCTATGTTAATGTATATATATTAATAAGGAGGGAAAAGCAAAGAGAATGCAGACTTTCTGCATTCTCTTTGCATTTAACGGGTATACAAAAAATCAATAAGGTTCTAAAAATTGTTAAAATAAATACATTATAAATTATAATAGATGAACAAATAATTCAATAAGCAGCAACGCTTAGTAGAAATATTATTTGTCTTCACTGAAACCGTTCTAAGTATGATTCCTACCCTCTATGCCTATAACGAGATGTGGTTCTTGCGTTTACGGCCACCAGGCCACAGAGGCAATATGACATCAATTGGCTATAGTGGTCCTGTTATCTAGAAAAATGTTATTGCAATTACATTTACCTCAATCACAAAATATGCTTATGTTACTCACACTGCCTGTGATATCACTGGTTCCTGATTTTCTAAGTAAGAATAACACTTATTGGGAGAATCAAAATAAAAAATCGAAGACAGGACACCAACTACTTGTCTAATGCGATGACAAATACTGTCATCTATGTGCAAGGTAATGAAACCTTAAGCCTAGTATAGACGGGGTCAGTAACAAGGCAGTGCAGTAACCCAGTCCAGCGCTGACTTGCTACTGGGCTTGTATAGACACTAGTTTCAAGTCAGTACAGTGCTGACTTCGCGCCCTCAAGTCAGTCCAGTTGACTAGCCTGCCTGTCTATTTTCGGGCCCAGTACATTTTTAAGCAATAATGTCACGTTTATTAAATGACTTACTGGCGATTCCGTCCACATTATAACAGTAACTGGGTCCGAAAATTCGAGTCACTGGGTCCAGTCACTGACCCCGTCTATACTAGGCTTTAGAGCACAAACCAACCCTACAAATAACTCTCACCATTAGTAATGGTCTATTATTAAAAATCCAATTACAATGATTTTTCCTTTCAAAGAGATTCTAAACTTTGATTACCCTTTTCCGTATATTGCGTTAGCGAACACGTAACAGCTTCGATAATATCATATTTCTCATATACATGGATGATTTATGAAATGTCTGCAAGAAAATTATTCGAGGCATATCCCGGATGTGATTCAATGTGATTGCCTCCTCCTCGTCCTGATCTTTACATGTCATTATCGTGTCGACATCCGTTCAGTTTTGGATTATTTTTCCTCATCCTTATTGTTCCAGGAATACAATATACGAGTATATAATAATATTAAAAAGAAAACACGGAACGACTCAGTATTAGGGTTTTAATGCAAATATCAAAGGTCCTGTTTTAAAATTTCCATTTCATTAAACTTTAAAATGAATTTTATTTTTATTTTTTTAAAGTTGATATTTATGTAAAACTTAGTAAACATGTGTTGCATTTTTTTCATTCTACTATATTTTTAGAAACCTTATAATTTATATCTGTACTAATTATCGAATGTATGTATCAAGTTCTATTGGCATGTTTCTTTATCATATATGTATGACATGTATGTTTTCGCTATTGTTGTTTGCCATAAATATATTATTTTTACTTCATTTTTAAGTTTGATTATGCTTTTAAGTTACCCCATACCATTGTACAGAGCTGTCTATCAATTGTCAGTTATATTTTAAAGTCAGCAGAAATGAATGTATGAAATTAATAAACCTGTTTACAAAGCAACACAAGGCGTACACACATTACATGGCACGATTTGCTGAGCCATTACAAAATTTAATTTTAATCCGAGGGCGTAAATTTATAAGATAGGATTTCACCCTTGCTTGTCTGGGTTACGTAATGAGTGTTGCATAACGTACAGTTCGGTACAATCGCTAATAAAATACATACTAATCTATACTAATATTATAAAGAGAGAAGTTTTTGTTTTTGTATGTTTGTAATGAATAAACTCAAAAACTTCTGGACCGACTTTAAATATTCTTTTACCTATAGAAAGCTACGTCGTCAGCGAGTAACATAGGCTATATTTTCTAAAGTTATGCGAACGAAGTAGCGTGCAACAGCTAATTATTTATAAGCCCATAAGTGAGGTTGTCTGTCTGTTATCTTTTCACAACTTTGTCACGAATCGATTTTTGATTGCATTTCGTAGCTTATGTCCTGCGGGGAAAGCAGGATATTCCTTTAACCGACGAAGACGTCTACAGTTAAATATAATGAAATATATTTGCATAGTATATTCTAATTAATAAGATTTTATGGATTTTTCATTCCATAGTAATGAATTGCACAACTTCTTTAGCAGCAGTAATCACCCCATTACAGAAAACCACCTTAAAATATTATCCTTTCTTTTTATCTTGTGTTAAGAGATGTTGTGTTGTTGTTGTTTAAATATATTACATACTAGCTGGTGCTCGCGACATCGTCCGCGTTGAAAAAGAAAATATATGAGTAATTACTGTACCCGAGCGCCGTACACCGCCATCTTTTAGATTTTTGTGGAACTACAGATAATAAAAACAAATATGTCCGCGTTGAAAAAGAAAAAAGTAGCCTATCCTGTCTCCCGTACGTCCAAATGTTTATCTACCAAGTTTCATGAAAATCAGTTAATTCGTTTCAGAGTTATGGAGGAACATACATACATACAGAAAAAAATTCTAAAAATCGTCAATTTAGTTTCAGTATCATGTATAGAGCCTATAAACACGATATCTCTGAAAACAAAGTAACTTACTCCATGACCGACCCTTACAGATTTATTATTATTAGTATTGATTAAACATAACACAATCAAGCAAGAATTGGAACACCATTATAATAAAATGCATTTATGTCACTTCATCTCGTAACTGTACATTACGTTTGCCGATAGCCCTTGTTCAAAACAACGAGTATGATTTTGTAGACGTGGTCTTTAATTCAATATACATATTTTTCCGCTAATCTCTAATCTAGCTGTAAACAACTGACTTGTTATATTCTGCCTTGTTTTCAACCTTTTTTTGATTTTACGATTATAAAATACGAATCACTTCTTTCAATCTCAATTACTTATACCTACCCAATAATATAATTGACCATCAAGTGGACCGTCAAGCTGTCTGCGACTTTAACATAAAAAATATATACCTAATATATATTTTTTTAATTAGCTTTCGTCTGTCAAAATTTATTTCATATTTATTTAATGAAAATTGCATTGTCAAACGTGTTGGTTATGCAGTATATACAAAATATACACAGAATTACATAACTGTAATATAATATTGCTCATATATGTAGTTACTTTTCACACCTCAAGACGCTGGAACATATAAGACAAGCGGAGTTCAGTGATACAATAGCTGTAATTATGGAGGGGATGTGCCACAACTGTCACGTGGTTTACCTATATAGAGTTGTAGACGACACAGCAGTATCTGAGATAAGCAGTAAATACACTGGACGAATTTGTCTATTGTGTTGAATGAAGTAATTAAAAATATTACATATATGTATTTAATTTATATGAGAAAATACTAATACTGATTAGTTAGTTTGTTGAAGATATTTTTTAATATTGACAATTTTTAATATTTTTTAATATAGGTGAGGTTGTTGAAGATATTTTTTAATATTGACATAAATTATAGTACTTTGTAAGGTTTACCAGATTTTTTAATAAACACTTTAAGTTCTGAAAAATAATAATAGCATTGACTTTATAAAACTACTCAGTTGATATCTATTGGTGGTTTGTCTTAGCAAGTGGTCGACTGGAAAAAATAAATGGTAATGTGGGTAATTTGTGCATGAGAAACCCTTTAGAATTGTAGATGCAGATTCCATACTCTCCCCTTTATCTGATCAGTCTAGAGTGAAGTAAAAAGTTTATAATGACACATTTTTCAATAAGGGCGTCGTTTCGCTTACGATAGTCCAATATTTAGGAATAGCCCGTCCGCCCCTCACAGAAAACCTTCTTTTGCTTGAAGGTTGGCGATCAATCTGAAACAGTCCTCGCTGTTTTTAATCGTAGGAACAACTCAACTGCGTTAGCCTGGTCCACTCTCTTCTTCTTCGCAAAAGATTGTAAAATAAAAAAGTAGCGTTCCTTGAATAAGGAACGCTAAGGAAAATCAATTTCCTTAGCCCCTCTTAATACGTTATCATATATATATATATTTTATAGTCGGCAGAGCACTTGCAGCATCTATAGATTTGCTTGTGTTAATAGGCTACAGTAGTCACCTACTGTCAAATTGACCATCAGCCTGCCTGCTGAGCTACCGGCGACCTATATATAAAAAAAGAAATTCTATAGTACATCCAAAGCGAAACCTTAAACCTGTAGGACACTATCCAAGAGTTATAACGCTTTGGCTTTCGCTTGAACTTTAGTGACATTAGTTACTGAGTATTCTTTGTAATGTTGTAGAGTAGTGCCTTTAGAAGTTTGGTGTCTTATATCGCACACGCGGGGCTTCTAACCGCCAGGAAATCTCAGTAAACGACGACGGCTTGTGGCCGATTGAAGGAGCTTAAATGTATTTCGTGACTAATATTATACTCATGTGTCGCGACGACAATAAGTTTATTATATAATAATTATGATCTTGTGTACGAATTAAAGCTCGAGTCAAAGCCGGAGCTTCTTGAATCTGGATAAGCTTTGTTCAATCGTGAAACAAAATTTTCTTTAGGATAAGCTTTTATTATATTTACTAAACTAGAAAAGTTGAATTAAATTACCTTATTAATGTAATTTTATCTAAATTTGAGCAAAGTTGCCCGCGGTTTTGACCGCGTTGGAACTTTTTCTGTGTTCTTTTCCGTAATTTAAGCTATCTGATAAGTTTCATCAAAATCACTTCCGTGATTTAGCCGTAAAAACGTAAAAGATACCGCGTTTTTAACATTATTTAGTCTTTTAGTTTTTTTAACTTTTAGTTGAGGAGTGAATGTCATAATCTTGTACTGTTTTAAAACATGCATATAAATTAGGTATGGAAGTTACATATATTATATACTTTTTTTTTAATGGGTAGGCCTATGTCCAGCAGGGGACGTCCTGCGGCTAAGATGATGATGATTATGAAGTCGGCCTAACTTGTTTGAGTTGCGTTAAAGTATGAGTACATTAAGTTAGTGTACGTAGACATTCTTACTAGTGTAATCTCTTTGAGAGCTTGCGTAACACAAATGCAATAAAACTTATGTTAGTGTGTATGTGTGAAGTTAATATACAACTCCATGTCAGTCTAGAAAAGTGATATTTTCAATAATTTTTCCTTTCAAGTATTGAAACGTACTTTTTAAAGTCTGGATGTCTGAACATTAGTCAGAAAATTGCCTATCCAATGCTGGTCTTCGTGCACAACATAATTTATCAACCACAACAGAAGCACAAAAACAAGTCACGTAGTTACGTGATTGATTTAGTTAAATAGAAATCATTTACACAAATCAGGTCTTGCTTTTAGAAAAATTAAGGTCTTAAGGAACGCGTGTACGTAATATCTGTTTCCACGTTCCTTAAAATAAACTCGAGACGAAGTAATATCGAACTCAATACCTTTATTATTATTCAGCGCCGATCACTTCTTAATAAGAAAACGTGTATCTAATACGGTGTTTGATATTCGCGTCTTTTGTGTACGCGGTGTAGTAATGGGGCGGAATCACAATATCTCGTTATAACCGGGCGAAACAAAAGAAAGTCGCGCGTGATTCGAATTCAGAACGCAAAAGACAACAGAGTAGCTACGTTAGATAAGATAAATCTATAGACAGGAAAATAAAATTCCTACAGCCTCTTTCACCAATAAGCTTCTAACACTTTATGTCGCAGGTAACACTTAAGCTAGGACTCCCTTAGAAGAGAGGCTTCATATGCTCATTTTTATCTTCTGTTACCCTTTGTCTTATTCGTCTTATTTGGATATGTCCTTACTAATAATATTAGACACTTAAGTAACCTCTAAAGTCACTTAAACTTTAAGTAAGTTTGTTTGTTTAATCGTAACATGACCTCTTTAATACTTTATGCGATGATTGTCGTTTCTTGTGAAGCACTCACTTTATGTCCCTGTAAAGTGACGAAATGAAGTTCATGCAAATTACTTTTGCTGTTCACGTCACATTTTGCCGTATTTGAAAGTCAAAGCAGTGTATTTTAAAACCAATATGGTTTCATGAAAACACCTGTTTAGAGAGAAGTTGAAGATTTCAAAACATTTAGCTATATTGTTTTTTAACAAAGAAAGAAACACGGGTAGTCAAAGAATTCTTAATTTAGTAAGTAAACGGAGCCTTTTGATCTTTTTTTGTTAAGGTATATTATTTTCGAAAGCCTAACGGATTATTTTCATAATGAGGAAAAGTTTGCAAATACTTTAACCTTATGAGAGCCGTCAGGGTATCGGAAGTAATATCAAGAGATATCAGTCTGTTTTATAAATAGAAAACGAGCTTCCTTTATGATCGATCATCATATCATTGCTATCTTTCGTTTTCAAGACAGTGTGCAGTATTATGGCAGTATGGTACTTAAGTACTCGTAGTCTTTAAAGATCTTGATTTTAGTTTATAAAATTTCTAATGGCTTGTATAATTTATTTTATAATATCTGAATAAGTTGTTATTGTTTTAGTAATTAAAGTATTGGTCGAGTGGTTGACGTTCTTGCCTTAGAGTTCCGACTCAGGGAACCCGGATTGCATATCTTCACGGCTTCACTTATGGGAAATGAACTTTTCAAAGTTTGCTCTGGTCTGGGGTGTTTAAGTAGTGGTAGGGCACACTGCATTTCGCAGTTATGGCAGCAGTAACCAGCACCTTCAGAAGGCCATCGTTAAATAACAGCATGTGTACTTTTATGTTTTGATGAGTGATTAAAGGATGCCACAGGCCTTTATTATTCCTTTTCTTATCCTTAATCCAGCTAAAATCTACGATAATAATAGCAACTACGAAAATAGGCGAAAGTAGCTGGCTATCTAGCGAAACGTCAACCTGTCGGACGACCTTTACATTTAAAAAAAAAACTAATTATTCATATACATATTAAAAAAAACTTTACAATCTGATATTGCATTATCGTTTTTATTGTTTCAAAGACTAATTAAGCAAAATTGCGATACTTTAAATCTATAGTCAACAAATTAAGTCGTGCCATATCTAGTCCAGTTCATAAGCGATTCACTACACTGTTTTAGCTGCAAATAAAAAATAATGTACACAAATGAAACCATTAAGATTTAACTAATGCGTCCGTTTCTATCACAGATGAAAAATGATGTGGTGTGTTGTTTTTTTATATTTCATTATTAAATTAGCGAAGAATGGGGGCCGAACGTCACGCGAGCCGAGCCCATGCTTCTCTTAACCTAATTCTGGCATTCATTTCGCCAGTTCACTCGTAAAATTTTAATGGTTGTAGGAAATGTTGGTCTTAAAAGACGGAAGCCCGAAGGGTTCACCGATCACCTCGAACTGAGGAATATTTAAATCTACTTTACCCTTATCGTAATATTCTTTTATTCGCGGAATGAGTTTTGTGAGAATGAGTAATCTAACCTTATAGAAAATTAATTATTAATTTTAAAAGAAAAATAATTTGGGTACGGTATTGGACTAAAAATTATGACTAAAAATGTACACGTTTAAATGTTAAGTTCAACTCATTTTTTTTTATTTTCTAATAATTTAATTTAATTTGATCAACTGGATTCGTAACGTAACGTAACATTCGTAACGTTTTATGATCCTTTGGAATGTGAAAGTTTGTTTTGGTCGAAGTAAAGTCAAAGTCAATTAAAAAGTTAAATTAAGCTCAATACAAAAGCTTTTCAATTGTATTTTTTTGTAAGTTTAATAATATTATTTGCGATACGAAAGGTTAAATAGAAAAGTATTAAATAATCGTTCAAAGAAAATTAGGTTTATAAATTACTTACTAGCTGTTTAACGCGACTTCGCCCGCGTAAATTTATAAAATATAGCCTATGTTACTCGCTGATAACGTAGCTTTCTATAGATGAAATGATTTTTAAAATCGGTACAGAAATTTTGAGTTTCTACAAATCATAGTTCATACAAATCTTTTCTCTTTATAAATTACTAGATTTTGACTAATCTGAAGGTTGTTTGAAAATTTCATCCAAATTGGTTCAGCGGTTTTGGAGTCCATAGGGAACATACATACACACATTGCCTTTTATATATATACACAAACCTCCTTCGTTTATTGCTCTAGTGAAAACTGTCAAAATACATTGGGTGGTTTAAAAATTAGCGGAGAAATAAGAAGAGACGGACAATGGACATCGACTTAATTCTATTTAATATATATTATGTATCTACTCGTGTATAGTTAGCTACAGATTCTGAATTTGGTTCTATTTTGATTCACATCAGAGGCTTTCCTAATTTATTTGTGAGCTAAACGTTAAATTTAATCATTAAACTCATTCAACTTGTTGCAAATTCAACTCTATCTCACTAATTAAAAGAGCGGATGTTACATAAACACGTAATTTAAACCGTGAAGAAATTATTTTAAATTTACTTTAAATGAAGAACGAAGTAACGCGATATCCCGTTTTATAGTCATGCACGTTGATAAAGTGAGATGCGAATAAATCCTTTCCGAGTTCATTTCTTAATTGGATTCACAAGTTTATTTAGACCGTGATCTTCTTTAAGTGCGATTTTATTTTATGAGACGGAGATGTTTGATGCAAATATGTTGCAAACATTTTATAAGACTTAAGAATGTAATGGAAGCATTATTAGTCGTAATTATGACGAAATGCCCTTTCACTAATCGAAATTAGACAACGATGGGAAAAATTAAACGTTTTCCAAAAAAAAATTTATTGAATAACTAATTAGCTATTAAAAAAAAATTAGAAAATCGGTTCACATTATATTAGAAAAAGGGATCCGAAGTTCTCACTTCACGTATTGTAAAGATATTAACTTACAATAATAATCATATAAACTTACAATAATTTCATTTACAAGCAAACATTACTAAGGCATTATTACGTACACGCATGATAAAAAGAGAGTAGAATACTCGCTGGAAAATAACTCGCTAAAATATTGAATTCATTGTTGAGCTTTATTTTTTTAATTAAGTATATATTTCCAAGATCAGGACTATAACATTTAATAATTCTCACACGTTTATACCACTTATGTTTGTTGGTAAGGGAGACTCTTCTTTAATTGTACAGTTAATTTAATTTTACCGAAAATAAATAAATAACAATAAATTATTCCACGGTGGTTTTCTGTAAAGTGGTGGTTACTGTCGCCAGAATGGCTGCCCAATTTTTGACTGCGAAACGCTTTGTGCCCTGTCACTGTGTTTAATACACGTGGCTAGTAAAATAAGTTTAACAAAATAGGAATGAAACTGTGTCTAATGAAATAAGCAGTAAATTTTTCCTGTTTTAGAAATTTGCGGTGTCTGCGTCAACGCCGCCGGTAAAACAGGCAGTAATGATAGAATCGCTGTCAAGCAATTTTATAGATTGCTTTTACCATCCGCGCGCTCACTTGTCGACAAAGATCGGCATTTGACTCAGTTTTAAACCGCCATATATCTGAGCGCATCCTACCGAGCCCCACCCAGAAGCACTCATAAAGCAGACGTTAAAACGACGTCTCTTTTTACACTTTATTATCATTGGATGCGAACGCCGGCTCAGATTCTATCGCGTTTTACCGCGAAGACGTTGTCCCTACGCTTTTTATAGCTAAATCGATATAACTGATGATGGGCTCGAGGTCCGAAACGTCATGGCTTATGAACTTCAGTTTACGACGGACATCGAATAGCCGTTCCGATGTTCTTACGCAACTTACACGATAAAATCTTTTGCGATTTAGAGCTTAGATACATAACACTGTCGCATTTGTTATGTCCAGCGATCCTGTGAGGTGTGACCTTTAGATGATTGCTTCGATCAAAGATTGTTAAAGCAATATTCCCAACAATGGCTGTGTAATGACGATTCGATATACGATAAGTACAAAGCTGGAGTTTCTCAGCGTTGACGAGGGACTCTAGTTATATGCAATTATTATTATGCTAATAACGCATTGTGAGGTGTCGTCGTTCGACACCCGACACCAGGATCTTGGAGATCGAGTTGTGCGAGCCTCATCCAAGTTTTAAGACCTTGCCGAAGGCCTCTAACTATTTTCCTTAACGCCTTAGTTAAGAAGCGTCTCATGAGAACTTTGACGCCGAGATTGAGAAAGCTATTAGGGATCCGTTCAGATAGATATAAGCGGGATGTCACTTCCACGCTCAACTTTGTGAAGTTAACTTTGATGGCTCCAACTTTCGCTTAATTTATCCGACGGAACTTAAGTATGACTAGCCTAAACTTCCTAATTTACGTGAATAGCTCGTGAAAAAGAGATCCCGAACGAATAAGTTGGGATAAAGCATGATGTTTTGGAGCAATCGCAATTAGATACGAGAGTTATTACTGAGCATTACCCGGTATTAAATTGGACAGGAGAAAGGTAAGATTAAATATTATCTTGAACAATATTTGTGTAGTGCACTAGAGAACAGTTAGTTCGCGGAGTTGGCCATCGTATCGGGCAGTGGTTGCATCCCGTTCTATCATTATTTCCGCCCCGCTCTCAACTGGGGCAATCGATAACAGGCCGTGTGAGGGGAGCGTCCCGCGTCCCGCTTCCCGACTTCCCTACACCCCGCTTCACCCCTGCCACTCATCGCGCTCATCACTCGTAGCATCGCTCACGCTTCGCTCACCGCTCATCACTACCAAGCAGTCAGTATGCGGTCGCCATGCATTCCGTAAAAAATATCCAATTTCATTTTCAGTTTGTTTACGCGTTCCAAGTTCTGTCAACGATATTGCATCGGCACCGTTGTACATTTTTATTGCGAGCCAATACATTATACAGAATTATGGGTTTTTCTCCCAGTAAAAACCAGGTGAATGGCCTGCAAGTAAGTGTTGTTAATAAAATGTGAAATTTCTAACAAAATATTTGGCAGCGAAAATAAAACCTAGACCCGTAGCCCGTAGGTATGTTTAGGTTCGTCTCCCGTCAACACCTGGCCCCTACAATCACTGCACCTCTTTTAATATTTATTACGTGCGAATATCATATGCCAGATCTTTTCCTGGGCTCTGATTGCCTACTTTACCCTTGTGCCTCTTGTCGTAAAACTTTATATTCTTTCGATAAACAAAACAAGGCTTAAATGTTTTAGAGAGTTCACTTACCTCTGTAAAGTTTATACAGCTGCCTTTGAAATATAAATCTTAATTTAAGGTATGTTAAAATTTAAAAAAAAAAAATTGGACGCTTCATTTTTGATATTATGCCGACATGATATATAGAACAGAATTATAAATTAATATACAATTAAGATATCTTCATTAATTACAGTAGTAAAAACTTAACCTTTGGACGATTCAATAAAAATATTATAGTAGCCAATATTTTATATTTACATTCTTAGATTTTAAATGAGAAATTAAATTCAACGGAGGAGAATACTTGAGATGAGAGCCTCGAGAACTGTGTTAAGAAGTAGGCGATAAATATTAAAAAAGTAGGCGATAATATTATAGAAATGAAATTTTTGACAGATTAATAATGCCTATTAATGATGTCTTTTTTGTCGATTCTCAATATTTTTCAGTAGAAAAATGAAATACTTAAGTATGTTAAATTTTATTTTGATACTGTTTTATTTCGTATGTTTTATTCGGCACGCAGGCGACAGTAGTCTTCTACCATCAAATTTCAATTTGGAAAAATCTTGAAAAAGCTTAAAAAAAAAAGCTTACACAAATGAACGATTTGTCGAGTTTTCGAGTTTATCATCTCGTCATAACTATCTGCATATTTTTTATTAATACTAAATGCTATAAATGTAATATAAATAAATATTCTTACATGTAATCACAATAATGATTGAGTTTGATGTTTATGTTAAAATTTATTACTTTACTGACTTTTGTCCGCGTCCCTTTTTTCCTCATTTTTTTTTACACAGGCGTTTTTTTTTTCAGGAATATTTCCATTTTTCTGGACGAAAATTTTACTCTACGTTCTGTTCTGTACCACTGACAAAATTTCATGGTTGTCGGTTGAATAGTTAAGGCGTGAAGTCAACAAACAAACAAACTCACTTTTGAATTTATTAGTACATAATAGGATTTATTATTAGTAGTAGAATTACATAATATTATATGGTACGTTACGTGTTTGAATGTAGGTTGTTACGTGGTATAATTGCTGGATTGAATAGGTATCAACAGATGGCGCTACGTTAATAATATTATATAATTTGCAAAAAAATAAAAAAAATGAGATATAAACTATCCTATCTTTTAAGTTGGACCAAATTACATATAGTTATGAAATTTTATCAAAATCGGTTCAGTAGTTTGGGAGTTCATCGCGGACACACAACGTGACACTTAATTTTTATATTATAAGGATATAAACATATGTTACGGCTAAAGATAGGTGTGAACATAAACTTAAGATTAGCCGGCTAAACTTAGGTTTATCCACAGGTTTATCTTCGAGGAGATGTTAATGTTAGTTTCCTCTATCATTAACCGGCTAAACTTAAGTGTAACTGCAGACCCTTGGCTAAAAATGTAGAAGAAAATGAAAAAGGAAACGGTATAATAATGTTTACTATTTCGACACGAAAACATTTATTAAAAAATAATCACTCTCATTACACATACTTATGTAGGTATACAAAATTACAAAATAAAACTTCTGCAGTGTTATTAAAACAATATCTAGTCATTAAAATAAAATAATGAGGAGCCCCATCCCTCCCTTATCCTTAATCCTTCTATGGTCGGCAGCGCACTTGTAGCACTTATGGCGTTGCTTGTGTTATAGGCGACGGTATCCACCAACCATCAAGTGGACCGTCAGCCTGTCTGTCGACCTTATCATAAAAAAGGAGCTATTTGTTGGAACATGATAAACTTGAATGGCATTTCGAATTACAAAGAACATTATTATTCAATGAAATCCATCGAAACATTTTTAGCCGTTTCGTTTCTAAATTCGTTTCGGCTAAAGATGGAATTTCACGACGCAAACTAACATGATATCGAACTTTAACTGCTCTTTCACACCTACCTTTAGCCGTAACATATATATATAAAGATGATGATGACTTGCTTTTACAGTGAAAGAGAACGTCGCAATGAATCCTAAATATTTAAAAAAAATGCTCGAAGACATGTAAAGGCCAGATTCTTAATTGTAGACAAGCTTGTCCCCAGTAGTCACACGTGGTATCTCTATATACGAATACAATTACCAGATACAGTACAATTTTTCCTGGTGATTTATAGCTGTACAAGTTCATTGTGCACTAAGTAAAATTGGGGTTAACTATGGTGACATTCTTATGTGACCGCATGCTCGTTATTGTTATCTAGGTAGACATAGTTACTCGTATACTGTAGAAGGTAAGAAGAGTCACAGTAAACAAACTGTAATTAACTATGTATGAATAGTGTCTATCTAAACGAAAACAACATTAAATTGAAAATTAACAGATAACCTTTAATTTAAATAAAGTAACTAATTTTTTTTTTAATTAACTTGGGTGGTTTAATAACATATTAACATACATTTTACCAAATAATATAAAAAAGCTATAAATAACTAGAACTATATAACAACAGAGAAACACTGCACATGTTTAAGTTTAAGAAAAATATTTTGCTAAAATAATTATACTATTTTCATTGCT
This sequence comes from Synanthedon andrenaeformis, assembly GCA_936446665.2. NCBI lineage: Eukaryota > Metazoa > Arthropoda > Insecta > Lepidoptera > Sesiidae > Synanthedon > Synanthedon andrenaeformis. The sequence goes on along the minus strand of OW387781.2, from coordinate 12,758,055 downwards.
TTTTAGTTAGAGAAATCTATATTTAGACACAGCCTTTCGAGCTTTTGTGGAAACGGCCTATTCTAACTGTATTTTTCTATTGATATGCATATTGTAAATTGGTTTACTGTTTCTTGTATTTACTGTGGCGTTGCAGGAACAAAAGCCTTACGTAATTAGACCGACCCCGGCAATACATAAATAATTTGCCTCACGTACCTCTTTGTTCGCAGAGAACAGCTTTTTATTTAAGGCTGTTATATCAAGAACAACACTTCGTGTGCTCATGATGGCCGTAATCCGCGATCCTTTTATCCTACGCATACGGATCCACATTGTGGTTCAAAGTGCCTTTGTTATTGCCACTATCTTTTCGGGTATTAAAATTATTATTTTCATCTGCTGTAAAACACGTATGACCCACATTTACGATTGTCCCCACGTTTATTCGTGAGCATTGTGTTCGTTCTGTAGATATTACTGGACCAATAGAACAACGGTATATACCCGTGACGTCATTCCCCAATATAAACTTCTGAACAGATCCAAATTCATATCTTCCAAATTTCCCCTCAACCTTGTTACCCAGAGAAAACATACAAAAACCATCAAAAGCGGCCCTTTGTTGTTGAAAAATAAAACTTCAGTTACTCGATACCAGAAAATTCTACCCTTTGTTATTTTTATACAGAAAAGAGACCTTTGGTAAACGGATAGCCATGAAATTTGACATTAAATTCAGTTACTGAAATTTTGCTCGGGCGTAAAAGGAAAAGAAAATTTAGGCTGCAGGTCCGCTTAATGAAACAAATTTTCAGGGTGGCGACATCTAAACCTTAAGCCCTTTGTAGTGCGTCTGGTGGCCGCTTTGTTCTAAAGCCGACCAACCCTCGGCGGCCTGCCTTTGTGCCGCTTACAAATATCGCTAATTACGTTTAAAAAGTACCTTCCGTTACTTGCTGTTGCCGTCCAGTTTTAGAGTATAACGTGAGTTACAGTAATTCGTTTTTATATCCAAGTTTACAACAAAATTCGTAAAAATTGGCAGAATGTGGAAAACGTTTGGCTACATTTTCTTTTGAAATGTACATTATTTCGTATGAATTCTTTATTTTATTTTATATTTTCATTTTGTTCGCATGAATTAATTATTTTTCAATGAAAAGTTAATAATTGTTGTTCCATGAAACGAAATTATTTTATCCAATAAAGGTAATAAAAGAAATAAAGTACTAGTTAAGAAGGTTAGTATTTTTTTATACCAGGTGTGTCGGTAAGTCCTTTCCGGTTTTTCGCTAAGCAAAAAAAGGTTACAATGAATAGTTAAAATTTATTTATTCAAAGTATTGGCCATTGAGCCAAGTCTAGAGAGTACGGCGGGTGCGATAAAACTTCTCATCCAAATGATTTCAACACTTTTTGACTGACTCTCATACAGACTACCGTCTGTATGAGACGGCGCGTTGTCATGCTGCAAAATCACTTTATCATGTCTTTAAGCGTATTGTGGACGTTTTTCGATCAATGCACACTTCAAATTGATCATTTGTTGTCGCTAGCGATCATTTCTGTTTATGTTTCTCGAGGTTTCAACAGTTCATGAAAAACAAGAAAAGTAATGCGTCCCGCGAACGCACGTGTACAGGCACAACACTCGTCATTTTCAAAAAATTATAAATCTATAACGCTGTTATTTTGGTGGAACGTAACTTGTGTAGGTTTGAGGTTAATATCAGTAGAATAGAAGAATGACATATGTATCAAATCATAACATTTAATACTTATGGCTAGTGACGTCTATTACAAAAACCGGAAAGGATTTACCGACATACCTAATAAAATAAAGTTCAATCATAAAATATCCGATCTCTCTTTTTCCAACAAATATATCAAGAGAGTTCTCGGAATAAAATGGTTTAAACCCATTTCATAAGCGATTTTTCTCACTAACTTTACGGTTCGTGGCATCTGTGTGGATTCCAGGACGATTTCATAATAATTTTTATAGGATGACGATTCGAGGAATCTGTACCATAGTAGGGTTGAGAGATTACAATTTTTATCATTCATATATCATTTTGATCCCTATTGCGGAGTTTGGGTGCAGAACAAGTAATCTTTCCGACGTGACACCCTGTGTATAGCTTAAAGATATTACGGAAAAAATCGCTACAAAATTTTACGTCCGCTCTGCGATACCCCAGTAATAATGTCTGCTTAAGGGCGGGCGGTAACATGGAGTACACATTTACGCTCCGTTAAATGGGGAAAGCTTTTTTCTTGTTTAGTGTCACCAAAACGGTTATTAGCTTGAATTGTGTTGTGAATAGCAACAGTTTCTATGGTGGCGTTTTGAAATTGTCCATTAGGGCGATTACAACTGTCCATGAGTTTTTGTCTAATGTTTTACAGCACTGGTGACCTTTAAAATTACCATATACCACATTTCATAAATTTTATGAGTTTTTACATATTTAAGGAACGTTAATAATTCTCTTAATTTTTACGAATTACTGTATAATCTTTTTTTTTAAATTGCAATTTTTAGTTGCTTTTCTTTTAAATGGATAAGCATAATTGATACTGATGAGAAATCTAACTGTTGGAAATTTGATCGTTTATTATACTTCATCGGATAGGTGGCAAGTGTTTTGCTTACCCTGACACTGACAGGATAAAGGATAAAGAACATAGACTCTAGCATCTACCCTTTTAAAACATAATAGATGATATTATCTTCGTACCTACTACTCAGTTTATGGCAGGAGAACAAAATCTTTAGTACCCTGCCACCATTAAATTTAGTCTCGACTGACGGTTTATATATTATGATTCAATAGGTTTAGTCGTTTCATTAATCTTAAAATTAGTTTTAAAGTTTGATTTTCGTCACAAGACATTTCAGAATCTACAAATGCAGAAAAGTCAAGTACGAAAAGCATGAATCCTTTTATAAGTTTATGGAGAACTTATCATGATTAATATAGTAATTGAAGTAATTCAAAGATTTCTTTTGCAAAGTATTAACCTGGCTAGTTGCATTGAAAAGAAACTGTAACTCCAATCGATTTTACAGGTCGCGCTTAGCTTACATTAGTAAAAGCAATCTACGAACCAACATTACTAACCCACTTATTATTAAATCGTTGCCTGGAATCAAGTATAAACGGTATAATATCGAGAAAAAGACCAAACTGCCACTTTTCTCTGTGACTATACTTAATCTTAAAGTATTATAAGTAGTTTTTACGACTTCACTAATGAATTAATTTTTTTGTATCGAGACAGCTAGAACCCTCCACTAGTATTTAGTATACTCGTTTAATTGATACGGATGTAAACTGTATCATATAAAATTCTAGCTGTTGCATGCGAGTAACTTTATCAAATACTAGCTGGCGCCCACGACTTCGTCCGCGTTGAAAAATATTAAGTAGCCTATCCTGTGTCCCGTACGTCCAAATGTTTATCTACCAAGTTTCATGAAAATCAGTTAATTCGTTTCAGAGTTATGGAGGAACATACATACATACATATACATACAGAAAAAAATTCTAAAAATCGTCAATTAAGTTTCAGTATCATGTATAGAGCCTATAAATACGATATCTCTGAAAACAAAGTAACTTACTCCATGACCGACCCTTACAGATTTATTATTAGTATTGATATAGCATTTGCGATTAGCTGATAAATAATGTATTCATTACAAATAAAAATACAAAATACAAATCATTGGGTTACGTTACTGGCGTTTTGTTAGGGATTCCTAATTTAACTCGATTAACAATATGGCCTATGTTACTCAGTAATAATGTAACATTATATTAGTGAAAGAAATTTTAAAATCGGTCCGGTAGTTTTTGAGTTTTGAGTTTAGTCTAGATTAATATTTAAAATCGGAAAGTTTTTCGGATATATTTTAAATAGTAAATTAATTAAGTATAAATTTCACATGTAAAATATCTATTATTATCTAATCTCTTTTTGTTTATATGTAGATCGACAGACATGCTGACGCTCCATCGCTTGTATTTGTATTGGTATTTACCAAAAGCATAAAATACCAAAAGCATGCAACTGCATTACCGACCTTGATAGGGTAAAGAATAAGGCTTGGATAAGGGAATGAGGCCTGGCAACCCTTACTTGAAAAAAACTTCAGTAAGGGGCCTCCCAAGTCTGGTTTCTTAATTTACGATTGCGTAACGCAGTGTACCCCGTCATTACTGAAACAATATTTGTACAAAGTATGTTTCTATCAAAATACATGTTGGAATGGAAGTAAACAAAGTTTTAAGGGTATAATGTTTTATTGATATAATAATTCTAATTTATTCACATAACATTATTTTAAGCATATACAGTAACTTTACAAGAAAAACATTTTGCGCTGACCTCTCCCGCTTCAGACTTTATTATAGTAATATTGTTATTTAAATTACTTGTAGTTACAACGTTGATATTCAAGCTCATGAGACTTGCAAAATGCTTGTAACGCGATTCTCGTGTAAAACTAAAATGTTATCATTTTAGTCTTGCAATTTTTTTTCCTAGCTGTATGAACATAAATATTTTACTATAATTTTTATACTTCAAATTAATCTAAACTAATAAAAGTTGAAGTTTGTTTATTTGAACGCTTTAAACTCTGTAACTACCAGTCGGATTTAAAAAATTTTTTTACCATTTGCTTTTTATAGATATGCAAGTAATATATATTTTTTATGTTAGGGTTAAATTTCATTCAAATTCGTAAAATATTTTTAAGTTTAAAGCAATTTGGAACGCAGATTCCATGAAGAAGTAGGTAACTGACAAAAAACCTCAAAGATTTCGATTGTTATTCATAATTTTCAAATAAAATGTTAATCTGTAAAACAAGCACTAAGAAGGTAAGTAATAACTAAGTCATCAGTAATAAATCTCTCTATAAAATTTAAATCCTCTTTGATAGGGTTTTCTTTTCTTTGATAGGGAAATAATATATCTTTGCAAGCGGGAACATATCTAAACGTTTGTCTACATTATTACAATAATAAGTATAGTCATTTCAATTTGAATCTTATCATACTTCCATTAAGTCTCAATTCTTTCTTTTTTGTTTGAACTAGTAAATACATTGTACATTTCGTGTGATAGTCAATAAGTGTACGGTTTATCGGACTCCCCTAATGTGACATTTGCGTGTACGGAAACAAACATTTGTCCGAACATCAGGGGAAGACAAGACATTTTAAGTGTCCCATTGGTTTCATTAGTGAAGCAGGTGGAATCAGAATTCACTTTAATATTCAGAATGCCGTTCCCCATTACGCTATTACAACGATTGGGCGAGTTTGTTTTGCTTCGTAAGCGATTTTGAATAGACTTTTTTTATAAAGTGGTCTTTATAAACTCTCAGATCTTCAATTGGACAAGTATATTTGATAAAGTACTTTTAAAATAGCATATTATAATTAACTATATCTAAATATTAATTGTACATTGCTGAATTAGGCAGTTTTTAAAGGAAAGCCTGCGAGGAAGAGTGCATAGAATGGTGGCAGCATTAATCGCTAACAGAATAAATTAATCTTAGTCCACTGAAGCAATTGATCCAATGATTTTTTTTTAGTTGCAAATACCATGACTGTCTTGACACAAACCACGTTAAAACTTCTGATGCATATAAGATTCTGTGAAACGGTATAATTTTTATTTTTTTATATATATCCATTGTTCGTATGTTTACTTTATCTATATCTATACATGTTATAAAATAAGTCAAATGTGGGCAGCCTCTGTCTGTTTCTCCTCTAACTTCTTCTAAGCCCCCAACAGATTTTGATCCGTGCGAAGCCAAGTGTGGGTTATTACTTTTTGGAGTGATTTTATATTATATTCAAAACATATATAAACTCAGAGAAATCAGCGCAAATATTAAAATTCTATAGCTTAAGATACATGTTTATATACTATTCTATCGTATGTAACTTTACAATCTCCTGCAACAGAAAGTTTCATATTGTGTCTAGCCAACTATTTGATGCCTTCCACTCATTTCATATTCTATAAACTTTGTCATTCAAACCGCGTAGTTGGATGTTTCTAGTTTATTATAAAGCAATTTTCTGAGTATACTCTAGTCAGGTGTCCAGAGGCTTGTGGTCACTCAAACTGGCAACATCATATTAGGTAGTGTGTCAACACGATAGGAAACAAGGACGGACATTCCAGCGCTGCACTTTATCCGATTGAATTCGAAGTGTTCTCCTCAGAGTTACTTGGATAGTTCTTTAAAATTATGACAATCCATTTTCAGATTAATTTTCTTCCTTATTCTCCAGTTACTCTCTCGTTCAAGAACACTTTAGAAATTTATTTTTAAACCAACACTTAACAGTTTTGTTTGCTTCTATGAATGTATTGTTAGACTAAATAATTCATATCAAATTCCTTTTTTAAGTTTTGAGTGAGTTTATGGTTGTCAAGGTCTATTTTCCTATCCCTTATCCTTAATCCTATGTCTTAATAGTATGTGAGCGCACTTGCAGTACCTACCTAAGACGTTGCTTGTATCACAGGCGACTCTAGCCATCTACCATCAGGTGGACCGTCAGCCTGTCGGTCTAATTTAAAACCACTGTCAAGGGACTATATTCTACCATTGGACAGTTTAAAAGCGATCCTAATTTTAATATATCCTCTAAGTGATTCGAAATAGTAAAGTTGTTAGGCAAGATATTAGGATAATATCAACAGTAAAGATACTATTATACGCCTTATAACAATAACACGGTTTCTTGAATATTATTTTAAAAAAAAATTGGTACCTACTAAAAAAAAAACAATATTATTTACTTGAAATTCGCTTACAATATTTTCGCAGGATAAGAAACTGATCCCATGCATATCTGATTCGATCTTTATTCGTATGTTTGCGTGAAATCTTCTCTGTAAGGAAATCTACATAATCAGAGTCAGCGAGACTCTCCCGAAATACGTAACCAACTGTTGTGTGTAGGCACATACGCGTTCTTTATAAGAAAATTCTCAAGTAAACATATCATTTTGATTTTTCGAAGTTGTCGACTGAAATGTGCATATGGAATTGAATGACTTTCAAACCGCCTTTCTCTGATCTTTATCTGTCTGTAACACACAATTTTTAAATGTTTTGCATTTATCTACTTATGATATTAACGAATGTAAAATTGAAGATCTGCGATCTCAGGTTCGATAATATGTCCTATATACGAATAGTATGGCCGCAATTAATCCTAATCATAATAAAAACGGCTGAACGCATTTGGGTGATATATGGCATACAAATAGTTTATTACCTGAATTAACATAAAAAATATAAAAAATCGACGCATTTTAGCAACAAATATTTAAGCTATGTGTTTATTGTCTAAAATTATTTTCTATTCTTTAGAAATACACATTAAAACTACATGTTTATTTTAATGTTTATTAGGAAATTGAACTACAATGCTACATTATTTCAAAGAATTCACTGAATGCAATGGTTAACTAGGTAACTGAAGCGAACTAAAAAAAGTTTCTGTTGGTTTCTTACTCTTATAAGCAATTTAAATTAAATTTCTAAAAATGGAAAACAAAAGAATACTTTTCCACGTCCTTTGATCGCGTAAACCAATTATCGCCTAACTAAAACGTCTAAAAAGGATTTTTCATATCATAAAAGAGATATTAATTTTGAAATAGCTGGAATGGTATCGAGAATCCAATACCCTAACGCAATAAAACGTATGAAGCGGGTATTATTCGCATGATCACATCGCCTAATAAGTTGGATCCCACAACGTGCTCAATGTTGCGAAAACTAATACCACACGCGATATAGTTTGAGCAGTAGGAAAACTATCATAATTTTTTACTCACAACCGGATCATATCGGATCATTGTTAAAATCTCAGTGATAACAATGATAATCCAGTTGGTTGAACACTTGTCTACCGATACCGCAGACGTAGCTTCAAATCCTGATAAGACCTAGGTATATGAGTAAGAAGTGTAGTTATTTTCGAACACATATCATTTTTGCTAATTTGCAGAGCTAGCATAGTGTCCAGATGTAGATTGCTTAGTGATATACTTACATAGGCTGATTCAGTTACAATATCAAACCTTAACGACAGGCATGAACATTTTTCTTCCAAATAAATTACAATAAGTTTACTATCTTGAGGGTCAGGGAGAGTAACTACATATATGAGAGCATGTTATTCTATAACAATAGCAGAATAACGTGTGAACTCGTGCTCAGACATTCATCTCACTCAGTCAAATATATATTGTGTATAGTAGAAATAACTAGTAGTATTGAAGTTATCAATAAATATTTTCTTATCATTAACCATGAATAGGCATCTTCTGGGTGAACTCGCTCCATCATAGGCCTCACTTTCGCTTGATGTTGGCCACGAGCAAACCTATCTCTAAAAAATAAAAATAAAAACCATACACTCTCTTTATTATTTAGGTACTAATAGATCACTTACTGATTAAATAAATACTCGTAATATTTGTTATATTTAGGTATACACCCCCATACACTTGCCCCGTCACTTCACCATACCACACCCGTGTCGTTTCTCTCATTTACTTCCACCTCTATGGGTTGGTAGGTATTCACTGATTAATCCGATTTTTATTTGAAATATGACTCGCTCAATGGAAATATTGAATTTTATTTATAGCATGTATGTATAATATACCTACGCGATGTTCTAAATTTGAATTGTCTCGATTACATTTTCGTATAAAGGAAAAAAAATGTCATTCCAATTTCATAGCCATAATTTCATATTTATAGGGCACCTTATTTAAAGAGAATCCCCTTGAAAATTAATTAATATTCCAGCATCATATCACTCAATTCGAAATATATGAATTAAATACTAGGTATTTGTAGTTACGATTGAGAAACAAAGAATTTTATCGTTCAATAACAGTTTATGAATCAGCAGCCACAAGTTAGTACTCAATGTTATATTGCTATGAATATATTTTTAACTTCTTAATGCTGAACTGAAATGGCTTACAATGTTCAAATTACTTTGTTATCATAATAAGGAGAAAAAATCGTCGTTATTTTTCGATATTAGATAATCGCCTACAAAAACTTAGTTCTAACGCGGTGTGTACAAGTTTAGCTTGGTACCTACGTGGAGTTGATAAATGATAAATTTCTTAATATACATTTCCACTTGTATTACATGCAATTGTAATGTACCGCAATATTCTCAGAATAATTCAGTTTCTTTGTTGGTAGGAGCAATAAATAAAAATTACTTGGCGTACGGTGTAATTACGTTGGGCTTACTTCTTATTTACTTTCCTAGTTTCAGATGTTTTTTCTACCTAATTTCGGTGTGTGGTCAATTAAAAAAAAAAAGTAAAAGTAAAGAGGAAATGAGCAAGAATAAATACTCTTTTTTTTATAATATATGAATTTAAAACAATCAAAAAGTTAGGTAACAGGTAGGCTGTAATAACACTCCGACCAAGTAGTGAAAAAAAGTTAGTTAACAAAAAATATTAAAATCAATAAAGTAGTATATATTGAAATCTTTATGCATCCAAAAGGATAAAAATATTCATTCATTTTCCCATTTATATTCGCGCTTTTGATTATTTCGAATTCACTTTGATATAACATGAAATTGCTAACCCTCTTCGCGTTTATCATTCATTCGTCACAGATTTGGAACCATGAAATGACATGTCGGTTTTGTGGCAAGGCGTGGTTGTGACAGGGAGCGGTCATCGCGGTCCTGCTCAAATCGTACAGTACATAAGTAGGTAGTATCTAGGTATATTTTGGGTTAAGAATTAACTCGTGAATGTGGCGAGATTGCTCAAATTTTGTCAATCAGCTTCAAGCAAAGATATATTTCGATGGCTTCAAGTATTTCATGAACGTTTGTTCATGAATGTAGGTATGTGGCCAGTGATTACCTACATATGGCGCTGGAACTTGGTTTCTTATTGGTATGATGACCAAAATATGTAAACCAAAATAGTTACGTACGATCGATCGCGTTAACAAGCTGTTAACACGTAAAACTGTTGAAATTATATGAAACACTATTGCGCTATTAACGGAAAATTTTAGCAGAATAAATAGAGTTGGTAGAACGCCGGCGGGTGTCGCTATTTGCTTCCCTAACTAAAGAGAAACAAAAGTTAAACTATAATGTGTTCTCACAACTAATGGGTGGGTAGTTTCCGCAGCAGTACTTAAGCGGCCAATTCCTTTGGCGAGACTACTTTCCGAGTACACATTAGCGGTCGCTAGGTGCTTCTTTGGTTAAATCTTAACTATCTACTTAAGTCAGTGTCAGGTTTGGAAATTAATTGAATAAGGATAGAAAGTTTCTCCTAGATAAGCCAAACCTTTTTATTAAATGATAACTTAGATATTAATGAAATTGTATATTTTGAAAATAGAATGAAATATTCCGTGCTATTAAAATTCCCAAGGCTTCATCCGTATCATATCGTTTTCGGCAAACTTAATTTTATCTAAATTTGTATATTCAATTTAAGCGCAACGCCATAACATATTATTTAGATTATAGTTATTATTTACATTAAGCAAAATGCAGGTAACTCAAGTTCAATCTTAGCCAGATAGATAGGCTAAGGGTAAGAACTAAGAGCCAGACTAGAATGCTATTCAATTTTCATTGAATTCTATACGGTTTGTAACTCGCATATGTCGCATATTTTTTGTATTCTTACTTTGTCTTCTGCCCGTTTTTTATATTATTTTTATTTTTAGCGAATTAGGAGAACCAGCAGTTTGACATTTTAATATTAACTAAGCCTAGATAGCAGAAAAAATAGTTTTCACTTATAAAAATACAATATAATTACACCAAGGCTTCACAAAAGTAAAAACTTAAAAAAAAGAAAAAAGTAAACCTAACAAAAAACACATAAAAATACATACAACCTTCTTCTACCACTAACTTTATCCATTTTCATTACATGAGCTTCTTCCCAGAATTCGGTTCAATTACGAACTACTTAATTTGCCGAATTGACGTGGCATTTTATCGGCTTCCTATCCTATTTTGTTTACAGAGCAAATTGTATAAATTCTGTAGGGATATCTCTACAGAATTGAATGTTCAATCAAATTATATATTCAATATTCATTTATATTTTGCCATTTAAAATTATTTTACAAAATATGTATTTTTAATACCTGTAAAATATCCGGAATGAAAAATGAAAATAAACTAATTAATATTACAATATTTATTTACATGGCAACCCGCCGCACTACCTGTTCAGTTTATTTTATTACTTAAAACACATTTTTATTTGCGCACCGCTTTTTCGATTTTTTAATTTCTAGACATTGATGAACGAACATATATCGTTTATAAATTTAAGTTTCTAGAAGTAAAATTATACAAATATTTTGACAATTAGAATCAAGGACCAAAATTTCCAGAATACGTGTACGTTGCTAGTAATATACGAGCGTATTAATCATATTATATATGGGTATAAACCCAACCAATTCGAATATACCATATCAAAAAAAATAATCTGTGCGTTCTGAGGTCATTAAAAAGAAAGAACCCAGTATATTTTTGGCCTTGGCTTAAAGCAATGAACATAATTATTTTGTCGAGTCGAGCATAACTTCGACATAGTTAAGTATATTCTTAACAAGACTATGAGTATACGAGTATTCTTAATCTATACAACTCTGTTTACTATTATTGATCCATTACAATCATAATATAAATTCCATTTAATAAAAACCTTATTGCGGGTTGGTTTCGCTGCAGGCGCAATGCAATAATAACGCTACATAAATTCTTTATTACACGGACGTTAGCCATTTGGGTGATGGTTCACTTCCGTGAATAACTGACCAATGAAGCCGACAGTGTGGCGCAAACTCCCTCTTTGTAATAATATGGAACACGGCGGCGGCGGCGTCCTCATAAAAATATGTTTAATGATGTCGTAAAGCGTCGATATGTTGACGCGGTGCTCTGAAAGCCTCAGGGCTAGATAGAAATCGAATTGCGAAACTACGATACGTGAGAAATATTCGAAGGCTCCTAGTTCAATGTTTTATCTTCGAACAATAAAGCATTTGAGGCATTCACTGATTCGGTACCTGGGTTATATAAATTTTCAATTCTGTCGAGTTGTCAATATTATATATTTTTTTATTAAGTTTTTATTAAATATGAATTAATTTTATTAATTGCATCCATGAGTAAAACTAATTGATAATTGACGAATTATATTGAAGTGATAACTTACCATAGCCACTGTAGAACATTAAGTGGAATTTACAAACATATTTGAAGTTACATAAACAAACATACAAGTTTATACGTAATAATAAATGTATATAAGTAGGTATTTTAATTGGGTAGGAATACATATTGCATATTATGCATTCAACCTTATTTGTAAAAGAAAACTTAAACTAATTAACATTTTATTGATTAATATGACTTTTTCTTTAAAACAACATAGAAAGTTCAAAAATCTAGAAAATGCCTAAAGTTTATAAATCATATTTTTTATTAACCATAATATGGTCGTGTTAATTTGAGAGTTAATTACATTTGATAAATTTGTGTGAACTTTGCAATACACACAAATGAAAGTTTCACAAAGGCACATTTTCCCATTGAATTGTCTCGAAATTTCCCTTTTGTCTCCCTTACCCCTCCTTTGAGTTCTCTCCTAACTCCTATTTGCCCCTTATAGCGCTATTAACCACAAGTTTCGTTATTAGCGACTGTGTCGGAAAGTTACTAAAGGAATTACTTTCAATTTAAATTTAGGTAAGAATTTTTAGTCAAACCTATGACATAGGCATTTTGAAGATTTAACTAACAATTTAGCTTTAGTAGACGTGATTAGAACGTTTTATGATTTTTATTTATTTATTTATTTATTTATGTTAAACTAGACAGACAGGCTGACGATTCACTTGATGGTAGGTGGCTACCATAGCCTGTAACACAAGTAACACCACAAGTGCTGAAAATGCGGACCATGAAATAATAAGACAAAACCTTGAAATTGAGGTTTTAATAAACAAATAATATAGACATTTATAACTATGACAGATACACGAAAGACAATATTATTATTTACATAAAACAGAAAGAGACTTGGGTATATCTAAGAAGATTAGATCTAACATAATACCACAGACCATAAAATGGTTTACACGAAATACACGTAGAAAAAAGAGATTTCAGAAGTATACAAGTGAACTTGATTTAGAACATTTTTGTCTTTGTTTTTTGTTTTCTCCTTCCAATAAGTAGAGGATCTATTTAACAGAATAGGATTCGTTTAGATAGATAGAGTCGGTTTCTTCATTGCTGAAAGTCGTGCCCTCTCTGAAATGCCTTGATGGCATCAACTAACAGCTGTTTCCACTCCCCCCTGTCCTCAGCCCTTTTCATCGCCTTCGCAACTGTAAGGCCTGTGAGATGCACAACTTGGTCTGTCCATCGGCTAGGAGACCGTCCAAGAGACTTCTTGCCATCCACTTTTCCAACCACCACAAGTTTTCTGGTTCTCTGCAGGCTATGTGCCCAAGTAATTGAGAACTCTTTGATAGCATCTGCCTGACCAAAAAAAAAACCTATTTTAGCCGAAGAATTCGCTATTTCATAAAAACATAATTAGCTAACGATAACAAAGTTTAAGTTGTGTTCGTTTCACATTAACAAGAACTAAAGAATATTAAAATTACATTAAACAGAGTTGGGTATCTGCTACGTTGATGTTATTCTAAGGATGTTCTAAGGATCTTTGATTACGCTCTTTGTTTGTTAAATAAATTAGGGAACAAGGCGATTGAGGTTACGTTTCAAGTCTCTAATTAAAAGCAATTCAAAAATGTTTTACATAGTTAACTTGCGTTGTATAAACAGAAGAAAGTGACGGTAAACAATAAATTAGACACAAACTTTGCGAAAACTCGGTAAAATCTTCAAAGGCTTGTAAACGAGATCAAGTAATTTAAACATTACCCTGGCATTGTCGGCCCCAAGGAGAACCGTTTCCACAGGAATTTAATGAAAATTAAATTTCGCGTAATAACATTTGGTTAATAATATTATTTTTGTGGAAAAACTGGATATAGGTAACCCTGTTTTTGGTCCGTATAAAGTAATTTAAATTAACCAGTATTACAGAAAAATACTATCAAGAAATATTCAATTTTGAATTTACTTAATATTTTATTTAACTTCTTGATTTATATGGGCCAGTTTTATAACGATCCGTTAGTTAAATTTTATATCAAATAGACGAAAAAAAGATCTAATAGTATAATATAGTGTATTATAAACAACTGTTCGTTAGTCAACAGTATAATTTGACAGCTAGCGTTTACTGCCTCTTTACTGACTATGATAAGGTCGGTTTATCTTACGTATCGTTTATTTTGTTATTTATGTAAATAAATGTGTTTGTGACGCGACACTTGACAGTTCTTGACAGACTACAACGAAACCATCGACAATATTCATAAACTTCGGCGTATTTTTACGGGCAGCTACCGAATGTTTAATTTCTTTTATAGAACCACCGTCAGTAAACGTTATTGACAGACCGTTAACCGTTCGGTTACTAGCACTGTAACGAACGAGAAAAAGGTATGTCGTTTATAAAACTGGCCCTTAATATATTATTATTAACGAATAGTCGATAAAAATGTAAAAAAAAATATTCGGATATATTTTGATTTAAATTTTCTTGAAAATTTATAACGAATTTAAATTTTCCGGCACTTTTCCATGGTTAGACATTTCCGGCACTTCAGTGAAAACTATCAACGTTAGTTGCATTTATGCACTTGCAAAAGCAAGATTATTTCCATTGTTAATTCGTAGATATTTATGTGTATCACGAGTTAGGGATTATATTAAGCTCTTGCTCGCGAATCGATCCTCTTGATTATTTGCAATGTAGCCAATAACTTTCCAATGGATTCCCAGAACTATCATACACTAAGCGTGTTGTGCGCCGTCTCATTCAACGACAGAATATAATTAAAATTCGTCATCATCATCCACAGCTGGATATAGATCTCTCCCATAATTTTCCTATAGACCGGTCAGGAGCAACCTACTGGATCTGAAGTCGACCCGCGGCCCTAATTAAAATTCATAATTTAGAAATTATTCGAACTGTATTTTTTACACACACAAATCTTCCTCGATTATCCCGTTTTTCATTAAAGAAAACCGTATCTAAATTCGTTGATTGGTTTAGGAGGAGTAAGTAAGCGGATATACCGACAGATAAATGCGGAAAGCGACTTAAAATTATACCTACTATGTAAGGATGTAAGTATTGTGTAATCTAGCTATGAACGGTAAAGTATCCCTTGTTTGATTGTTTGATTGGTTGAACGAATTTGAATGTACGCCTTTCATTCAAATAATATACATAATTATATACAATAATTTAGCAGTTTATGCGTGATTAAACAACATACCTATATACCTATACAATTTCCCGATCTTTCACATTAATGAATTGTAAATAGCATTAAAACCACTTTGATACGTAGTCTCTACAAGATAATATAATTTTCTTTATGTGCGAAGTTTCTGATAAATGCATTCTAAGACGCTTATCGTTCTCTACATATGTATGTGCTTGTAATTTCCGCATGAAAGGCGAATGCATATGGGCGCTCAAAGATCACAGGAATAGCATGTTAGATTCGAGGAAGAACTGCAAGTTCATAAGAGTATGATAATGTGTTCATCAGGCATGTTTCTTTGGTTCAACCTGCACTAAATTAGGGGCGAAGTAACAGCTCAATTCATAGCTATGAAGGAAAAACCTTTCATAGGTACCCAGGTTAAGCGAGTTGTTTCCGTTTAACCTATAGCCCCGCAGTCTTTGTAGTACATCATTCTTTCCGAACACCTCAGGGGCTACCATTTTCCTCAGTTGCCTGACTAAAGGGATTTTAGTAAGAAGTCCCCAATATGGTATTGCAGTGACATAACTTCGTAATATTTGAAAAACAAACTACAAGTATGTAGAGAAGTTTGCTACTCTTTCATGTAAAAACTACTGAACGCATTTGGATGAAATTTGGCACACAGATAGTTTATTACCTGGATTAACATATAGCATTTTTTTATCCTGGAAAATGTTAGGTTCCCGAGGGATCGTCTAAAAATATAAAAAATGGCGCTACTGTCGCCGTGGTGGCTCCATCGTCGATACAGCGTTACTCTACTTATTTAACGTTATATAGTGAAGTATTGTTTATTTTCTTGATTATTTTATTAGTTTTATACAGAAGAAGGAATCACTAGTGACAATTCAAATGATGAATGTTCAAGCTATTTAGTAAAATATTATAATAGGTTTAAAACGTTGTTTGTGAGTTTGAATAGTACATCTCGTAAGCGGTTACGACTGATGCCTGTCCCCTGTTTAGAATTCACAACGTAACTCGTGTAGGAAAATTAAGGTATGCCCTAACGGACATGCGGATTTGATTCCATGGCATTTTTTCTGTATGCGTAATGGCGAACGTCTCATATGGTATTCATAAAAGCACGCGCTACAAGACATTTTACGCAAAAACACTTAACGTAAGCATATTGCACGTTCTTTCACCCTTTTTTGCCCTCGTTTCGTATTAATGGCTGGATTCGAGTATGAAATCGAGTAATACGTATTGCTATTACAAGTAGGTATTGTATTATATTTTATTATTTTGGTTGTTATTTTATAATTTAACTTATTCATTGACAGTTAGGATTTTCCAATCCAAGCTAACTGAATATATGTCGTTAAATTCGTCAGAAACAAAGAAACCATTAACTTTGTTCGCGCCAAATATTTATGATAAAAATATCATATTTATCAAAAATATCACTATAGAAAAATATATTATATAATATATAACAATATTACCTAATCTATAACACACTGCATAAAATAGTTTATTCTGCAATTTCGTACTTTGTTAAAGAGTGGAAAAGTTCGAAAAAAATAATGGAGGTGATGGATGATAAATGAACTCACTCGTTAGGTTTCTTGTTTGAACAATAATTACTTTGTTGCACCACAGTAACAAGAGTACCAGTGAAAACTCACCGTAGTGTATGTAATTTCTAAATTTTAATAAATTGCCTCTAAATTACCTTATTAATAAAGAAAAGTTTTGTTTTAAATTATATTAATTTAAGTTTCTAAAGAATACAATAAAAAAATTAACCCAAGAAAAAATATTTAATATTTACCGTTATAAACTGTGTATTTTTTAAACAAAGTTTTATGTATGTTATATAGATGTAGACAGGCATACAGGGACCCAATGGATACTTAGGAAATAGGGAAGTGAAGTGAGTGAAAAAATTTAGGATGAAAAGGTGTGTATAACCTAAACATTAAAGCATTAAACTCAACACCAAATACTTAAATTGAAGAAATGACTTTTTTTCAAAAATCCGTCATGGCTAGAATATGGTAATACAGAGAGATTTAATTGAAGCACAAGCAGTAGGGCCTATGATTCACTTAATATACCTACACTATAATAACATATTGCCACAATTTTTCAAGATTTACAGACTTAATAGAGAGTTTGATTACTGTTATTAATCGATGCAGTGGTAGAACTAAATCAGCGAGAGGGTATTTTTGCTATCCACCGCTCGTCACCCGGAACCACTCTCATTCGATCACAACTTTCAAAACTTATCTTAGTTAAGGATGATCAATTTTCATTTTACTTCGATTATGAAACTTCTCCGGAAGATAAAATATTACTAAGTTTTTTATTATTATTTATGTCGTTATGACACCTGATATCGTAACATTCGAAAATGTTTCCTAAATTAAAACTTTTAATAATTTATATCAGACTTTTACATTCACAGGAGTTATAGTATCTTTTATATATAATAGGTCATCAATCCAATCCGAATTCTTTTTTAAAAAAAATATATTTTTTATGAATAATTTCCTAGCTGAAGGTGGCCTGAAATTTAAATCAAAATAGTTTATTAATAATGGTGCTTTATATTTTAATATATCAGTAAATATTAAAAATGAATTTATTTATATTGTCCACTTCGAAGTAATTATCGCCGTATATTATAAGTACACTTCTGCTAACATCTTTTTTCAATCTCAGGAGCATTTCTGTCCCAAATTCTGCCCTCATGGTCTTCTTCATTGTGGAACATCTTTAGGAACAGGAAAAAGGCGTACGGGGTCGATGTAAATTCTGGCGAATTAGGTTTCTGAGGCATCATTGGCTTTTTTCAAAAATTGCGAACGGTAATTGTGTAAAATCCGCCGGATCTTCTGAATTAGAGTATCCAAAGTTAAATAAGTAATTAGAATTTTGATGTAGTATTTTAATGCAGGTGCATGAGAGCCTTACCTACAGTCCTGATACTAAAAACTTGAACAACATGTTTGTAATACAACATGCTCTGGTGACTACAGTCCCTCCAAACCAACGTCCAACGCAAACAACATTAAGGATTAGATGGCCACCTAAATAATTCATTAGATAGTGGGGACATCGAAAACAAACTGTGTTTCGGTTGTATAAAAAATGGTTGTCAATAAAATGTGGGCAGGGTGTGTGTACGGTGTCTCGTTGTTGAAGTGTGGAGTTTCCATGTCCTTTATAACATCTATCATGATCCGAAGCCTCTCTCGGCAGATTGATCGCCGGCGCCGGTAGCACGCAATGCCAAAATCACAATATAACATCATAAGTATATAAACTTTTACTTTTTTAAAAGCGATCTATAAAAAAATAACTATGGGATAGCCTATGCTAAATGCAATCCCCCAATTTTAAAATGAAATTTAATAGTCTCGATACACGTGCTATCCTAATAGAGTGACTATTATCGAGGGGAAATCGAGGTGCATCAGAATCATATATTTTTCTCCAAAAATAAATTTCTTACATTTGTCGTAAAAGTGGATTCTAAGAGCACGTATTGACTTAATCACTGCTATTGACTTGCGTCTAAAAATTCTATTTTCTTTCCATAATTGACACGAATTTACAATATGGTGTGTGTGTATCTGTTTCTCCGCTGACTACTTCTAAATCACCCAACGGATTTTGATATGGTTTTCACTAATGAAAAAAGAAATAAATGAACAGCGCTTAAAATAAAAATTGTATCCCGGACGAAGCCGGGAGCGGGTCGCTAGTATTTTAAAAGTTATTTATGTAATACAGGTTTACCTAATTCTTACAATGCTTAAGACTAATAAATAATGAATAGGCTTAAAAAAATTGATTCCGTTCGAAATCAAAATGTCATATGTTGCTAATTAAAGTTTAATTTAAAATATAATGTATACTACAATATTTGAGTTTTAGCAGAACAGTAAAAATATGTGTTAAAAATAATAAAAGTTACGTTTTTATATTTATTCAAATTGAATCAGATTTTTGATGATAGGCAATTTGAAATTCGGATACGAATTCAGAAATTTACATTAATTTCAACTGTGTAACACTTATTGAATGTTATTTGAGGCTCTTCGATAACTACATTTTAAATTTAATCAACTGCTATAAATTAAAGGCCTGCTAGGCAATAAATATAAATTTTACTACCTCGTAAATGTATATCTATATATACTCGTATGTATAGATATAGATATATATATATATATATATATATATATTAAAAACAACTAACTTCTTCTTGACGTCAGTTGTTTTTTTTCCGTTAGCAAAGTCGCGTGCAACAGCTAGTTATAAAAAAAGGTCACTGTCCACTTCTGTGTGTTTCTCCGCTAACTTTTTTTAAACCACACAATCGTTTTCACTTATAGAAAGATAAACGATGTAGATTTATGTTTACAATTTACATAAAAAATTGTATTCTCATAAATTATAAAAATCTAGATTTATAAAAATCTATTTGTAAATCTAGATAAGTATTGTTTATGTGGCCAGCAATTTATGTTTTTGAACTTCTGATAAATAATATATTTCTAAAGAAATTCATATTGCTTAAATGTAAAAACAAAAATCGCTTTATTAAGATAACCAACAGCCTATACTTACACTGTGCTGCTACTGAATACCGACATAATTTGTTAATGCAAACAAATGTGATGTCCATCGCGTGATAGGATTGATAGTAGTTAGCGCCGACCGCGTTGTCGGACGTCTTTCAGCACCGTACATTTACAAGAAATTGAATAGAAAATGCAGAAAAAATCAATTTTTTTTTCTTATTATTGTACCAAATATTTTAAAAAATGAATATATTTTTTACGAATGAGAGTTGTATGAAATCGTCATTAATTTGTTAATATGTCATCAATATATGTTTAAAATCGTTTTTATTTTTTCGTAAAAAAAAACGGTAGTAGGTTTTAAGAACAGATTTGGTTAAAGTGAATTTAGTTACACTTTAGGAATATTCATGTTGATTGACTTGACAGCGAGATTCGATGTCAAGACAAGGACTTGAAGTTACAATTAAATCAATTTTAGTTGGTACGAAGTTCATCGGATTATCTCACAATAATTCGTTTATTTTAACATTTAATATGATTTCGATGGATTTAAACTTATATGATTTTTCGTAATTTTTTTTTAAATGTTAATTGATACTAAAAAATTTTTTTTTATTTGTTACAGAGTTTGTAATGTCTGAGGGTGGTCACGGAGCAGCCGGTACTTATCCAGCAAGATCACCTATGTCGAGTTCAACAACGGGTCACTCTAGTTCTAGTCATCATAGGTAAGTCTGTGTATCCAGAATAATTATAACTAATTTAAAGTACTGGAAGAAAAATATTTAGGGAACACGATGGTATGGAATCGGGATAGGTATATACGGAGAGGGTAAGACCAAAACAGAGCGATGAAGTAGAGAGAATGAGAAAACATAAGATATCTCAGTCTTCGGAAAAAGAGAAAAGTTATTCTTTGGGTAATACTGATAGAAAAGAACGCCTACATTGAAATCAATTTATTGACGGATACTCAGCAAATAAAAAAGCTATTCGAGTTCATAAGGCATTATAAAAATTCATTTTAGCAGTACTTTCACCCAATAAACTCTTGGAATAAGTAGACATAAAAGCTCATAGCAAATTTAATAAAGACATTTTTCGATGGTTGAGTGCCTTTCGAGAGACTAAAAAACCTTTATTAATGCACTTATATTCTAAAATTTCCTTTGTGCTCAAGCCCTCCGAAATTAATCTTAACTCTCATCAAAAGGATCGGGAATGTTCTGCATTCCTGCTATTGAATGGAGCTCGGAGACGTAATGAGACAAATTTCGATGAAATCGACCAGTGTGGTCCAAATTAAACACATTATATAGCAAATAATGAAACAAAAATCAAACGCGGGTTGTACGATTATTTTCTTTATTTTATACTCCAATATAAATGCAGATTTTTTTTGTTTCTTTCTGTTATTTATTATAGATTATACAAACAGGCTGACGGTCCATTTGATGGTAGGTGGCTACCGTGGCCTATAATACAAGCAAAGTATAATAAACATAATAAATTGAGGATAAGGGATTGGGATAGAGAGGAATTGGAAGGAAAGGAGGGAAATTCACTTACCGAAACGCAACAGTACATTATAGTGGTCATCTGTAAAGGGGTGGTTACTGCCGCCAGACTGGCTGCCCAAATGACTGTGAAACGCAGTGTGCCTGATACTACTTAATATATGTAGTTACATTCATAAAAATATATTAATATTTACATATAAACTCCATGAGGCAAATAATATTAGGTGAGTTGTAATCGTCTTTCATAAATAATTTTTATCGATAAGCAAAGCATTAGACAAGACCTGAGACAATTAATAAAACTCGGACCATTAAGTGTAATTCTCTTCGAAGGCAATCTCAGAGCTAATAAAAAATTGATAGACCCTCCCGGTCGCCGGTTGAGAAGTGTCCGTGACGTTCCACATTAATTTAAACTTATCGGCAAGAAAATACTTTAAACTTTAAAATTGAGAATGTAGTACAATTTACATTTTTAATCCTAACTAGTTACCGTGACGACGAAAGAGTTAGCTGCTACAATAAATTACTATAGTACATTTATTGGAGACAGCATTCCGTAGTTATAACAACATTATGACTGGTGACAGTAACCACTCTTATAGAAGACCATTGCGCTTTTATGCTTTTATGTTTAGGTGCATTCGTTATAACAATTCGTTAAATTAAATTATCCAAATTCGTTAAATTAAACTAAACAATTTTAATTTAACGAATTTATTTCTAAACTACCATTTTTTAACGGGAAATTCTCATGGATATCCGGCAGTGTAGGGACCAACTACTTAGTTGAACCTGGGGGCCTAGCCAAGATGTACATTAAAGAAACGCTCCCTAGCGAACTTCACGGAGCGAACAAAATAAAGCCCGGTGATTGGTTGTTGTAACGCCCACATAAAATTTTGACCAATCACAAAGCTTTGTCCCAGTGTAGCGTAGCGTTTACAACTGTAGAAAGCACTGCGTTTGCATCTTGGCTAGGGCCCCTGGGGGCCTAGCCAAGATGTACATTAAAGAAACGCTCCCTAGCGAACTTTACGAAGCGAACAAAATAAAGCCCGGTGATTGGTTGTTCTAACGCCCACATAAAATTTTGACCAATCACAAAGCTTTGTCCGTAGCGTAGCGTAGCGTTTACGACTGTAGAAAGCACTGCGTTTGCATCTTGGCTAGGGCCCCTGGTCTCGCTTCGCTGCGGTATGCGCTTACATTATATGTATATATTTTTTTTTTCTAAATAAAAAGTAACTTAATTTACTCTTTATAACATCAGCTATCTGCCAGTGAAAGTCTTGTAAAAATCGATCGAGCCATTTAGGAGACCACCCGGCACAAACAGACACATAGACAGATGGACAGACAGAGAGAATAAAATTGAAATTTGTTTTCCTTTTTTGTTATAAATATATATATATATTACTACCTACCGTATAGTAATATACGAGTATATACTTCGATGTTCGGTTAGTATAGTATACCTAAATTAGTTATTTTGACATTACAAACAGACACTTCAATTTTATATCAATACTAATAATAAATCTGTAAGGGTCGGTCATGGAGTAAGTTACTTTGTTTTCAAAGATATCGTGTTTATAGGCTCTATACATGATACTGAAACTAAATTGACGATTTTTAGAATTTTTTTCTGGATGTATGTATGTATGTATGTTCCTCCATAACTCTGAAACGACTTAACTGATTTTCATGAAACTTGGTAGATAAACATTTGGACGTACGGGACACAGGATAGGCTACTTTTTTCTTTTTCAACGCGGACAAATTTGTTTTTATTATCTGTAGTTCCACAAAAATCTAACAGATGGCGGTGTACGGCGCACGGGTACAGTAATTACTCATATATTTTCTTTTTCAACGCGGACGAAGTCGCGGGCACCAGCTAGCTAGTATGTATATATAATTTTATTATAATAGAGCGGATGTTAAATATTATACTTACTTAGTGTATTTTTAGTGCCGTGCACAGTTAAAAGAGAGTAATTAACAAATGTCATCTCCAGCACGTTGGACGAAAAATGCATTGCTTCTAGACTAAAAACGGTCTCGTGGACGAGTTCCGAGCTCCAGTGCACTTTTTTGCATTAATTTGTAGCTGCATTCTACTCTGTTACATGTAACTCGACGTACGTTTTTCACGTGAAATGAAAAACCATTTTTATATCAATTATTATACATGTTTACAAGTGTTTCTTTTGTTTAAAAAAATAGTAGAAATAAAAATATATAAAATTAATTAAATAAAATAAATCGCTAAATTATGTGTTTCTAAGCGCAAAACTTATTAAGAAACGACGAACTTAAGAAACTTAGAAAACCGAATTCGTCTAATATTTTTTTCCCAATATTTTTTGGTCATTTTTTCTCTAATACATAATAATCTAATAATGTCATATAAGAAATACTATTTATTACAATTTACATGGCACACAATGTAAAACCCACACAGATCTATGCTACTTTTCCTGTTGATGACCATTGACCGCGTTCAAAATGTTATATAGCCCAAAGCCTTTCTCGATAAATGGACTATCCAACACAAAAATAATTTTTCAATTTGAACCAGTAGTTCCTGAGATTAACGCGTTCAACTATACAAACAAACAAACTCTTTAGCTTTATTATATTAGTATCTGTGTGACTTAGAAATGCTATGAAGATATGAAAATATTTCTCTGGATGATTTCTCTGAATGGAATAATCAAATATTAAGGAATAATCAAATATTTATTTGAATACTATCAACTAGCTGGTGCCCACGAATAGGTCCGCGTTGAAAAAAAAAATAGTTATAATGCCTGACATCTTTACCGCTGCTGTGACGACGATGGCACCCATTTTTTATATTTTTAATATTTTAACCAAAATATTAGGATTAACATATAGGATACCCTATATGTTAATCCAGGTAATAAACTATCTGTGTGCTAAATTTCATCCAAATCCGTTCAACAGTTTTTGCATGAAAGAGTAACAAATATATATACATCCATCGTCACAAACTTTCTCACAAATTAATAGGATTTCTCACAAATTTTTCTTATCAACTAGTAATCAAATGTAGGTATAGCACATAGCAACAGTAGAGTTACTGCATACTGTAGGCTCGAATGCGTAACACAATAAAGGTTGTCTCTACGATGCAAGCGAGCTACTATTCTCATGTGACGTCACAGTTTTATGTAATTAACGTGTACCGGACGTGAGTCCTCGTACAGTGCTCCCAACTTCGAATTCGGAACCTACGACATACGTGCTTTGACTTACCATACTTGGTCATTAGCCACTCTTGAGCATTGATAATTCGAGATGACCCACTTCCAACTCTTCATATAATAGGCTGCAGGCAGATTCTGTAGATGGCGTTCGCCGTAATATAATTTGGCAACGAAGAAAACTTAAAACTAGCCGTTCTACATAATTTCTCGTGTATGCAGCGACCGGTCCCCGGCTTCGCACTAAGTTGTTTTTTTTTCTAAATTCTTTCTTGTATACATACACTCAACCCTTTCTTTTATAAATCAAAAATCATTCTAACTAATAACCTGATGACAACTTATTTATATAGAATTAGTAATAATTTAATTTGATTGGAGGACTTGACAGTTTTTTAAGGGTTATTAAATAATCAATCAATGTCATCAATGTTCTTTTATATAAAAATTACAATTAGCTGACTGCAGTGGTGTCTTAAATATTGTATTAAAGAATCCTAATAAACCTTAAATCAACAACACATTAATTCCGGTGTAGTGTATTATGGTGAGGTAATAGTCGTGTGCAGTGTAGGAGTCCAGCGCTCCCCCGCCGCCCGCAGCGCACTCCACCGAGACACGAGAATGCTTTACTGAATCTATTTACCGCCAAAACCACTTAACTACTTTTTGCAGAACAAAAACCCAATTACAATTTTCCTATTTAAATTCTCCCTCTGTAGAATTTTTTTTATGTTGGCAAGCAAAGTTCGGCATACAGGCTGATGGTCCACTTGATGGTAGGTATGTGGTGCTAAGTTGCCAACTTACTCGTATATAACGTAATAACGTTTACCTCAAATTGAGTATTTATTCCTAAATTCCTATTATTAAAAATTAAAAACACCAGTCATCGTGAATAATGTTAATATTATAAATGCTAAAGTGAGTTTGTTTGTTCGCTTGTTACGTTTTCACGCCTTAACTATTGTACTAAACCGATCATCATGAAATTTTGCATACACGTTGTCAGGGATACAGAATATGACATAGGGTACGTACCATTCATCCATAAAAAAAGTATTGTTCCCGAGGAATAAATTAGAAAAATCTAAAATCAACGTCTGACAAAATTAGGAGCTATAAGTAAACATTGAATTAATATTGAATTTAACATTGAAATTAAGAAAAGGTGCACGTACGAAGTCGGTCTCAAACCTAGTTTAATATAATGTATATATAAATGCATATAATGTTAATCTCTTGGTAAATCAATGATTTTTTTCCCTCTCTTTATTTGAAATCTGTTCTGAAAAACATTCAGCAAATGTTTGGGCAAAGTGAGCTGGTCATGAAGGGCATAAGTCCATTAACATATGCCCAAATTATATTTCACTACCCTGTAGGTCTCCAGGGGTTTTTCTCTTGAGACGAGTGAATTTGGTGTCACTCTGCATTAGTTGCATCACCAATCAATGATGGCGTTAATAACAATTATAATAATTTTGTATACACTTAATATAAAAAAATTCAACTCATTATTTTGCAACAAGGGTGCTGTGTCATCGTCGCGACCCCAACTGCGCACGATTTTGCTTATTCACGATACAAGACCGCAATATCCAAACACGTTAGCTTTCAAATTGAACCTAAATAATAAATTAACTAGTCTTGAAGAGGCAATTCGTTTTGTCTTTCTTAAAGAACTTAACCTACTTA
Organism: Synanthedon andrenaeformis; assembly: GCA_936446665.2. NCBI lineage: Eukaryota > Metazoa > Arthropoda > Insecta > Lepidoptera > Sesiidae > Synanthedon > Synanthedon andrenaeformis. The sequence continues at coordinate 12,731,567 of OW387781.2, read as the reverse complement.
ACTTCCGCAACTATTCCAATGTCACCATTTAATGTATTTTAAAAACAATTCAGTAAAGACAGCCGATAATTTTTATTTTGTCAAACAATATCAGTAGCTAAAAGTTATCAGGTACTTTATCTTTATACTTTATTTTATTTGGGAAAATACGACATTAAGTTACCAAATGATGCTCAGCAATTGTCTATTAATTTAAACTATTTGTCAGAAGAAAATTGTGTTCAAAGACCTACGATAAAAAAAAAAAACTAAGTATCTTGCTGACAAAAATGCTCGGAAATAAATGGTTTTTATTCGCAATGTCACTGTTTTAACATTGATTGTATATTTATTATTCAATCATTGCTCTTAATGTAGGGTTAATTACTTAAGGTATAAATATTTCAAAGGAGGATCTGCAAAGCTTTCTTGCCGGTTTATTGCATTTTTTTACGTGCTTTTATTGTATTTGACGACGAACTTGTAAACTTTAAATATAAATTATTACTGAGTCCGATGTTTCGGGTTACTATATTAACATACATGAAAATAAATGTACCTATTCAACAAACATGAAACCTCAAAATGAAATACAGTAAAAGTATATAGAAAAATAACATCTGATTTCGCCCGGCTAGCTGTTCGAACACCGTAGCCAAATTGAACTGATTTTGCATTACATTGTCCCGTTGCGTAAGAGAATGCTTGCAGAGTTGGCAAGGATTCGACCAACCCATATTTTAGTGCCAGGTAGATAAGTACTCGTACGTACATTCAGGTAGCACAAAAACACGTACTTAAATATATAACTGTTCTATTTAAGACTTTTGTTTATATTTTCTATTTAAATGTCACGTATAATGGACAGTATAGCGCACGTATAATGGACGTGAAATTATATTTATATTTATTATATAATATTATACTTCGCAGAGACGCTGTCTGTCAAATCTTGAGATAGATCGGTAGCTTTTAAAAATAACCCTAGGCACAGTTAGTGTATAATATACACATAATATTTATACGAGGTCTAAGCCGCTAAGAATAAGTATTGTATAGAGACTCTTTTGCATGAAATTCAAATCTCATTACCACCCAGCGACTTGAAGTCGTAAGATCTCAAGTAGGTACTCATTTGCTTCTAACTCTGTCAGTGTTCTCTTAGCTATTATAGAAGCAGGACATATTATATAATCTAAAGAATTCATGATTCCGACTCATGTTCATCTATCCATAACAATATCGTATTATCTCTCACAATTCTCACATAGTATACCACAAAATTGGTGTACCATTCATATACCCTGCCAAATGGAGGAATAAACATAGGAGAGTATTCAGAAACACATACACCAAGTGAAAAAATAATATAAAAAAATATTTTGTAACCTTTTGTGTATTACCTATATACCTATGTAACTTATGTATACAATGCTGACTTAGCAAACTTTAGTTGGCAAAGAGAATTGCCTACTCGAACTAGATCACATGTGATACTGCCGACTAGGCCTCGATTATCTATTACGGATATGGCTATAAAGTTTAACAAGAAATAGCATTTCATCTAAAATTGTACAATAATTCAAAAGTAGGGTGGATTCAATTATAAAATATTGGTTTATCGAATTCTAACACGATCCCCACCTCGTTATGAAATACTTAAAAACTGCATGGTCATCATGTTCATTAGTCATTGACCTCACAGGAACAAAGTCGGAGGCAATAAAATAACCCCTTTTACAACGTGTTAAGTGGAAAGGAATCATATCCTATCATCAATCATAATTATCCTCCTCTTTAGTTCAGCCGCATCCAAATGGCGTCCCACTGTTCACAAACAATTCCGTTTTTTACTTATTTCATTTTATATATGTATACAGTATGCTCGTACCAGGCAACTATGAGCATTACAACTTCAGTACAATAAGCAGAAATATTTAATTAAATATTAACAAAAAAATTCTCTTTCATCTTAAAGTGTCAAAATAACCGTATGTCCTGAAATTTCTTTACCATTCTAAAGGTATATAATATATAATTCATAAGGTACTATGCAAACCTTTATTCATGTAGATACTTACTTGTATGGTTCAGACTAATACGAGTATATTTTTAAAGACGAAAATCTTTCATAAGCGGAAAGTAACTCTATCCAGTCTTAAAGACAGAATATTTGATAAGTTTCCTCCTAGTGTACAAGCACCTTAAGTTTTCATATTCTCGGAAAGTTAATGGATTTCGTCGTAAGACGTATAAGCTAAAGGTTACTTCGTTTCCAAAGTTTGTATTTCGTCCACCGTTTTCCCCGTAAAGGGAAAGTGCTCTAGGTTTATTTTGTACACATCGAACTGTTCATTCGTTTTCCATCAAGCCGTCAGTAGGGGAGCAAAAAATAAGGCTAGTGTAGCAGGCGTTCTGACCACATACCCGTGGCTGTCCGTCCCGCGTCACCGCCCGCTTGCTACTCGCGCTATAAGCTGGATGACAGTAAGTCATTTTAACAAATTGCATCATAAATCCTGGTCTACTTTTCCTGATTTTCCCCCTTTTTATTTTCAGTGTTTCTATAGAGATAATAATTATTTCGAAAGAAATTGTTTATATCATTTATTTTTAAATTAAAGTAGGTAAGTTAGGTAAAAGAAAACCGTAAACAAAACTTTAAAAAATTCTAATATAACAATATGCATTAAGATATCAATTAGGATGTAAGTAGGTACTTGAATTTCCTGGTAAATCACAATTTATTTATTTTTAATCATCTTACTCGTTTCATCTCTGGACTATTTGTTAATAAGAAGTCCTCAGGATCGACCTTGCAAATATTTTTCTTATATCATTTTAGTTATATTTTATTTGTTTTATTTTTTATTTTTGCAGATAACAAAGCTAAAATTTTAATTTCAATTAAACCATTATTAATAATGTATTTCATTATCATGTAAAATATAACGCTGATATAATATCTCTGTCAATAATTGCTTCGTAATTATAAGCAAGACAATGAAATTATTATTTTTACTGAGATTCACTGCTGTTAGACAAGTTGAGTGTGGGTCAAGAGTGAGTGACGTCTCAGCCTCAAAGAAGCTCCATTAACCGCCAACTTTAAGAGGCTCAGCGTAGATGCGAACGCGTAATAAATAAAGCGGTTGAGACAGATAAATTATCTTTGACTCGCGCGCAGCTACCCTTGACAAATTATCTGTCATAAATGCTAAATACAAATTTGTTCCGAAATGGAAAACTTCGCAAATACAAGTACCTACTGATAATACGGATTGTTCTCTAAATTAAACTTGCAATTCTCTGTAAAAACTTATGTGTGTTCCGATCGTATTAGAATCTTTAGCGGTTAATTCGTAGATCCGATTTTCAGTGCTTCACTAACATTATAACTTGTATATGAGATAGTGTATTTCATAGAATACACAAATCAATTTACTTTAAGACGAAAACCAATATAATAATTTTAGAACCACGACTTCGAAATTTGTAGTGTATTTTATTTTGTGATAGCGGACACACTGCGTTCCGCCAGTCATACATTTCTTGAGGTATACTCTTCATACTCTTGCGGCAGTAACCACCCCCTTAGTCACCGGGAAATAGTGTTTCAGAGCGGTTATAGTACAGGGTCTGTTGTTTTTTAGTAAGTGAATAAGTGATACCAGTGCATGTTTCATAAACTCAAGAACTTCGTTTGCTAGTTCTAAAAATTACTGCATACAAACAAAAATATGATTGTTTTTTGTAGAAGAAATCAGAGGAGAAACAGACAAAGGCGGAAAGACAAAGGCGGAAAAATTAAGTATTGACTATAGATTTTGACTTTAATGTGTAAGTATAGACTATAGATAATAAGCGTAGGAAGTAACTAAAAATATTCTTATTATACCTAAACTATTTGGTAAATCTAAAAGAACCTAAACAGAAATAGACATCATTAAACTTTATAACGTTATGAGCATATCGAAAAGTGGGAGTGGATGTTGTTAAAGTTTTTAATTGCTTTTAACACGGGCTACTGCTTTTAGAGGCTGAAAATGCGTGCGGGTTGAGTTATCAAATTGAATCTTTAACGGATAATGAATTTATGATAAATTTATACGCCATTTAAACTTGCGTTTATTCTGCGGTTAGCGTCGAACTTTGTGACTATTTATCAATTAATAAAACAACTGTGATATTTATTGTATATACAATTGTGAGCGGTTACGCCCTCGTCAAAAACTAAAAAGTGGCCGTGGTCAGTTAAAAGCCTTGGGGATTTTAGCTATTATATTTTAAAATTAAATGATTTATCTACGAGTCCCCGCAGACTACGGACTTTCCTATCGGCCGATAGGAAAGTCGAGTTGGGCTGCTCGTGCGCCCAGGGTCAACAAAACAGTTGGGTTGGACGTGAGTGCGCAGACCAGCCAACCAAACAGTCGGCCGAATGAAATTCGCTAGAAGTTGGTGAAGAGATCAATCGCGTGGAATTTTGCCCGGAAATATCATTGGAGTTTACTCTTGCTAGCCTTAACGCTCTGTCTTCTGGGTTCGATGTCCAGCAAGGCCAACTTTGGAACTAAAGTTTTCAAAGTTGCCACTGGTCTAAATCTGAAAAGTAGTGGCATGGAACACTGTGTTTCGCAGATATATTGGCAGTTCGTTTGACGGCAATAACTACCTCCTTACTTCTGTAAGGCCTTGGTGTGTTTCGGTGAGTGAGTAAGGGATGTCAGGCCCATTGCCCTATCCCTACCTTATCCCTTATCCTTCATCCTGCTATAGTAATTCGCGCACTTACAGTGCATGTGACATTGCTTGTAGGCAACGGTAGTCACCTACCATCAAGTGAACCTTCAGCCTGTCTGTCAACTGTAATATGGAAAGGTCCATGATGAGTTCTAGAAAATAGTGAATATAATACGTGTTTATTTTAAACTTTAAAATCTTAACATCAATCATTGTGTTCTTATAAAGAGAATGTCGGTAAGCCCAACTGAGCTAGAAATTCAAAAGGTAGATATCAATAATGTGAATAAATCAAATAGGAAAATATTATAAATATGCAAAAAGTTGTATTCAAATTCAGTTTCCTAAGTTAGTAACAATGTGGTTAGTTAAAACCGATGTATAGTGAATAGTGAGAACAATGCGTCATAATAGCGACGCGTCGCTCACTACTCTGGTTGCATCAGTTGTTCCCTATTGTTCACTACTACCCAATTAACATACAACATGTCGGCCGTACATGTCGCATGATAGATCGTCCGTTTATTACCTCGTATTGTTCAAAATATTCCGTACCTGACCGAAAAAAAGTAACTCCGAGATTTAAAGGGTTGCACGATTGAATTCCCCTCAAAATTTGGTTACTGACAATTGCAATGCCTAGGTAACACCCTAAAAGCTTTGATAAAGGCAAATATAACATATAGGTATTGCATCTATTATATATGTCTCTCTTTATATATTACAAAATTTATATCTATAATATATAAATTTCGTGTCATATGTTTGTCGCCGATGAACTGCTAAACTACTCAACCGATTTTGATAAAACTTCGTAACTATGTGTAATTTGGCCCAACTTAAAAGATAGAATAGTTTTTTATTTTGAACCCGGGCGAAGCCGGGAGCGTGTAGCTAGTAGAACTATAGAAAAGAGCTGTCTCTTTTCTATAATTCTACTAGGCATAATTATGTTTGTCCCTTTTGAATATCGAAATTATCAATAGACAAATCCACAGATTTTTCGGCACAAGTTCCAACATAATTTTGGTAGTGACAAGGCCCACTACGTTCCGTAGTCATAAATATTGCATTTATAACCAACCAATATTGCATTATACCAAAACAGAGTACATTTATTTTAACTTTGTGTTTTTTTTTGTCAATGTAAAGGGGAAGTTGGTAAAATGATACATCGTAATAACAAAAACCAGGATAATTATATCTCCATGGGGATGATTTCAAACCCCGTCTTCCGCAATGTAAGCTAAAAAAATTACTTTATCCATATTAGAAACAAATCATGCATCGTGAACCAATCCTCTTACGTTAAGCCCTCTCCGCCCCTATATCGGATATAAGCTGAGCAACACATATATTAATAGACTTTATTAATTAGAACTCATTATTTCTTATTACATTTTATCAGTCAGATATAGAAATTCGGAGAACACTGTTTATCCCGGGGCAAAATAATTGGTACTTACATAATTTGTGTCGTATTTGAAAAATCAATTTAACTAATTAATAAAGCATGAAATAGCATAAAAAATAACCATTTATAACAGTTTTTGTTACATTTTTGCCCATAAATAACTTATAATAAAAAATTCAAATGTTGATTCGCTTACAGACAGTATGTAAGCTCCAAAGTAAGTCAGCTCACTTATACAGCGAACGAACAATCTTCACAAATTAGTAAATCAATGGGATACTATTATTTCTGACAGGTTACTCTGAATTCATCAATTATAAACTGGGCATCCCATCTAGCGGCAGCAACCACCCACTTACAGATCCAGGTCCAACGAACGAACAGTCCAACAGTCAAGAACCAACGAAGCAGACTGCTTTGACTCAATTTGACTCAGCTTGCCTGCAAATCTTTACGTAAAAACAATACATCGTATTAAGCAAGAAAACAAAATTCATGTACACGTTTTATCTGAGAAACTAAGTCATTAAAACATTATAAAATTAAATCATTCAAAACTACAATTATATTATTAATACATAGTGATGCCATTTTGTACCTAAATCCTATTTATTTTTTAAAATATTTTAAAATAAGTAAGAAACGTGCACTAACCATGGAATGTATGCATTATAAATGAGGCTACTTTTAAAACTTCTAAATATATTGACAAAATTCAAACATTGACAAGACCGTGAAATATTGAAAATAATATTTTAATACGCATAATTATATATCGGCCTTTCAATTTATTAACAAAGGGGATGAATCCCACGCGTGTCCCTCAGGATAGATATGGTATCTATCTGCTGCTATGTAGCCCGCCCGCCCCCATAGTTACGGTACCACGTGACCACGTGCATAGCACAAAATGGCGTTCACTTAGCGCGTCATAAAACCTACACTGTTGTAGTTACGCAAACAAAAATGTATAGATCGGCGGGTCCTACGCATAGTGGTGCAACCAGCAAATTAGTGAAATGCTTTTTTTTGCATCAAACGCTTTAAATTATCATATTCTTTGTTCCCTGTAAAATTTATTTATAAATATCAAATAGCTTCTAAGATACAAGGGTTCGAATCTTTAAACCGCTCTCTTGTAAAGTTTTATTTTTGCACTTGCATTACTATACGTAGGACCCGTCGAGTAATTGATACGAACAGTTCTATTTGCGTGGACTGAATAACAAAATTTTATCGCAGTAATTGTCGTTGGATTAGTGTATTCTCAGTAGACCAATTAGAAGTTCAAAGTCAACATCGAGCTTTGCGAATCTGAATCTGCGCTTTAAAATTCAACAGTAGTGAAGAAGTTTTAGTAGTGTAGTTTTTAAACTTTTAATACTTTTTCTAGTAAAATATTAAGGATGTAGAAGGATGCGTTATTTTTGTTCTTTTAATCTATATTCTAATATTATAAAGAGAGAAGATTTGTATGTTTGTAATGACAAAAAATCAAATTTTTTTAAATTCTTCCACCTATACAAAGCCACATTGTCAACGAGTAACATAGGCTGTATTATATAAAGTGCGTGCGAAGTCGCGTGCAACGCTAGTAATAAATAAATTAGGTGATTACTGTAGCTTTATTAAAATTGAATGTACCAAAATTTAGTTCCTGACCATTTAAAAAAATTGAAGATATTATAATATTACACGTCCATTTGCTTTAAACTGTACGAAGTTGGCCATAAAATCAGTGCTGATACGCAGCCCCTCGGAACGGAAGATGAAACGTAATGGATCCTCTTCGTATGTCAAAATACGAACATAATAGCTGGGGTACCGGAAAATTATGTTAAGTTATACGACTTAATTTACTATCGGGCATAAATGATACTTGATGTCGTAGGGTCTTAGTACTTTCAAGAGGAATATTACAAAGAACATTGAGAAATAATGGCAAAGCGATACTTAACGGAAAACTATATAATATGACGTCTTAAAATATTTATCTTCAATTATAAGTAGCAATATCATACAAGTTCTAATAGAGTTATTATTATAACTTTGTATGACCTTTTAGTATATAATTATAGTTATAAGATTAGACATAAGAACATTTTTTTTTATTAATAGATTTTACTAACATTATTGATTTTTATAAAATATCAACAGTCTTCACTACGCTATTGAAATAGTCAATGTGTACGTTAATTATTTACCTATAGGAATAGTGTTCGCCTTCGATAATAATAGTTTTTAAGGAGAAACTGTTTTACTCTTTACAATAGTGAAAACCGAATTAAAATCAGTGCAGAACTGTTCGAGTTTTTGAAGCGTACACAAACCAATTTAATATTTTTATATATAAAAAGATTACAGAGAGTTTCAAGCTAGAGCTCTTCACATTTTATGACATTTCTGACTAATATTTAAAATGCAACTATTGGATAGAAAATTAAAGCTTTATCGCAAGCATATCCGCGGACAAAACTAGTTGTCTAAATTATTATCTCTTTACATATAGAAAAAAAATTGAGCTAAAATTTCCTCAGGCAATTAGTCAACTGAGTGTTGCAATTACGTTATTGCAACCCGGCAGCGAATTAAATTTTATTTTAAAACCCTATCGGGACGGGGTAGTACTGTTACGAGCCATTTCATGCGTAATTTGATATTCGGATGACAAATTAGCTAGCAGGCACGTTGCACTCCGAGCACGTTGAAATTACAGGGCGGGCGGCGGCGGTCTCTCGCTTCGGCAAACTTCTTCGAGCCTCGCCTCCACTCGCTCTTGATAACTTGTCGAGTATAATTATGGTTTCCTTTAAACACAGGCTTCTCGAGATTAGAGAAACATCACTAATTTCCTCCCCAGATTGTTCTTGTGAACAATGTTCTTTGCAACATCTTTTATTTACTCTTCAACAAACAATGAGATTTTTTGTAACCATGATGTTATACAATTGGAGGCGGTATTGTCAGCCCTCTAGTAAACAACATAGGTTTAGGTTTTTATACGTTTGGGAGTAATTAATAGTGAATGGTAGCATTGAATTGTAATTGAATAAACTGATTATTGAATTTTTTAATACAATCAAATAGTTAATCTAAAATGGATGTACATATATTTATAATAAAGTATACATCGAGATGCCCACAGTAGATAGCTGGCTGAAATTGGATCAGTAAAGTATATTTAAAATATCTGACAATAAAAGTCAGTAATAACACTGAAACAAAACTTACAGCTTTTACCCTCCGTCGTTTCTGAAGAGCCGTAATTGGACGGTCGTAATTACTGCTTACTTGTAAAGCCATCATCTTATCATCTCCGAAGGGGTATTAGGGAAAAACACGACCTGAGGGCTTGCTCCGAAAATGCTTTACGAAAACATGACGTAAACATAGTCTCGAATTATCGTGCCACTTTACTTTTACAGAAATTTCTGTCAAATATACTGTGTTCATGACAAACTAAGCCCTTGTTCTGACGTTGTTGTTGACTTCCATTCGCAATATTTTCCGGTTGCTTGTTTGAACCACAAGACAATGCAACTATTGTTCTAACCGCTAACAGAAGTATAAGTTTATGTTATTTACTCCATATGGACTAATTTGTCTGATAATAAATAAATAAATAAAAAATAAAAATAAATAAAAAAAGTTAAGAAATTTTACAGAGCACATTTTTTTGGTCTTATATCGATAAAATGCATTTAAACTCCCTACGCAAAAGTATTCGGAGGAGAGTTGGAGAAATGTTCACAAAACACGCCTAAGGTTGCCAGGTAACATGCTTTGGCACAAATATATCAGAAAATGGAAATGCCTTTACAGAAGTGTCGAAGTATATTATTTGTACTTCATTTGCACAGCAAAAACATAAAATGTTATGGTATTTTAAATGATTATACAACGATTTCCATATTATGACATTCGATGTTTGTCTTGTAATAAATTATCTAATTGAATTGTAATTGAATTGTATTGTATTGAATTGTAATTGAATTGTATTGAATTGTAATTGAATTAATTTAGGATTTCTCGTAAAAGTTGATTTATAAAAGAAAAAAATAAAATAAACCAGTATTAATTGATCAGACTCATAACAAAGCAAGAATTTCCCACAGCGTTCCAGTACTGGTAATGGATAAATTTTATTTTCATATTTTCATAACACTGAACTTAACAGTTTGTTATATAGTTCTAAACTTACTAACACAGTGGTATCCTAATCTATTTCTGAACATTTTTAATAAAATAAAATAATGTACTTAAATGTTATGAAAAATTCAAGTTAATACTCCGGAAAAATATATCATCATGTGATTTTCAATTTATAACCAACCCTAAATTCCTAAAACACGTGTCTGACAACCCTAGCAGACGGTACACAACAGCAACACGGTATTAGAAGACAACCTTCGAGTTAGATGATTATTAATATCTTTAGACTACTCGGAAAATAAGCGTAGTCCTCTCAAAGGGTAGACGTCAAAACAGGGCAATTATGAGATAGGGTAATTAGGTTTGTGTAATGTTTTTAGGATTATTTTCGTGGAAAATTGCGAACAGCCCCTAGAGGCCGCGGTTGGGGCGCGTGTTAATCACCAGGTACGGCGTTAATTAAACTTGCTTAAATTAACCCATATCGTTTGATTTCTAACCGTATCAGCTTTTCTAACGCAATGTTATCTTGTTGGTTAGTTTTCGTATCACTATTATTTCAATTTTTTTTTTGTGAAATTCCTTGAAGTTAGTTTGTGTTATAGAAAGCTGGTCAGCTTCTTCTGTAAAAATCAATCGAATAATGTTTTTAATTATATATTATTTGTTAATACAATTTTTTATATATGTAATGGTTTGTTTTATATTACAAAGGCAAGCAGGCTGATAGTCCACTTGTTGATAGGTGGTTACCATTCGCCTAAGGACACAAGCAGGTAAAGATTGCTCTCCTTGAAGATTGCTCTCTTAGTGTAATATCTTCATTAACGTCTGAACGAATTAAGTATACATAAGCAGATTTTAAAACTAAAAAATATCTGCGATATACTTATTTTTTTATAGGTTGCTAGAAGTTTCACCATGTATCTACATATATTTCTACTTTTTTTGATGAACTTTTATATGATTCTACAGTAAGTAGTCAATGTTATAATACAACTATCACGAAGGGTAGGTGAAGCATGCGAAGACGTTATCATATCAGGAAAACTTTATTGAGACGGGCGAATGTCGAGAAGTAAATAAATGTCTGCATGGTATTTGAGCTATAACTACAATCTGTACCCGTAGTCGTTATCCCTTATCGTTTATCGTTATCGTTTATCCCTAGTACAAGTAGTCGTATTTAAAATTCTTTTAGCATTATATAGCCCAGTTCTTAAGAAAGGTTTATATACTAATATATTTAACATAAAAAGTCTAGGAACATAACATAGGAGTCTTATCACATAAAAAGTCAGAGTATCAAGATTTGTGTGCTAATCGATAATTTTATAAAATACTTAGTTTTATATAATAAATTTTATATTTTACCAAGTAGGTAATTATTATATTGTTCTTTAATTTTTACATATTTTTTCATAATTATTTATAGAAGAAAATTAATAACTACCTATAAACATTTATAAACTAAAAGTACTTTAATTAAACTGAAGTACAAAAATGTGATCTTTGCTACTTCGATTAGCTGGTAAACTACACCATAGATAGCTTAACTGAAAAGCTAATCGCTAATGTTTTGTGACCAAGTCCTTTATTATTGGTTAAGTTATAATAAGTTACTTAACCTTTAGTTTATTCACTAAACGCGGTTTTTATTTAAATTAAATTAATTATATTTACTAACTCACAAGAAAGTATAGAACTGGTGTATTTTAATACACAGAGCAATTTTAAAAATAAATTTAATTTGTGACTTTAATGGTTTTATAGTTTTTTTTTTTTTAATCAAAAAGTGTTATCTACAGTCTGTTACAGATATAAATGGAAATACAGACGAGGTCGAAAGTAGGATTCCTTAAATAAATCTTACCTGTATGTATAGGATCATGTCTCTTAGATATACCGCTTCGTAATGAACCCTTGTTATTCAGGCGTCCTTTCATACGTCCTTCGAGGCGTACCCACTTAACCATTCCATTCTTTTTTTTATTCTTATACGAAATTTCTGTGACTTACAAACCATTGTGATTCAATTTTCCTTCTTAACTGGACCAATATTTAGTTGGATATAGGTACGACCTTTTGTCATTTAAATTTGATCAAATTTCTTTGACCGTTTTTCTAGAGCTTTTTAAAGCTTTTAAGCTTCGGTAAAGTGACATCTAATGGCACTTGTCACTAAAATAAACGCAGTGAACTATGGACATATTTTCAAAAATTCTTGATTTATTTTCACTGACACGCAGAGGGTTTAGTGTAAGTAGTTGTGGAATTGCTTTTTCTACAATATTATAATTGACAGCGTGTATCGAAAGGCCAAATTCTTAAACCTGTGATAGATGTCACAAATGTTATATTTAAAAGTGACAATATATCGCCGGTGTGAACTTATATTAAACTTTTACATTTTTATTGTTTCAACTTCTGTTCATTGTTCAGAACGGTGAACTTCTGCATAATCCCCGCAAATTACTCATGGTAGCCACACATGTAACGATATACTTGCGCAAGTATAGACTTGCACTAGTATACTTGCACGTGTGTGGGAATTCAAATTGTAAATAATTGCGAAGGAACCTTTTCACATTTACCATCCACGTGGCGTCATCCGCAATTAAAAAACTCGCGGGCCAATTTTGCAAACGATACTGAGTGTGTCACGAGATTACGCGGTCAGGCGCATCAGCAATTTGCGGGGCTTATATAACGATGGTTACTAGCCTAACTTATTCCTTATAAAACCAGCTATCCTCCAGTGAAAGTCCAGTCAAAATTGGTCTAACCGTTTCGCAGATTAGCTAGAACAAATAGAGAGACAGACAAAAATTTAATATAAATTTACTGAATATTGTAAAAAACTGCTATTTTGACATTATAAACACACACACAAATATTATTTATTATTATAGATTAATCAACGTAAACATTTATGGAAGCTTAGATTCAAGTGACGCTTGCTGAAAGCACTAAATCTAAAATTAACACAGGTCTTTTGTAGGGACTATCAATAACCAACAACAAATGAGTCGTAGGTTTCAACTAAAAATGAAGCGTGTCTAGATCTAGATTTTTTTTAATATGTTCGATCATGTCACAGTTGAAGGGCAACACGTAAAGCACTTTGACTCTCTCTCTAACTAACTTTTTATGCTACAAAAAGCTCGCTTCAATGTACGCGCACATTTATGAACAGTAAAAGAACAACTTCGTTAGATGCGCGTTGAAAATTTGTGCTGACTTCAAAGGGCATTTTAACGGCACTCGGCGGGCCTTCGTTGTTGACTTTAAAGTGTTCACAATAGGATTTTCTTTTTCACTTGACTATTTGTTAAAAAATAATTGAGACTCCTATAACTGATCAATTTTAAAAGCTACAGCAATAGCAATACAAATGGGATGAAATGATGGAGACGTTATATGGCTACCGTCGCCTATTAATCGAAGCAGGGCCATAGGTGCGGCAAGTGCACTGCCGACAGAATAAAAAGTTATAATACTTATCACAACTAAGACGGCGGCTTAGTTCCCCTACGAATATTCTCGTTATGAATTCTCTTTGGCAAGAAAACCCAGACTATAGCTCTTTCTAAAACTCTCTAAGTAACCTTGAGCCTTCTCATTGAACCAGCAATTGGAACTTTTCATATTAAAAAAATATGTAAACCAATTTTCTATTTAATGGAAAACATATTGAAAGTGAAATATGAGTTCAAATAAAATTCACGTTAGGAGTGAAATATTTCATACCCAATTCGTTCGATGAAAAGAATTTTGTTAAAATAGGCTTCTTTGAACAAATACTAAGCAAAGCGAGAAAAATCGACTTAGAATGGTACAATAAATCAACGTCACACTCTTTGCGATTCTATGTTAGTTTGTTTAATAGATTACATTGAGCTAATGAATCAGAAAACTTGGAATTAATCTTGTTTTTACAGTCGAAAAGTTTAGTACATTTATATAGATAACATTTTACTATAAATCTGTGAAGAATGTTGGATGTTTTTGTACTACCAATTCATGAGTAAACCGTTGAACATGTATGGATAAATCATGACACAGATAAAACATGCCATGGACGTACCTACCTAGATACATGGTACTACCTATGTATAATATGCCTAGATATTTAGCAGTTCAGTCAGTAAAATTCAGTGAGAAATGCGTGCTGAGATTTTGCTGGGTGCGGGTTAGGCTAGTCTTGCTCTTTGTCTGTCTTATAGGATGAACCTAGCAATGGTCATCTGTAGTTTGATGGAGATGATGATAAATCATGATTATTTAAAGAGAAAATAAATGTTTATTGTTACATAAATTATATGAAATACTTAATAGTGTAGCAACAGTGAAAAATGGGGAATCGTTCTGAAAGCATGAACTGCACATGTTTGCCTATCACCTATCCTTATGCCCATTTTGATATTATCCATCTTATTAAAATTAACAGCACTCGTAACCTGTCTTTTATTGTTTGGGTTAATAAGCGGCAACGGTCACTTACCTTCAAGTGGACTGTCAACCTGTCTGCCACCTATAGCAAATAATAAATTCTGTTTTTTAAAACGCTTGTCTAGCTCAAACAAAAGTTGGTTTTGCGAACTGGAATCGTTAAGCTCATTCATTATTTCTGAATTCAATGCATTTGAGTATCTACTTACTGTTCGGATGAGAGCTATGGAGTACCTACTGACTCGTTTCTATAATATTTCCTGTGAGTGGATACTCGAGTTTACCCGATTTCAGTTTCATGTAAACTCTGTATTCTTTAGATTTACCTTGTAACACTTCAACAATATCTACAAATACTTATTTCATGATAGAAAGCTAACAATAAAAATGAAATAGATGAACAAAAGATATCTGAAGGCTACAATGCCTTCAGAATTCGGCTTAAAACACTATAAATTTTAATCAACTACGATACAAAAATTCTATGAAGGCTTCTCCCATGTAATGTATTTGATGAGATTGAGATAACATCGTGATATTTATATATTTGTATCACAATCCTGAAATTTATAGCTCAGCTGTACTCAACTTAGAATTCGTTCGTTAAAAATCTTTAAGCAGCTCTGCACTAAACGGTGTACATCGTATATAGAGCAAGATACACAATATTTTTCTAAACAGTTATTTGTAAGATATAACGATCAAAGCTTAATAGAATTTGGTTCTTACAAAGGTTCAAATTAAAGGGGTCATACTGTTGAATCCACGGGACACCATTAGATGCACGTGGTCTCAATTTTGTATAAATTATTAATTAGTTCACATGAATAGGAATGTCAATTTTCGAAATAATGGTCAATCGAATGTAAATTGCCGAATGAATAAATACTCCAATTTAGTAACTTGGACGCTTCAAGAGCGAATCTAAATCTACAACTTGTTTATAGACTTCATAATTTATTAGACTCGCACATTGTAAAGTCGGTTTGAATCAGCCGAATGTCGCTACCAGTTTTTTGTTTATTGATTTAATTAATATTTATACCCGCTCCCGGCTTCGCACGGGTGCTATTTTTTCTGAAAATTATATATAAAAACCATCCTCGTTTAACTCTCCTTCCGTTACTGAAAACCGCATTAAAATATGTTGTGAAATTTGAAACATCTAAACCTACTTACAAGAGTGACAGAAGGCGGAGAGCGACTTTATTTTATAACTAGCTGGCGCCCGGCGACTTCGTCCGAGTTGAAAAAGAAAAAAGTAGCCTATCCTGTGTCCTGTACGTCTAAATATTTATCTACCAAGTTTCATGAAAATCAGTTAATTTGTTTAAGAGTTATAGAGGAACATACATACAGAAAAAAATTCTAAAAATCGTCAATTTAGTTTCAGTATCATGTATAGAGCCTATAAACACGATATCTGTGAAAACAAAGTAACTTACTCCATGACCGACCCTTACAGATTTATTATTAGTATTGATATCTACAGATAAGTAAACTATCATAATTATTTACTTGTAACTATTTCATATTTTCTAAAAAACAGAAACAAAAAGAAATACCCAAAAGTATTAACTTGAATAGATATAAAATTTTATGAACACTAAATATTAAAAGAAAATTATGCAAAATATAATTAACGGAATAATATTTAACATATTATATAGGTACTTAACATGATATTATTGGTGTACTAAACTAAAAACTAATCTTAGTCATGTAAGAGAAGATATCTCTACTCCCGGTAACAAGCCCGGAGGAATTGTAAATTTCTGTGTCTGACGTCATAGCCAAGCAACAAACACCAAGCAAAAAGGTCATAAGAATAATTACGGAAAAAGCTCGCATGAAGGTTAGCAGTGTACCCATTCGTTTTCCTTATTTTAAAATGAAAACATTCTATTTAGTGTAACAGTATAGAAATTTTAATGCCGTTCTTTATTTAAATTAAATTATCCATAATATAAAAAGGATATAATATTTTGAATTTCCACAAACCAGATAAAGAAAACAGAAATTTTAGTTTTAATGTGAATTGATTTTGTTATTTTCGATCGTTTTTCATAAAAGGATATCAGGACGACATATTCTTAATTTCACACAGTGAGTAGCACTAGAGGACTCAATTCCGACGATTCTCTTTCCAAACACTCTACCGTTGATTAGTTACAATCTACTTATCGCCAGAAATGATCATTGGTAATAGCTCCACGATAAGTTAATAAGGCACACATAATCCTACAATTTTTATTTGAACAGTTCGCGTACATTCAAAAGCAACGAAACATTTTTGACTTGACGTATTTATTCGGGAAAAACTTTAAATTGCTTCCGACCCAGTTCAAACTCCTATTGAACCAATTCACAGATTGCCTACAAGCTCTGAACTCAGCCAATTTGTATTACTTGTTTATTTATTTATTTATCTAAACACATACAAACTTTATTTTGTTTTGATTAGTTACTTATGATTTCTACTTATTTTCTACATTCAAATTTCCCCTTTTCAAATTAATTCTAATTATTGCTTTTCTATGGTTACATTTGAGCGCCCTGTCAATAAAATCCATCATTTCATTTACACAATTTAAGAATATAATAATTTATACTCTTAAATCATTATTTTTCTTTCATATATATGTTTATAATAGAACCACCATCTCATATAATGGTTATAATAAATAATTGAAGGGGTGAGTGGACAAAGGTGTTAACTAGCAAAAACTTTAAAATGAGTTATGAGTGTTTGCAAATGTTAAATCATAAAATTAAGGTAATGGTTACAGCTTCAAGCTTTATATAAAACTTAAGTAAGAATACTTTTGAAAATATTATTACTTTATAGATCATATATAAGAAAAATGAAATTTTATTATATTTATTAAAATACAGATAAAATATGAATATAACACCTTTGTTTAATTTTATATAGATCATATTTAGATTATATCAACTTAAAAAGGTCTTATGTGAAAAATAAAAAAATAAGCATTTTTTAATATACTTAAATAGGTTTATTTCAGCCAAAAAACATGACAAAAAGGTAGGTTCCTACCTACATTATATTAATACTTAATTGTTCAAAATGTTTAAATAATACCATTGAGACTCTTTCTCAATGTACTCAAGCTGTGCTTTTATATCAGCAATTTTTTCTTTAGAGATTTTACCCTTTTGATTATTACATGTTATGGAAACTGCTGGGATAATATTTGGTTTCTTTACAAGAGATACTTCTAGAAATGGTGTATAGGGGTCATAGTTGGTCTTATAAAAATATCTGCCATAATCTTCAACTCTGATCCATTTAACATTAACTTTAAAGTTGATTTTCTGTCTTAATGTATTTAAATTGGGTATTACTATTCCCAAATCATCTCTTAATTTGATGAAATCATAAAAATGATGGTTCATATCTTCTATGATTGAGTTATTTTTAGATGCCTTTTTAATTATTGTTCTGTACTGATTAGGAGTAGGTAAATATTTTCTCATGCTTTCTTAAAAGTTTTTCTATACGGCCGAAATCTCTGTCACAATCAAGAAAAGTATAGTAAGTTTAGCGCGGGATCAAACGAAAATATGTCACTGTCAATAAAGTGCGTTCGGAAATGTGATAAAGGTTGTAAAATGCTATAACATGAAGAATAAATCCAATACTTTGAATTAAAGAAATTTCAACAATGGTGATTGAAGACGTTACCACCGTTGCATTGAAAGGTTTTGTAAAAATAATAATCAATTTTATATCAGCAAACATACCACACAGCCTATAACACCTTTGTTTATTTTTTTAACTTCTAATCGTGTTATTCTTGCGAAGATGCAAAAGGCACATTGTTTGATATCACCATATATTATTCCAAACGCATTAGTGTAAATGATTTTTCGAAAATGTATCTGCTCATACGACATTTGCAAGCCTGAAATGTATGCATGTTTGTCAGTTAACACCTTTGATAGACTCTGTATTTTTGACACGAATCAAAATTTGCGTGTTTTGAGCTCATCAGTCGATTTATCATCACTTAAAACCTATGTTTATGCAAAAAAGTAGATTTTTTCAGTTTTGTCAGTTAACACCTTTGTCCACTCACCCCTTCAATTGGTTATTAGTGCATGAAACTCTAGCCCTTTTGTTCTCGGCTTTTGTATAAAATAGAGTAAAAAAGTTAACGATAAGAAGTTTTTTCTTTTTACAACTAACCTTTACTTATTAATACGTATGAGTACCTACGCTTTGATAATCTTCTCGACGTCTTATAAATAGTAACACGAGGGAGATTACTTGCTATTCATTTTAAGTAAGGCGTGCTCACTTTAAGTAAGTAACCATGAATGGATTTTTATTGATAAATAGTATTGATTACAGAAAATATTTTGCTGTTTGTCTGGCTGGCTATGTGATTGCCAAATATATGAGGTAACGTTATTTTAGGTTTGTTATAAGTATATAAAAACAATACTGTTTTGCAGTGTCATAACGAAGTAATTTTTCAATTAAATAAGTTGAGTGCATTTACCTCCTTTGCCTAAACGTATAGTATTATAATATTAATATTTATTTTTTATTTTTTTATGTATCTACGAAGGAGTTTCGAAACATTCAAGTAGTTTCCCAACGTAAAAAAAGGATATCAAACTGTGACAATAGGAAGTGAATTGTGTTAATTATTTCATTGTTTTTGTTGATAACATTATTGTTTCAACATTTAATGCATTTATATTTTGTTATTTTAATAAGGTTTCTCTATTAACAGTTTTTCGAGTAGGTGGTACTTTAATTTGCTTTTATTGTGTTTGAAAATCTGATTGATTTATATATATATATATATCGACCTTATTGATACGCTAGTAATTCACTGCGGTGTAGTCCTGACTAGGCCAGTGCGAATCCGCAGTGTTATAATAAGGTTGTCAAACACATCATCAAAAAATATATAAATACAGGTACAAACGCTATACTGACGGGGTGTGTGATCTGTTTACTGTAAGTATATAAGTGTGTACGCAAATCTGTGTAATTTTTGAGTAAAAATATGCCTTGTTTAGAATAAATTTTTCACTGTTGAATATTATATTTCACACTCCACCGAACGGTCGCTAGTATAACAGTGATATACTCGTCGTATTGGGTTTATCTAAAAGCAGAAATAGGAATTAGAATGAAAATGTAGAAAATGGAAATCAGGAAGCTATAGAACCTATTTAGCATTATAGGTTGTCGATAATCGCTAAAAGCGCTACCACAAAGGTATTTCCATGAAGAAAAAATAAGGATTCAGCCCTTGAGGCCAGAGGGCGATTGATGTCTTAAATTCACGGGTTTTTTTTATCAGAAACGTTTGAAAAGAAATTACTTCGCTTTAGTCGGAAAAATTTCGACTCGAATCGAGCATTGGTTGCAAAATGATTATTGTTTAGTTTAACATTCAATTTGTAACAAAGAAATAATAAATCATAAAGTTCTCCAGAGCCGGGTTTGTTCACAGTTTCACAAGATTAACTGTTATTGTGTTGGAATAAAAAGAAATTTATTATATTTTTTTAAATAGTCCATCGGTTTGTATAATATGTGCGTACGTATGGTATGTAAATTGAGGTTTTAATTTTAAGGTAATATCGTATAACAGTCTAATGTTTGAAAAATTTAATATGGTAATCAATACTTACCTTTGACGATTTCTATTTAGAATTTAATCCTTATTAGCGACATTATTAAATAGTACAATAAATGTATAAAAAGTGTTTAACTAAGTTATAACTACATATATTTTACTTCATATATTCTCATGGATTTGATTTTTCTTGCAACTTTGTAGATCCAAATAAATTTTTACTAAGTACACATGATACTCAGGCAATATAGTAATAGCTCATAATTAAATTTAGCAATATTTAGCCCGAGGGATATTAAAAAAAAGGATATTTGGCAAAAATGTCAAAAGTTTTTCAATTGTATTAACTAGACAGAAATTCCGAACCGGACGGGTTATCTGTCACCGAGAAGGCTATGAGATATTAGTTTACTGTTTCACATACGAAAATACCTCTACTGCGCAAGTATATAAGAATAAAATATTAACAAAGTGATTCATTAATATAACAGGCACGTTTTCTAAAAATAAATGAATAGTCTATGCCACATGTTTGGTTTATAATATCGGATGTATCGGTGTTGCCGGTGAGTGGTGATCGATAGTGGAGTATCGAGACGAGGGGATGCAGGGCATAATGAGACCGGCTGTGGAGGCGTTCGCGCGTGGAGTCAAGCGAGCCGTGTGAATTTCGTGGGCTGAAACGTGCACACCAACTTACTAACGTGGAGTGAAATGCATACCGGGTTAAAGCAAAATTCCTAAACAATTTCAGTATGTACGCTTTGTAGATTCATACTCGTATTTATATAACAACCATATTATCAGAGGTTAACATTTGAATTAATACAGTAATTTCATAAAATATTGCACTAAATTAGTAATTTTACCTCGATGTGGAAAAAACATAGTTTTCAATACATTTTTATTGATAAAACAAAAGCTCCTTATCCCTGCTCAATCCCTTAGTTAAGAATTCCAGATTAATGCTTCCATGTCATTGCTGTCAAGTCTTTACAGTGGCATACAAGTAAAATTATGATTTTACTAGGATTAAATGTAATAAAAGTTATTGGTTTCAATATGAGATTTATAACAAAAAATTCATTGAACTGGTGTTCCCTAGGCATAGTTTATTATTCACGTTCATCTTCGCTTTATTTTAAAAGAAATATAGGTAATACAGAAATATGACATCGCTTAGGTGAGAATAAATTGCTTGACATAAAAGCAAACGGATTGAACAATAATTTTAGCTCTGATTTGCCAGCGTTCGTGTGGCATCACAAAACGAAAAGATGTACCCCTCAAATAAATATTCAAAACTGTATTGGATTTAATTAGAACGAATTAAATATGAAAGTTTTACTACTAGGTACTAACCTAGTACTTTCTAAGTAGGAATTGGATACCTAGGTAGATTTAATTTTTTCAAAGAGAGACGCGACAATATGGGCTTTTTTAATCGAGCCGTAAATTAATTCCTGCGGGGTTAGACGACGGTAACCATTTATCATCAAGTGGACCGTCAGCCTGTTTGCCATAATATTAAAAAAAAAACTTAGTAAGGTCCGCCTGATGTTGCACGGCTCTATAGATGACATCCCATTTAGTTAATGCTAATATGATAATGTGAGCCTATCTATGATAGCATCTCTACAAAAACAACTCATACGGAGACTAAAAGGTTGCTAAAAATTTGCTTTATCTGTGATATCAAAGTCAAAGAAAGAAAAATTTCCATCAAAATGTTGGTACACAAAATGTGTACTAAAAAAATATTCAGCTAGCATGTGTTGCGACTATTTTTAAAACTTGTAAAAAAGTCAAGTGAAAATATGACGCGAGTCACGTCGCAGCGGGACTTGTAAACATTATTTTCAAGCGCTTTATGAATAATGCTCGATTCAATTCTGGCTGACGAGTGTCGGGCTCGCTTCGTAATAGTGTGTACGTGGTATTTAAATTTAGTTTAGGAGATTAATTAAACAGAGGGTGAACCGTGGACGTACGGAGAGTCGTCACAACCGTCAAAAGCATCCGCCGCCGCACTGTTTTATTCTCTACTGGAACCATCAATGGGAGACGCAATCGAATTTGCCAAATGACGTTCACACTAAATTGGTGAAGAGTGATTGATTGAAACGCTCCGCTAAAGCATTTTACACTGGAAATAATTGGATCTGAATATTTAGAGCTCCATGTTGGCGCTAAAGTTGTTATACTTGATTTAAAATTTTCGTCAATCCTAGTGTTTCCTGTAGCGACCTGGTATTCTGCGCTTAGCAGGACTAAGCACTTTTCTTTCTCATCTAAAAACATTTTTGATCAAACATCTCGTGGCAGGACGGGTCCACAAGTTCAAAGTCGCTAAGCGAGTTATAGAGCGAGCTATGCTCGGTGTTTTTTTGGTTGATATGATCAGAAATTCTAAAATTCGCCGAAGAACCAAAGTTTTCGACAGAGCCGAGAGAATTAGAAAATTGAACTAACTGAATGATGGGATAGAAGAATTCTCGAATGGATGCCATGAATTGGAAAAGCGTTAGACGCCCTGTGGCCAGGTTGGCAAACGACTTGAAAGTCATAGAGGGAAGCGGCTGGATGCAAAGCGTAGAGGACCGTGCTTAGTGGCGGGCGAGCCTTGGGCGAGGCTTACATCCAGCAGTGGAAAACACAGGCTCATTTACCCTCTTGGTTTCGCTTGTTTTCCTAGGTATTTCTAAAAAAAGAAGCTATGGTCAAGTGTATCTGCAAAGCGTGCCTTAAAATAAAAAGTGCGATTTTATTACATAACCCACACATCTGTATGGACTTGCCCCGTTATTAATTCATAAATCCCTAATTTGAAATTTAAATAGTTAAGCTAGCTTTGTGACGTTCGTAATAAAGCTGAGACTACATTCACATGGGCTCTTTGTACTTAGTGCTTGTAATTCAATAAAGCGGTTGGCCGAGGGCCGCAAAGGTAGGAGTCTCCACTGACACGCGATATTAGCCTGATTAGCTGCGAACCGGCGCGCCTCTCTGCAAAAAGCTTTAAAAACGTCGCCAGTAATTCAGTTAGGGCGGCAGTGGTATGGCACCCAACAACCCTACCAATGTACTTTCTCGAATAAATATACGAATATACGAAAATACTTTTTCAAATAGTGTTATATTTATTTATTTATATTTTATGTAAAGATCGTCAGATATACAGGCTAACGGTCTATTTGATGGTAGATGACTACGTAGTACACAACGCCACAGTTGCTGCATGTAGGCTGCAACTTCAATATGATTTACTAGTTAAATAAGTAAATGAACTGGCATCGCTTACTCAGTACTAAAACACAACAGCACACGTGCTGTTATTTTACAGTGGTCTTCTCGGGTTTCTCGGTCTCTATTTTACAGTATTTCACTACGAGCGAGCCAATTTATAACTGCTGCCACTATAGTGTTCTCCGCCACTACAAATATAACAATGCCATATATAATTTGATGTTAAAATTTAATAACACATTCAAGTAAATTTGGAATTTACGACTGTCACTAAAAATTTATTAATCACTTAACTCGGTTAAGTGTTTTGTGTAAATTTTATACATTTGTGGTAATAGAGGACAAATTAATAAAAAATAAAGAGACGATGATCTAATGTAAAGTTTTATTTATACAATATGTACAAATAAAAATATATAAAAATATAAAGTAATACAATATGTAGAATATATACCCGTATGTAAATGTATAAAAATTACAAATAATTCATCATGTTCATCAATAATATTTGATTTAAATATCATAGTTAAAATTTTAGTAATATTTTTTTAAAAACCAGTATAAGGAAAAATCTGAAATTTTTTATCGTAAGTTTTAAGTATTTAGCAGAATCATTCTACGTGTATAATGTGGTTTTGGTAGAGCTTATGGAAAGTTAGACAAAAGATATGGACATTGCGAATATCTCACGTGAATATTTTAATTAGATATATTCGAGAACCTGTAGTAAAGGCAGCGTAACCCGACAATAATTAGATACGGCGCGCTTTTACAGCGACGCAACTCTGAATACCAACCAAATTGCGCCCTTCCAATCCCGTTTATGGCGCGATGGAACTTTGGAGCTTCGTTTGGCTACCTTTTTTTTATTTTCGGTTCCATATTTTGAAAGTTTCACACCGGAATTGAATTGTAATTGATTTTAAAATCAAGAATTTTTTTTAATACATTTCTATAAGCAATGAATATATAGTTTAGTTGGTTTTAACATTTCACGACAAGATTTCGTATTATTTTGTTTTGTCTATACCATTTTAAATTAGAATGTTGAATATACGTACGATCGAATTATGTTAATTATTTACTACTAGTGTCGTACTACTGGCATCGCAGGGATGCATTTTTTCAGCAAATTTATTATACACAAACTTTTCTCGTTTTTCACTATTTCCATTAGTAAAATTAGTAATACTATTTTTAAATTTCTTGGTGTTTTTCACTTGAAAAAAAAAAATTAAATAATCTAAATATGTTAATATGACACGGTATAAAACATTTATATATCTTTTATCATTTGTCTTTGTCATTCGTACTATAAAAAGGACGGAATATATTCAAATGGCTATTCGTTCGTGAAGAACATTTCATCAATACACTACTTTATTTTTCTATCTCAAGTACGAAATTTTCACTATGTCAGGAGAAGTCAAAGGACAAAATATATGGTCGCTTATAAATTAGCTGAATAATTATGTTGGTGAAAGTAATTGCGTGCTTTAACGGTCCGGTAGCATGATTCCCCGAATTCCTCTGGTTATGTATGAATGAGTGCTGTGCAAATTCCAACTAGTTGATTAGCCCGGTAGCCGGATGCCGCGCTTCCCCTCCGAGTGCATATGTTCGTAATATGCACCTGCAATTTTTGGCACTAACGGAACCCAAAACACGGAAATGAACCCAACTACACATCAGTATAAACTTTGAAATTTTCAATTGAAGCTAAATTTGCACTTCTAAGCCACACATGTGTAAATTGATGATTTATGTTTGAAGTTTTACCGAAACAGTCTTATTATGTTTTATATTACGATTTTTAGTAATACAGGTATAGAATATTTTAGTTTAGATGTTTATTATGATAAAATTAAAACTTGCCAGTCAGCTGAATCAACTTTTTCGAAGTTCTACTTAGTTTTACTTACGTATGACAAAAAAAATCCCAGCAAGTAATTATTATTTATTTACTAAATTATTATATATACTCCACTCTAGTCAAACTTTGTGTAGAATTATTTTTTCACGGCTTTTTGTTATATTTTGTTGTATTTTAGTTAGATAGCGACCTATTAAAATAAAACTAATTTATTGAAGGTTGCAAAATTTCGAAACCATAAAAATACTTATTTTTGCAATTCCCAAAATTTATCTATTTGGACATTCTTGTGGGACATATGGGATAAAAGAAAATTTCCTACCAGTGATTGTATAAATTACAATCTTAGTTACATTGGGTAGTGTAAATTTGTAGACGGTTTTGTAAGCTGAATTAGAATATTTAGAAATATATTAGGTAATAAATATTTAAGTTAGTATAATTATACAACAAAAAAATGTAGTCATTGTCTGGAAAAGCTGTAAGCATTGCTAATAAGGATTCTTAAAATAACTATTCCCATCATATATTTTTTAAAACGAACCATATCGTAGTAATCTTTGTAATGTTATACAATCATAGACAATAGTGAGTTCAAGTGAATTGTAGGAGGCTGTCACGAACTCAGTGTATCAGATAAGCTCAGCAGTTTGTTCGGAGACGTCTCCGTCGTTTGTCGTTCGCGTATTCACAGGTCGAGACGAAGTCGTGACAGAGTGGGTGTAGCCGACACACATGTACGATGAGACAAACGCGGATGGATACGCTACTTTTAAGGCATATTGTGACGAAAAAAAATTACTAATTGTTTTCTTCCACACGAAAACACACATGAACTTCATTTAAATAATAAATTAATATTGTGTAATTATTTATGTTATCTTGTATACCTATGTTATGTTATCTTGTATTTTTTTGTGTAGGAATGGAAAGATCTATAAAATTACCTATGTATTATTGAAACTTTTTTTATATGGTTTTATATATTTTTTGTATTATTTTTTAAATTTAATGATATTTTTTTTTTCAAATAAACGTTTGCTCAATAAACTATATTTGAATTTTGAACTGCCAAGAATGTAATTACGCAATAATGTACCTAATAAACTTTCACCATTTTATGAAAATACAAATTAAAAAGTATTGTAATAATGAAATAGATTTTAAGTACCTAAATGGTATAAGTTTTGTTCACGTTGATTTAGTGTTGCCATATATTCACAAAATTATCAATAAAAAAAGTTTTATAAATTATTAAGAGGTGCACTCGCTGCCTATATTAATTTGTACATTATATGTATAAGATAATTTACTAAAATTGTAGTGTCTAAGTACATAACAATGTTTGTCTTGAGGTATATATCTAATTTTACAAATAATTATTCTGGATATTTAAAAAAAATGTGACGTGCTAGCTGGTCGAGAGGTTTTTTTTTGTACTAATCCCTCCGACTCAAGGTCGTAGCCTATGTTTGCTTGAATCCTTCCATTCCAGTTCTCACTTTTATTCTGTTCGCACTTTCTTTCTATTATACTTCCTTATTCATACTTTGCGGGTGGGATTCCCGCCTATACTGTTTCCTAATCTGTTATCTATCCTTTACTATATTCTCTACTATACTAATTTCCTTAATCCTTTTCCTTCCTTCTTTATCCTTTATCCTATCCTTTATTAGCAGTAGTTAGGGTTATTAAAAAATTTTTTAGACAGTTTTATTATTATACATTATACACATGGAAAACCTTAAAATTTAAACATTACAATAATTAAATTATCAACAACTGTAAGGTCGAGAGGTTAATGTGTTAGCTCTCCCACTCAAAGACTTGAGGTTTTGATATCTGACAATGTCAAATATTGAAACTAACTCTTCATAATTGGCTTGGGTCTGGGTGTACCGCCCCGGGCATGGGTTAAATAATTGCATAATAAAAGGGAATTGTCTTACGTTTTATTTCGTTTAAGCAATCGATCTGATTCTCCGATAACTTTAATATTACGTTACAGTATTCTAATTTGTCAAAAATTAAAAAAAAAAAAACAGTATTTCAAGATTAATTTTTATTTTTTTTAATTTATAATACAGATTTATGAAAACGAATTGTAGCATAAGTTTCAAAAAACACCATCTTTTTTCTATATGAAAATAGAATGGATTATTATTGAATGTTTCAACAAGATAATTTGGAAATAAATAATTTATTTATGGTTTCTACGATGCATCAATCTTTTTATATACCTGAAAGTGACCTGACCTGACCTAAAAGTATTAGGCGAGTAATCTTTAGAAAGTACACTTAATACTTTTGTCGCGTTGCTATTGCTAATAGGTGATGGTAGAAATCTTTCATCATGTGGATCGTCAGTTTGTAAAAACCGGTTGTTCCGACCGTAACATAAAAACACTATTTATAATACAGGCAGTACACAAGACCATTACAAGTAAATAAAACCAGATCCGATAGAATTAGTAAATGAACGACGTCGACCCCAACCCACGCATGTCTCCAGAAAAGGAATAACATTATGCCCGGGCGCATATATTTTATGCACAATGCACTTTCACATTATTTCGTACGATTCATACGAAGGTAAATATATTAATGCTGCTAATAGCAGAGAAAAAGTTATTTTCCCGCACACCGATCACAACCTTTACGTGTTTTTGCTTGCCACTAATATGAAATTTATCTATTAATATGATAAAGAGAAAAAATTTTTATTTTTTGTTTGTAAAGAATAAACTCAAAAACAACTAGACTGATTTTAAAAATTCTTACACGTATAGAAAGCTAAATTTTATAAAGTTAACACGGATGAAGTAGGGTGCAACAGTTAGTAAATTATAATTTACCTATAATACCTTATAAGGTACGCATTATTCTGAAGTATTATGATTGTTCTGACGTATAATCAGTGCATCCTGCCAGTGAGGCCGTATGGTGCCAAAAAGTGGCCTCTCACGACAGGACTGATCCACATTAAAGATGTTCATGTTCAGCGAGCTACGCTCGGATTGCTCGGAGTTTCTTTGATGGATAACCAAAGTTTGTGTACTGAAGAAGAATATACAAACTTTTATATTAAACAAATGTAATTTTATTTATACACATAGCGTGTTCACATTTTGAAATTGAAGTAATAATTCGAAGATATAGGTGTTTTCTT
Source organism: Synanthedon andrenaeformis (assembly GCA_936446665.2). Lineage (NCBI taxonomy): Eukaryota > Metazoa > Arthropoda > Insecta > Lepidoptera > Sesiidae > Synanthedon > Synanthedon andrenaeformis. Next base: position 12,702,918 of record OW387781.2, on the reverse strand, counting down.
TTCTCATACCTTTGGTGTGAATAATATCTTAGTATTGTCTGTGTTCATATACGACACTAACTACCTACTGACAAATGATTTGTTAACAACCTATCTGCCTCATCTTTATCATAGAATAATTATTCCAGGTAAATTGTCATGCAGTTTTCACTGTGATTGAAATACATTTTCATTCACTGTTGCGAAATAATATTTACAAATACATATAAAGAAAAATCAACTTAGTATTAATTCCTACATCTTAAATTATTTTAAATCTTGATCTTGAATGATAATATAAACTACATAAATCTTGATATCTAAGACCCTAGTTAGGACATACAATGTGTAGGTATCACAATTGCTCTAAATTCAATGACGTCCGTGTGAAATCAGTAAAAATCGTGTTGCCCTATAAAAATAAATGTGTACACGGGAATCGAGAGGCGAAATTCTAATCACTCCATAACACCAAATGAAGGTGAGCATTTTTGAGGCTTTTATACTCACCCTGAAATTTCGACCTTTATTTGAGACCGGAGGGGACTTATCAGGGCGTTTTTCCAAATAGCGGCATCAATTCGGCACTGGCGCGGCGGCGCGGCTTCCTCGCCAGTTATCTCTTGTTCCCCCGCTTCACACAAAGCGCGACCTCGTGGGCGGCATTTTAGCGCTCATTTTGTAACACTCAAAACACCATTATCGCTCGCATATGGCCGGGTCACCGAGTGTACACGGTTCAAATTATGTTAATGATCGCCTAACAAAAGTGTGAGCGCCTCCGTCATTGCTGTCGTAAAATTTTAAATCCTATTATCATTGGCCTCACCTTCCATTTTCTGTTGCAGGTATGTTCCAGCCAGTGCTACTTAAATCCGACACAAATGAGATCATCTCGGTAAAGCGACGACTCGGTCGAGTGTCATGTAAGCCGATGTATGTATTCGTAGATAAAATGCGTCTTTCGCTGTAAGCTTAGCGTCGTTTGTTACGTACGTGTAGCTGGATATTCAAAAAAGTTAACTAACAAGCCGCGTCAAACATTTGGATTCTTACTTTTAACGAACAGTGGCCTGATTTTAACGAACCTGCACAGGCTATCGCTAAAACGTGTGTACGGGAAATTTTTCATTCAATTCACAGGTTTCCTGAAAATGCTACATTGTTTTTCACTGTGTTTTTTGAAACAAAAATTATTGGCTTAAAAAGAGATTTTATGGTTAAAGCCTGATTAAACCTATAAGTAAGACATGTTGTGAACCTAATAATTAAATTCTGTTATTTTTTTTATTTAAATAGAAACCTGAAACACTTATTACTGTAAGAGGCAACACTTTCTATCTTATAATTTTGGCGACCGGCCTTTTTTTAATAGAATATACGAGTACTATGGTATAATAATTATACTGTGATATGTTTTTTACAAAAAATTTACAAAATTATAAGTGCAGAAGGACTTGACTATTGTAAGAGACTGAAAACATTTTTACCTTTTTAGTATTTGTAAATTTTATCAAAGACTTTTCTTGTAAATACACATAAATCTAAGATGAATGCAAGTAAAATAAATTCCAAATATATATATTTTTAACTTTCCAAGCATTAGAGATTTGTCAAAATTTTAATGGAATTTCAATATTCAATTGAATAACTTTAGAAGGTATATAAAAGTAGTAGATAGTTGTGGCATTGCATTTAGCGTAGGTTTATGACGATGCAAACGCGCTGCCCTCGTGAACAAATCGACGTATACAAAGCCAGCTTTAACTAGCTCTTTACAAGGCAAATGCCTCTTGAAGTCGCCAGTAGGCATACAATATACGAGTGCTGTTAACATTTCCTGCGTATGAATAAATCAATTTCCACTTTGAGGTAGGTACTTACTTGCATTGTACTTGCCAGTATTATTGAAGAAAACATTGTCACCGAAGTGAGTCATCCCTTTGAATTTCGAAATACAAGTTACAACGTCTTATGTCTTCGAACAATATTCGCGTTTATGGAATATGTCATTGTTTTCAAGTTCGTACCACACCATCAACTCAACACTATGTTGAATTTTATTAAAAAAAGTTCTACTAACAAACACTTTTTAGCGGTCGAAATTTTAGTAAAAATTGTTAATAAATATTTTATAATATTTTAGCTGCAATCTAAACAAGAATTTTTGTTTTTTTTTTATGTTTTTGTCGACAGACAGGCTGACTTGAAGGTGGGTGGCTATAGTCGCCTAATAACACAAGCAACGCCAAAAGTGTTCTGCCGGCCAGTGAGATAGAAGATAAAGGAAGAGCCCATTTCCCGATCCCAATCATTTATCCTATAAAGTGTTGTTAATCACTTATCATATATTATTATAAAATAAAATTAAGGGAGTAAGTTTGTTAGAGACGACGGCCAATGGCTACCGTCGTCTCTAACAAACTTGACGGTCTGTCAACCTTAACATTTAAGAAAGTCGCTATTCGTTTCTATCCGTTTCTTCACTGACTTATTATATAAAAAAACCTCAAACAACCTTAATGGCATAACAATTTAGAGGTTGATAAAATGATTACCATTCGTTATTATTAGAATGACAAATCTCGTTTGGAGTCATTGGACATTTTACTTCTTGGTCATAACGAATTGATCACAGTCATCATCAATTAAAAATTCACGTTGAATAAATTCAATTAATTAATTAATTAATTGAAAAATATTGATGTTACCACGAAAGTTGTCATCAAATTAAAAAGCATTGTCAAGCCCATCACCAAAATTATGTTCAAGTACCTACATTTGTCTGCAGACGATCGCGTTTTCACCCTTTGCTTTTAGCGGGCGACTTTCATTACGAACTTTTTTAATCGTCCTTTGTCCCAATGAAAAAAAATAAATCCGCTGTGATGCCGGTCGAGACGGCCGGTCGGCGTGTCCCGACTCCCTTCCCGTAATTAAACTGACACCATCTCCGGGGAACAGTTTTGAATGTTATTAGAATCTCTTTCGCCCCGTCGACTCTGATTGGAACTTCGGTATTTTGATGTCAGACGTTGGTATCGTCATTGATAATAATTAATCAGCGTTTTCCACGATATGTGTGTAAAAACACCGAGCCTGATTTCAATGTTACCTAAATAGCCTAGTTTTTTTACTTGTTTTACTTAAGAATTTTTAAATTCATAAAAATACAGTCTCTTCTCAGTCGGACACTCTTGTCAGAGTGGTCGTGGTTGCGTTGACGAGGTACACGTCACAAAAATACAGTAGGCAGTCGGTTTTACTTGCATTAATTTTACATTAATACTTTATCCTTGATCCAACTATGGTCGGCAGCGCACTTGTAGCAACCATGGCGTTGCTGATGTTATAGGTGATGGTATAGCCACTCACCACCACGTGTACGGTCAGCCTGTCTATCAACCTTAACATAAAAAAATACTGAAGCTCCGCTTCACCTTAAATCGATCTTCATAGATCCATATAACACCGATATTCAATCCAAGTAATAGTAGGGGAGCCCAAGAGGGGATTTTGGGATTTACTCGAGCGCGTCAGATATTGCCAATGTATATTCCCCACGTGTCTCCAATAACGGATGTGTATTAATCTGCCGGTTTGGATAGTGGGGTTGGTGAAGGTTGGGGTAAAAATTTAAATACAACTCGAGCGCGTCAGATTTTCAGAGAGGATGTTAAGTGAACCTAAATTAAGCTCCCATTTAAAATACTAACGATTCGGATGTAACGCAAGCTCGTGGCGGATTTTTGAAAATGCAAATAAGATTTTAGGCGATTGCCATTTTGTAATACTCGAGCGCGTCAGATTTTCATACAGACGGTTCAGCGTGGATTCCTGATCGTGTTCATTCTTAATCTGATGATTATTTGTATGATTTTTCTTAATACAGCGTCTACAAACTTTTGAACGCCTGTAGACGTTCACCCCACCGTTTAAAGGGGAAATATCATATAACCTTTTTTTCTTCCTACCATCTAATCTTCAAAATCCAATATGTCCCCACGACGCTCTAGTGACTCCACATTTAGCATAGTGGGCTCCCCTACCATAAGAGTGTGCTTGTAATTTTACGAAATTCACCTTTGATCCATCAATTCTATAGCAATTTATCACTCATAAAACATTTCCGATGTGTCTGTCGGTATGTAACACGTCGCTGGAAATCGACAATTTCTCGGAAACCGATGCAATGTGGGCCCGGTCTTGCCACTTATGAGACTCATGCCAGAGAAGCTCCGAATGTATAGGAGAAAGTGGTGCGGACTTGGCATAGAGCCAACACGCGTCGCCTGTCAAAACACAACTTAAAATTTATTAATTCTTCCTAATTTGTGAAAGAAATAGTTAAGAAAGCGTTAATTAACATTCGTTTCAGCGGAGTTATTAAATTAAAACGTAACTGTGACCAATTTTATGGGTTTTTGCCCACAAAAATTTAACTTATTGAATCAGTTCTTCTTAATAGTTATCAAACTCAATGGAAGCGTTAAAGGACGCTCTCGTTAAAATATGAATTCTCAGAAGCTATACGAATTTCAAGAATAATATCTAACTTCAAATTTATCAATCCATGAACATATATCACATATTATAAAATAAAGTCTGTTACGCTGTTTTTTCTCCCATAACTTCTACTGAAGCACCAAACTGATTTTGATACATATTTTGATGTGTATGTATACTTATAATTGGCGCTAGAAAACTGCGAAGCCGGGTAGAAATATGTATCTATATTCAATTGTGATGATATCTGAAATCATACCCTTTGATTATCAACTATAAGCGAAATGTACTCCAAATGATTGTCGCATTAAATGACGTACGATACAATTTGTGAAATGGCCCGAACACCTGAACATCTGAACGCGTCACCACACCATATAACACACGAGTGTCAAACAATCCCACCCATATTTATTTTCAGTGACAAATTATAATGGTAATTAATTAAATAATGCACCCTCATTCGACATTTGAGTAATGCGTTCTGCAACACGTTACCAGATTTATCATTGAAATGCATAATTATGCTTATACACTGAGCTGAAATCTGTAATTTCAAAATTAAAGCAGTTTAGGTTTAACGTTATCCGGCCGTTTAAATTAAATGCATTAAATCTTTAAGCAATTTCAAAAGTTATAAAGGCTAGTTTAGACAACTGGTGGAAATTCGACCATAATTGTTTATTATATTTTGACCATATATTATATTGTGACTTATATTGTTAAGAGGTAAAGTTTGTATGCGTGTTTGTTTGCTTGTAATGGACTCACACATATGAGAAAAGTATTTTTCATAGGCAATGTTATTTTTCATAAGAATTCGCTTCACTTGCAATTAGCTAATTACAAAATGAGAACTGTAATCAGTTCCAATGAAAGCTGTAATTCTAAGTATTACCATCAATCAAAATAATTATTTTTTCTGAAGTTCTAAGAAAAATCCTTATAGTTATATTTTATTTCACAGTCAGTGAATTATAATAACAAAAACATATTATCTTAGCTAAATTCTTGTCTAAAGAGTTCTTGTATCATTTGCAAAAATGAAAATTAAATGATAAATGTAATACTAACTCAATATTGTTATGCCTAGGTATTAAAAATATTATTCCAAGTAATTATGCGTAGGTGAATCTAATACCCAAATGAGTGAAATAAAAAATGAAAAACGGATTCATTAGAAAAGGTCAATGTATTCATTAAAATAATATATGGTACACGAAGGCACGTTAAAATTTATTTTGAATTTGTATTTCAGATTACAATATAACATGGTTGTTTTAATATTTCTTTTTCACTAACTGTGTTCCCCGATTTCACCCTCCATTTATGCACATGTATGCTCTTCTCGGTAATTCTCGATAGCCTATAACCTTATTCAAGAATTGATTGTAGTGTTTGATTGTAAGTGGAAATATTTTTTTAATAAATCGCAAACTAAACACACTGTTTTTATGCCCTCCCCAAAGTAAACACTTATATAGGCTTGTGTTATTGGATAACCACACAATAAACAGGAAACGAAACCCTGCACACTCAGACCAGAGTTAACAATAAAAAAGGTGGCCCTACCGGAAATCGAACCTAGGACCTCTGAATCAAAGCACTGTAACTGTAACAAGCACCTTAATCCATCAACCTACGGGCTTGTTATCGACGCTTTATTTCAAAAATTTCAGGAGACATTCACATCCGTTGATCACTGATAAAATAGATTGCTTGCAACATTATGAGGATGTGAGAATAAGCTTCATTATACTTTGTATATTTAGCAAGCGGGGGAACAAATTTTGTTAAAATTCCAAAGTATTCTTAAATTTCCTAATAAAGAAGTAAACATGAAAACGCTTCGCGAACAAATCGGAAGCGTGGCGTCGACAGGAAACTGCGTAGCTCCAGATTCAATTTCCGCTGCCGGTCGCCTAATAAGTCCACTATTCACTAGGGTTGTTACACGCGGAGCAGATGTTTAGAAACTTAGAACAATTTGTCGCAGGTATTACAACAGCTTTAGGTAAAATTTTCAATAAATGTAGTTCAAAAGTACTAGTTTTATTCACATACATAGCCACAACTATTTCTTCAGCAGTTTCGGGTGCATTCACTTCGCAAAGTAGACGATAGTTGCTTCTCAAAATTCAAAATTAATTCAAAATTAATTCCAACACTTTGCTTATAGATAAAGATAAAGTAAAGACAAAACATCACAGTATGGAACTTAAATCTTATAATTTACGTCCCATCTTACCGGATGCTAAATGTTTCTAGTTTAGATAAATATATATTAATAAATAACCTTTACTATATAAAGTCATAAACAAAGTCAAGAATATCGACAATTTATCTAGTTCGTGCATAGCAATGTGCAGTGTACAATTTCCAGCGATGATCCATATACTCTTACTATTTAAAAAACAAAATGGATGTAATACACAATAACGTTTCTTCATAACAATTAACATGAATTTAATACTCAACTTGTTTTGAACTTGCATAAGTGAAATTAAATTTGGGTGGCAATGTGAGAAAATTATACAATTGTTACTCGCATATGATGCTCTTTTGTAGAATACGAAAGTTGGACGTTAGTACATTCGTTGTAAAGGAATCAGATGTACATACATAGTAAAGTTCATATTCCTCGTTAAGTGCCCTCGTACAATATATAACTCGGTACTTTTGACAACTATGAGGTGAAGTACAACTTTAAACAGAAGTTGCACCCGATGTAACCTGCTCTCTAACTTCGGGAACGCTTTGAAGCGTGAAAAAACAGGAGAGCTAATATACTAGATTACATTCTAACTTATTTCATTTACTTTGAAACTGATTTCTGTTCTCGTACGATTATTATTTCGTACGAAATATGCGAAAAGCTAACTTTAAATTTTAATATATTTTTAGTAGTCATCTCGCAAACATATTATTTCATTGAGTGTGACATATTATCACATTGAAGAAATCGTAGTAGACGACTGGCACACATTATATGTTTCTTAAGAAACTTGATACAAAAGTACAGTACCGTACAAAAGTGATACCCATGGGTGAACATTAATTAGCATATTTTTTAATGAAGTAAAGGCACACAATTCAATCAAAAATATCTTTGACATAGAACAAGTAAGTACTTATACGTGTAGTATTCAGAAGGCAAGAAGTGGTAAACTTGAATATTAATGGTGATTTTACAACTTTTCTTAATTTTATAAATGACATAGCTTACGTAAATCAAGTTTAAAAAGGTCAAATATAATATGACTTTTTTTCTGTTTAAATCAATTAGATAAAACTCTGTCTATATTTACTGAGACCAAGATCACTGATGTTGCTATCAAAGACAGTGTCGCTTATTCTGACAGGCTAGAGGCTTTTGATGTTAATAATATAAAAATAGACTCGAGCCTTTGGTATTAATATTATATATAAAATAATGCTAACACCAAATCATTTAAGAGATCCCTCAAAGAAAAAGGTGATTAAAATTCTTAAAAAAAATATTTAAAAACATTTTTTCTAAAAAACTAAAGTCCGTATATTCTAAACTGCATATGATAATATGATTGGGCGTAATATTTTATTTAAATTTTGAGTTTCTAAATTAAAATACATTAAAATTAACTTCCATTAATATCAAACGAATTATTCGCTTGCATTCTTAGCAGTCAAATAAATCTGAAATTCTATCTATGGCAAAGCAGCTAGCACGCACAGGAGAGATACGAACGAATGACTTGTGCAGGCGGCCCGCGGCCTTGCGCCCGCACAAAAGGAATATCACGTGCAAGTATCCAACAAAGCGCCCAGTGCTCTGCGTAATTCGATATTGTCAGGTTGAATGATCCCATATCAACTCGGAGAACCTTAATTCAGCTCTCGTCGCGACGAAGGCAGAGTGCACTTTGGCGTAAATAAAAAGTTGAACGCCGCCGTAACGAGAACACCACAGACAATGACTCTAGACAATGTGTTAGCGAGATGACACTCAAAGCCTGTACTACCACTAGGCGCGCCCTCACAACCTTTAGTGTCATATTCGCATTGCACTTCTTCGTCGAGAAATGTGCACACTTACTGCTTTTAGAACTAATAAAAAATAAGGATTCCTTATTGACGCTAAGTGGCGTTTCAGATTGTAAAGTACTGTCATTTCAAAGGGGAGTTTACGGGATTACACAAAGTGTTTTTGCTTTCATTGCTCTCACTAATGAAAAGCTATAGTAAAAACTTTAACAAAGTAAATGCGGATTAAGAGTTAAGTCTTTGTTATTCGTTCAGTTCAGAATAACAATTTATTAATTGTTCTTCAGTTAACTTTTGATGCAACTGTAAAATAGAGTAGGTATCTATTATACACATAAAAACGTTCCTGACTATCAATGCACAGCCAAAACTACTATGTCTGAAGCTGAAATTTTGAACATAGCCTTATTTTATAATTAAACATCCGCTAAGAAAGGATTTTTGAAAATTTAAACTCCGTGCGAAGCCGGAAGCGTTTCGCTAGTATTGTATTAAAACTTTTATGCTCTCTTTAAGCTGCTGGCTGCTCTATATAATTTTTACATATATTCGCATGTCTAATTTTTGAATGAAGCAATTGAAAACAATTGCTCATACGTAAGTAAATAAATTCAGCGCAATTTATGTTGAATGTTCAACAGTTAATCCGGAAAGTGTATGGAAGTATGAAGCCCTCAAGCAATGGGAAATTCACAGTACCATCATTCAATGGGTAGAGCGCCCCCTTGACAACGAGGCGGTACCCCTACAGTTACAAGAACACCAACCAACCCCTAACCTCGCATTATCCAGACATGAAAAGGTTTTTTAAAGTCCCGTCTATTTTTACGCATCAAATATATAAAGGTGGTTTTTAACGATCCTGTAAGAAAATAAAACTGAATTTCCCTTAATCGCTAGATATAAAATACGTAAAAGGTCCAAAACACTCGTCTGCATCGTTGTATTAAAATTTAATGAAATCCATCGGCTGCGGGCATTGTTATAAACACAGACACGGTAGTCATTGTGTATACAGTATGGAATCTCATCGATATTTCATTATTAGTTTCACGATGCAACGTCAAGTTATTTTATGCACCCATGAATTAAGGGAAATATCAAATGAAATGATAACAAGGAAACTAATAGGATAATATTTAATTTACTTATATATCTCATGTTTGGACTTTATGACTCGGTGCAATTGTTACTTGGATGCAGTGCAGTTCTGTCTGTCATAGAAACATGTGTCTATTTTGTAATACAATATGTAACACTAAACCATCTCGCCTTGTCAAAGTTAAGCAAACCTTATGGTTATTCTTTAGGTAAACTAAGATTATTCTTTACGTTTGATGATATTAGACAATTCCTACAAGTCCACAGAACATATACAATGACTTTTTGTGGCTCTATAATACGAAGCAATTGATCACATTGATCAAACTTAGCAAGAAGTTCGTCAAAGTAGAAATTGTATCGAATTGTAATAAGCAATTATAAAAAAATGTATATATGCATTGAAAATTACATGTATTCACTCGATCTTCTACGGCACAACAGTGTGTTATACAGTGTTTGGACACTGTTTATTATTTATATTATGAATCAGCCGTTGTTAATTTACATGCCGGCTATCGCATTAACGATGACTGAGCGGTTTCTCTTAATTATCATTTTGCACGGTTCGTCAGTCCGCTCTTCCCTATTTTGAAATACGCTATGTAGTCATAATATTACCTGGGCATAATTTTTTTGTCATTTGAGTTAACTTGGTTAGGTAATAATAGGCTATTTGACTGATTTTGAAAAAATGTTTTAAATTATTCGTTGGTATATGATTAATACACCACATGTATATTTCGGCGAAATTTGCAGTATTTTCCGTAAAATATTGTGATAAAATTAAAATTACAATATTCGCGCTAAAAACGCTGTTTCTGTAATGGCGGACGCCATATGATCTGCGTGACGTCACAGCCAAGTAAACTAGTGTACCAAAGTGTATAACAATAAACAATGTTGACTCGCGTGTGACGTCACGCGAAGCGTACCCAATCACAGAGCGTTCTTGTGGCTGAAGAAGTTTAAAAAATAAATTGAATTTATTTTGTTTATTTTGCAAAATCTATAAATATTTTCGGATAAAATAGAGATATGTTTTTTTATGTTATTACCTAATAGAATGACCACATTTCATAGCATATTTTTAATAGTGTCAAATAGCCTATTTATTTATTTTTATTTTTAATATTGCATATATAATTAAAAAAAATACGTTTAAGTCTAATGAAAGTAAAAAAATTCAAATACATAAATTCCATATTTCAAATTAAGCTCATTGTGTATCAGCTATAGTTAATTAAAAACTATACTTAATAAAAAAAAGAATGGCACTAGACGGCCGACTAGTTTATGGCGCTCAATATTTTGTGCCCTGCTAATGTGTTAAGATGGTTACTTAAGTATCCGTTTAAGCTGGATTCAAGTAAATAGTTTAAGATTTGATTAAACGCCCTATTAAAATTAGATATCTCTCATCTTAAATTATAGTGTTCGAGGGAGACAAGGAGAGAGGAAGTTACCATTCCTCGCGCACGCGGGACATTCTAGTTTAATTGTTTATTCAGATACGGGCAACTTCTCGAATTAGGTCACCCGGAATCACCACGTTAATTAATATTTGTGTTTGAACTGTCTCCGTGCCCTTGAGTGATTAAGCGACCTTTCAAATAACAGTTACTTGTAAACCGTTTACATCGTTTACATTCAAATTTATAATTGCAACAGTGAAATGTTCGGATAGTTGATTCGATTGTCCAGTTTATGATGATTGCTTGTTTACTGTTTGCTCTGTCATTTATGTTAGCAATTGGTAGTCAATTGGCAAGGATTTATTCATAGGCCTTACTAAAGTTCAAATAAATTATATTTAACACTAGCTGGTGCCCGCGACTTCTTCCGCGTTGATAAATGAAAAATATGACACCTGAGAAAATATATGAGTAATACTTACGAGTATAACGCCTGACATCTTTATCGCTTGTGACAACGGTGGCGTCAATTTTAATATTTTTAGATGATAGATCCCTCTGAAACCTAACATTTTTCCAGGAAAAAAAGTATCCTATATGTTTATACAGATAATGAACTATCTGTGTGCCAAATTTCATCCAAATCTCTTCAGCTGTTTTTGCGTTATTGAGGAATAGATTAACTTCCCTTTATAGCATGATTACAAGTATTTTCCCACCAAAATGTATATTATTGAGTCAATTTACTTTGCAAATAGATTCTTTACCATCAGTCTTAACTGTATTTTGCCCTGATTATAGTGATATTCTTGAGCGGATACACATTTTCTCTTTGAGCGACATACATGGAAATTTTCTTGATGGAATTGCCTAACCGGACTCTGACAACCCTGCAAACCTACAATTACACGACGAAGAACTTAATTTACACATTTTCTATTGATCTTTTACAAATTGTTTATTCAAGATCAATTATTTTTGTAATGATTTAATTTACAAGAATAAAATTCTCATCTGACAGTAAATAACAGATTTCCTTGATTTCTTCTATATAACTTATGTACATAATTATTGTCACTGAACTCTTCCTGAAGTCCTAAACCGATTTTCTTTTTTATTAGTTAGTAGCCATTGAGAGCGCTCTCACGGCCGTTCATCCACAAGATGGACAGACATGGTCAAATCAGCCTCAAAGTGCTCCTTCACTAAGTGTACTCGTAATGTAATAGAGATTTCAGACTCAGATATTTCATAACCACGACCGCTCCCCGTCAGAAGTGTACAACTGAAGGAAGAGCTATTCTCGAAGCATACATAATGATTATGGCTAATATCGACTAATAAGCGCATGTAAAAAAATCACATCAAAAAGCGATTATTCTTCGAATAATAGTAACTTGAGAAGTTATTAGGTGTATAGTAACGAGACCCTTTCAAAACCGCCTGCCTTATCGCCTTATACTAAAGGCGAAGTCAATCGCACATAATGTAAGACGCGTATTAAGAAAGAATTCTCTTTGTACTTGTTTGAGCGTGTTGTCTAATATCTTCGGTATTGCAGCTGTGTTATTGTTATTATATTCTGTATGATATGTGTGTGAGTATGTGTGTGAGTATGTGTGTGTGTCGTGTAAGGACACCTACATCATAATAGTGATCCGTTGCAAACGTTGCGACATCTGTGTAGTTCAAGCAACGAGCTAAAGTAATAACACAGCATTATGACAAGTCTCTTAAACAGGTAGTATGCAATCTCATAATTAATTACCTAATTCACGATAAAAAATGTAATGATAGCAACGGTTTTTTTTTTTGTTCAGTATTTGTCTATATTTTGTATACCTCCATTGTTGTCAACAACAATGGAGTTTATAATTTGTAAAAAGCATATCTTTGTTATAATTATATCTTTGATAAGAGATATGCGTGGATTTAATATGCATGTGACTTGTAGCAATGATTATATTAATTTTCTCATTCCTCTTGTCTGGGTAGCCCAGCTCAGACGTTGTCTTTAACTTTATTGAGATGTCCAAAGCTACGTCATTTTAATCCTGTTTATATTTCACAAAATCTTGACTTTGTGTGTTTCGTTGTATTGTATGAAACAAATAAATAGACTCAAACCTTTCCAGTATCTCAACTTGTAGAAATCTTCTAGACCTAGTTGGAATGATGAATAAAATCGCCTACAATCACTTGGAGTAATCATAGACAAGTATTTATATTTTATTTTAAAAAAGAGTATTATATATTTGTCTCTCCTAAGGAGAGGAAGAGTAATTATTACCATAAATAATACAATGTTGAATGAAATGTCGTTTCCTTCAGTTCGCTTACTGCTTATATAAATAATACCGCAATATTACTTCCTCCAACCTGTAATGAAACCGGATGGTAGTTTATTATACGGGTTCAGGACACGAAGTAAACATCCCCGTTTACAAACACAAATAACTTCTACTCTGAAAACTTTTGTATGTAAATGACTATAACGTAACCTAGATAAATATAACATAGTGGAACATAAGCTAAACTTCTACCGCCATATTTTTACTTGTATAAACCAATAATTTATGGAGCAATCACTTTTTACAATGTTCACCCAAGCGGTGGTTTATTTAATAGGATAAAGAGAGGTCCTTTTTTATGTAAAGTTCGTTAGACAAAATCACGGTCCACTTGATGGTAGGTGGTGACATTCTCTAACACAAGCAACGCATCAGATTCTGCAAGTGCATTGCTGACGTTAGCTGGATTAAGTATAAGAGATTACGAAACGATTAGGTTGGGTTTAAAATTTTCATAAGTACAAATAGATCAAAAATTAACATTTTTGAATGATTTTCCAAATTTAGCAATAAGATTTTGTTAAACAAAATTTTAGGTAGTTATTGCTATATTTATTTATTCAATCATTATAGCTTTAAAGACATATCTAGGCTTTTTCTAGCCTCCCTTGTACTATTTTTTTTTAATTTACTTCACTTACCAACTTATTAATGTAAAATCTGATTACACAACCTCAGTCTGTAAACAATCTTTTCCGGTGAGAAATAACTAAAAACAATTATTGAAAATTTATTATCATGTTATGTGTAAGTATGTTCTTCAATCCTTAAGCAATGTTAAGTAGAGATTTTTTGTACAAATGTATTTTATTGTACAGGTCAAGTAGGGACTTTAGTAAACATTTTTTTTGTAAGAACCACATAATTCTAGGATTCTTCCAAATTAATTGTTGGACAAGATAATAATATCGATTGTTGCGTCGCATACAATGTGATTCGGGGAACTTCTTTTGCTCGACCGGGGAATGTTAATAGCTCGTGAAAGCCAGATAAGGAGGTACCCTAATCAAATATTCCGGAATCCTTCTTAAGAAAGAAAATACACAGTTCCAATGTAATGCAGTAAACATTTTCTACGGACGCTAACGTTTAATTAATGCAAAGTTCTTAAATATGAATATAATATGTACCTTTGAATATTAGACAATATTAATATGAAACCTGGCACATAAGAAAGCCGAGAATTTGGAAAGACTTTATCAGCTTAACTAGATATGCTTATATTTTTCTTAACGAAGTTAGAATTTGGATTATTACTTAGAAGATAGATCGGAATAGTATCGTATAAAACAATATTTACTGATAGCAGTACTATATTGTGATCAGTTTAAACCGATTTTGCCTACCGATTTTTTTTAAGATCGATTGGTTTAGCGGTAGTAGCTTTGCCTACTGTTCAGGGGTTTTTCTCCCGCTCAAGGCAAACATTTTTATACATGAATATGTCTTTTTGTCTTGATCTGAGTGTTTTCTATGTATATACTTATACAAAAAAGCACCATAATATATTTATTAGCACCAACTACATTATTAGTTGCTTAGTTTTGGGTTAGATGGCGCTTTTTGTCATGTCAAAAATGCAACAACTTGAAGGTAGGCAGGCATGTCTGTAATCTATATAAATAAAAATCAATGTAAGTATGTTTGTCCTCTGTGCACTGCAAGACCGCTATTTTAATTCGCTTTTGACTTATGGAAAAAGGTATAAACAAGGAAGACTTGTGTGTATAAAAAAATACTTAGATAAAAATAGCGGTAAGGTTTTTACGCTCTGTTAATTTCTTTAAAATTACAGTGTGAAATATCGTATAATGTTGTTCCTAAGTAAGTTGTCTATATGTGTGTATTGTAATATTGCGAATGAGAATTTTTTAGCAGTTCTCTACTGATTTAGAGTGTACTGTGTAAACCGGGTCCGAGGCGGCCGTGCATAAGCAACAATATCGGTTCCTTTAAAGGATAAAGATGGTCGAAGGACGATTCGTAATCCGCTCCCGACCAAACCTATCTGCTAACTTTACAGTAAAGAAATCGCTTTTCAAAATGTAAATTTCTATTTGGGTAAGAGTTTAGCAAAATTACGTCATGAATTCAAAGGGATTATTATCAATTCAAATGTGTATTTTCATGCGGTATTTGAGTCCATTTATTATATATTATACTTCTTTTGTAAAGTTATATATATCTCTGTATACATATATAATTTGACATATTTTATGCATAGATATAGATCTATGATTTTATGTAAATTTTCATTTGTATTCTCAATGAAGTAGTGGTGATAATTTATTATTTAAGAAAGAGGGTTATAACTAATATACATATAGATAGGTATACTACACTTAACTAATATACCTACTTACTACATATATGTATAGCCAATCATTATTATTGGCACGTGGTGTGCGGTAAAACTTTAATGAGTTTATGTTACCTACGTTCAGTCAAAAGTGAAAAGAAACATTGCTTATTGGTAAATTCTTGGTTGACCAATCAATTTGAAGTTTTCTCATTGAATATGTTGATAAATCTAATCACATACTTATTTCAAAATATTTTTGTCTTATTCTTGATAATCATTTAAAACTTACAAGTGGGTCAATATTAAAATGAGATACCTCTAGGGAACTACTACTAATCGAATCGTAAAGGGACACGTCGTAGGATTCTAACAAACAAAAAAGGACGTTTTTTCAACAATATTTTCTTAATATCTAAAAGAACTGAAATAAATCTAATCTCGATAGCTATGAAAATAAATATAGGTAAAAGTACCTCGCATTTTATTGTTTAAACATTCTGTTCTTTATAAAAAATATTTATCTGGTATTTACATTATTTATACCAGTCCCCAAGCCAACAAAATATTTACTCTTCTGAGATAACTACAAAAAGGTTTACTTTGGATGATGTTTTGTAAGGTCACCCTAATCTTATGCAAAGGGATGATCCTTTTTGGAGCCAGACGTAAACAAAGTAATTACCAAGCAACGATAATAAATAACCATTAACATTATTAAAAGCCCTGGGAAATAAATTGTCACATGGAAATTTTTCCTCTGCTTTAAGCTTTAAGCCGTATTTATTTACTCTATGGACTAAGTAGGGATAAATTATAAAATTAAATTCATAGAATACCATTAAGATCCGGAGAGACTTGGCTGGTCTATCTGTCTGTGTTTTAACTTTTACCGCTTACACAACGGGAATTCCCCCGAACGCCTACTCCTAGTTATCTATGATTTCAAGATGCATTCTCACTTAGTTCACAAAGGCGTTCGATTAACTATCAAAAATCAATTGAAACCTACATAAATACTAGTACTAGTACTAGTATCTATAATATAGTTTATATATAATCCTATAAAAATACCAAAGTGTATTTATAACTATAAACCCTAGTAACTTTTTTAAAGGTTTTCTCACTTCGGTACAATATGAGGTCTTTTAAACTTCTAAGCACTTCTGTCAACTCAGCAATTATAGTTTGCATCCCGGTCGGACTAGATTATTAGATCATCTGTCCACCTTATCGGTAGACGTCCTACCATGAACATACCGGTCCGTGGCCTTTATTAAAGAACCTTCCGACCCCAGCGGCCGTCGGCTTTCTGTACTATGTGCCTGCCCACTGCCACTTCAAATTACTAATCCGCCAGACTATGTCTTAGGGCTATTCTAATTTAATCCCATTGAATTAGCGTCCCCGCGTCCATTGTACAATCTCACAAGAAAACATTATCACCCTGTATATAAGTATATTATTACGTAAGCCTAACATGACAACAAGATTCGGCCTATCAACTAGTTGCATAAAAACATTCAAAAAGACCTTTTCTAAGCAGCCGACTAAAAAATGTCACTGTGTGCGTGAACTGGTAGATTCGGCATAAAAAAAGACAAACGTTTCAAACTTTAGGCCAACATGACAGTCCCCGAATTCTTCGCACAATACTTCATTGTTGAGTTGTGAGACATAATAAACGGTATTAACATTTGTACCGCTGTCCGCATCATTGATGACGATCCATTGTAACGCATCACCGCAAACTCTACGTCGTGTAATTAATTCAGATTTTTTTTTTCTATAACAAGAGATGATTTAAAGTTTGTTTTGCGACATCTGCCGTCTCCATTGTTGCCCGAGGTCTCCCTCAGGTAACCAGATAATAAGAATTATCTCAAAGAGTTGACATTTTCTCGTTTCCAACTTTTGTGCTCTCCAATGTTTTGACAATGCTTGTTTATTTAAGAGATTTATTCTTTTAGAATGTTTCATTAAGATCTTTATCTCACTTGACAGTCATTCTTAAGAATAAACCGCGCAGTTTAAATGCTTATGACATGGGAGATATATATAATTTTGTGTGTTGAATGTTTCCTATTTTTAAATTCGACAGAGAAGCTTTTATTTTATAATCTTTTCTGACTGAATCAAAGTGTCAGTGCCAGTGTCGGTTCTAGAATAAAAATAAGATATTAAAAATAAATATGTCAATGCATAATAATTATATGTTGAAGCAGCGCTGTGTTGGACTCTTTTTTTTCCATTTTCAGACGAGCGCGTTCATTTATCGAGTAAACAAAGAATTTATAGATGTCGTATAATTTTATGTCTCTAAACAAAGGCTCGTCAACCACACCTCCCCGCAGCCCTACCTTGTGTACACTCAAAATAAAAACGCCAGTATGGTGTTCCGAAATAATACTGATTGTTTATAAACAAGGAGCTTCATACTTCACAGGGAATTCATTTATTAAGTTGGTATATACTTTTCGCATAACTATAATACGTAAATTTTGTGGTATCAATCAGGGCATGTTGCTATATTAGGATTTCTACTACCTACGAACTTGTTATGCCTATATCGTAAGGAAATATGTTCCTTTACTTAAAATTCCCATTTATATTAAAATAACATGATTTTTTAACTGCTTTAGAATTCATAATATCTTATCAGTTATAGGTGTTCTCTTGTTCCATTGAAGTTTATATTATAGTAGAATAATTTCTAAGGTTCGGGTTAGAATTAAGGTTAACATTATATTTTATATCCTGATGGGCCTCTAATTAGAACGACACCCCTCCCTCGGTCCTTTAAGTCTTAACAATTAAGCCTTAAAATTTAATACCCACTACACGCACACTTTAAAACTAAGCATTCAAACTGACGATTGGGTGTACTGTGCGCCCCATCGCTCCCTACGCACCCGCTGCGATGCACTTGTTCAACGCCATATGTTTACCAGTGCGTTTGTTTATAACTTCACTGTTTACTTTATACCTTTCAATGGGCACATTAATCTCGACTCGACGCAAAGGTTAAACACCATGCACTACTTTTAAAACTATTCACTTCAATCTAATTAAATCAAACAATTCATTATACGGTATTTATTGATTTATTAGTTTTTGTTTGAGTAAGTAATTTCACTTTTAATAATAAAAATTTATAATAATAAAAATCACTACTTATCTAAATCTCTATGAAATCTCTAGATGTGTTGCTAAGAGCAACCCTCGACGACGGCTGAAACAACTCGACTATTTTTTATTTTATTTTAATTATTTTTTGCAAAATTACATATTATGTAACAATATGTAATTTTGTTTAAATAAATTATATCTTTCAATATAAAACATGTAACGATTTTACAGAAAATCCAAAGTAAATGAAAGTTTGCGTAACATTAAAGAAAGTTTAAACATAAAAATATTTTTAAAGTATACATACAGCATTGACAAAAGAATAACGGGTGTACAAGTTTATATAGTGTGAAACGTCTATCTGAATTTGCGTCGGCTTACACAGAGTAAATAACACAATACGACAAGACCGCATCTTTCAATGTTCGTGCACAAAGCGGTGTAAAATCAATTGGTCAAAGTCATTTATGCATTCGCCATTCGGTCGGCTCGCGTGACGCGGTGACGTCTTTTCAATCCCATTGTTACGTCGAACTCCCACTGTGATGTCGCCGACGCGAACCGACCATTTCAACTGATTCGAAGGAAAAGAATTATCTGATCCCATTACGTATACCTATACAAATTATTTATTACAAACGGATAGGTTGTGTACGTTTGGCAAGAAGCGCGGCGAATTCACCTACGAAATGTTGAGAACACATATGTATTGAAATATTGAACGAAGCATCTGGGAAAGAATCTATAATTGCAATATGTTATAGCAGTATTTTAGACTGTTCGTTCCACTGACAGTACAAACGGTCCTCTAGTGAGAGTTGCTTATGCTAAGTTACATTGCATAATAAGGTTTAAGTTTTTTATTTGTTAGAAATGAGCGCAGGACTATTATATCTAGTGTCTCTTTGAAGCTCCTCGAACAAAAGCATTAGTAAGTTTGAAAGAAATATACAGACCACTGTGAAATAAAAGTATGTGTTCTTATGAATATCTCGTCCTTTAATCTAGTCCCTCGTCCTTCTGAGGTCACCCAAAATAAACTTGGTTAGCCCTGAATTTAAATTAGGAATACATATATCTAGTATTGGCTTTCTTATGTAATGTCGGGAGGCAGGCTAACGGTACATTAGATTGTAGGTGGCTATTGCACTGCTTATCTTAATAGGATAAAGCAAGAGTGTATACAAGGGGATAGAGAAATTGGCTCTGGCATTTCTTCTTCACTCACCGATCAGTCACATGCTGTTATTTCATGGTGATCTTCTGTAAGAGTCGGAAAACGACCTGCCAAATTTATGTCTGCCAAAAGCACAATATGTGCCCTGCCACTACTATTGTATTGGCGTAGATCAGTTATTCCAATCTAATTAGTAGTTAACTGGCTAAGTTTTGAAGTCACAAAGTACGTATAGGTCAGCGGCGCCAACGTTTTAAAGTCATAAAACTAGATTGCGGATGTCCTGAGGAAAGTAGTACGCGAGAT
This sequence comes from Synanthedon andrenaeformis, assembly GCA_936446665.2. Classification (NCBI taxonomy): domain Eukaryota; kingdom Metazoa; phylum Arthropoda; class Insecta; order Lepidoptera; family Sesiidae; genus Synanthedon; species Synanthedon andrenaeformis. Next base: position 12,682,632 of record OW387781.2, on the reverse strand, counting down.
CCAATCCGAGTTTGCAAACAAGGGAAGTTAGGGCGTTGTGCGGGTGCCCCGCTTCGGCTACGGCTCGGCAAATAGGTAAGTACGGACCGCGCCGATAAGACGCCGTCTCCTGTGACTTCTATTTAAACAGACAGAGAAACGCTCACAGATTAAATCTTTTGCCTGTTTATTTTTCCTTACCGGTGGACGTTGATCACAGCACTCGTTAATGTAGTAACTATTTTATTTCTCAATTATCTTCTAAACCAAGAAGTATCTAAGAATAAAGAACACCGGATTTTTGTATCTAAAACAAAACTTTTTAAACTTAATAAAAGATAGACATTTGATTTTAATTCTGGATTAGATCTAGTACCTGAAAAAGTTTAATAATTTGAGTGTATTTAAAGTAAATTTGTTTCACGAACAAAGTTTTTCAGTTTTTATCTATATCTATAGATATTATAAAGCTAACGACCCGCCCTCGGTGATGTGAAGTCGAGGGCGTTCGCGAGTAATTATTAAAAGAGTATTGTAATTACAAAAATTCATTGTCTTAACTTCTATCTTAACGCCAGTTTCTTCACTCCTTCCAGATCCTCTTTACTGTGTTTCATGTATTAAAGTATATTTAAGAGTAAGATGACAAGTAGACTTATCTCTATCGGCGCTAATCTAAACGCGGGACGAGTTTTTAAAAAGGTTCAGTCCTTTCTCCGAGTTCTGGGAGACGGATTATGAGGCTTTCAGCTCGCGAACAGTTCTACCGCGACACGGTTATAAAGGTGGTAGCTTTGTTTGCGTATTCGAAGCTTCGAAGCAAGGCTTCTGTTGAAATATTAAAACATGAGCACTTTTCAACTCATCGCTGCAAAACTCGTTTTAAATTCAGTTCTCTAATCCTCTTGCGTTTCGACTTGTGGCCAAATGTCAAACTTTTGTATATGTGCGATTAGTGTTTCTACCATGTTTCTACAATATATTTATTTGAAAATATCAAGATCTAAAAAAAGAAAAATCCTTCCAAATAAAGTTAATCATTGCACAAGAGTTTATCCACAAACGTTTTTAGCTGTAACAAAATTATTGCGAATATCAAGTTTTGGTATGCCAACAATACTTATGCATTACTGGGTGTCCCTTAAACTCCAAGCTAGTTATGCACTACTGGCTTCGATCAGGTGCAATTTTTCTCATTAAATTTTATACACAAACCCTCGTCGTTTATCGGTTTTTCCATTAGTGAAAACCGTATCAAAATCCGCTGGGTGGTTTAAAAGAAGTTTACAGAGAAACAGACAGGGGCGGACAGTGATTTTTTTTATAACATGTATAGATAACACACATATATATAATTGCAAAGACATTACTGCACGCTTGTAGTAACACATTATTATTCAAATAATAATCAACAAACTGGTTTATTCAGCCCATTTGAACCATTAACCACCTTTTTAACAGAAAACCATAAATATCGAGATAAAATATTATTATCTTAATATTTAATTAATCTATTTGCTGATATATCTTGATCCTATTTACTGAAAATTCTATAATATGTGTGTAGATATTCCAATTTATGTGTACTATGTAATTTTTTTTTCATTTTTTTTTCATACAAGACTAATAAAGGCTGGCACATGGTTTGCTCCTATTAAAATAGTCTTATATCATTCGTTAGTGTACAAGTTCGCATTATTTTTTACCATTACGTTCTTGTCTGATTAGGGCATCAGAAGCCGTCATTTCTCACATCTACGCGAGGCTATTATTTCATAATATAATCAGTAATTATTGCTTTAACGAGTCCGCCTTTAATTTGTTAGGCGTTTTAAACGGCTTTGCGCATTTGAATCGCAAATTTCTTAGAATATTTCAAGAGGGTCGCTGGCGTTTCGAGGACATTATCTCTTCATAAAATTCAAGATCCCTGCGCAGTATTTCATTGTATTCCCTAATTAAAGGTTGAAAAGGGATTACAATTAGAAGTGGCAGATACTCTTGTTCAGCATGAGCACATTTGTTGCACATTTATACTGAAATTATACTGGAATTTACTGTTGTGCACAATTTTACGATTGTTAAAGTAATTTTATATTAATTTACTGACAACCCTTAAAATAACTACCTACTAAACTTTCTACCACTACTAATCCTCAAAGTATAAAAGAGCATTGATTGACTTAAGAAATTGAGGAACAGGGCGAAGCGGTACTTCACCGCCTAATTCTTTATAAGGCCTACTAAGTACTACTGTCACCTCTGGGCTAGAACACCTTTTAACACCTTGCAGCATCAAATTGTTGAAATTGTCTACGATCCATTGATCACATTACTGTTAAAATCTCTTAGTATACATAGGAAAAGATGTAGCCTCTGTTTTTGTATTCTAGCAGCTGTGCAATGGTGAGTGCTGTCAGCTCTGATGAGTTATTCCAATTAATACGCATCCCTTTTGAAAGCTGTAAACAAATTCCTGTATGGTCAGCAGCAAACCTGCATCCCTTCTAACCTTGCTTGAGTCCATATGCGAAAGAAACAAAGCACAACCTATTACCAAATGGACATTTGTCCTGTCTAAAACTTTTCATAATAAAAAAATAACAACCGGGCCACATTCTGTCACAAATGTAAAATTTATTGTGAAGAATGTTCCGAAAAAAAAGAAGATGAAAATGTACGTACATGTACATATATACAATTTATATTATACATCTCTCTATAATGCAGTGAGCAACAGAGCTGAATAGACCTACGTAGAGGAGATAGTTCCCGAGGCACAGGAAACAGAAGCTTCGCCTTCAAGTGGCAATCGGTCGCACATCCGTCTGAAACCGGTTCCGTATTTGCTCAACTTCTGTTTTATGCCATGGAATTAATTATGTAGGCATTAGAAAAAAAATCACAAAATAAAGAAACCAGTGGAAATGAGCTTAGGCATCCCTTAGTCACTCACCGAAACAAAACAAGCTGTTATTTCACGATGGGCCAGCCTCCGCCAGACGGGCTACCTAAATGTATGTTAAGCGCAGTCATATTCTAAATAAGTGCTACTTGCTTAAGAAATATAAAACGTCTAATTTGTTAGTAAAAAGCATAAGAGTTTTTAAAATATCTGCCCAAGTATTCAAATTTCAATGACTTTTAAAGTGGAGGTTTTTCCTTCAATAAATTGTCTACAAATAAATGGGTATTCAATCTTGAAACAACTCGATCCCTGTTGTACAATAATAACAAATAAATTTGCCAATCAAAAAAAGATTGATTGGTAAATTGAAAAAGATTTCTATTATAACCAATTTTAAAATATTTCTAGATTGGTTTTGATTGAATTAAAAACCAAAATGTATTGAAATATTCAATAACATAAGTTTGTCAAATTAAAAATCTGTTGTCTATGAGAGGCAAACTTTATTTGTTTTTATTCATAACTAGCTGTTGCGTACGACTTCGCCCGCGTAACTTTATAAAATATAGCCTAAGTATCTTACTTGCTAATAACGTTGCTTTCTATAGGTGAAAGAATTTTTAAAATCGGTCCAGTAGTTTTTGAGTTTATTCGTTACAAACATACAAATCTCTCTTTGTATTATGAGTATAGATATACATATATAATATGTATTCAATATGTACTAATAAGAACGAATTCTTAAGATGTTTGGACATATCGTCCGCAACAAGAGCTCTATGAAACTCTAGTTATATAAGGAGGGAAAAGTGGATGGAGGGGCAGCGCTCTCAAGATGGACAGACATGGTCAAATCAGACACAAAGTGCTTCCTCACTGAGTGTACCTACTCGTAATGCCAATAATAGAGATGGAGAAGATTCGCGAAAGCCGCGACCACATGTCAGATTCAAATATTTCATAAACACGACCGCTCCGTTATTTAAACAAATAGTAAGAAGAAAGGATATTGCTTATGATGACTTCAAAATTCCAAACTCGTTGATATAGTAACTCCACGTGCTTATTAATAGTATAGAAGTGAATCACAATAACAAAACAAGCAGACAACAATTGAGCATGCAATACGAAACAAGGCAACCCTTTACCTCAACCCCGAAGGCGTGGCACCGCCAAACAAACGGAAGCGAAATTGAGAGGAGCGCCCGGAACTGGCGGGTATACCTTTTCATTACAGAATCCCTTTTTAATTACCCCGACCCAAATAAAAATTGTATTTTTTATTCCAAAGTAGGCGTAATTGAAAAGGAAATTGCTAGCTTGCTCGGTGGCGGCGCGTCGTATAAAACTTTAATATGATGCATAGGGCTCTTTGATCTCAGCACTCCTACGGCATTAAATCGCTGAGATACGATATATGTGTATAAATGTATTAAGACAGAAATAAAACGCACCGAGCTCCCTTTGGTCTGCGAGGAAAATACAAACTTGTGGAAAGGCATATTGGAATTTAAAAATGTTCGTTGTCAAGAGACTTAAAGTATCAAAAGGTTGTGGCAAAAAAGCAAACAAAAATTGCCTTTTGACTGCAGTTAAGTAAAGCCGTGAACCTGAGAACTGCTATAAATTATATGTGAAATAATAAAAGGCAGGGGGAATCTTAAGCAAACCGTTTTACGAAGAGACACCCCTCCCTGTAAGGGAGGCAGACCAATGTCGTCTCCAGCGAGATCAAGTCTTATAAAAAGAAATTCTTTATATTTTATTATAATTTTATCTATGAGCTATTGAACTTTTAACTTTATTATACACTAGCTGGCGCCCGCGACTTCGTCCGCGTTGAAAAAGAAAAAGTAGCCTATCCTGTGTCCTGTACGTCTAAATGTTTATCTACCAAGTTTCATGAAAATCAGTTAATTCGTTTAAGAGTTATGGAGGAATATACATACAATACCTACACTTACAGATTTATTATTAGTATTGATGAATAGTTTATTTTAGTGTTATTACTTTATTTTTGGTTTAATTGTATTTTTTTTCTTTAATGAAATTGAAAAAGAGTTTTCTTAGGGTTGTTTTTTTCATCTGAATAATATTTGTGCAAACCAAAAACGGAGGTAGGTAATTGAATAGGTAAGAAGGTAGGATTACGAAAAAAACAATACCTTTTGACAGGCAGAGGAAGAAAGTGGATCGGCAAAGGCAAAACATACGGTCAAAGGAAAGATAATAAAGCGGTGTATTTTCTTTCTAATCCACAGTGTGTACACAGTATCAAGATTACCAGTGTATAAATGTTAACAAACAGTTGAAATACGCAGAAAAGTGTAAAGCTTACGCTGTTAGAAACAAACTTTAGAATTTTATAAATATCATCTTTAGCAACTTACCAAATTGTGCCGATTAAGCAACCCACCAGGTCATTATTTTCCGCCTTGACTTACAGTTATTGCAATTTCGTATTGAAAATCAATATTTATTACAATATATTATAACCTACAGTATTTACTTATAGAAAACTTGCCTTTATTAATTTTTTTAATTGGATATAGTTTCGGGAATTACCTCCTACATCCAAACTTACAAAATTTACAAAATTCTTCATAAAATTAGATTTAAAATAAAAATTCAGTACTTTACATAGAGTACACGCCTTATTCAGCTCAGTAAAGCAAAAATTTTAAAAAGGTTAGGGAAATTTCAAATCTTTGTAAACCTTAAAGTAAAACCTTACAATAAAGTTAACAAAAATTTGTCAACATGTACTATAGTAAGGTAAACATAATTATGCTTTTAGAAGCAAGTTAAAAAAAGTTTATTGTTTTAATACATTGTATACTAGTAGATGTTAAGAAGACTCGATCGCATAAAACCAAATTCGCAAAATACCAGATTCGGAAATAATCAAAGGGCAACATTTAGATTAATCACACACAAAAAAAAACTATACTGCAGTAAAGTTGGTATACTGTATACATAAAATATACTGTGTCAGAAGAGATTCGAGGGATGAGGGGAGGTTCGATATCTAAAATTACAAGGCTGCACAGTACCTACCTATCTCGAGGCATGCAACTCCTTTGCGTTCACCTGCCACTTTCAGAGTAATTCTTCCATTTGGAGTGTAGTAGAGAGGTCCGTTTCGTGTGTTGCAGATTTGAATAGACAAAGGAGATCTACGTACCTCATTTCACTATTGTTTTAATTAACTATTATACTCCGAATTTAATGTCCAATTTTACTTTAGAAATTCAATCTCATTGAGGATTTACTCGTGTAACTGAACATTTATTGTGTCATTTTCAATTAGTTTAGATACTTCAAATAGACTTGTGGGTCTTCAAATATCTTCAAACAGATTTTTAAAGATTAAGTGCCTTTATAACTAAAAATGAGACTGATCTTCGTTTATTGTAATTTTTTGTACTTCTTCTAATTGACCATACTTATTAAGCATGTGTTTTTATATTCCCTGTTTATTATCTGTAGTACTGTTCATATTGCTAATTCTTTTACTATTTGTTTGGAACTACTAAACAATTTTTGTTCTTTTTAATATCACATTAAGGTCGTAGCATCATTATATTACAAGTAGTTGGAATAAGGCTTTAATATAAAGCTTTCTAATCAAACAGATCGAAGTCCATGTCATCGTCAGACTCTTCAGCTGGCCAGAAGTTGTTAAGCGGTATTAGGCATGATATATATGTATCTTTTAGTTTAGAAATGTTTTTCTTAACCACACATTTTTAAGTAAAACTTAATAATACTTATTTTCAACAAATACTACATTGTAATAGAGTAGGTTTTGAAAAGTTTTTTTTTTTTTCATTGCGTTGATTTTTTTCTCTTTCATCATAGTATCATCTTACTTTATAACCAGACTGAACACTTAGTACACACGCATGAATGCCCACCAAATTGCGATCGCGTGCTGAAACAGCATAAGGGTAGTTGCACTTAACCGCAGAAGCCTTATCCAACTGGCCTTTGCGTAGCGCACGTGTATAAACATCTGCTGTAATTAAAAACATACATAATATACATATATCGCCTATTAAAAAGTTACAATACAAAAAACACTTAACAAAATACCCATAGTTGTAGCCAATATTTCAATATATACATTTTGAAACAATCACTCGCCACAGTAACTCCAATTACATTTTAATGGACCTTTTGTTGTTGATTCGACGGTAAATTAACATTTCACTATCAATAAGAGAAAACAAATGCAAATAGTTAAAACTTTTGTTTCGCTATAAGCTTTTCATGAAATACCCGATAAGAGTTCTATTATTAGTATCTTTATTAATTTAAAATTAAAAGAGAAATACTTGGGACTATATTTGGTATGGTAGTAGGAACGAATAGTCCTATTCTTTGTTCTTAACTTAATAATTAACGTTTATTAAAAATACATATAGGACGAACATGTCTTAACACTACTAATATATTTCATGAAATTACATAAAAAGCGATATTTTTTATGTTTTTATAAAAGGTACCTCTATACCTCTGACAAAATGTAACGCAAAATTTAATCATGATCAGTTGTGTAGTTAAAGAGTGAAAGCGTAACAAACAAACTCACTTTCGCATTTAAAATTTATGATTAAAATACTTTTAGATTTATGCAGTGTTGCCTGTATCAAAAAATACCCTACACATATATTCCACAGTTACGTAAGAGATATCAGTGTCGCATCGATTTTCAACGGGCCCTATTGATATAGAATACGAACAAAGCAACCGGATCGAATGTAATAAAAATCACTTCAACATTACATATCGACAGGAATTGATGTCTATCGGCATTGTGACATACGATACGGCCATGGTACACGTCACTAGGGAAAAGAACATAGGAATTCAGTATTGCCATAACACTGCTCTTAACTCAGTAACTTCAACTGATTGGGTTTTTTTTTATTTAAGGATACTAGACAGGCTGACAGTGTAAATGTAGTTGAAATGAGTGACTAGGGTCTTATGGAAATATTATCAACACCAGAGGGATACAAGACTCTGTCGATTTGATAAATATGATTAAAATCAGGGGAGTAACATTCCTTATTTGTCAAAGAATAAATAGATGGATTCCCTATTGCTTGGTCTTAAGCAAAGAGGTAGTTACGCTCAAACATCTCTAAAATTATGTCACTAGCGATCTGTTTCCGGCTTCGCACGGATGCAATATTTTTCCACAATTTAAATATACACAAACTTAGTGAAAAATTAAAATCATCAATGCCTAAATTACGTTGGGTGATTTAAAAGAAAGTAGCATAGAAACTTGTATGATCTGAGATAGAAACAGACAGAACCGGTCACGCAGTCACGCAATTTTATAAAATGTAGCTATATAAATTTTTATGTTACATAAACTTTTTAAATTCCTTAGTATTTTTCTTTTGAAAAAATGCCAGGTTAATATGTCACAGTATAAAAATCATGATTGATATTTTTATCCTTTGTCTCAATCATTCGTACTTACTGTTAAAGGGACGGAATATATTCAAGAGGCGATTTCAGCTTTTTTTATTCTATAAAATGTATGAAAGAAAATATTTAATAAAATTCTTACAAAAATTAACCATGGAAAAGTTAATTTTCATTTTGAGTTTAAAAAAAATTGTTATTTTTCTTTTACATCTTTTGTTCTCTATTACAATATCGAGACTTAAAAACATTACATAATGAGTGTGATCATTGTCCGTCGCTGTAAAATTCATTTAATGTTTCACACGATCCTCTATTATTCTCGCGCGTAGCAAAATTGATTGGCCCCCGCCTTGTCTACATTTTATACGGGCTTCGCTACAGTTTAATTTAAAATCATCCTTTGTTTGACGGCACGTAAATACAGAACAATCAAAGAGAGAGTTACTGACGCTTTGGAAAACAAAGTATTTTCTATGTTACATATTTTTATTTCTTTTTATTTTATGTATGCTTCGTTAGTACCTAAAAAACTTACAGGCCAAAATCAAATCAAATTTATATATAAATAATGAATATAATATAAATTACGTGTCACACAGCCCCGGTAGAGGTTTTTTAAAAAAACTTGCCTGTTGATTAGTTGGCAGGCTAGGACAGATACAGAAATCGGTACTTCTTGACTTGACCTGCGTCAAACTAGTTTTAACTTTTTTTTATGACATTTATTGTTTTTAATAAGTGAGAATAATATTAGTATTGTTATATATAGAATAATATTAGATTACTTATACCTACCGAGGGCGTAATTGGTCGTTTAGAGAAGAGTGAAAATGCCAGAAAATTGAAAGAAAATATATTCACACAGTTGTGTCAGTAATAATTATACTTTTAAACATTTAGTACATAAAATAACTAATCTTCAAATAATACAAAAGAATCTTTTAGTTTAATTTTCTATGGAATCTCTGTTGGGCGGAAAATTTTTGAATTAATTAAAACTAATTTTATTCAAGTATTCCATTACAAAAATTTTGAGTTGATAACAAGAAATGTGATTCATCTGTCTGTCTTAAATGAAAAAGCAGTACTTAATGAAAACAGATTTGCGATAATTTCATTGAAACAACACAACGAAATTAATATAACTTTCTGACGTGTTAACCCAATACAACTGGGATCGAATGTCGGTTATTTGATATGATAGAAGTTATAATTGAATTTTCAAACTATATCCCAGGTGACCTAATCTAATGGGTCGCCTTTGAAGCGATAGCTTGTTTTCTGACTTCAGAATTAAGTCAATAGTACATTTCTGACTGTCAATAGTAGACCAGAATTAAAGCGTCATTTCGCTTTGATTAAACCATAAATTACAATCATTATAAATTACTAGACATCGGATTTTATGAATTTGTATATGCTAATGCATATAACTCTCTAATTACGGCGTTAATGCATATTTTAGCCTTATTTCCCAATCGTGCATATTTCGTTTAGCTTACCTAGGTGACGATGACGTGTGAAATCAATAGAAATACTGGAAACAATGATCGGACTCTCCAACGCCCTTCCTAATTCAATATCAGAAAAGATTTGCACAAAGTTGGAATCTATTTTGCGTAAAAACCCGAGTCTTAAAGACATAAAGAACATTAATGCCTACATCAACGGCATGCACAGGTCGTACCCTGCCTAAATGTACAGGTATCTCCAGAAATGACGCCAAATTTAAAATTTTGTTCAACGACGGTCAGTTGATGTAGAGGTCGTTTTCTGAGGTTGTTCCAAACAGTTCTACTATTAGTTCTACGATAGAATTGTTCGGCGTACAAATTGATACTGGGTGACAAAGACAGAGGAACTGGCTCCAATACCATTACATACATAATACATACGCACTGAAAAAATCCTCTTTTTTCATCTCTATGAGGGTTTTTACCAAGTGTATACTAGTCTGCAGTAATGCTTGGTACATTTTAAGGAATATAAAGAAATTGCGACATAGTAAATGTTTTATTGTTAAAACATAAAATCCTACATTACGATCTCGACAAATGTGTTAACTGTGAAAGCTCGCATGAAAGAGATAAGGGTAATGTAAAATCGTTTTACAACAATGTATGCATTAAAATTTTATCATTGATTCACATTGGCGCCCTTTAACGTTGTCCGATGGCGCAAGGGAATTGTACTATGTAGATATATTTACCTTGCTCAATAATCGACGTGTCCTTTTTTAGAAATAAAGGAAAACAAAAACAATTGACCCTGAAAAAATACACATTATTTTTTTTATTAATAAAATTTATTTTATAAAAAAAACCCCGCCCCTGGCTGAAACAAATTGTAACACAAAACTTTCTTTTTTATCGCACTTTTCATTCGTTTATCGGAGAAACAGACAAAGGTGACGACTAATAAATAAAATATATATGCAGCAGATTGATGCCACTTGATGTCTAAGCTATACCAGCTATAATAGAAATGTTCTGCCAAACCTGATCGACTTATTAATTAAAGTTTAAATGTACACATATACATTGTATAGACTGGCAAACAATGAAACCTGTGAAGTCATTCTTTATACTATTTAGTTAAGATATCTTGATCTCTGGGTTAAAATCTATAAAAAATTGAACGGACTGTGAACGATGAAGCGGATGTGAGCGATGACTGGATTTAAATTTTATTGATTTTATTTAATACTAAAGTTATTTTTTAAACCTTACCCAATAGATATATAAAATTACACATACCTTGAGCGATGGACGGTGGCTGTAGACGTTCTTGATGACGAAGGTGTGTCCTTATAACGACACTCATAAGATACACCGCAGGGTGACCCTGTTGTATCCCATAGAACGCCATCGCCGCTTTTTATGTCGCAATGCGAGTTTTATTGCTGTTTCAAAATTCTTTACACAATTAACTTTGCACCCCCGTGAGGGTGAACAAGAACGAACAGCTGTTAAATTTTTTTTATTACTTTAAACGATCTAATTAGTAACACGCGTGTTAAAAAAAGTCTAAGAATATTGTACGGAATGCTACTTCTTATACCATAAAAAGGTTTTTTAGAAGTTGGAAGCTTGCTTTTAGATTTGCAGTAAGTAATTGTGAGATTTATTTTATTTTATTTAATAGGGCACACAAAACTGACATTGAATATATGGTATAGCTAAAATTACATCGAAGTGATCTAGATTAATCAATAACGATTTCCAATATATATGGCAATGGTATGTATGTTGCTTTTGAAGCCTGGTACCACATGTCTATTCTATTTTGTATGTCAACGAAATAATTGTACAGTTATTGGAGCACGCAAATCACATAAGTTCATTCATGTCCAAAGACTAGTAAAAAATAAATAAAGAATAAAATAATGCAATGACTAGCGAGCGCACGAAGACCCCGTCCTTGTACGGATTTTATTCTGAAAATTATATAAAAAAAATCTTCCTCGTTAATCGTTATTTCCATCAGTGAAAACCGCACCAAAATCCGTGGATATGTATACATTGGGTCGTTTACATTCACATGGAAATATATATATAAAAATTCATTAAAACGAAATTGTCTTTTAGAAGTGAAGATTATTTAGACTCCCAAAATTGTTTTATCATATTTTTTTTTAATATAATCTGCTTCACTAATCTCGAGCTTCCACGTAGCTAGCGACATCGACCTTAATTACCTGCCAGCAATATTATTTACTCGTCGGAAGTCTCACTTTTTCCCACCTCCGTAATAAAAAGTCGTGGCACGTGATGAATGACGCGCGACAGAAAGCACGTAATTGGGCGTCGTCTCAGCTAAAAGCATACACATGTCGCCACCGATCGCGCTATCAGATTGAGCATTGTCTATGCTTTATCTAGACGCTGTGTACACAATAAATCGTCCATGTACCATTGTGTCGGGCTAAGTGTAAGTACATAGTATGCAATGTTGCTACGTAAAATATCGCTCCGGTGTTTGAGCGGAGGAATACCCGATCGATCGGCGTCTTATTCTCGCGAGAAAAGGCTTTTTGCGAAACGGTATCCAGGTTCGGAAGATATAGGCCGCCTCTTTGTGGTTTTTAAAAGCATGCACAAAGGAATGTTTTGTTACTATGCGCCCGTTTAGAACGCGTTAAAATTTTGCGCATTCCTCGAGGAAGCCTTCAAGTATCACACATTTCTCAATGTAGTCTTACAATTATTAAATAGATATTTTAATTATTATAAATCATTACATCATTTCAGCCTCAGGAAGTCAACTGATGAAGTCGACACAGGACATTGGCTAATTTAATTTACTTTAATAGTCTGCTAATTTTCCAACCTGGCATAGCTTAAAAACTCAGGACTAAAACGTATCAAGACACGTGCGGTTCTTACACTGTGGTTATCGAACAACCAGATGGCCTGCGCAACTGTAAATATCTGGATTTTGCATGTAGATGTTAATATTGGTAAATGCGTCTCCTATCTTCAAGTGCCATTTCATTTACATTTAAAATATCAAATAAACAAATATCAATCAAAATATAGTGATCAATTTCAATTTAGTAACACTATACTATTTCTATTTTGAGCTCACATCTGTCAGATCAGAGAAACTAATTTTGATCAAAGGTTAGCGCAATTTAATATTGCACCGGCAGAGTAGAAAATGCGAGCAGTCGATATGAGACAGGAATAGATTATAAGCATGGTGGCATAGCAACAATAAGAACAGTATGATGACATAATGAAAACTGAAATGAGTTTTCTATATACATCAATTCATACCATCTATGAACAAGTATAGAGTTAGAACAGTTCTAATTTTCACAATATTTGACTTTTATTAATTATCTATTTTAAAATCACAATATTTCAGCAATGAACGAAGTAATACTGGTACTCTAGCAGACCAGAATTAGCCACTATTTTAAAATTGTTTAACCAAGTATGGAAAATCATATTTAATTGTATACAGAAAGTGAGAATTGAAGGATTATGAAGTATAAAAAAAAGTATAAATTGAATGACAAATAAGTAAGTACATTTTAAATACATGTGTTTTTATTTCTAGAAAGCAAAACATAGCGCAGAATACGAGAAAGATGAAATTTTATTTGTATAGTGGGAATGCCTTTAAAGAACGTACACATATAACTATACATATAGAGTGTATACGCATATTTGTCTATGACTGGACCAGGTTTTATTAACGAGATGTGAAGACGAGGATTTTTATAAAAGTTCGTGTATCTATTGATTCCAACACTTTTTCGGTCAATCTAATAAAAATCTAGTACCTATTTGGTACTAAACCACATCCTAGCTTTAACCCTGTAAGCTAATTGAAAAAAAAAATACTATTCAGAATTCACTTCTAATTATGACGATTTCATTTTCTATACTGTGCTTAGGCATCGGCCGGCCGCTCTTTCGTCCATTAAATTCGTTTCCTGTCATATCTCGAAACATATCTACGTGAGAGCTCTGCACGATCGCCAAACCTTCGGACACGTCACGTGCCAGCCATTTGTATGCAATGGTGCATTTAATCGTCATTCTTTTCCCTAATTTGTAAGTGGAAAGCCACGAGTAGTTATTAACCAATCAGCAGCTCCTTATATTTAGTTCTAAATTAACACTTTATACAGAAAATATAAACTCCCTTTAAAAAAAATTTAAAACTTGATTGAATATGTAAAACAAACATTTGTTTGTCTGTCCTTATATAAACCCTTATACTCATCGTTTAATATTAGTTTGCTTTTAGTTTAACAGTTTCCATTCACTGACATTCACTCATGGTACTTTCAGTCATGTATCGATTATAACTATATATTTTTTACATTTTCACTTCTTTTTTATATTATTGTTTTGTTCTTTTAATTGTATGTTAATCGTCAAAATATATTATATTAATCGTCAAAATATTAACACAGTATCAAAATATCGCACCTTCGGCAAGACAAGGGCATAACTGCACTTTTGTAACTTTACAGGAGAGCCATTTAGTTTTGTTTTTTTGCATTCCATATCGTATTCTTCTGCTTATATTGCTTTGAAACAATTCTTTTTTGCATCAAATAAGCCCAATACTCTTATGAATATTTTTTTTAACTTAATAATGTTTTTAAGACACTTCTGCATATTTAACTCATTTTACAAATTTTTGTAACTTATACCGAAGGTGCGATATTTTGGATGGGTTGGAAGATGTCAGCGAGTCTGACGAGGCGGGCAGCCGACCTTATTTTATAATATGCACAGATACACTGACCAATATACTTATAATAGTCTTTGCACAAATAAGGATATAGATAAAGACGGTCTACTAAAGTTACAAATTATATTGTTACTTACTAGCCATACTAGCTTAAGCGTTTTAGGAAGTCAAAATAAATATTTTATTTATTTTTATTTATTATTATAAATACTTTATTATATTTATTTAAATTTATTACTTCTTTAAGTCTTAAAAAGTTATTTATTAGTTTTGCTGCTCTGAAAAATATTTACTACTCTTGAGTTCATACATTCCTAACTTATGTAATTTATGCCAGAGTTTGCAAATTGCTTTCTTGTGTGTAGAATATTTGTTTTAATATTCCAAAATGAAATTCTCTTATAATAAATTCTTATTAAATCTAAAACAAAATTAAATTAACATAATTTTCGTTGTCTTTATAAGTAAAAAAATAGCGTAGCGTTTATATTTTTATTAATTAATATTAATCGCTTTTACGAATACAAATAAGAAAAAGAAAAAGCTTCCAATGCCAAGATAGCAATGATGGTCGCCAACCTTCGTAGAAAGTAAAAGAAGAAACTATAATATTGACAATTATTGTGACAAAATATCACAAAAAGTTTACACTTGATTTTACGATCTGTAATATTAGTAGTATTTTGTGCGAGATGACTACTAAAAATATATTTAAAGTTAAAGTTGGCTTTTCGCACATTTCGTACGAAATAAAATTGTGCGAGATGACTACTAAACCGTAGTAGCAGGCCACTGTGCGATCTTCAGTCATAAACTGGTCAGCACGCCTGACTTGACATATTCCCACAGAAGACTACCATGAATAACAGCACGAGTGCTGTTGTATCTAATTCTGAGAATAAAGGATGTGTATTCAAGGTCAGTAACGCGCTTGAATCTTCACTGGATCTGACATTAATTAAACGACTTTAGTTTTTTCAATAAACTTCATTTTAAATATAAGAGCATATAATTAATATGTATATATGAATTAGTTTGAATGCTAAGTGCTACCTGTTATACAAACGAGTAAGTAGAAATTATTGAACAATATTTTCTAACTTGTTGGCTGTGTGTATAAATGGGATATATGTGTAGATTCGTTTATTGTAGTAGGTACCAAGTGTTTTGAGTTGAGTTAAATAACTGCAGTAGTTATTCTCGTTTTATTCTATAGTAATGTTTATGTATTTATAATTAAAATCTACCCAAATGGCAACTAGCAAAACAAGCCAATATTTGTTGTAATATTTTATGACACATGCAGCAAATGAGTATAATAGATGGATACTATAGCCAACACAAGTAACAGCCACGTAGGTTCAAGTGTGCTACAGCACTGGAGTTCCGGACGAATTTAAAATAAGAAAACCACAGACTTTACTACTATTTATAATAATAATAAAAATATATTATAGCGGTCTTATAGCGAAGAGCCTCGACCAATACCTCGAGAGGCTCTCACTAGATGGCTGGGTCAAGGGACAGATACAGAAGGCGGTACTTCTTGACACGGCACGAATTGTCAGGAGGCTCTGCAGCAATCTGCAGCCCTAACCACCGGTACCTGCGGAATTCTAGTTTAAGGTTTTTTACGATTTTTTTTAAAATATTTATTGTAAAAAATTTAGAATTAATGGAGAAAACAAATATGTGAATAATAATAATAATAATAATCATTTATTTACTGAATATATATTGCTGAAATTAGAATTATACGAAAAAGATAAATATCTAATAAATAAATTAAATTTGTTGTAAAAATAAATTGAAATGATTAGTTTTATTGAACTCAAATGTACACATGTTAAAACCTGTCTCAGCATAGGTCAAGAGATGAACAACCACATCGAGACCTTAACGAAAGCTGCCATCTTAGACGACGAAGTCTATGTTCATAGGCGACGGTTACTACTTTTAATCAGATTAACAGTCTTTCTCGCCTTCAGTTTGGCTGCCGTTTTAAATATTAATGACATCAGAATCATCCATTCGCTGAACGAACCGCAAACAAAAACTATGCTACTATGAATACTATGAGTAGTGCTTAATACGTATTTTGGGATTAGTGGCAGGGAACAAATTATGGGAAGTAATAAAGTAATAAATTCTTTGCAGTAACTGTTTCTGTTGTACTTATATCGGTGAAAGACAATGCTAGAGCCAATTTCTCTATCACCTTCTAATCTGCTATTCTTTATTTGTCTAAGCTAGGCAGAGAACTTATAGCACCTGTGGCGGTGCTTGTTTTTATAGACAACAGTAGCCACCTACTATCAAGTGGACCGTTAACTTGCCTGTCGGCTTTTACATAAAAAAAAAGTAAGAATACTTACTGCATCGTCTAATCTAACTGTGATCCCCTTCCCGTTACCACGGAGACGTATACACACGTTTAGTAGTCGGTAGACTGCCCATACCGCCCATTGTCCGCCGCTCCTTATTTCTCTCCTTTTCACGGTACGATAATAGGAATTTCTGAAATTGCAACAATACATACTAGCTGCAATGGCGGCGGAAATTTTGTTTTTATTCTCTCCTCTGTTAGTTGAGTCGGTCTATTTCCGACATACAACTCTCCCTTATTAAAGTTTTCTTTGCGTTTGAGTGATTTTATTTTAGATAGCAGTAACACGAGTATTTTACTTTTATTTTCCAAATATACGCCTAACTCGTTGAGTTTTATCCGTGTCTATTAGATCCCTAAACTGTGACTTTAATCATATGGCAGACAATGTATATGTATTGTCTTGTATTAGATAGCAAGATTTTCTTTTAGGTAAATTGGAAAGAACGTTCTTTTCGAAAATAGTTAATAATAAAATCATAATATATATTTTGTTTTTAAATCATGTTTTAGGCATATTTATACGATTGTACCTTAATTTGATAATCTGTTTAATGCCTTACTGACACGTAATTATAGTTATTTTATTTGTTTATTCATCTGATCTGTATAAACTTTTTAGAAATATTTTTAGAACTACAATTTGTAAAATGTTTCTGCACGACACAAACCGACAATAAAATCTCAGTGCTTGCTCTTATCAAATAAATACTTAATAAAAAAAAAACTCATGATCACTATACATAGAGAAATTGCGTATTTTTAGCAAGATACTTTGCTATGACTTCTTATTACACAATTTTCTTTTGATAAAATATATCGTATGTATAATACAAGACTTACTGATAGTGTGATGATAAAGTGATTTATACAAATGTTATAAAAAAATGTAGGTCTCAATTTAATACAGATAATACTCTGTATAATAAATATAATGGAGCATCTGTCCGATAGATGCGCACACGCATTGACGCAATATTGACCGCGGTCAATGCGGAAACGGAAGCACATGCAATACACCTGCTCCTTGTCAACGCGTACATCCTTACTAAACCTTAAAAGTGTCAACAGAAATGCGTCACGGTTCACATCTTGCCCTTCATTTGGGTTTTATATTAAGTGTTTTAAATTTAATAACGAAATATTTTCACCTTTTTATATTAAAGTTGTATTAATATAAAATTTTGGTATGTTTTGTTTTTGTCTGTAAATTTTATGTTGAGAGCTGTGGATTTTGTGTTAAATAAATAAATAAATATATCTTTTTAAATTAATACATTGAAATTTTTGCTCTAACATAAATATACAGATAAACTGTCAAGAAACAATTAAAAGGACCTTTTCTCATTTACTGTGTAATTTGTGTGTAACAGTAATTGTGTGTAATTTGAATTGTTGCTTTGTATGATTTCGTGAATTTATGTATAAAGTGTTCACTCAATGGTTGAAGTTCGACCATAATTACTTTCAAAGTGGGAAAACTAACAACTAAAAAATTCGGTTAATAAATAAATGAGAAGAAGATCTTTAAGCTTTTTATGATTTTTATATCTGGTTATTATTGAGATATGATATTTTAAACTCAACATAATTGAATTTAGATGAAATAATAATAATTAAATTTAGATGAAATAATGAATAATTTAGATTTTATATGAGTTTTATCCCTTAAATTCAGCGAACGTGAATACAAATTAAAGTAAACTAACAACTTCGTAATAATATTAATATTATTTTGTTTCAGTAAAAGTAGGTAATTTGGATAATAAAATCATATGGTGTGTGTTCCCTTTGTGATTTTAATAGAAAAAGTTTGCGCCGGTGAGTCGCGGAAATGGCGCAGTCCCTCTCTCTCTTGTAAAATATTTTCTGCAAGCATAATACGTCTTCATGATGCCGTCGAACGTTCAACCAAGTGTGGTCTCTCCCCTACTTTGTCTTCATTCTCAGCGCTGCCGTTCATTTTTATCTACACATCAGCCGGGTACCGCATAATGTTCCTCTATCATTTGTACACCGAGTCTACACTGGGTAGTGTGGTTGAGTAATTTGCTGTTAAAACCAATAGAACTTAGTTATCGATTGCCTTTTTTTAAATTAATTGGCGACAGGTAAACTGATCGCTTATTTTATGAAAGGCTACCATCTGCTATAAATAGGTAGAAGAAACAACAAGTTTTTTTTTTGTAAGGTTACCTGGCAACTAAACTAAACAGACTCAAACAACTAGATTGTATGCAAATGCGCTGATTTTTTTTATGCTAACGTCGTCGTCACAATGGCTGACGGTCCACTTGATGGTGGCTGCCGTCGCCTTTAAAACAAGCAACTCCACAGGTGCTGCAAGTATGCTGCCGACCATAATAGTATAAAGGAAAAGGGATTAGGAATTAATAGAAAAGTGCTCTGGCATCCCTTACTCACTTACCGAAACAGAACAGCACACTTGCTGTTACTTGTGTACACTTGTGTTTACTGCCGTCAGACGGGCTGCATAAATGATTGCGAAAAGTGTGCTCTAGTGATAGGGCTTGCCATACCAGATTTGCCACATCCAGGTCAAAGTCAACTATGAAAAGCCCTTTTCCAAAAGTTGGCCCTGCCAGAATTCAAAAAAGAGCCCTTGAGACAGTGCTTTAAAGGAAGCAAGCACCTGAAACACACGACCAATGCGCTCCTCAAGTTAGTTAGTGCAGCGAATACATAAAATTTGTAAGTCAGTTTGAAAGCATCACGTGTCTTGTGAACCAAGTCGCTAGTATGCATAGTGTTACTCGAACCAACTCCCTGAGTCCGATGCGCGACCTGCGTTGCCGTCCAACTTCGAAAATCGACTTTCTAAAGAACTTCCCTTATCCACGTCAACTTTCAATTTTTGTTCGAGCACATCGAACTCCAACTAAAAGTTAAATACGAAAATGGTAAGTAACAAACAAGAAAATGGAGTACTGCACTCCGCAATGAAGTTTTATTGTAAAACCAGGTGTACTGTTTGCGTTTGTGTAAATTTTCATCTCAACTAAATTACCATAATGTAAAATCTACAAACGCATACAACTAGTCTGAAACAGTGATAATTGTTAAAGTAAATATAAAAGACGTGAATAACTTGAAATTTTTGATAACCGAAATGTGTTGTTTTTTGTTATTCTATTGAAACTATAGGTATCTAAACCTTTCAGATGTAAATAACTACACTCACACAAATGTATGTTTTTTAATTTATTTGGTAAATTATTGATTTTTCAGCATATTTCGAAGAATTTCGAAGACATTCTTCGAGTTGAGAATCAAAGTTGTATATACGGAGAATCATAGTGACGTCATATCGACAATTCCAGGAATCGAGCATTCGAAAACGCAGCAGCGCCGAAACATTCGCATAGAAAAGTTTGTCGGACTCATCGCAAAAAAGGCACTCACAAAGTTTTACATTTGTATGTGTCAAAAAAATTTAAGTTCCTTGTACTGGGGACTATTCGGTTGTATGTGACAAATTTTGTCACATACAAGACGTAATGACATAATGACGTCATATCGACATTTTCGGGGTGGTGGACACTCCATACGCAGCATGATTTTTGTCGGACAAGTTGACCACAATTTTTAAATTAATTTTATTAAAAAAAATCCAAAAATCAAAGTTGTATATACAGAGAGTCATATAGTGACGTCATATCGACAATTCCAGGAATCGAGCATTCGAAAACGCAGCAGCGCCGAAACTTTCGCATTAGAAAAGTTTGTCGGCCTCATCGCAAAAAAGGCACTCACAAAGTTTTACATTTGTATGTGTCAAAAAAATTTAAGTTCCTTGTATTCGGTTGTATGTGACAAATTTTGTCACATACAAGACGTAATGACATAATGACGTCATATCGACATTTTCGGGGTGGTGGACACTCCATACGCAGCATGATTTTTGTCGGACAAGTTGACCACAATTTTTAAATTAATTTTATTAAAAAAAAATCCAAAAATCAAAGTTGTATATACGGAGAGTCATATAGTGACGTCATATCGACAATTCCAGGAATCGAGCATTCGAAAACGCAGCAGCGCCGAAACTTTCGCATTAGAAAAGTTTGTCGGCCTCATCGCAAAAAAGGCACTCACAAAGTTTTACATTTGTATGTGTCAAAAAAATTTAAGTTCCTTGTACTGGGGACTAGAAGGGTTTTATTAAAACAATAACATAAGACACAAGACAAATATTAATATTATAGATTAATTTATGTTATCGCGTGCATCAGCTTATCAATAATAATAATAAATCTGTAAGGGTCAGTCATGGAGTAAGTTAGTTTGTTTTCAGAGATATCGTGTTTATATACATGATACTGAAACTAAATTGACGATTTTTAGAATTTTTTTCTGTATGTATGTATGTATGTATGTATGTATGTTCCTCCATAACTCTGAAACGAATTAACTGATTTTCATGAAACTTGGTAGATAAACATTTGGACGTACGGGACACAGGATAGGCTACTTAATATTTTTCAACACGGACGAAGTCGTGGGCACCAGCTAGCATTAAATAAATTTAGTATTAAATGAATCAAATAATAATAAAATGTATTTCTATTATTATTAGATATTTCGTTTGGATAGATACATTATTCACAGAGGACAAACTTTTTCATTATCATTAAAAACATTAAATTTAAAAGTACGTACTAAATAATTTCAGTGTCTACACATAATGGAGAACAATATAAAAATTGTTGTTAGTAAGAACATAGACAAAGAAATTTAATAAAGTTCATTCAGTGGGAATGAACTTCATATGGTTGCATTTTGTACTTTATTGTTGTTTTAAAGCAAGTTAGCATTCTTCTTGCATTAAATTATAACATCTGTAACAACCAGTGAGAATATGTTCATTTATTCATCTGTATTTAAGCTTTAGAAACGCTTTAAAAAAACGAGTTAATAACATAACATTTAATTTATTTCTTCACCAGAAGGAATTGTAATGAAGAATGGCAACTGGTGAATCTATAATGAGTTTGCCACTTTTTAAACCATTATATAATTGATTATTTTTACTAGTTACTTAGTTTTACTAATTAATAATGTAGGTATTCATATGTGGAGCATATGTTCATATAATTTGTTTTTTTTTTATTCTAAAAATAGTACCTAGTAGAACGATTCGGACATATTTCGTTAAAATATACTGATAATATAACATTATATCATATTTAATTAAATAATTATCATTGCAATCGCTTCACACTCTCTTCACACAAAATAATTATATTTTTCATTATTAATATTAAAAAGAGAGAAGATTTGTATTTTTGTAATGAATAAAAACTACTGGACCGATTTTAATAATTCTATCACCTATAGAAAGCTACACTATCAGTGAGTAATATAAGCTATATTGTATAAAGTTACGCGGGAGAAGTCGTGTGCGACAGCTAGTATGTTATAAGTTGCTAAAAGATGACTAACCTGTGTGAAATCCAAATATCTACTTCTATAGTATGTTTTGTGGTTTCAACGAAGTGTGAAAAGTATCAAATTTCAATAGTTTATTATCAATGAAAGTGTGTATATAAACAATGTTGATAAATGTTCATGTAGCGACGATCGCGATGTCGTCGTGAATGTTTTATTGTATTCTTCAGCTAATACTTGTCAGTGTCACCGACACAAATTACCTACGGGTAAAGTAATTTGCATACAAAGTGCGGTTGCCTCTAACCAACAATACTTAGATAATACGCCTTATTATTTGTGAACGATTCGTGTATTGTGTTGCATACAACGGTAACTTGTCTAAATTTGTATACAGTTAGATACATTTTATTATTTTTATCATCTACAATTTATATCGAAGATTTGCATTAAGCTCTTGGGAACTTTTTTACATGAGTTATGTTGTTATATCTCCGAAGTCCAATCAGTGAAAGTATTTGCATAAATTAATAGAATGAAACGTCTTCTTTATTCCTTCACTAGCTGGTGCCCACGACTTCGTCCGCGTTGAAAAATATTAAGTAGCCTATCCTGTGTCCCGTACGTCCAAATGTTTATGTACCAAGTTTCATGAAAATCAGTTAATTCGTTTCAGTTATGGAGGAACATACTAAGACTATATAAGTATATACATACATACATACATACAGAAAAAAAATCTAAAAATCGTCGATTTAGTTTCAGTATCATGTATAGAGCCTATAAACACGATATCTCTGAAAACAAAGTAACTTACTCCATGACCGACCCTTACAGATTTATTATTAGTATTGATGATGATATTGATTAGTTTGATGCAGAACCATTTACCGTTGTTACCGCTACTGTGTAGAGCTGTGCAAATCAGGAATCATCCGGAAATAGTAAGAATGATGCCAATTCGATTTGCTCTAACACGATAGTCACACATTCAACTCCCGGTGGAGCATGTAAGTGCTCCATTCACTAACGGAGACCATTATTAATACATCCCCCCTCAGCTCTAACCCCACCTCTCTCGTCTCCTCGCCAGGACATCTTTGTGTGCCGCGGAGAGTTAATCCTACGTCACAGATTGCAATAAAACAGTACGTGTACAATATTGAGACACTATTTAAAAAAAAAAAATTTTTGTAAATGTTTACTAAAAGTAGAGAGTAGATCAAATGACATACATATCCCAAAACAATTTTATTTTTTTTTTCAATTATATTATAAAAATTACATACTTTTTAAAAATAAAAACGCCTTAGTCTAGGCCAGGGGTTGGCAACCTTTTGAGTCGGAAGAGTTAAAAATTACAATTTACAAAATTTCTAAGTTTTTAAAGAGCCACAAAAAATTTCTTGCCAACAATAAATAGAGTACTTGCATAAATAAAGTTTTTTGATAAAAAAACTAATCTATTTATTCATAAGAAAAATATCTATTTATTCATATTATACATAAGTAAAGTAGTGTGTGGCGCAGGTTGCCGACCCTTGGTCTAGGCCTATTCTAACTAGTTTTAATTTTTATCTAATGACATATTTTATAACTGCCAGTGAATTCATTTGTTGTTTGTTTGTTGCGCTTTCACGTCTTAACTAGTCGACCGATCATCGTGAAATTTTGCATACACGTTCTTCATGGGTGTTAAAACATTTATAAAATCTTTTATTGCTCATATTTTTTTGTGAACCTTTGAATTTTAATTTTAATTATTAAATGATCCCAGGGGAACTGTACATTTTTCTGCATAAAAGGTACCCTATGTCTTTTTCTGTATTACTGACAACAATTTTAATGCAAAATATGTAAAATTTTGTGATGATCAATGATGGAACTAACTCACTTTTATATCTTAAGATTCCACTTACTGGTGGCAACGTTTTGCACCTCTTGTCCAACAAAGATCGTCCATCTAACGGTGACCCACCCAGCTTTGTAAAAGGGTACGTACCACGTAATAGGGTCTCACTACTGTTAAATGCCGCGTGTAATTTTTGGTTTGCTATTGTAATTATCTATTGAGCGGAGGTTCTAGGGAAGAGTTCAATTATCGCGCGACGCTCCGTCGAACTGATTGATTGGTTTCTACCCTGTTTGTACGTCAGCTTGATAGGCAGACCACACCACATACACAGCCGGGGTGAATAAGTGAAGCACTACACGTACCTCGGTCGAATTGTTACAACTATAGTCCACTCGGTGTTAGAGTATCTCTATATTCATGGTTGATGTTCTGAGAAATTAAATTTTAAGTTCAGAATTCTATTCGATATACAAAAAATAAATTTAACGATTTTCTTAATGTAGGTAACAGCAAGATGTTAGTAACAATATCCGTACTAATATTATAAATGCGAACTAGTTCGTTTGGATGTATGGATGTTTGTTACTGTTTCACGCAAAAACTACTGAACCGATCACCATGAAATTTTGCATATACGTTCTCTGGAACACCAGATAGGACATGGGCTACCTTTCATCTAGAAAAAACTAAGTGTAATAGCAATACCGATATCAGGCGATATATTGCTTTTTCAACGAGGACGAATTCGCGGGCACCATCTAGTTTTATTATAATCCTAACATTACAAATGCGACGAAAAGAGTTTGTTTGTTAGTTACGCTTTCGCGCCTTAACTACTCAATCGATCATGATGAAATTTTGCATACACGTTGTCAGAGATACAGAAAAAGACATAGGGTACCTTTTATCCAGAAAAAAGTGTTGTTTTCGAATGAAACGTTCTAAACGTAAAACAAGAAATTCAACGCTTCATAAAAATAACGCCTAAGAAAAAGGTGCTATGACGAATTCGCGAGCAAAAGCTAGTAGTAACAAATGAAAATTATTCTTATAATTATACAAACTTTATATGTTTAATGTTAATCAAAGTCTAAAATGTAATAATATAGACAGTAGATAACTACTAATTCAGCTAGTATACAGTAAGTCTAAGTGTAGAATCGATCGCGGCTCGTATAACAAGCCGACGGGACGCGCGACGGACGAGTGGACTTCTCCCTGAGGAGTTGCAGAACCAAGCTCGGCAAAGCAATTTAACCAATTTAATGTCATTGGCGTCTATTGACGGCGTCCCGCGCTCCCAATTTCAAAATAGAAGCCATTGTGTGTCCCTCTCGCGAAAACATTATGTGCCAATGTCCTTACTTCAATACTCTCTGGATTTTAATATTATTAAGAGCTATTTATTTTTTTAATTCTGTGATTTAGATATTGTCATTGATATGGAAGAATATATTATAGTTTTATAGCTTTTATTATTAAAACTTATACGGCTCCATCCCTCGAAATATCGAATGCAACATTTTACTAACACAGTTAAAGACACAGGTTTCTAGACCTGACTTAGTACTATACTATATACATATATAATAAGTTATCTGGCGCTCTTAAAAATATCATTTTAGTTAAAGTTAACAAGCAGACATACAAGTCGATGATAGGTATCTATTGTCGCCAATAAACTCAGAAAATGCTTGGAATTACGACTTCGACGTTGCCAGTATAATAGACATATCTATATATATCGTATATCTGCTCAGTACTGGGACGTACTATAGAATATTTAATATCTAATTATATTTAAAACGTCATTAAGTCTTCCACTTTCAATGTCATGTCAAACCATCTTCAAAGTCAAATTAATATTTAATCAACAAGTGAATACCCCGTAAACACAGACAGTTATTTTTAGGAATCATCCAAGAACTCTTAACTACACCGTTGATAGATAAGCATATCTACGTAAATTGTTTGAAATAAACCAGAACACAATGAACTGTTCGGTAAATTTTATTATATTTTTAGATAAGTAAAGTAAACACAGACAGTTATTTTAGCAATCATCCAAGAACTCTTAACTACATCGTTGATAGATAAACATATCTACGTAAATTGTTTGAAATAAACCAGAACAGAATTAACTGTTCGGTAAATTTTATTATATTTTTAGATAAGTAAAGGTTTTTTTATAGTTTTTGTCCACCTTATGGTAAGTGGCTGCTGTCACTTATACAAGCAACGCCAGAGCAGTTTATTTTCTGAAATTCGTCCCGAAATTTATTTTCTGATTATTTATTCCCGGTTGGTCCCGATCCATATGCCTACTTCGTCTCACAGCATAAAATTCCTAATATTTTATTCATTGAATATTTTAAAATACATAATTATGATCATATTTACATTTATAAAGGGTGTAGACTTTCCAGAAAAAAAAAACACATAAAGATGCAAAAATCTCGAAAGCCACTTTTACTAAAGCTAAAATCTAATTAATTATAATGTAGGTCAAGGCTGGACATATCTCCAATCTTTCATTACTTACCGGACACCTGTAGGAATCAACTATAAAACTATAGCTACTAACTATAGGGAAGGTAGGTATGTATTTCTTTTTAAATCACTTGCATAAATGTTTATAGTTTCGTCCAACGCAGTGGACGCACGTGCAAAATGTCCGATCGCGGAGAAATACGAACGGACGGACGGACGGACGGTGTGGTCCTGCTGTGAAAATAAATTACATTTATCATACTCATATAATAATACAGTGCATGTGCGCGCGCCTCCATTAAATATTTATGACTTTTTACCTCGACTCGTAAATCCTGTGTACAGTCGCATTCATATTACAAATGTTGCGTATAAAACTGCCAGTATCAAAAGGCTTGCGTTCTTTACTCGCTGTTTCATACGCAATAAAATGTATTTATTTAAACATTGTCGCGTATTCTTTATTTGAAAATCGATAAGAAACAAGTAATGAATGTTATAGGTTAAGACATTCTTGTCTCAACAACTCGACATGTCACAATAACAAAGCATCAAAAGATATTGAGCCTGACAAATCTATAAAGATTATAAATTAGTTTTAACATTTTTTTATATTACAATAGTTTAATCTCTGCATATTATAAAAAAATCGCTGTACACGTCTGTCTATTTCTCGGCTAACTTCTTCTAAACCGCCCAACAGATTTTTGATACAGTTTTCACCAATGGAAAGAGTGATAAACTAAATTAATTGTTTAAATGATATTTTGAAAGAAATTATTTGCATTTATTTATAAGTACGTCAATAAGATATACCTATGAATGAAATAAGTTTGTATCGTATTATATTATTTATCATATTTTTAAGTGTTTCCTTACTATATTACTTTTTAAATAGATAATCTCAACTTAAGTCTCCTAATATTAACATTGCTAATTTATTTTTTTTATTTAAATAATCAATTAATGTTTTAAATAACGAATCTTAAACCCTGTCCAATGAACTTATTTCATTAATTGTAACTAAGTGTAAACGACGGTTTTTCTCCCATAAAAAGGTGTAAAAATATTATGCCAGGATAAAAAGCCTCTTTTATATATTTTACCAATGCCGTTTTGTAGATTATCCTAGTCTATTAAATTAACTATGAGAGACAAGAATATATAAAGCTCAAGTTTCCGGTTTTGGTCACATAACAATAAAAAACAAAGTGCACGTAGAAGCCTTTGAAAAGGCTTTATTTCGAAAATTATGATTCCTGAAAACCAATTTTAATTGTTATGTATTGATTTTGCGCTGTATCTATGTCAGTGTTCTTTTTCAAATTTAATTTTGGAATGGACTGTACGGAGCGGGGACTATATTGCTGTTTATTTGATTCATTACTCAAAACACAAGTCTTAGATTAAGCTGTTTGTTTTGTTATTATATACCCACGCCTATTTCTATTTTAGGCATAACCTTTTTATGTATATGCAAAACGAACTCTTTGTAATTTAAGTGATAAATATTTTCTACAGTTTTTTATATTTCTGATTTTTTACTTTTAATTATTTTTTTTTCTTAAGGTCAAGGTCAGCAGACTGACGGTCCACTTGATAGTAGATGGTTACCGTCGCCTTTATAACAAGTATGCCGACTATAGTAGGATTAAGTATAAGGGATAGATAAATGAGCTCTGGCATCCCTTACTCACTCACCGAAACCCAACAGCACACATGCTGTTATTTCACGGTAGTCTTCTGTAAGGGGTTAGTTACTGTCGCCAGGCGGGCTGCCCAAATGATTGCGAAACACAGTGTGTCCTGCCACTACTAATTAATAATTATTATATGTATATACAAAAAAATAAACCATAAAATAGTTTTAAACAAACAAATGAAATGATTGAATCGGTAACGGTGAATTTTATTAAAAAAAAAATAACATGACATTCAATTAATGGCATTTAAAAATTGAAAATAAATTTGAATTATTTAAAAAATAATAAAAAAACCAAAATTTTAATTCTATATTTACTTTATATTTGATATTTTAATAAAAAAAATGTTTTCATGTTTCAATAGAGAGTTTTGAATATAATAACTGAATTTCTATTTCAAACATTGAGCGCTTAATTGAATTTCGAACACGGCTACTCTTTGTCATCGCAACGAAGAGTTTTAAAATATTCATCCAAGTGGAAATTAACAAAAAGCATACAGTGTTTCTCTAAAACACGTCAATTAGTAGGCAAGCGTAAACCACAGGCATTCGGTCGACACAGCCGCGCCGCGAGGGTCGTCCGCCATCTTGAAACGGGGGTCAAATTAAATTGACATGTGGTTTCAGACATATTGTATACGCCCGTGTTGCATTGTGTTCTCACCCCTAATTATATAGGGCCTGATATTAGCAGATTAGGTGGTGGTAATTAAGGTAATGTGCCGTGCGAATTTTAATTGTTCGTATTTCAAAGCTATTCCATTTTACACACTAATTTATACCTATCACACACACACATTAAGTAACACCGTGCTGTCAATGTTTCTGTTTACTCTGTGAACTAATGCACACTTTCGTTAGCCTGTGTTACTTGCTGGTAATGTGTAGCTTTCTATAAGTGAAATAATTTTTAAAATCAGCCCAGTAGTTTTTGAATTTTTTCATTAGGTACAAACATACTCATCTTTTTTCTTTATAATATTACATTTTAAAAAAGGAATGCAATATGAAAAAGTTTGTTTACTTCTTAATTAAAGTCTGGCGGCAGTAACCGTCTAATGACAGAATGTGTGCTGTTGTGTTTCGATGGATGAGTAAGGGAAAGGTATGCCAAAGCCGATTTCCCTATGAAATCTATGGAGGGGTCCTAATGAATTTCTTACTATAGTCGGCAGCGCAATTGCAGCGCCTGTTGCATTACTTATGTTATAGGTGACGGTAGCCACCTACTATCAAGTGGACTGTCAGCCTCTCTATCAACCTTAAAATTAAAAAAAAATTAGAGAACAAACAAAAAAAATGTTTTATATTATTTACTGCATATTAAATTTATTAATTTTAATTTTCTAACAAAATAAAATTTACAACATGTAAAATACCCCTGTAACAGGCGGACCTGTTAGACGGGGTATTCTTTTTATAATTGTTTTGTAGTTAAGGTTTAATGTTAATTTTATTATTGTTTGGTTTTATTTATATAGATAATAAGTTTTTACTCTTTTAATTACAAAATAAATATGTTTATAAGCTTAAAACTAATTCATTATTGGTAGCGGGCAAGGTAAGGTCTGCAGAGATAGGAACCTCCTTACAATATGCGCCATGTCAAAAAGAACCGCCTTCTATATTTTCATTCTTAAATTCAAAATGATTTGTTATATATACATATCGTATATAACTGAATCGCTGAAGAAAAAATTTGCTCTAACTAAAACTATAATAACAAAATGGGTGTTACAAGATATATTTTCTTTAAAACGTTATTCAGCCGAAGGCAATAGCTGTCTGAAATGTAAAACGCGGTCCGCGGCACGATGTAATATCGTCGCTCGGAGGGGAAACTCAGAAGCGTTGTCGTTAAATTATCGCGTCTCATCGAAAGCCGAGCTAGACGCGGCGTCAGCGGACCAGACTGGAAGCCAGAGAGTTTACCATATCCGCTCCAAATCCTTGCCCCAACATAATATAGACGTTAGCCGAGGGCAACCGTGTTAAAGCCATTATCGAACCCCAATACTATTTTAAAAAATGGCTATCCTTACGTTCACAAGAAAGGAAGGCTGTTAGAACACCCGCTTAATAGGATTGGATGAAGATGGCGGAGTAATAAAGCGTGTTCGATAATGTATTTATAGAAAATGTGCTGCTGTTACCTCCGAGTGAAGATCACCTAACAATTTACAAAGTAAGATTACCGTGAGCCTTGTAAACGGCCATTTTAAGAAGACTCAAAAGAGACTGCTCCGTGAACACAAAATTGAGCGCTGAGATGTTCCTATTTAGAAAGCTCAATGTCAATTAAGATATTTATATATTTTCCTATAATTTCCTTTCATTTCCGGTGTTTTTAGCATCCGTGCGAAGCCAGAGGAGGGTTGCTAGTTAAAATAAACTAATTATGATGATCTACGAATGATTAAAAGAGACTAATTTGGAGCACAGGTTTCTCTGTGGTGTCCTACCAGATAGTAGTAGTAAAAAACAGGATTTTATTTACTTTAACTGCACGTGCCTTTAAATTAGACATGAGAGGAAATGCTCTGGAATTTTCTGGAGTTACTTCATTTGCGGCTAAAAGTGTGGTTACCGCCATTCTATTCGTATTCGTAGTTAGCGAATTCGTAGACAGAATTCAATTGAATGTACTTACTTAATATTTTAAGCGCTGAAATCTATTTTAAATTTCAATAAGAATAAAGTTCAAAGAATAATTTGAGTTAAATACTAATTAAGGTGGGAATTAATTACTAATTAATTTAATTCTGATTCTTACTAATTAATACTAATTAATTTAACTCGTTTAGAGGATTAAATGGAGGTACGAAATTTACGAAACAAAAAGTGATATTATTTGCAATACCTACAGAAGTATTTGTACTATCTGTTTCACATGACAATGCAGAAACATTGAATCGCTTCCGAAACTTTACTAATTATTTTAATGGAGGCAATACATCGTGATAACTGAATTAAGCTACTGAAGGGCGTCGCAAAGTCAGATTAAACAAGGAAACTTTAACAATGTTATTGCAAAAGAAAGACTAAATCAAAATAATACTCAATACGGGCTTTCGCAAATATTTTTTTCCTTTTAAGGAGCTCTTTAATGAAGTTTATTGAAATTTACTTAATTAAGTAACAGTATGTCGTGATAAAGTATAATTATATTGAATAAATACACAAAATAACAATAAAAAAGAACTGCAAATTTACTTAATACGTAAACGACACGTTTAGTCTAGTGGTTAGTAACCTTAGCTGTTAACCAAACGGTCGCGGATTCGAATCCCGCTAGGGGCAAAAGTTTATGTGTAACATTTTACCTTTGTACCTGAGTTATGGATGTTTGTATCTATAATATGTATGTATTTATAAAAAAAAAGTAATCTATATAGTATATGTGTGGAATGTGTTATAAAAAATTAAAAAAATCAATTATGAATGCAAAACTGCTCTAAGAATTTAAATTAAAAATCTAAGCAATGAAGAAACAGTACGAAGAGACGTGTGCTAATATTGAGCATGTGTACATAAATAAATGTAAAATAAATACATAATTTTATTTTGTTTAAGTACTCAGTTAAGTAAATTAGTATCTCAGAAATTAGGTAAATTTAATAAGTAAAATTGAATAACCTAAGTAAATTAGTTAAGTAAATCGGCTGCCGGCATAGGGTAGTAAGTATCTTAAGGTAGTATCTTAGGTATCATTAGGTAATTTTATATTTATTGAGCCAATATTTTTGAGCATCACTAGTACTCAGCAATTAGACGTTAACTGCATTGCAACTGGTTGGCTGCCGACCATAGAAGGATTAAGGATAAGGCATAAGGATAGGATGGAATAAAGGGCTCTGGCATCCTTTACTCACTTACCGAAACACAACAGCACATAACTATGTAGTTATTTGACGATGGTTTTCTGTCAAAAGTTTTCTGATACTGGTACGACACTGACTGACCTTCCAGATTAACAGCAGTAATTAGCTCTTACAGATGTCGATTCGTATACCTTGCTATTTTTTCTCAGGTTTCACATGCCCTGGGTGATGTTTTGAATATGTGACAGTAACCACTTATAAACCATCAAGTAAACAGATAATCTATATCGATTAATTAAAGATGAATTAAACTATGTTAAACAGCTCGTTAATATTAGTTGATTTATGCGTCAACGCGTCTGTTAAACAAATTACGACAAACTATTTGAATGAATTGAGAATACAGACTCATTGGATTTACGGATCAGCCGGTATCATTACTCTGATACCAAAATAAACGAATGTAGATAATGGACGGCGGGATCAATACAAAGTAATCGCGAGCCGATCCAATAAGCTGGGCCAAAACAGCGGGGGTCGCATCTGATGCACAATACGACGAGTACCAGTAAGCCTACTGTTCTATAGACAGCCATTGTAACAGAGCCAACATCATAAAATTACATCACTATTAGCAACGAGCCACCCTTTTGAATGTTGAAAATTAAATTTTTAATTGTCATATTTTGAAATTTCATCTTTAGGGCAGTAGAGTAACAAATAATTTACTAATAATCTGCTTTTTCATAGTATAAAGAGTGGGTGACAGGCTGACAGTCCATTTCATATAAGGTGGTCTAAAGACACAAACCAACACAAGGTTACACTTGTGTATTATAAATATAAAAAAGTCGCTATTTATTTGCTTCTGTTTGTGTTCTTTAAAATTATATTACAAGGGATTTTGAAGCGAATTTTGTTGTCTTTAAGCTTTATTATTTTACTATTTATTAAATACTAGAAAATAAGTCAATATTTAGTATAGGCGGCAATGTCATAGAAATTTTTTTTTAAGAAAAGTAAGTCATTAATAAATATAAATAAATAAATAAAAATGTTTATTAACAGTTAGAAAAAAGTTTTTACAATAACCCTGATTGAAGACTCCTTTTAAGTAGAAGCCTGTGCCAGGAGCCTTCGCTCTTCCATAAAAACTAGTAACAAAATATATGTTTTTTAAAGAAGAAAAAAAAAAGAAAGATTTTTTTAATAGAACGAATGTGCACGCGCGCGCGCGCGTGTGTGTGTTTGTGTTTTCAGCGTTGATGAGTTAACATTTCTTACTTTGTCAAGATCTTGTGTGACGTCGGAGGCTGCTAGTCGACGAACCGAACATGGGGAAACAGTATGGCTGCATGCAAATAGCTCGGCCATTATCGCACCTGGGCAGAGCGAGCCGAGTAAACAAGATTACGGGAATTGAATGGCTAATTAGGGGAAAAGAAGCGCCCTTACAACGCACTGACTTATCGTGGCCCGTCTCTGCCATAACTCACAACGCTTACTTGCCTTTATTGTTTGCCCGCCTCTTGTTTAACTAAAGAGGCTCGCCAGCTTATCTCCTGGCGTCTAGGTAGACTGCATTAACTGACGTCACAGCTCCTTAGCAGGATTTACGCTGGTCACGGCACTAACAACTCTGGATAGTATAGCATGGAACGATAATTGTTACTTTGATAAGTGATATAACGTAACCAAAGATAAATTATATTGCTTTATGCTGTATATAATTTGTTGGCGTTCTAAGCCATAACTAGCCAGTGCTATATCAACATGCGTTTATAAAGCTTCCTTTTAAAAATTTTATATTTTTAAGTAAGTAACTAAATAAATTAAAAACACAATCAATGAATACATTTAAAAATAGAATCCTCCTTAGACATGAAATCGTTGATTAATAACACCAGTAATATAATTTAATTTGGTTATCGAGGAAGGGTAAGCAATGAAAATGTAGATTAACTGGAAAATATGCGGAGAGGTGATTACGTACCGTATCTGTTCTATAATTTATGAGCCCGTTCAAGTTCATTGGAGAGCCATAACTTTAATTCGTATAGTCAGTGTGATGACAACCGAATTACGCCGGTAATATAATTTATCTATACATCTAGAGTGAGTCAATTGACGCCGCAAAAGGAACCTTTTGATGAAGGAATCATTACAAAATTAATTAATTAATTAATTAGTGACTTTTATAGATAATAAAATGAATTAATTACCTCGTATTATGATCGTTAAAGTTAACTGAGGGCGTGTTGAGTTTAACTGAGGCAGTCATCAAGTTTAGTCTAGCAGAAGTGGCAGGGCTCTTTGTTTTTCACTGGTGTTGCTCGTGTTAAAAGGTGGCGGATTTAAGCATGCCCACTGACCATTACATAAAAAAAGGTTTATGAGAAACACAACAAAAATAACATTTGACGATGATAACAACAAAATAAACATTTGATAGTCAATGGACGTTTTGTTATTATTCAGCCGAAACAACTGAAATTAAGGGACATAGTTCAAAACCAGGAATTTGTTTTGAACTATTTAACTTAATTTTTTTTTTCTTTTTATTTAACTTACACTTTGGATAATTGGTAACTTAATTGAAGTAATTTCCTGTGATATTTCAGATTTTGTAAATGGGTATAATATTGTAAAATATAATTACACCTTTTTATACTTTTAAACTTAAGTAAATGTATATTAACCCTGTTAGTTACCAAATGATACGATATTTTCCTAATGAAATCTATAATTTATTGCTATCTAATGTTAAATAAATATATAGATAATATCTTTTTTTATTATTATTTCCAATTTAGTCCAGTGACTTTATATTAGAGACCAGCGTTATAAAATAAACCTACGCTTCAAATTTCAGCTTTCTAGACTTAATAGTTTTGACTGTGCTTTCATAGTGAGTCAGGACAAACGATTTTATAAGTAAGTTTATTGTAACAATGCGTTTTCAAATTTGTAACATAATCATACTGTATGTCAGTGACATTATTAATTCACTTCAATGTTTATAACAACGTTATCAAAATTGTGAGCTTGTTTACTGCCAATATCGGTCATATTTTAATACGAAGTGTCCCTGCCCTGTATGATGATGACATACAACCTAAAATTGTTAATAAAATTTAAGAGGATATTTTATATCTACGTCTACGTCTATATCTATATCTTTATAATATATCTACATCTATATCTATAACTATTCTGTTAATATGCTGTTGTTTCGGTAAGTAAATAAGGCATGCAAAATGACACCCATACACTGTCGAACTAGCTTGACTAAGCCAAACTTATCATGCCCATTAGACGATAGACTTGATCGTGTATGGCTGGCATAAAAGAATTCCTACTGTATTTACTAT
Organism: Synanthedon andrenaeformis; assembly: GCA_936446665.2. Classification (NCBI taxonomy): domain Eukaryota; kingdom Metazoa; phylum Arthropoda; class Insecta; order Lepidoptera; family Sesiidae; genus Synanthedon; species Synanthedon andrenaeformis. The sequence continues at coordinate 12,647,050 of OW387781.2, read as the reverse complement.
AGTAAACGTATATGTATATTGCCAGTGGTTCATTAAATGCCCTCGGAAACGGTTACTTGGTGAGACTGGCTCGATGGCGGCGGACGCTGATATGATTAAAAGATGTGCGTCCGAGTCCAGCCGAACGTTAAACGTAATTTAATTACTCGCAGAACATGTTATTGAGCCCACACTGACTCTAGTTACGACAAGATTAATGTATTTTATCGACGTGCCCTTTATTGAATTAAGCCAACGGGAGACTTGTTTTGATAGTGTAATATTAGTTTATGTCAAACCATAAATATGAATTTCATTACACGATATTTAATTTTCTATCTTAATTGTTATAAGCACAAAATTTTCTCTGTATAATATGCGTATGACTACTTACATTACTTTTTTAGCCAGCTAGTAATAAATATAAAGAATTACTAATCTATATACACTTAATAGAATTAAAAAAAAAAATTAAGCTTACGGAATTTTATTCAATCCCAACCATCGACTTAAAACGATCATATTGCACACAAACCACGTGTTTCGCTGAAATCGCTCGTTAATTTGTGTAAACTGAAAAGCTTTTAGTGACCCGCGATCCCAAAAGCCAAACACTTTGTCTACGGGAAGCCAGAAAGTTCCATAATTTCTTTGCCGAGATAAGAGGCGAAAGTTCACGCAGGAGCGGAGATTTATGACATCACCGTCGCTCCTTTCACTAAATAATAAAAGGCCCGCTGTAAAACGCGTTGCGGAGCATAAAACTTTTACGTCCATGCAACCCGTTCGATATATACCGGACGTAGGTACGAGTATAGGGCGTCATGGCCGTCTTACACTGCTGCCGGCGACTATACTGCTAGCCATAGGCCTGGACATGAACTAGTTAATAATTTTGTTTAAAACACAATAATATAGATATAGCTTCAAATACAATAATATAGGTCCAAAGCTCTATTTACATACTAATATAGACCACTAACTAGATTTTGTCTGCGTCTTTGCTTGCGTTCTTTGAGAACAGTTATTTTTCCGAATAAAAGGATCCCTATGTCCTTTCCTGTATCCCTGACAACGTAGCAATATGCAAAATTTCATGATAATTAGTTGAGTAGTTAAGGCACGAGAGTGAAACAAACACTCTTTCGTTTTTATTGTTAGTTAAGATGTAACTGATATATACATATATCTGAAATTATATTACTGCATAGAATTATAAAAATGCAACTTCAATGCATCGACCTTTTTATATAGGTGGACAGACTAGCAGTCGTTTTACTTGATGGTGGAGACTACCGTCGTCGTCGCCTAACACGAGGAAAAGCCATAGGGAAATTCACCGCCCACTTTGTTAGAATAAAGTTTGTCCACTTTGTTAGAATAAGGGGAATGGGTTCTGACTATCACTCACTATCGTTTTCTGTCTATCAAATACTTTTTATCTAGTGTAAAGGACAAACATCTGTTTAGTTCTTCTAAACTAGAAGGAATAGTCCTGTCAAGTTAGCTCAAAAAATAGGGGTAAGGTTACCATATAGTAATAGAGCACACTGAGATGGAACATTTCTTCAAGGTAAAAGGAACATATTCAATTTTTAATATTTCAATTCTAGCACCTAATCAATATGCAGGGCATTTTAAATTTCAAAATTCAAGATAATATCTCGTCTGATTAATCCTTTTACAAAAAGACTCGAAACAGATTGAAATCCTCCAACATTGATAAAACAAAATAATATTGAATACACCATATTTCAATATTAGACTGTGTTCGGCCGTCCGTTTTGTGGTTATCGTGCGATCTGCCAGTCGTAGTCACAGTACACGTTGCGCATAGTAAGATATTTAAGGTTCCCGTGAGGAATAGGAAACGGAAATTGTTACATGGTAACTTGCTATAGCTATAGTTTTTTAAATATTTTAAGTAACTATTTACAATTGCAATTAAACACCATGAAAATGTTAAGCTTCATTTTGAAAGGGATGTGTTACTCAAAATAAGTTTTTAATGTATTTTAAACTATTTTTTATTCAATCTTGAATCATGGCCACTACTTACTCGCCTTTTTTTTCAAAATTATTACGGGAAGCATCCAACGAACAAGTCATATAATAGAACAACATAAACATATATTGTAATAGGGAAATATTTAGAAAACATATTTTTAATAAGATACATATAAATTAAAAGTATGCAATACAATAAAATCAATCACATTGATGCTCACTTATACTGTGGGCGGTGTTCCTCAACCGCACCAACACCGCGCGGTGACAAACAACATTCGTGGACGACATTTATGCGACGTCATGCCCCTCAATAGAAATGCTTCGATTTACGCTCCTCCTATACCTACTTTTTGTCAGATGTCTTTTTTATTCACTTTATATTCTTTTATGCGGCTATTGCACAATGTCGTTTGTCTAAATTGGCCCAAAACAAATGAATCACCACATTCAAATTAACAAAACTCATTCGAAACATTCAACTGTCCTTATATGTGCCCAATAATCTCTTCCTCATAATCGAAATTGACATTTGAGACCAAGAGAGAGAGAGAGTGAGAGAGAGTAATGCCACTTACAACTCCGTGAAATTAATATCTTACATTAATTTGTTTTTTTTTTTGTATTGTGTATTGTCCCCTGACCTTCATACTAAGATTACTTGTTTTTTGGAGATCAGCGATCTGATTTTTACCTATTATTTATATTAATAAATATGTTCACATGCTGGCATGATATTAATATTATTTTACCATTATAAGGTATAAATATAAAAAATACAGTTATTTCATTGTGGTCTTTTCTAAAGGGGTGGTAACTGCAGCCAGGCGGGTTGCCTTGGGAACAATTTAATATTTTGAATTAATAGAGAGCTTAAGAGATTTAGTTTAAGATTTAGCTTGAGAGACCTGTTGAGAAGGAAATCGCGGAATGGGTGGGAATAAGCCAATACCTACTGTCAGAGCGATATATATGTAGTAGGTATTGAATAAGCACCTAAATGACTGCGAATTGCAGTCAAATGCGAAATGCGACTGAAATATATAAGTTGTGATTACTTGCTAAACCAATGCACACAGTCTTTTCATAGTCTAGGTTTCAAAGTGAACCAACAAAACGGATCTGAAGAACCAATAACCATTAATCAAGTGCGCTCATAAGTTGCTATTAAGGTGTTCATGAGTATGAGCAGGTGATGTGGGTAATTTGTGAAATAATTATAGTTATAAATGTAAACAATAGTTTACTTGTGGCGTGGAGTGTAACGAATTGTGTACGATCTGATTGGACCAGAGACAATGCCTTCACGCTAGAGGAGGTGGCGGGTTGTAGGGGAGCCATTTGTATGCGTAATGGAAGATCGAATTTCGTATTTGTTCGTGGGGTCGTTAACAGCACCTTCGCGCTTGTTTATAAAGAAAACAAAACCCTTTGCCCGTTAGGAACGGGCGCGGCGAGACGCGAATGCTTGCTGAGCTGCGGTAGCTCCAAGCCCGAATAACAAAACTAATTTAATATTCCCGTATTACTCAGTGTATAAAGTTTTATGCAAAGATCCATCTGAGTGATCAGTTCGCAACTACCAAACTATCGTATCTTGCCAAGCCAATCTATGGAATATTGCTCCCAATCAATACTTAATTTAATTGACTGTAAATATAACATTTGTCCGACAAATAGGTCAATTTATTTTCTCTGTTAGTTTCTGCAATAAGTTACCATTATTACAGGTGCCACAATTGCGCTATTTGCCATAGTATTAATGATGAGAGATTAAGATGGGATAGGGAAATAGGCTCTGGCATCTCTAACCGAAATACAAAAGCACACATACTGTTATTTTATAGCGGTCTTCTATAATATGGTGGTTACTGCTGCCAGGCAGGCTGCTCAAATCACTGCAAAAAGCAGTCTGCCCTGTCACTAGTATAATGTCAGGCGTCAATGTACCTAAGTGTGTCGGGCGACTTTACATATTTTGTCAGACGTTATACATTTTATTTTAAACGCAGAAGAAGTCGCGGAAACCAGCTATTAAAACATATTTTAGGTAAAGGTAATTTTTAGGTAAATTGGAATTTTCGGTATAAATTTTAAAAAATAGTAAAATACTTTACTATTTTTTACTAGGATTGTTACTAGTAATAAAGGAAGATTCGGGCAATTGAATTTTGTACGGGGCAAGAAAATTTAATCGTACTCGCTCCACACCTCTCCTCCCCTCCCCCTGTCGTGTTTACGGATGTTTTTCGAACGTCCACTCGATACAACATGCCTAAAACTCGATCGAGCGTAAATGAAAGTCACGCGCCAAGGACTACGTATCCACGCGTTATTATTGTACGTTCGCTTCAAGTGAGATCCTGGAAATTTCATACGGAGATCACGTGAAATTCCTAGAATTCAAGGAAACATCGTAGCATCTATGAATATAAGTAGAAATTCGTATAATTTAAACATTTTGTTTAGTATAAACATTTGTTTAGAGCTGAATTTACCTGAATTTGTAATATGAGTTTAATTCATAATAAATCGTATCTCAGGAAAGAATTACTTTGCATCAAAGTTTTCATGTAGGGTTATTTGTATGTGGCATGTGGAGGCTTTAAAAGCGACAATTCAAATATGAAAGAGTTTAGTTTAATATTTCCACAAATAAAATTCGAATAAAAAAATTAAGATTTAATTTAAGTTTTTTATCTTTGAAATTAACAAGATATGGTCGACATCACTGTCGAACAAAAATTGTCGGTTAACAAATTATCCTTGCTATAGGTACTTGCAAGCTATATGTATCTTTATAAATTTATATAATGGAGTATTTGCAAATTTTTGCAGTAAAAAATACAACGCTACTATTTTTTTTTAATGCAATTCAAAAAGACTTGTAAATGCAATTCGAAATCGGGGCAACTATAATACTGAATTTTAGCCTACACAAAACAATAGTTTAGATTCTAACGATTTAAATAGTGAGCCTTTTTCAATTTTATACCTACTTATGAGTACTCAAAAAGTAAAATGGAAGCTACGAAAATATTTAATTTTTAAAATTCAACCAAGATGGTAATTTTCAAACTTTCAATAATAAGGCTCGACATAGCTATATATACATATATGTACCTACTTAACGAGTGCCCTTAGTGTCACATTGCATTTAGGAGGTTTAGTGAAATAGCGTACATAGAGACATAGGCTGCATACGCGGTGTCAAGATCACGTCGGCGTAGCGTCGCGCCGTGGGTGACACGGCTCCCCGCCTCTCCCCACTTCACCCCCTCAATCGTCCTCCTTTTCCCTCAACCCTCGCACCACGCATGCTCCAATTATAATCTGTTTAGTGATGTCTATTGTCGATTAGGATTTGAATATTCATTCCTAAACAATTGTCTCTCATACTTCAATAAGAAACATTGAATCAATTCGATGTTAAAACGATATACAATCCCTCTACAATCATGCAATCACTGTTATATAGTTGCATCATTTGCACATATTTTTAAAAGAATGAGAGAATAGTAAGATAGTAATACGAGAAAAACAATACATTTTTAATCTTTATTCTTGCTTCTGTTCTGAACGACGTCAAACGTATTTTATGCAAGCTTTTTTAAGTTTAGAATGTCGCTTCAAATAGTTTGGCTGAACTTACAGCATTAATAGACTGAAAGACAAGTTAACAGAGTAAGTTTTTTTATAATTATGTTCAATTTTTTGTCAAGAATTGTCGACTTTCATGCAAGCTTTCATTTAGAGTATATCATCAGTTAGTGATTCTTAGCCTACACAATCACATACTTACATATTAATCTAAAAGAATGTACAATTGGAATGCAATATTCATACGTATTTATTCTTGGACAATTTCCTTGTCAAAGTAAATAAAAGTTAGAAGATTGGTTATATTTCTTCGAAGCTTTCTGGTTTACAATAGAATATCTTCAACTGGTTATCCTGAGCTTACATGTCTTGTGGAAAGACTGACAGGGTTAAGCAAGATAGCCACGCGCGGTGGATAACTCGATATCTCGACACAGGACAGGGCGGCATTATCCTGTCGCGTGGAATGCGCGCGCAACGGCGTCGCGAGGAGGGAATCAAACCGCTTGCGGAGGGCGCTCGGTCCGCGCGCGTTTTCATCGCCTATCACTCGGTTACTTAGCACAACACCTCCGTCGGATTGAGGTAGATTGGTGCTGCCGTGACCCGCGACTGTCACTGACCGATATCCACTCTGATGACCATCCGCGCTAACGAACCCCCGCCCTCTGAGAACAGTGCACTTCGCGAAACGCCATCCCTTATCAGTACTTCAAGCAGGTAGTCACCGAACCAACCCTCGCTCGGTGGCGTGATACCGAGCAATATATCCGCAAACGGAGCAATATAGCGGCCCGCCACTTATTCTGTCCGATTTTAATTTGTTCCTTTTTGTTTTTTCGGTGTTTATTGTTTCCTTGAAATGTGCTTCTGTCGTAGGTAGTTGCTTCCTTAAAAATTCCCTGTGTTTGTGCGTTGCGTTCCGAAGATGTCAGTCAGGTTACAGAACGCGAGTTGACTCAATGGATTGCTTGATTTGACGTTACGTAATGATTTGGTCTGTATGTTTGGTGTAATGTCTAATTGTCTGTCACATAATAATGTACATTTGTATATACACTGGACCGCAAAGAAAAAGGGTCAGTTAGAAAATCTTCAATATCTTCAAAAGTACCTGACCTAGCTTTATGAAATAAAGACTAAAGTAAGGTAAACTAATTAAATTTTATTTTTGTTTAAGCAAATTAAAATATTCTTTAATTTAGTCTTTATTTCATTTATTAGCTAGGTCAGGTATTTTTGAAGATATTGAAGATTTTCTAACCGACCCTTTTTCTTTGCGGTCCAGTTTATATTACATTTAAATATTACCTGGCTATTTTTTTTTTAATTTTTAAAGTTTATTGCTTTTTTTTGAGACTTTTATGTTCAAATTCATATTACATTATGCATTCAATTAGAAATTATTCAAATTAAATTAGGTATTAAGAACTGCATTGAATTTTTTTGCTACTTTGCCCCTTTTTTAATGTGTCATTTATAGAAATAAATTCTAAAAATTCTCAATTCTAAATGACGCTGTAATAAGCATAAAATGATTTCGTTTTTAGATAAGTGAATTCATAGAATTAAGTTTGTCATAATTATAAGCAACGGGGAAGATAGCGAAACCAGTTTCATTACTAACGGAGATTTGAACTTGGAACTCTAAGGTGGCTTGAAGACCAAACTATCTTTGACTCATTTGTGCAGTTAAAACTCTCAAGTGACCGCACATTTTGGTTATCTCTGTCTATAAGTGTTTTTTACTGTCTACATAGTTTTGACATTCAAATATTTTTTTATTCCCTTAAACATTTATTTTTAGTTCTTTTGTATCTAAACTTTTAGCTACATAATAAATTACGTCATAGTGATTAACTAGCTTTTGCCCTCGATTTCATCCTGGCCCCTTGTTCTTAGATGTTAAAACATTTATTTAATTTTTGTCAGTCGTTGTATTTTCATTTTTATTTTTTTAAAATTCCTTTGGAAACAGTACCTACTTACTTTTTTTCTGTATAACAATCTGATGATCTGGATGATCCCTGTGTCTTTTCTATATGACAATGTGTATGTGTTGAGTTGTTAAAGCGTGACAACCAATTATGCTTTTATAATATTAGTTTCATAATTAAGCTACTAATTCCAATCCATTTATTCCACATATCTATGTAAGTATATTAAAAATGTGATTTTCGTTTGTTTAAAACCGCAAATCTCCGAAAGTAATTTATGGGTTATTATAAAATTTTGCATACACATTATCAGTGTTACAGGGTATCTTGTAGGGTCACATTTCATTCAGATAAAATTACTATTATCCGGAAATATCATTTGTATATGAGCAATAAAGATTGAATAAATGTTAAAACAAATAGAAGTCTATAAACTTTAAAAACTTTTGTTTTAAAATCACTTACACTATCTTAAAGTATTATATTTACCATGTCTCAAAGAAAAACTATTAAATATGTCATTAAACTCGAAATCGTAGTTGTGTAAGGTTAAAAAAATTATCTTATTACACCATAACCATTGTTCTTCCAAAACCCTAATGAGTGGTACATTCTGGCACATATGATTCGTTTAAATGATCCCAACACAATGGTGGTCTAATGTGTCGGTGGCCCGACAAGAGGACAATTTCCTGTCCCAGCCCTACCTTCCATTACGCACTAGAAACAATTCTTTCACCATTACACGATCATTATTGATATAATGACTCTTGGTCATCATTTATTGGTGTCACCATTATTCTCCGTCAAGCCGATGACTTTAAATTGTTCAATAAATTACATTTTAATTGAGTCCATTCTCATAGTTTGTACAGTTTCGTCTGAATAACAATTATCGTTAATTAATTTAAAGTGTGCTTTTTTTTGTCTTGAGTCTGCGAGCGACAACGCGAAGCGGTGACAGACGCAGGGCTAATGACAAATTAACCGTAAAAAAATACTTAGGAAAAAGCAGGCGCGACGAAAAAACATTTAAAATGTTGGCATCCGGGTCTTTTATCTCTACGCTTTTAGAAAAAGCGTTTGTTGTGAAACGCGAAATAACTGCACTTGACTCAGTCTGTGATAATATTTCAGGAACCATTAACTCTAAACTAGTTATAACGCTGAATTATATTCTACTAGTTGTGCCCGCTAATTCGTACTCGATGTAGTTGGTTCGTTTTTTTGAAAATCTCACAGGAACCTAACATTTTTCCTAAATAAAAAGTATCCAGGTAATAAACTACCTATTTACCGAATTTGATCCAGGTTTGGATTGGCCGTTTTTGCGCGATTGAGTATTAACAAACACCCAAACATATACATATAATATTATAATTTAGGATTAGGATAAATAAAAATGAATCGATAAAAAGGTTGCTTAGCTCAAAACTCGAGAACGGCTGGACGAATTTGGCTAATTTTTATTCGTCCGAGTAAGGTTATTATGAAGAGAAAACCTGGAAAGATTTTAAAAAATATGTCATTCTTACGAATGCATGAGCATGCATAAAGAATGCATAAAAACAATGAAATTAAGAATATTTTCTTTTATTTTGTAAGTGAATATAAAAGTTCTTTTTATATATTTGAAAATATATGGTATAACATTAATTTTGTATTTTTTACATATGTTAGAAATGTTACAATGTTATATTGTAATACAATACAATACAATAAAAAAATATTATATTAAATGTCTTTAAACAAAATCTTCTTTAATTAGGTGCTAATAATAAGTAGATAAATGTATTTGTTTATATTTTCAACTAATCGCTTCTACTGACCGGATTGATAACTGACAGGTTTTTTGCTATGGCATCCTATATGTTTGATTGACTGTGCAAAGTCTAACATAAATGGGCATGATCGACGTATCGCTTCACGATTGAATTCGATTCGCACGCGAACTCAGATTGCTCCCACGATAATTATAGTAAATATGTGTGCAGCAAATGATATAGCCTGAAATGAGGCATAAAATGTTAGAGCCGAGGCTTGAGAACGGGACGGGGCGTGCGTAATTACCCAAGTAGAATGTGGCAGGTCCTGCGGTCGGGACAACCTTCACAGTATTGTGAGAGATATCAGCGTGAACACTTAGTTTTTATATTGTACTACTAGCTGGTGCCCGCGACTTCGTCCGTGTTGAAAAATAAAATATATAATTCCTGGCAAAATATGTAAAGCAATATTACACGCCTGATATACATTGATGCCTGGAATTTTAGAGGCATAGTGCACCCTAAAATTCTATTGTATTGGTGAAAGATTTTTTTAAAATCGGATAAGTAGTTTCGAATATTCCTACATAGTATAGCATCCCTTCCTCACTCAATTAAACACAACAGCATATATGTTTGTCTTCTGTAAGAGTATGTTTCTAGAACTTCTAAAACTCGAGGGTTAAAATTTCCTTTAAATTATAAAATATCTTTCGACCAAAAGTCATTTGAATCAATTAATTTTTATTGCACATAATTTTCAGTTCATCTACTATGTTTTTATTGTACCGTGTCAAACTCGACCGCGTCACTAAACTAGGAATAAAGTGCTTGGCGCGGGGCCCTTAACTCGTTAATTACACTTGAAAACTAAATATACATGTTACAGTTACAACTTGCGAAGTTTCATTCGACCGCATTTCTGTAATGAAATTTCATATTTAAATACTCAACTGACCAAATGTTTACTATTATAAATAATATAATACAACCGCTATGAACTGTGGGATCAATTTACAAAGCTTTAAAGAAAATTATAGCACCATCAGTATCCAACAAGAGCTCATAAACGCTATCGAAGTTCTGTACTCATTTTAAAGTTAAAAAAGAATCTCCTAAATCACAAATCTAAGATATTACTAAATTATTATTATGCAAGCTTATACAGCTGAATACTACTAAGATTAGCAGCTCGACAAACTTATTATTTTTTAATCTGTAGGCCTCTTTTGTAAACGCTTAAGGAAATCCTTATCGTTCAAAAGCATAAGATTTTTAACTGCGTTTTGCCTCTTGAGTGCTCTTATATACAATATTTAATATACACAAGGCACATAATATGTAGAAATAGAGAAATACACATAACGCGTAAAACTAAAATACTTGCAACAGAAAGTCTCACCACACGAAAATGTCAAATTTAATGTTGGTGTTATAATAAAATTATATTCCGTCGATATCTGATAGATACCTGATCGATATCTAACAATTTTTACGAAATTATTGCAGGTGATTACCCTGTGCAGTAAACAAAGAGCTTTCGTTATTCATGTAAATAATCAGCATCAGTATAACAGGACATAAGTAGGTATGTAGTATAGTAAATGCTTATTTTTTGTTTTCTTAGCTGATTTTATAATTAGATGAAACTGTATATGCATCTAGAAATAATACCCTAACTTTGGTCTCCAACAGAATTACTACGTTTTCTAAAGACTTCTTGCAAGAATTCTTAATCAAAAATATAGTCGAAGCAACAACGTCAAAGTGTTCCACATATCACGTGTTACATTGTAACAAGCTTTTTCCAAGAAGGATGTTTGTTAAACAAAGAACGTTGAAGTGTTCACCTCTGAGGCATCTATTAAACGCACAGAGAGGTTCCCACAGCCCGCTCCGTCTCGTCACGGAATCAATATCGTCTTTTATCTTATGAAACGTGCACCACACGCATGTGTAGTGTGCACACATACTAGCACACACACATAGACAAATTCACGTGTAGGGTTGCTAACGAACGAAAATAAATGAGCAAATATGAGGCAAGATAGCGATAATTAATCTAAATTCTTGACTCTCTCGCCGTGTTTGTTCAAAACTCGAATTTTAATTAAATCGCCTTCCTAAATCTCAGTAGATTTTTGTTGTAGCCTCGCGTGATTCATACATTAATTTGTTCCGTTGCAAAGGGAATACTCAAACAATGAAATTTTTATTCGATAAGATTCGGGGAGATTTTTTTTTTCAGAGCCTAAATTAAGAGTATACAAAAAAGTTTAAGAAACAATAACAATACTTTATGGATTTCACTTATCTAAAGTTATTATTATTATAAAAAGTATAGAAATATTTTTACTACAATAATAATACATATTACTACAGTAATAATAATATAATAATATATATTACTACAGTCGTAAGTGACGTTAAGAAAAGGTTTTTTTTTTGTCTTTATTAAAGTTCTCAATCTTCTTGGTCTTCCTGGTAATGCTTGTTTATATAAATGCTTATGCTTCTCACCTACCATCAAGTGGTCCCTGAGCTTGCCCGCCATCTTTTAAGATAAATTTTGATCTGAACATTACTAGATTATGCCCGCGATTTAGTCCTCGCCCCTTTTTCTTAAGATTTGAAAAATAAGAAATTCAACGCCTGACAATTAATTTAATTATTGTTTTTTTGAATATATTTCTGTCAGGTGTTGAATTTTTATTTTTTATTCTTAGATGATCCCTCGGAAACAGTACTTTTTTCTGACAAGGTATCCCTGACAAGGTATATCCAAAATTTCATAATGATGATCTCACACGCACACAAAAATATCATCAGTTATTAAAGCTTAGCGCCGCTTGAAAAATGTAAACGCGAAAATATGTTATATATTACTGTGCTGACAAAGAGACAAACGCAGATAGCAACATTATTAATAAACTTGATATATTTATGAACATTACCTTATCTTAGCCAACTTTTATATTTATTGCTGTGAGATTATTGTGTCAAAACTAAATCAGAAATTACTATCTAATTTTGAACCCCGATGCAATGTGTGCAAGTTAAAAATAAAGATGTGTGTAATTTAATAAATACTAATTATATCCAAAACATCACCACAATATGCAATAAAGACCGCTTAGCTGTAAACGATAACCATTGACATTTCTTCACGTCGTAACTCCAAACTTTTACGCCAATTAAAATTGTTAGTTTGTTTTTTATGCGCTGCCGGCTGACGGATAACAAAATTTATTTGGGCCAACGTAAATACAGTTCAAACGGATGCCTTGTTAATGCTAGTGTAAAACGTGTTTATTAGACTGCAGTTACTACTTGGACTGAACAAAGACAAGGGCCTTGTTAATTGTTTCAGTGCTGGCCAACATTGTTTTTAAACTATCGTGGTTATAAAACGAAAGTACATTCAGTAATTAAGGGGGTCCTTTAAGGTGGGATAAATAGTTAAAAGTAAAATATGTCACAATTTACACCTGTTCCGAATGCTTATTTTCCTGAAGACCATGGAATAATTTTAGTATTATAGTTTGTTTAAGCAACATCATAACCACAAAAAAATTCGCACTGCTGTTTGGAGAACTTTATCATTGAGTGGCTAATGTTTACTGCTAATTCGTCCCAGACCCGATTCTTGGTACACCCAGACACCCAGACTTAGGTTTATTTGGCTCATTTTATTGAGTTACATCAAAAATGTACATCAATCAAAAACATCAAATCAAAAAATTCAAATATTTATGAGATCAAATTAATTGAAATTATATCTACATAACTTTCTGTATTGACCTTTGTGTTCATACATTCAAATGTTAGAATATAGTCGTCCGGCTCTGAATAACATAAATAAACGACTCACAATGAGAAACTCCGTATCGGTCAAGAACTATGCACCGATAGCTGCAATATGTTGTAACCAAAACATTTACCAAGTTCAAGTGTTGAGCGGTCCCGATACATCAGCCGGCCAGAAATACATCAGTCAGTGTGTACCATGGGAAAACGGTCGGATGCTATGCAGCCTGCTTCCTACTTGCCTTATATGCACCGACAACTATTCCGCAAGCTTCGTGCTATCTCTAACAATTTCTGATTTATTATAACAGCAACACGGGCATCTCTATTATAGTGGGCTCCTCGGTTGAATCGATAAAATTATAATGTGTCTGCGTTGGCGATATCGTACTTTAGCGTTATTATAGAGAATTCACGTTCTAGATCTGCTAAAATGACACCAGTCAAATTGAATTCAACATTCGTTTTCTTGAATTTCCCTTTGATCCCCCTCGTCTGCTATAAATCCACCTTTACAAGAACTTTATGCAATGGATAGTTCCATTCCATTCAATTTTATACCTGTGATTAATGGATCTCCTTTTCCAATCCGATGTGAATCGCCCACTTTGCATTTTATATAGCAGTTTACAATACATAATATATCTTCTTAGTAGAGCCAATAGTAAGTTTATGAAATAAAAGCAGAATTTTCATAACGAATGGTATTTTGTTAAAAACATTTAGCATTTGTGAAGGATAAGGATAAAAAGGAGCTTTTGAGAATAGCCAAATACACTGTAAATAACCGATGGTTTTTCCTATTTGGCAAATAGTTTATACTACTTTAGACGAACATAATATTCACCTACGCTATTTGACAATTTTATTGTTCATCCATTTAAGTTTGTAAGTACATCTTACGAGCTGTAGCTAAATTAAAGTACTTGAGGGTATTGCGTTTACTTATTTAAATGAACCCGCGCTTAAGTATGTCCTTGGAAAGAAGTTGGCAAAGGGAATTTAGTCGAAAGTCACACTCCACAACGATAGACATCGCTCGTCAGATACGAAACAAAGTTTTGTCGCCGGGGCTTTAAATTCCCCAATGTTTGTCAAAACATACTTAAACCTGTCAGGAGGCGCTTAAATCAATTTATTATACAGGTACTTCGGGAACGCCACTCGCGCGACGCGCATCCTCCGTTATATGTGTATGTATGTATGTAAATCTTTGCTTACGCTACTTTTCCCGAATGCCGTATGGAAAACTGTAAGCCTCTTTTATATTCTTATTCCCTATCCTTGTGGGATAATTCTAGCCCGTAGGACAGGTTTTTGCATAATTTCACCGAGGCCCTTTTCTATTGGGAAACACTTTTTTTTCCGAGTGTTTTTATTGGTCACACAGGAGCGCGTTTTGATAAATTAGTAAACATTCAATAAATCACAGTCGGGTAATTCAATTTTGGCGCTCGTAAATAAAATTTGTGCAGAGGGTAACGAGTTTTGAAAACAAACATTTTATAGAACAAAAACGTTATGGGTGCACGCCCGTTGTTTGTCGCGTACATTTTTTTTTTAAATATACGAGGGGGTAATTGTTTGACATGCAAAGCGGTGAGATCAACCAGCCGCTAGCACTCGCAACCGTCATCGGAGGGAGAGACTCATCAAACAGTATACTCAACTATCCATTTATGTTATTATTTACTTAGCATTTATGCGTTCACACGAAGTGCCTACGCTCGGGCTGAATACTCTTTTGAATAGTCTTCAAATATCAGTGCACCGTTCCTCCGGTAAATGAATAATTTGGTGGAGCATTAATTATTCAGACGAGCTCACGGCTCACGGGCCTGTTCGCCTCACGGTCGGCGCCATTTTATTATTGACTGTAATTCAGTGGAACGAACCCGTGCTCGACCCGACCCGGATATTCGTCCTTCCGATAATCGTATCGATTAGATATTATTTCCTTCTTGTCTCAATGTAGGTACTACAGTGCACAATTTAAGAGATCATTACTAGCATACGTGGGCTTAGTACAAAGGTACTAGGTGTGCCAAGCGGTTTAATTTTCCTTTTAATTTAAATCAGGGATTCCCAAAGTGGTCGATATCGACCCCTTGGGGTCGATATCGGTTTCCTAGGGGTCGACATAAACGAAAAGTGATTTTGGGGGTCGACGAGGTCTAAAAATCGACCCCTATTATATTAACACAAGTTCTTATTTAAAACTTTCAAGATAGGTAAGTAGGTAGTTACTGTATTGTTTATGTTGTGTTACGTGTACTAAGAATAATTAATATTTTTGTAGGAAATAATGTTCCAGGAATGTAAAGTTTCAAGTTCGTACAAGATGAAAAACTCGGCAAGTCTATGTGGACAAGTTTGTGCAAGATTGAGTTGGAGCGTACGTCTTTCAGCGGCGTTTTGACTTGCTCTCTATTTGACGATAAAGTGCTTATCACACTATTCAATTTGAACGATTCCTATTTAGGAATCTAAGTAGTGAGCTCGTGATCACACTACGCTAAATTGATTTCTAAATCGAAGATATAGAGTTGAAAATGGATAAACTCTTAATTGAATCCAATCTGTTCTAACTGCGATCACACCTTCCGATTTCCTAAATTGGAATCGTTCAAATTGAATAGTGTGATAGCGGCTTTACGCGAATTAAGACGAACGAATTCATGATCAAGTCCAAACATGTTCCTGATATTTTACTATTTAACGAGCTTGCATTTAGGTTGAAAGTTCATTTGCGTTTTGAAATTCGTTGGAGCTTGAACGATAAAAACTCATATAGCTAAGTACTCATTTATTTCAAGAGATTACAAACTTATTACAAAGCTAAATTAAGTGAAGTAAAGTGACTGAAAAAGTGTTAAACACAACATACAACATATTTTAAATAGGTATGTATAATTGTATTTGTAAAAATTACTAACACTTAAGTCTTTGGTTTTCGTTCTTATTCTACCTAATTACCTAATACGAAGTTTCTATACCTAATTACCTACTGTAGTTACTTCCCAATATAGGTATCAAAGTTTATCAAAGAGTAAGTCAGTAATACTTAACAAGAATCCATTAACTGAGTGTGATAAAAATAAGATAGTGTGCAAATTTAACAGTTTATTATTGTTTTTTATTTAGGTTCCTTATTTTTTTGTTTGCAGAATTACTGAAAGTTTTATGATGGCGGACACGAAAAAAAAATGCAGACAATACAGTTTGGACTACTTGAAGTTCGGATTTATTGCATCTCCATCAAATCAACACTTCCCGATGTGTCTCATATGTGAAAAAGTATTTAGTAACGATGCCATGAAGCCTTCAAAAATGGATGACCACTTATCAAGAGTACATGCTAACAAAAAAAGTAAGCCCTTGTCATATTTTCAAGCACTGAAAGAAAAACTAGACAAAAGGCCATCCATAGGATCGATGTTTGCGTCATCATCTATTCGAGACAATGATGGTTTACGAGCGTCCTATAATATATCTTTACTAATAGCGAAGTCGGGGAAACCCCATACAATTGGAGAGCAGCTTATCTTACCAGCCATTGCGGAGGTCCTTAACAATGTATTGCACAAACCCGCACATGATATTTTAAAGAGAATACCTTTGAGCAACAACACCGTTCAGAGACGCATAGATGAGATGGGACGCGATGTGGAAAACATTTTATGCAAGTTCTTACAGACCCGCAGATTCTCTCTCCAGTTGGACGAGTCTACATTACCCGGCAATGAAGCTCTATTGTTAGGATATGTTCGATTTATCAAAGATGAAAATATGTGCCAAGAACTGATTTTTGCTGCATATTTAGAGACTGATACTAGAGGAGAATCGATTTTTCAGGCCGTGGAACATTTTTTTACTGATAAAGCTATTCCATGGAAGAATATTGTTTCTGTTGCGACTGATGGTGCACCGTCTATGGTTGGTCGTCATCGTGGCTTTATAGCTCACTTAAAGCGACAACTGCCTGATGTACTGGTTATTCACTGTGTGATTCACAGGCAGCATTTAGCAGCAAAAAAGCTGAGTCCTAGATTGCATAAGTCTTTACAATATGTAATAAATGCTATCAACAAGATTCGAAGCAATTCTTTGAACTCTCGGTTATTTGCTCAACTATGTGACGAAAACGACGAAGTCTTTACTCGGTTACTTCTGCACACTGAAGTTCGCTGGCTATCAAGAGGCTCTTGCTTAGAAAGATTTTCAGCCCTTTTTGAATCTGTGTTGGAGTTTTTACAAGAAAAAGATCCGAATTTGAAAGAAAATCTGAACAATTGTAAAACAGATATTTATTACTTGACTGATATCTTTGGAATGTTCAACAAAGTTAATTTGCAACTACAGGGTGATGATCTTAACTTGATTAAAACAAAATCAATAATATCGGCCTTCGTGGGTAAACTAGTTCTTTATAAACAAAATTTAGGCAGAAAAGAATATTCGCAGTTTCCGCATTTGTCAAAATTACCAAAAATGCTTCAAGATGATGACATTTTATTATATGTTACTCACTTGGACGCATTACACAAGGATTTTACGGAGAGGTTTGATGATCTTTTAAATTTACAAATTCCTCAATGGATAATAAATCCGTATAACACCACAGCCATAGAAGAAGCCAATGTGATAATGCAAGAAGAGTTGATTACCATCAGCACAGACGAAGAGCTTAAGCAAAAGTTCAACCAAGGCTATCAGAAGTTCTGGTTGCAACGCAAAATTGAAACACAGTATCCTACATTGTGGAACATTGCTGAAAAATACCTTATCGCTTTTCCATCATCATATCTAGTTGAAAAAAGCTTCAGTGTGGTAACAAACATTTTGACAAAACAAAGAAACCGTTTGAAAATCAACGAACGTGGAGATTTAAGGCTGCAACTCACTAATATTGAACCGGATGTAGCTAGATTGGTAGATAGTCACCAGGTTCATCCATCGCACTGAATGTTTTATTTTCTCTTTGCGAATTAATAGTTTTTAAAATATAATTTCCTACCAACTTAAGATGCTTTATGTATTAATTTGTAATAATTATAAATTAAACTTGATATTTACTGAATTGGATTGTCTTTTTATTTTGTTAAATTTTGACGAGAAAATGAAATCAACTTCACTCACTTAACCAAGTGCAAAGTTTTCTAATTGGCACCTTAGTACCTAGGTATTTTGTACCAATAGGAAAAAACTAAAGATAGACTAAGATAGATAGCTGCTTTAAGTTAGCGGACCATTATGAATAAGGGGGTTGGTCTTAAAAGTAGGTAATTTGACCATGGGGGTCTGAGGTAACAGTTCATTGTTGAAAAGGGGTCACTTGTCCAAAATAGTTTGGGGAACCCTGATTTAAATTGACAAGATACAGATTTCTCGGTAATGCTCTTCTCTCTTCTCAGTTTCACAAATTTTATGTGATTTTTATGTAACTTTCCGAGTTTCATTAATATTTAATATGTTAATTAATTTTATCTTTGTTATTACGAACTATAATTTTAAGTTCAATGTAACATGGCTTTCCAATGAAACAGACATGTAATTATTATCAATTTTTAAAATACATATTCTAAATCTATTCATTTCTCATAGAGTTTAAAATGGCGCTTCCTACAGGTCCTTATTTGCAACCCTCGCTCTAAGCTTTAGTTCTGAATCATATTCATATATTGTTGGTTTTTTTATTATACATATAGAGTTCATTCCCATAACTAAAGTACAAAACTATACGAGAGAAAAACTCATGTAGAGTCTTTTTATTGAAATTACAATACCTATTTTCCAAGTATTATTTGGTAAATAAATTATAAGACAAGATATCGACTAACCAAAACCTTTTTTTCTATACTCTGCTTATTAGATAGGATATGATCCGCTTTGATTAGTGCGATAATATGATCGAACTCAATTTTAAAAGGATAACAATGGCTGTATGCTTCTCTTAAAAAAATATTTCTATAACAAGTTTCAGGTGAGACAATCTACAATAGAAACTTTCTGTTACATCACTTAAATCTTTATACTTAATCGGCTGTAGATATAAAAAGCAATCTAACAAATTCAAGCGCGCAAAAAATTATAAAAGCGTTTAACAGAATGCGGTTCTCTACAAAGGACACTTCAGACAGCGGACGTATTAAATGTAAAAAAGGCTTTCACACTTCTCACAATGGGTGTTCAAGAAAAATTTAACCGCATCATGTGTTGCGCTTTGGGTCTCTTTTGCTATAAATGATATAAAAATAATACTAGTCACACTAAGAGTAAGTTTTATAGGTAGGTGCCCTTAAAGCCTTTGAAAGAATATTTATACCAATATTATGACAGTAAAGTTTGTGAGGTTGTCTAGTTTGTTATTTTTTCACGCAAAATCTACTCAATGATCTTAATGAAACTTGACTGTTGCATACATATGAACATATAGCTCTGTCTCGTCTACTTTGCTTTATAATCGGATTGTTGCATAGTTGGAACATATATATCTACTTAAATTCTCTACGTTACTTACTACCAACAAATTTATCAATGGTTCAAAACAATATTAGTGTATTGAATAATATAAAATTATTAAAATAACTTTTAATTTCACTAATCTATTGATTTGACATTTACTAGTTAAGATAGCACATTTATACACGATATTTTAATTACGCAAATTTAATTAACTTCTAACACTTAATTAATCTACGATTTGGACTAAGTCGCGAGTATAACAAAAAAAACAAAATTACAATACAAATATATAAATACAAAACAAATGTATAAAACCTCCATATTTTGCTGACAAATCAAATTGAACTATAATCAGGGCAAGAATTACAACCACATCCTCACTTGTGCTCTGCTGTGGTTGTCTCGTCCAATGGTCTCGTCTATATATTTAGTGTCTGGTATTTTTTGTTTGTTCATCTAATAACTCAACGCGTTTGGAATCTATCGGCGCGGCGCGAGCGCAAAAAACTTTTAAAAGCTCGTGCAAGCTCACACACTAGGGTTGCCACTTGTAACTTTCGTCGTAGTCTGTCTATCGTTGGCTTGACTCGCTTCACTACAAACTTAAAAAGCTCCGGCTCCGGCTCAGTATGATGCGCGCACTCACACGGCGAGGTTGTTATATTCGCTCCGCAACTCACGCCCTAACTAACACGTCTTACGATAGTTAAAATTAGTTTTCTCTTTTAGATTTACCTTAAAAAAATATTAGTGCTTAAAAATGTATACCCAAAGAGTGAACTGAGACGTTTGTGTTAGTTTTAATTTAACAACAACATGTCAACGAACGTACAAGTGTTAGCGATGTAAAGTGATAGAAGCGGACTCGAGTGAAATGGGTTTCGCCGATGTATAACAGTGTATAGTGGACTGCAGTAAATGAACAGATAAGATGACTATGAAGTCGCTGAAGTACAGCGAGAGGGAGGATATGATGGAGGGGTTCAGTCCCGTGCCACCACCCCTCCCCCGCAGACAGCCAGTCAGGAACATCTACGCGGAACCCTTCGTTGATCCTAGGTAAGTCTGTTTTGAATTAAATACATATTGCAAGCTAAAGGTCGCTGATTAACTCTCAATAGTACGAGAGAAACATGCACTATATTTTTCAAAATAAGTGTATTTTGAAAACTCCTTAATATTAAATTATTCGTGCTTAACATTTTCAAGTATGCATACAAAAATCAGTAGATGTCTTTAAAAATAATTTAAAAATATTATATAAATCCAGTATAAAATACTTACTATAATGTAATATTATAGTATAGGGAAAGCTTTTTAATATTACAATTCTGATACAGTAATAATTTTTAACTTATAAACTTTTCCTACATATTAAAATAAAAACCACGATACAAATTTTAGGAAAAATATGGTAAGATAACTGGAAGCTTTCTCCGTATTTCGAAGAAGTTTTTAAAAACTTTTTGTGTTCAGATCTGAAGTAGTGTGATGTTATGGTCATTAGTATAACATTAGTTATACTAAAGTGTGACTTATGCTATATTATGTGACTCGTGTAATACTACAATAATTTATGACGATTACTTAAAGGTATATGAAGTCGAGGAATTTTGGAAGAAACATCGAAAAATTTAGAGAATAATAATAATCGGGCGACAGCTAAAAAGGCAGTAAGTTATACAGCAAACAAAGATTTTCACACCACAAAATTCAAAGTCCGAGGAATATTTAATGGCGGCGGATAAAACGTTATGAGTAATGAAACAGATTATACATAAATTTGACGCTTTTGATTTAGCCGACAACATAGAAAGCTCGCCGCGGAACAAACTTTAATGATCATTCTGAAAGCATTACAAACACGACGACAACGTTCCAACTTCAGTTCCGGACATAACAAATAAACGATTTATATTCTAATTGAGACAACAATAAGTATTAAGTAAACCGAATATAAATTATTTTTAGCGTGAAAGGAACATATCAAAATTGTTTAATAAAATATTTTTAAACAATGAAAACAAAATAGTAGGCAATGTTACTATTTTTCAAACGTTATCGAATAATCTATTACATAGTCAATATAAGTTTAGCATTAAAGCTGGAAAATAAAAATTACAACATAATTAATTATGTTTTATAACAAATATAATTTTATATCTCAACAAACTGTAAATTATATGATTATTTGACAAAATATTGCCTTAAAAGATTCACGAAGAAATAAAATTTCATATTTTTCCTTTTGCATTAGTTCATGGTCGATTCTAACTTAAATACTCGAAAAATAGAACGTAACGCATTCCGTGTGACAAATTTGATTTTACTCCCATAAATTTTCATGCCGGGGCTTATATAATATGCAAATCGATTCTTAACGAGTAAACTCCAAAAATAATTTTATATATGTTTATATAAATAATAATGTATATTTCAATTCGTCTCTGCAGTGTGTTAGTAAATCGAACAATCAAGAAAATGAAGAAAATAGAATGAAATAGTTGAACGAATCAGTCGTAATGTTTACCTTGTCGACCCCATCGCTTCCACCCCTTCATTGGAAGCCACTCTGCAAAGTAATAATAAAGAGCCTGAAGCCAGAAAACATTTCATATAGGCGGCATAAACGTGATACAGAAACCCCACAAACCTCCGAAGGCCAGAAAACAATATTAAAGTATGGTACAACGCAAAACTAATTCGGCGGCTCTTATTTTGGCTTTCTTTTGGGGTAACAAGAAATAAGAAACTCCAATATTCCTTAAGGCGGGCGGGCTGTGTTAGCGGTGTTAGTAATTTAACTGCATAGAATATTTTTATATAAAAAATATTTGATTTTGATGCGGTTTTGACAATATATATAAAATAATACCTAATTAACTAAGTTTTTTCCTAGGCGAAGCCGGAAGCCGGGTCGCTATTATACTACATTTACGAGTATAAGGACACAAAAAAATATATAAATTTAATGTTAATTTGTATAAGTAAATAAATATCGCTAAATTACTTAGTTTATTAATTACTTTAGTTACTTCTGCTGAAGTGCAAAATTAGTGCCAAATTCTGCCGTTGTCAATTTGTGTCTCAGTGGTAAGATAATTATTAAAATCTTTAAATTTGGTTTTCATCGGTGAAATACGAAAGCTCTAGTAGCTAGACAGGCGAATTGAGAACGGATGCTCTCTCCTACATACTTCACTATAAATCATATTTTTATACTTCGCGCACGTTCCCGGCGACGAAGCGCAGTTACGACCATCTGTGACTGACACCCCAATGCCCCAATCGCCTCTCGGTTTAATTTCGACAGATTCCACGCGAATCCCAACTATTAATATTGTAATATCGGACAAAACGCTTGTTATTATGAAAAGATATCTTTACTACTAGATATTAATGTCTTTAATGTTAGCGTTTTTCGATATATTATAACTTGCATGAGCTTTTGTTACTTCAAGTATTCTGTTAAGAGTTATTACATAATATTAAGTTAACTGCTCGCATATTCCGATGTTGTGACTCTTTTACCAAAAAATAATATAAGGAAGTAATTAACGGACAACTCTATTTTCTTAATATGCTAAATGCATTTGTCACTTTTTTAGATGTAGATGATATTCAGTAGATGTAATGTAAAATATGTGACTTACTTATTATTTTAATAAAAGTACGCAATATATAAAATTATTTATAATGGATAAGTAAAAGAAAGTAATCAAGGAACAACTCAGTTCTCCTCAACTCAATAACAAATAAATTGGAAATTTGTCACTTTTCCACCTGTATATTCAGTAGATATACAGTATACTTATTATTTTATTAAAATTTCGCAATATATAAGTTAACGGCAATATATAACGGCTATCAATTTTATTTGTAAGCCTAAATAAAATATTTTGTGACATGAATAAATATTTAATATTTATTTATTACATTGCCATTTTACATATTTAATAACATTATGTTGAGTTATAGAGAAATTCAACATATACTTTGAACACGACACTTGAAAATAATTCTTATCAATAGCACAATACAATCAAGATTTGAATGCAAAAATGTATCACGAATCGATTGTAATTGATCATCGTGCGCGCAGATAAGGATCTACGACTTGATTTTTATTATTGACTTGTCTAATGACGGCAATTTGACATGGTAGAGCGATGATCGATAACGGAAACGCATGACGACGCCAGCGGTGGGTAAGGAATGTAATTTCCTTTACAATGTGTTAACAAGGTCCGAACACAACGAGCCAAACCGTATGACCGTTAAGTGCATGTAACAATGGACGGTAACTAGATAGGAGTTAATAGTATCGTCGGGCGCCCCTCGTTGCTCTGACGCGACGAAGCGACGGCAACGAAGGCCCTCTCCACACGAATTCTATTTGCAATACATCGCACACTACTTCGTGAGAACGAAAAATCACAAGTCATGGAAACTTGCCCACGTGCCTTTCGATTTGACAAGAACTATTTAGGGAGTAACTACATTTATTCAAATCAATTCAGCTTTTATTCATAAAGAAACGACCGTTTTTATGGACTCGTACGCATCTCCATAAAAAAGTGCTGTTTTCTATAGACAAGTGCTATGCTGAATAGCGCTGAATAAATGTATAATGTAATCTAATATATTAGTAAAATTCTTATATACTTTGAATTCATTTAGGTGATATACAATCTATTAATCTTGATAACAAGGCTCAACTTTTGAATACAAAGTTAGACTTATACGACTTTAGCACATAGAGTTAAATTTTCTTTAAAAAGGGTATATAGGGTGGGGATAGGAAATTTAAAAATAAGGGACAAGAGAAAAAAGGATAAGATAGCATCCATACCACTTAAACACAAGTAGTTACTATTACTCAGAATATACTGTGCACTTTGCTACTTTGCAGCTCTGAAACTATTTTTATTTATTCTCTTATTGTTTGCAAAAAATATATAAATATTTATATTTACTTTGGTAGTGTTCAAACTTATATATTATCCTCTCGTTTTAAAAGTGGTGATAATATTCCTGAGGTATGACGCTTCAACTCTCTAATTATCGTTTACTTTCATGATTCGAAAATGTTATTGCATAACGCACGATTATCGCGTCACGTGTGGCGCAAACTTAAGACGATCGAAGGTAACTTACTAGAGACAGAGTGAGATAGATAAATATAGAGCAAAATACGTTACCAATATTAACAATTGCAATAAAAAATGCTAACGTTCTTAACGGGTGACTGCACCTACATTATGCATTTATATTTATATTCAATGAAAGTCGTATGTCTAACGTTTTATTGCTTTCTGACTATTATACAATCCTAATAAGGTGATTCTCGGTTCAGTTGGATAAGAATAGTTTTATCGCTAGCTCACTTTATGTGAAAAACAAAACGAAGTTGTGTATTAAAAACAACTTGTTTTAATGCGTTTTTTACTTTCGCATTTATTATAATAACATTAAAAGTATTGATTACGATTTTCGACATTCATAATACGATTTATTGTTAATTAAAATAAACGTGTTTCGTAACTATGTTTGGCTTGAAAAAATAACTATAATTTATCTATGTTGACCCTCACATCTTGCGCCAGCCTTTTATGTAACAATATGGACATTGATGGACACATCGTAGAAGTCAATAATATTGTGCATAATATAATACATACGTCTTCGAGTATTCGATAAACATTTAATCCAATTTATGACTTATCACGTACGAATAAAGACCAATTTAAATGTTACTAAAAATATAATTATTTGAACATAACATGGGATTAGTTAAAAAAAAATGCTGACATCTGAAAGGGACAGTTCCATTAAGTTAATAATGATTGAGTTTAATCAATATGATGGATTCCTAAACTAGCGACCATGACTAAACTATATTTCAAATTTACAAATCACACAATGTTTTTCATGTATGTTATTATACAGGGTGTGGCCTGTAATAAGAGCTATAAATTAAAATGTAAACCCTTTAACGAATCAGTAATTAATTCCAAACGGTTTCAATTAATTAAAATAAAAAACGAATTATTTTAAACTGTTATTTTCTAACAAAATTAATCAAGCCAGCAATGTACTACTACAGACATCATGTGTCCAGTCGGAGTACTTGACATTTACTACGATCGTTCTCGCCTCAGTACCCTGTACCAAGACATCTGACTACTGATAACCAACAATTTAGCAATCATGTAATTCATTGATTATGTATTGTAACTTTGGATTGCTATATCTCTGAGTATACTCACTTTGGAGCATTATGATTAGGTTAAGGTAACTGCGTATACTCTATAGCAGGGATTCCCAAAGTGGTCGATATCGACCCCTTGGGGTCGATATCGGTTTCCTAGGGGTCGACATAAACGAAAAGTGATTTTGGGGGTCGACGAGGTCTAAAAATCGACCCCTATTATATTAACACAAGTTCTTATTTAAAACTTTCAAGATAGGTAAGTAGGTAGTTACTGTATTGTTTATGTTGTGTTACGTGTACTAAGAATAATTAATATTTTTGTAGGAAATAATGTTCCAGGAATGTAAAGTTTCAAGTTCGTACAAGATGAAAAACTCGGCAAGTCTATGTGGACAAGTTTGTGCAAGATTGAGTTGGAGCGTACGTCTTTCAGCGGCGTTTTGACTTGCTCTCTATTTGACGATAAAGTGCTTATCACACTATTCAATTTGAACGATTCCTATTTAGGAATCTAAGTAGTGAGCTCGTGATCACACTACGCTAAATTGATTTCTAAATCGAAGATATAGAGTTGAAAATGGATAAACTCTTAATTGAATCCAATCTGTTCTAACTGCGATCACACCTTCCGATTTCCTAAATTGGAATCGTTCAAATTGAATAGTGTGATAGCGGCTTTACGCGAATTAAGACGAACGAATTCATGATCAAGTCCAAACATGTTCCTGATATTTTACTATTTAACGAGCTTGCATTTAGGTTGAAAGTTCATTTGCGTTTTGAAATTCGTTGGAGCTTGAACGATAAAAACTCATATAGCTAAGTACTCATTTATTTCAAGAGATTACAAACTTATTACAAAGCTAAATTAAGTGAAGTAAAGTGACTGAAAAAGTGTTAAACACAACATACAACATATTTTAAATAGGTATGTATAATTGTATTTGTAAAAATTACTAACACTTAAGTCTTTGGTTTTCGTTCTTATTCTACCTAATTACCTAATACGAAGTTTCTATACCTAATTACCTACTGTAGTTACTTCCCAATATAGGTATCAAAGTTTATCAAAGAGTAAGTCAGTAATACTTAACAAGAATCCATTAACTGAGTGTGATAAAAATAAGATAGTGTGCAAATTTAACAGTTTATTATTGTTTTTTATTTAGGTTCCTTATTTTTTTGTTTGCAGAATTACTGAAAGTTTTATGATGGCGGACACGAAAAAAAAATGCAGACAATACAGTTTGGACTACTTGAAGTTCGGATTTATTGCATCTCCATCAAATCAACACTTCCCGATGTGTCTCATATGTGAAAAAGTATTTAGTAACGATGCCATGAAGCCTTCAAAAATGGATGACCACTTATCAAGAGTACATGCTAACAAAAAAAGTAAGCCCTTGTCATATTTTCAAGCACTGAAAGAAAAACTAGACAAAAGGCCATCCATAGGATCGATGTTTGCGTCATCATCTATTCGAGACAATGATGGTTTACGAGCGTCCTATAATATATCTTTACTAATAGCGAAGTCGGGGAAACCCCATACAATTGGAGAGCAGCTTATCTTACCAGCCATTGCGGAGGTCCTTAACAATGTATTGCACAAACCCGCACATGATATTTTAAAGAGAATACCTTTGAGCAACAACACCGTTCAGAGACGCATAGATGAGATGGGACGCGATGTGGAAAACATTTTATGCAAGTTCTTACAGACCCGCAGATTCTCTCTCCAGTTGGACGAGTCTACATTACCCGGCAATGATGCTCTATTGTTAGGATATGTTCGATTTATCAAAGATGAAAATATGTGCCAAGAACTGATTTTTGCTGCATATTTAGAGACTGATACTAGAGGAGAATCGATTTTTCAGGCCGTGGAACATTTTTTTACTGATAAAGCTATTCCATGGAAGAATATTGTTTCTGTTGCGACTGATGGTGCACCGTCTATGGTTGGTCGTCATCGTGGCTTTATAGCTCACTTAAAGCGACAACTGCCTGATGTACTGGTTATTCACTGTGTGATTCACAGGCAGCATTTAGCAGCAAAAAAGCTGAGTCCTAGATTGCATAAGTCTTTACAATATGTAATAAATGCTATCAACAAGATTCGAAGCAATTCTTTGAACTCTCGGTTATTTGCTCAACTATGTGACGAAAACGACGAAGTCTTTACTCGGTTACTTCTGCACACTGAAGTTCGCTGGCTATCAAGAGGCTCTTGCTTAGAAAGATTTTCAGCCCTTTTTGAATCTGTGTTGGAGTTTTTACAAGAAAAAGATCCGAATTTGAAAGAAAATCTGAACAATTGTAAAACAGATATTTATTACTTGACTGATATCTTTGGAATGTTCAACAAAGTTAATTTGCAACTACAGGGTGATGATCTTAACTTGATTAAAACAAAATCAATAATATCGGCCTTCGTGGGTAAACTAGTTCTTTATAAACAAAATTTAGGCAGAAAAGAATATTCGCAGTTTCCGCATTTGTCAAAATTACCAAAAATGCTTCAAGATGATGACATTTTATTATATGTTACTCACTTGGACGCATTACACAAGGATTTTACGGAGAGGTTTGATGATCTTTTAAATTTACAAATTCCTCAATGGATAATAAATCCGTATAACACCACAGCCATAGAAGAAGCCAATGTGATAATGCAAGAAGAGTTGATTACCATCAGCACAGACGAAGAGCTTAAGCAAAAGTTCAACCAAGGCTATCAGAAGTTCTGGTTGCAACGCAAAATTGAAACACAGTATCCTACATTGTGGAACATTGCTGAAAAATACCTTATCGCTTTTCCATCATCATATCTAGTTGAAAAAAGCTTCAGTGTGGTAACAAACATTTTGACAAAACAAAGAAACCGTTTGAAAATCAACGAACGTGGAGATTTAAGGCTGCAACTCACTAATATTGAACCGGATGTAGCTAGATTGGTAGATAGTCACCAGGTTCATCCATCGCACTGAATGTTTTATTTTCTCTTTGCGAATTAATAGTTTTTAAAATATAATTTCCTACCAACTTAAGATGCTTTATGTATTAATTTGTAATAATTATAAATTAAACTTGATATTTACTGAATTGGATTGTCTTTTTATTTTGTTAAATTTTGACGAGAAAATGAAATCAACTTCACTCACTTAACCAAGTGCAAAGTTTTCTAATTGGCACCTTAGTACCTAGGTATTTTGTACCAATAGGAAAAAACTAAAGATAGACTAAGATAGATAGCTGCTTTAAGTTAGCGGACCATTATGAATAAGGGGGTTGGTCTTAAAAGTAGGTAATTTGACCATGGGGGTCTGAGGTAACAGTTCATTGTTGAAAAGGGGTCACTTGTCCAAAATAGTTTGGGGAACCCTGCTCTATAGAATCATCGTTTAAATTTATTGCTCTTATTACAGACCACACCTGTATATTGAAAAATTAAAAATTGTTACTAGTGACCTTCTTCGTTTATCGCTCTTTCCATTAGTGTCAAAATCCGTTAGGTGTTTTAGAAGGAGAAACAGACAGAGGTGGACAACATAGAGTATAGATGAATAGTAACTTTAAGGTAATGAACACCACTAAATATTAGGTAGATATGCAGATGACCCGGGAAGTCTCTACCCGTTTTCTTTAGAAAAAGTTCTTTTTTGTTGGAATTCGACAAAGGGAATATTCTATAATATTCCACCATATTCTAAGATCTAGAATCTTAGTCTGTCTGTGTGCCATGTTTTATGGAAATATGTTCAAGCGATCACAAATATTTCAATATACATAACTATATTTATTAGTAAATATTTTAAAAAATACAATATAATAATTATAATGATTTTTTTATCAAAGTGTTTCGAACACAGGATATGTTAGGAGTGTTTATCGTAACATTAGCGTCAGAGATTTAGAACAGCTCCCTGATTATCTACTGTCTTCCTGTGTAGACAATGGACCGCCAAATCGTGATATCGTTATAATCTTGTTCCGCAAAAAGTTACAAAATTACAGTGCATGTATTCTAAATTAATTTTAATTTGAGTGGGAAACAAATTATAAAACCAAAGTAAAACATTCCAAATTTAAATTGAAGTTCGTTAATTAAAATGGGCAAAGTAAAGGAGTTAAATGTCTGCACAGACACGATCACCAAGCGGTGCAAGAGATTGCGAACTGGCTGCAAATATTTGATCATATGTGGAACCCGCAACTTGCTCGTAGAAGGAAATGATTTCCATACTCCCTACTGCGCAAACAGCGACTCACCAAACTCCAACACAAACCTGGAACTTAGTTAATAGCTGAGTTAGATGCAGTAAATATGTCGTTGGCAAAGTAATTTGCAATTTGTGTATACAGACGACACTTCATTCATATATTATATTGATTAAATTTAGCCTATGCCCATTATGTAAATTCAATTAAGTCAAAATATATAAAATAAAACTTACAAATTTTACTTCTCACTGTTAAAACTAAATGAAGTGACAATGAATAAATTGTTTTCTCTAAATAGTATTAAATCAAAGTGTACTATAAAAAAAACGTGGTTATTTAAATGATCCAGCTCAAGTATTTTTTTGTATTTATTCGAGTAAAATTTTTTACAATTAAAAAAACTAAAACTCATACAGTCATTGACGCCTACAATAATAATTGTTATAATGGCTTGCTATAATTGTTTGGGGAGAGATTGTTGTTAGAGGGATAAGAGAGTTTCCCTCCCCAAAGGTTTATTCCCTTTTGCCATTTTTCACACGCAAAAAAGTCGCTCCGAGCAAATCTTTTACGCAAATTTTCTTGTTTCCGGAGGTTTATTCAATCAGGTCTCTTATTTTTTATATAAAAACTCAATGATGTTACAAATCGTTCAGTGCTGTTAGCAATAAGACGATTCTAAAGCAAGACGCCTTTGTTACATCTCGTATCCAAATGCACGAGCAAGTGAAATAGCCAAAATTAATTGTTCCCATCGCTCAACTAATTAGTTTATGTATACAAAGCGGATAAGCGCAAGTCGGTGAGCTTAGTCGACCGTTCAATACTTACTCTGAGGTGAAACCGCGCATTTACAATGTAGAAACAAATCTATTATGCATTCTGTTATCTAGATTTACACTGAAATCGCAATGCGGATAAATTATACGAGCAAACAATTTTGCGAGATCTTATTTTATTATGAAAATTGCTATCGCCCACGGCTTCGACTGCGTTTTAAGTTTAAAAATAACCTATGTACTGTGCTAGTGTGTTTCAAAACCTTTCAAAACTATTAAACACCAACACTACAATACCCCATCTACTTAGTTCGATAATTGACTAACTAGTTTTAACTAGAAGCAAGTCGCCTTATATGTTTCGGAAACTAAAATGTTAAATATTCTCATAATATAAATGAAAATAAAAATTTTCAATGAAAATCTTAACAAAAATCCATTGAAAACTTTAGAAGTAAATTTGGAAAACAGACAGAGGTGGAAAGCATCAACTTTATTTTATATTGAAGGTATATTATAGATAATATCGTGGATAATATAATGCACAGTACTTATTCCATAGAATAATGTTATCCATTTTGGTATTGCTCGCTGTGTTACATTACGCCCGCGCTACTTTTGCACCCCAGGCGATAAACCAGATCGCACTGTAAAGTTTATATTGATTCGAAGCTATTTCTAGTCCATCTTTAGGCTATTACGGAACTCACGACTTTACAATGAGTTCGATTCTTCTCACTTTAAACGGTGCTATCTATGCACATCTGCGTGTAAAGGTTCAAATTATTAATATCATTGTACAATACAGGCGTTTACCCGCGGTTCCGCTTGGTATTAATACAGAATTGAAGTATTATGAGTTTTACCCCATAAGAACACTATTGGGTAATCACTATCCCCGTGTGTGTTCGTCTAGTTTACGTGTGATTGGATGGCAAACATGCAAACATATTTATTTATAAAATTACTAAAGAAATAGAAAGGTAAATATTGAATATAATATAGTAACATTGTAGCTTTATATGCAGACGATGTCACGAGTAAAACCTAGTTAATCATATAACTGATTACTGTAGCAGTGACAGGATATAGTTACTGCGTTCTGTAGCATAAATTAAACATCCCTTCTGGTAGTAGCAACTGAAGACTGAAATAACAGCACGTCATGTTCCTCTATCACTGCCTACTGTTAACGGTACTCTACTTGACTTGACCGTACGTGGCAACGGTAGCCATCTACAGTCAGCCTGTGTGACGACCTTCTACATAAAAAAGTGTTTTATTTTGATATACAATTGAAGGATGTCAGAGATCATTCCATTGATTTCCACCAAGTAATTTATACTTCATCCAATCATCCATATAGGTATATATTGTTTTGTGTTTATACGGGCGACGGTAGCCACCTCAGCCTGTCTATCTCACTTTACCATAAAAAACAATTAAAATCGTTTATATAATGGATTTTATATTTGTACTCCAATACAAAATGCTCTTTCAACTAATGTAAATATTAGATAAAAATCTAAACGAAAAAATTACTAATACACCGCACAGTTATTAAGATCAATTAATCATAAACACACATCAATTTGTAGAGCCATATTTAGCCGACGTTATTTCCATTCTAACCCTTGACTTTGTAGGCAGTCGTAGGAAATATTCAAGATTATTAACAGAACAGGGGATCGATTGTTGGAGTGGCTCGCGTGGCTTATTAATAGTCCGTATAATTAGAGGAAACACCCCATCAAACTGGCTGCGTTCTATTAGAAGGGAACAACAATACTATTACAGATAAGAACACCATATTAATAAGTTATTTTCAATATAGGAAATCTTACCATTCGTAACGCACAGACGCGCATCAATTTCATGTATAATGTTTGATAGCTTTGCTCTTCGGTTCAAATCAAGTTTAATTTAGTCAAATAAACAGACGTTTCAATTATTTTTTTCAATGTGAAGTTCGTACGACAGGCTGACGATTCTCTTGATAGGAGGTGGCTACCGATTAAGGATAAGGTATTAGGAAGAGATAGGGAAATGGCATCCCTTACTGACTTCCCTTACTCAATCACTGAAACACAACAGCACACATAACTTGTTTCATGGTGATCTTTTATAATTGGTGATTGCTGCCGCCAGACGGGCTACTTTGTTTATGACAGCGAAAGGCTTGCCACTTTAATTTTTTTTTACTTCTAGTTATATGATAGTTAGACGGAGAATAGTCTGTAAAAAAGTTTTCGTCGGGAGGGTTGCCATATTGCATAAGGTCCATCACCCAAAAAGGTGTAGGGAAGAAATAGGACAAGGAGTAAATATTAAGATCAAGATCAAATTAGAGAAATGATCCATTACAACATCCTCTTACTTGAACATCGAAACACATCAAGCAAACATTTTTGTATTGACAAAACGTACCTCACTTCCATACTATAAAAATGTTATAATAATAATAAGATACGGTATAGCTGATACTACAAAATCCGTCCAGTTTACTCCTGGATGTAAGGGTGCCCATAAATAAATAAGTAAATCAGCGTCCGTTCTTAACCTAGTTAAGTAGGTATGGCACTATAATACAATTTTCTTTCTCTCAAGTCTTAAGTAATCGAGTCTTTCTCTTTAATCGCAATAATTTGCATGCTAAGTTCGATTTGGATTCAAAATTCATCTTCATTTCTAGCACTAATGTTTAGCTATCGATTGGGGGAGTGCCGTCGCCCGCCGGTCTCTTTAACCAATCGCTGACACAGGATGTTCAATTAACTTCCTTTGCGTTTAATGCATAACGTCGAATACAATTGTTTCATTAAACTGAATCTTGGTGATTCAATCACTCATGATTGGTCCGATACGAACCAATTACTGATGTGACGTCATCGTACATCTGTTTGTTCGGCCCGTTCCACACAGTTTTCTAAGTGGGTCAACGTATAAACTAGATTAAGCTTTGTCTTTGTGTTGACAAAACGTACCTTACTTCTCCATGTATTTCTTTCAGTGTTAGCTTTTGTTTGCTTCTCTTAAATTGATATAAGTGCATGCATACGTTTACAATGCACGTTTTATTTTAATAATTTTACTGTCAAAATGTTGCATTGTCTGTGTTTTAGCACGAGTTTCTATTTAGCATTTTTAGTTTTTAGCTTTGCCTTTGTGTTGGAATACCTCGCTCTAATGTTTTTAGTTGAGTGTAAGCTTGTGTAAGAATTGCTTGTGTCAAATTGCTCTCTTATTTTGCCTTTGTGCTTTTAGCGCCAGTTGGAACTTTAGTTTTAGCATTTTGAGACGCCCAAGCAGCACACAAGCAACTACGAAAGTTTGAACTTTCAGAAATATACTGAAATATTTTAATATATTTTAAAAACTAATACGTAATTATATTATATATAATTTAATTGTAAATAGAATATTAATTGTAAATAGATCAGTGTATCATAAACTTTTTTTTTACTTTTTGAAAGTTTTAAAATAATACAAATCCATCATGTGTAAATTATCTTACTTATTACTTCCTTATACTAATTACTCGCCTTTTCATACCATTACTGTACGTAAGACAATTTATGTACGAAAAACTTTCAAATACCCACTTTATTATTTCTTTTTGGAATATGAAAGCAGTAGGTACTCGATTTTACATTGACAAAAGGTATGAGCTGGGTGGTATCTGTGTAAGACTTAAATCTTTAGAAAATCTCACGACACGACACGATGATTGAAATAGTATAGCATTTAACCTGGAACACACATCAATCTGACCACAACAAAGCTTATCAAGAACGTATGACGCGGTCCGGCACAAAAGATAATCCTGGGCCCGTCCACAATGATTCCGATGTCACAAAGTTGGACATAAATCTTCCACGTTGACGTCGATCGACAGCCAGACGAGAACAGACTTATCGTCGCATTCACATAATCTCGTTAGGGTTAAAAAGCCTTATTTATTGTAACTTTCGACAGTTTCGTTTCGAAAAACTATATACAATTTAAAATTAAGCAAGCAGTCTGTTTTTATCATTTTTTTAAATAGGTTTTCCTTTTCTATCATAATTTGTAAGCTTAGCAAGAATTGACTCAAATGCGATTTTTATCAACCTCCATAGGTTTCCTCCAAAAAAAATGGAAAAAAAATTAAAATTAAAAACTGGATCATTTTCATTTTATTTTTCAAATATTTGTTGAATGCTGAGGAAGGTTTTTATGAAGAGAAAAATTTATAAAATAGTTTGAAAAACCTAAAACCCCCTTTTTCTATTCAAAGTTCCTAGCTGTCATAGTCCCGTCTGTCGGGTCAGCTAGTATTTATTAAACAGTTATTTGGCTAGCCTAATATACGTCTAAAACAATATATAAATTTATTACTCAAATTTTATAGGAATCTTTTAAATACCAAAAACATTATTTTAAATTAGTTATCAAACTCACCAGAAGTTTCCAAAGAATTTCGATATTGGTATTTAATACCTACGAATCTGAAGTGAAAATAAATTATAACATTGTTGGCTCACTAAATCCTTTCTTCGACATTCCCTTGTACTTATCTGTCTGAGGTTTGTAAATAAACAATTTTTTCGTTTGTATAATACACTCGTTGAGGTGAGGCCCCCGAATACAATGGCGCGCCTGTAATAGTTTCCGTTTTGAATAAGAGATGCCTATTGTCTCCCTTCAATATTGATTGACTTCGCCTCTGGCGGAGATACTTTAGAAATTGTTTTCCTGTGTAGTACTGCAGCAGATAATAACAGAGGCGACAGTTGAAGGCTTTGAATACATTTAAATAGTAATTTTGGTACACACGGCCAACTAAAAAAGGAAATAATATTTACTATTAACTATTTACCAATAGAAGGTGCGAGTGCAGTCGTAGGCAATGGTCAGTTTAATATAATAGAACAACATCGTAACTGTATTGAGAAAACTGATGCCATGTGTTTTTAATTAGTAGTTAGATTAAAATCTCAACGATTTTTCAACATCTGTTCTCCGAGCCAGATTTTTTATTTATAGTCGACACAATCAGTCACACTATTTCTTCTCTTATCTCTTTCTCATATAACTATAGCTTCTCAAATAATTGTTATTCATTACAAACATACAAACCTTTTCTCTTTATAATATTAGCATAGATATAGATAATAATGCACAACACAGTCATATACAGAGAAAGAATTAATAATAATAATCAGAAAAAAATCACGATTTTTTAAATTATGTTAAATTTAAAAAATCGTGATTTTTTTCCAATACATTTCACAATGTATCTAAATATGCTCAATTTTCAGATATCTTCAGCAGTTTTAGCGATTTCATGATTAGTCAGTGACTGCTTTCAGTATTGCTTTCAAATAATAATTAAAATAATATATCTATTGATACTAAATCATCGATAAATTATTAAACGTTTTGTTAGAGGATATATTAAAAATAGTTATATGTATCATCATTAACTTCTTTAGATTACCGCGTGAATGCTCTAAAAGGATTTATCTCAATACATAAAAGAGTTATAACATTTTAGTGATCATAAAAGTTGCTCAATATATCATCGCAGTAGCAAAAATAACCACGAATATCTTTAAAAAATGATAATAAAAAATAACCCATGTGATGTTTTGACTGCACTACTAAACGCCTTTTAGCTAGATTAAACAAAAGTTCAATGATCCCCTTTCTAATAATGAGTTCTAATAATAGTGCGTAATATTTCGTCAACTCGGCTCCAGACAGCTCATATAGAAGGTGTGACAGTGACACGGCAGCTATCGGTGGAATCATCGCCAGAATTAACTAATTTTAGTGCGAGCAGGCACATTTGGTTTCGGCCGCGGCGGATCGCTTTCGGACGCTTATCGCCATAGGATATTTTAACCTAAACCAGTTTCAAAAATAAACAAACTGTCGTCCAAATAAATACGAACCACTGTTTGACACTGACTCCTATAAATAACCGTAATGAATGGGCGGCCGGTACTCCCGCAGCAATATGTAATGTCGACGTTTCCTCGCGTGGATTTATATCTCTCCTTATTTGAATATTTTATAATTCAGAAGGACAGGCTGCCTCATATCGGACAATGAAAATGCTTCCAAATGATGAACAAAACGGATTGAAAAAATAACCCAAAGTTAATTTAAAATATAATAATATATAATCTACCTAACTCATAAAAAAAATGTACTGACTAACAATTAATCAACGCGCAGCCAAAACTAGTCACAGGTTTCTTTTATAACGTAAGCATCCGAGAAGAAAAGATTTAAACTCCGTGCGAAGCCGGCGTAGGACGCTAGTAATATATAAATTGAGCCGAATTTGATTACCTAAATGCCTAAAGCCATTGAAGATACTCGTATTTTGGCCTTCTCCCTGTTGCTCGTACGGTATAATGGAACTAAAGTTGCTGAAAATCGGATTCGTTTGAGTATATAAGTAGCAATATTCCACTCAGTTGGTTTCCCGAACTGTATTAGACTAGTTTTTGATTCAAGTGCACATGTTTGGTAAGAGCTGATCAAACATCAGACCACACAGGGTGGCTCCGGGCCTCCCCGAGATAACAAACGTGCACGGCTCTCCACTGCACTTATCTAAACACTTAACTCGCGCCATAACAAACAAAGCTGGTCTAACTCACTTTTTACTCTGAAATATCGTATCTTTTTACCCTTTAGGACTTACCCAATGCATGCTTTGCGTGTCGAGAGCCTTTGTGTCCGGAAATTCATGCATTTTGCCGCATTGTACGGCCAAGGAAGAAATGTGTGTAGCGTTATCGCTTAAATGTCTTCTTCGTTAAATTTACGATGACGTCCATTAAAGGGAATTTCTTTTAAAACAGAAGTATTTAAATTGTTATCTATGTTTGAGAATAGAAGCCTTTTAAGACAAGTACCCACACAACATTGGTCACGAGAAATCTAATAACAGTTTTGGTCTTGTCCAAGGTACACGTCATCGGGCGTGACTAACGAATGGCTCGCCCTACAGACCCTAAATACTGAGTCGTAAGTATCAGTGAGATGACAACGGTCCGGTCCCCGGTGCCGGTATATCTACGAAGGCTGCCGAATACATAACCATAACTCTGACCGAACCATAAACGTAATTAGAGACACCAATAACACAGGAACACTCGAAACATATTAATGTGTTTTGATTCGAAAGGGTTAACGCCCCGGCGTACATCAAACAAGTGACTAAACCCATGGGATTCTGATACACTTTTACATGTAGTTACAAACGGAATAATCGTAACTCTTCGAAGCGAATGTGACTTTTAAAGTGGGCGACGCGGAATGATGATCGCACGGAAACATGAGAATGTTAAAAAAAATTGTCTCAAAGATTACCGTAACTATAGCAACGTTCAGCTCATTTACCGACTCTAATGACGAACTAACGTTACATAACGTAGTCGCTCATTGAAAATGAGGCAACGCTTGACAACTTAAACATGGTAATTACGGAGAAAACGGTAAATACTTAATTTAAATCGAAGCCATTAATATGTCCTCCGTCGTTTGAACTCTGACAACGGACTTAAACTCCCACAGATACGACTTCAATATTACGTTGTTAGTTAAGCTTGTAATATTACGTTTATATTAATCTTTTACTTTTATGTCTAATGAGCTTCAATATGGAGAATATCATAGCAGTGTGTATACCTATGAAATTTCGGACTTTTACCCATTTATGATTCAACTATAATGATTAGATTTATGGAAATATTACTTATTATTTCGAAAACTTATTACTTGAATATCTTTCCAGTGACAATACCAAAAATTAAAATAATTGTTTCATATGCATACTACTGAACATATAAAATATTTATTTGTGGTCAGTTCTATGGATTCGTTTAGTTCTGTGTGACCCGTATTAAAAATGTTAACTATAAACTTCGATATATTATAACGACTGTGAATCTTTCCTCCAACTTAATGGTATAATCTTGTTCCAAGTCTGCGTGAGCGTCTAATGAATTTATTATTATTAACTAACACGTAATAAAAAGTTCGGGCAATCAACGTGTTATTTCTATAAATTATGGATATAATAATGATGGCTTCGTAACTAATTCACCCTTGTTGAAGTACACCCTTGACAACCTGTTTCTCCTAGTTAAATGCCAATCTTGTCCATCGACCGACGATCGTTCACTCATTAGAACAGTGAATAATTCAATAGGAGCACATCCTTATCTGCAATTCTATAAGTACGCCGGTATAAACGACCTATTAGGGCTTCAAGATCAATGGTGTGTGATATTAGCGTTAATATTAAATTATTAAAATGACTTGGGATTTTACTGCAGTATTATGTTTTTATTTATTTATTTATACAAACTTTTACAAGTATTTATTGGTCGTGAAACACAAGCTGTTTCAATTGGGAATAAATAGAATAAATGTTTAGTTAATTCAATCTTAAGCATTTTCATCAGAAACATAGCCTGTTAAGCTATAGTAAACCTTAGTATACAATTTTCTTTGTTGTGATAAAATTAAAAAGCTAACAGTAAGTAGGTATTATCTTACTCAATCAGAGTAGTATTAAAAGTATTAAGTAGAGAGAAACCAAAGATAAAAATTATCATAAACATTTTCTATACTCACTACGAGTTTGTATATCTTTAAAGTCCTCATTTACTTGTTAAAAACATGTAAGGGGTTCAGTCGAGAGTGCTCAAAAGTTCTTAACCAATTAGCTTTCAAGTGGGGACTTGGAACTTTGCCATCATTTCATTAACCACATGCAAAACTGTTGTACCATGAAATGCGAAACTATGAAATTTTAATTTATAAAAATGTTGCCAGCAATAAATTGCGGGTAGCTCAAATGACACCGCGTAATACCAAACTCGAAAACGACCGTGCTTAATTGATAAAATATTGCTCATGAAATTGTCTTTTAATACATTACATGGGCCATGGCGTGTAATACGAAAAAAATGTAGATGAGGAAAAATGTCACTGGTAAAAGGGGAGTCTTGGAGATTTGACGTAACGCAGCTAATGTACCGCAAAGGATGACTCGCACCCCTTGTTACATTGGTTTTCTGTGCCAACGTGTCAAGTTGAAGCAACACTGTTAGTTTTATTTTTATACTTACATGTTTATCTTTAAGTTGAAAATTGCACACAACCTACACCTAACAAAACAGTAGAGAGACTTCCTCCCTACTTTCCTGGTAGCGTTTTACCGGCTCTGGATGCTATTTTGTCAAACCGTTTAAAATTTATTACTTGCATACTACTTGTGGTTGTTTTCATTTTTACTGCTTTTTTATTATAATGTGGCTTTCATTCCGAACGACTAGGACTATAAAATTTTATTGCTATACCTACTTCTGTTTTGTTTATATTCATATCAGTAGCATTATTTCCATAATTTACTTCCGTTTTATAAAGTACTTTGTGTCATGTTTATTGTTTCATATTCCCGAATACCCTTATCTATCGGAAATTCAAGTTGTTTGTCTTTCATTAGTCCCAGATCGCGGAAATCCTGTAATGGATCCTTATTTATATCTTCAACCGAATAAATATCGTTCTCGGACGGGACGTTCCCAAACTAAACTGGAGCTTACGGCAAACATAATTAGTGTGTTATTGTTTTGTTCAGATGAAGATGTGACACCAATTACTGGAACATTTCGGCCATAATATGGATTAACTTCCTTTCTATCTATTTATTACCAACACTTGTCTCATTTTCAATTTCCTTTCAGTGTTCAACTTTGTTCTAATATTTAAACGCATCTAGATTTTAACATCCTCAAAGAACATTTCTTGTATCAGAGGAACGCTACCGAAATTCTCGTTTATATTCATGATGAAATATTTCTATTCCGGTGTTCGTCCGTGCCGTACGACTATAAAATAATACCATAATACATCAAAAGTTTTCCAGCGGGTCGGAGCCGGTCCGACGAGCGTTCATCTTTCGAAAGTTCTTATGAAAAGGCAGACTTGAATCTTCCCGTATCATCTCGTTGCGTTGCTTTTCAATGATGCTCAGTGTATAATTTCATCGTAAATTAATAAAAGAAATAAAATATTGCTATGTTCGCTATTATGTTTGAAACCGTGGCCCGGATTTATAACAAACATTGTATGTGTATAGGTAGGTTGTTTGTCGATATTGTTTCGATTCGGAACGCGAGCTAACAGGGAATTCTCTAGACAGCACCCATGTCAAATATTCGCTTAAAAGCAAGCACAATCCATTATCGATAGAGGTGGGGGCGAAATGCGATAAAAATTTTCAATCAGAGAACCGCCGAAAAATATTTACAGTGTAACCCGAGGCAGGACAATATTGTGGAGAGATACGCGAGAGACGCCCGCGGCGGCATCGGCAGCTAACCTTCCGCTTCTTTGTGCTCTACGACTGTCGAAATAATATTGAACTCCGGGTGAAATACGACCGGCCACCGAGCGCGAGGGGCGTCTTCTACGAAACCGTTTTTCCATCCCACTGCA
This sequence comes from Synanthedon andrenaeformis, assembly GCA_936446665.2. Taxonomy (NCBI): domain Eukaryota; kingdom Metazoa; phylum Arthropoda; class Insecta; order Lepidoptera; family Sesiidae; genus Synanthedon; species Synanthedon andrenaeformis. Next base: position 12,605,766 of record OW387781.2, on the reverse strand, counting down.
CAATAACAAACGTTTAGTTTAGCTCTTACGTTTCCTTGCGAATCGGGTCACCATAGTTATCTCCTCCTAATTTCACGTTCATTTTACTTACTTCCATTTATTGTTTTAAAGTATATTTTTTGTATCAACCTTCGCAGTCGCAAATTAATCAGCCTATTTGACTTTAGCAACCATTACGTTACAAAAGGCTACCGGAGAAATTACAGTAGGTACGTGTGCTGTTGTGTTTCAGCAAGCGAGTAATAAGGTGACACGAAAGACAATTCCTTATCTCTTAGCCTTTGTCCTATGGATGTATGACACCTACAGTGTCATAGGGATTCAAATGCGCTATTTGTCACTTTTTCACTTTTCAATTGCCACAAAAAATCGAAAATATGCCAGCATGCCCGGGATTCGAAGCAGTATTAGCAGGTAACCGATCGAGAATGAGTATCTTTGTATTCATTTATAAATATGCATGTTACTTGTTACTCGCCATTTTTGCCTAACCAGAGCTGTTATTTCTGTATTTATTGCACATTTAATTTGCATTCCATGCATTACCATAGTAATAGTTGAACGACAAACTCCTTAATAGAAGATTATCATATATGGACTCTTGGCGAAATACGACTTCAGTTTTAATTTGCAAATAACATAAAGGTCTTTGATAAAACATTTTTTTTAAACACTGGCTTTTCCCCGCGGTTTCACCTTCGCGTTCTTTCTGACTTTTCTGTTTGCAACATTTTTTTGTTCATGATTTTTTAAACTTGATATTAAATAATCTTCTTCAAGAATCAAACCAATTAATACAAAATAATTTATCAAATCCGTTTGAAACAAACTCTTCGTGTTTCTTCATATATATATAATACATATATTTAAAGAAATTCCTATTCTTGTCTATTATTATCAGACTTCTAACTCAAAAAATCCAGGTTTGATTTCTGACAAGATCTTCTATGAAAACTAACTTTACAAGGATTTTCTGGATTTAGATGAACCGATTCTATTTCAAAACTTGAAGGTAAATTTGCTAGTAATTAGATAATATACACAAGTATTTATATTTTATCGGCAAATTCTCGACAAAGGGCGATATCAAGTTTTTCTCATAAGTTTAAAATAGATTAAAATCATATCCTTAAGCACGCTTCGTTTAATGTATAGTATTAATAGAATATTGTTTATCACCGGCCATATATATATCGTACTACAGTATGCGCGACTGCGCGTGAGCAACATTATTTACGTTCGGGTCCCAGCGGTCTGGTGGCGTCCAGTAATTGGCCGGTTACCCGCTATCGCCTCCATTCATTTTACGATAAACCTGCCCTAGCCAAGTTTGCAACGCAGTAAGCCTGTTCGATAAGTATTAAACAGATATTGCTTTTGAACATCGAAATAACTTGAACTATCTCTCATAACGATAAGAGCTTTTACGATATTTCGTTGAGGAGAATTTCTTGGCCAACTCGTTGGAATATTTGTAAACTTAAAATTATACATTTGCAAAATTATTCATAGAGTGGAGGCTTAAGTTTAATATTAAATATTAAACTTAAGCCTTATAAGGGTTTTTCAATTTTACCATATTAAATTTAATATTAAAAGCCCTTGATTTTCTTTTTTTTTATGTAAAGCTTGAGAAACCGGTTGACACTCCAATTGATGGTAGGATCCCTTCTCCATAGTAGGATTAACGATAAGGGATTAGAAAGGGATAAGGATCTCTTAGTATTAGGAAGAAATCCTTTACTAATTCTCCGAAAAACAACAACAAACGTGCTATTATTTCACGGTGGTCTTCTTTAAGGGTGTGGTTATTGCCGCCAGACAGGATGTCCAAATGACTGCGAAAGCTTGTTACTTTTTTTATCATTATGGTTTACATTAGCAGACTTGTTTGTTGCTGCCTACCTTTGCTAAAACCTTAGAAGTAAAAGGTATTTATAATAAAATTATCACAGGGTGAGGCCGGATAGAGTATGGTCCCTACTATTATCCCGTAACACAACACCTAAGCAGTACAACAGATTGTATTATTAATTTATTAAATTTTATTTGAAATACAACAAATAAGTAGTGTAATTTATTAGGCGAAAAGAGAAAAATCCTAAAACAAGCTTGAGTAATTGGAATTATCTCCGCTTGTAAAATGCAAATGTTAGAACTTCCGTCGTGTGATATATTTCCAGGAAAATGAAGTTCGCTAAATATAAGTTCGTGTGGACGCAGTTGCTCTGCCCGCACTCTCCCATTCATGAATCAACTTCAGCGTTACCTAACTGAGGCGAAGCAAAACAAACATCACCCATGGTACCATGTATGTAAAATTATGCAGTATATGATCTTTAATAATACTTTAAATAATTATCGCTAACGAAAAAAGTTTCTATGCCTTCGTATTTGTTTCTTCTGTATTATATTAAAATAGTATTCTTACATAACATATTAGTATAACCGTAATAATATTACTGTAGAGCAATGGACTTTATTTATAATGAGTTTATTAAAAATTTACAGAAATATATTACATGTTTCTATAGATGATATTTCGTTATCAATTATACAAAAATATGTGACAGTAAAAAAAGCAATTTATTTTTTATTTTTCCAAAAATAATACAAACTAAAATTATTTAAAAAATACAATTTTGATTAAAAAGGAATTCGCAACAATTATAATACGCAATAAAATTAATAGATATTTTTAATGTACTTTTATTTTAAACGCCTCACATCACGAAAGCTAAGTTATAATAGTTTAACTACTGATGAAACCACAGGGCACAGCTAGTTTTGTAATAAAATACCAAACGATATTTGGAGTGAAAATCTATGTCATGACCCTAATAATTTGAGAGTTCCATTACTGTGTATTTCATTGTACTGTGTGGAATATGAGAGTTATTAATAAGAGTAGTGAGTTCAACGATTCCAAGTGTTTAAATAGCAGTAGCATTGCGCGACGACGTACGTTGCATTACTCGAATAAAGCAGATTTATCGAAACTAATTACTGTCTCACGCAATTCACGAGCACCAGAATTAAACGTATTTAAAACAAAATGAATAACAAACCACATCTTTAAAATATTTTAAAATGTTTACATAACTGATTATAACAGTCGTTTGAAACAATGACGGAGAGAGCAACACAAAAAACATGTTTTCCTCAAAACTTGACACTTGGTCTATAGTTCAAATGTTATGTCTGGGCTGTTTTATTAACAGAACATGTTTTATTAGCAGAAGCATTAATAGGATTAAGAATAAGGGATTAAGAAGCTATGGGGAGGATAAAAAAAAATGGAGGTGTCCTCATTTAAGCATATATACCTTTTATATACCTCGGATATATATACCTTTTAGACATGAAGTTTTCCTTTCGAGGGGCATGTAATGGTAAAGGTTAGTCATTCGTAAAAAATGAATACGTTAAAAATTAATCGAGCGCAACACGTACTAGTTATTAAAACCACGTAATTAATAAAGCAATACATTTTAGAGTTAATCGAACAAGCTTGCAAGAACCGTCTTGACTAGTAGAAATATTATTAATTAATCTGTTGGCTGTAACCTGTATTTAATACAGAAACCATTTAAGAAGACAGATTCTGTAGGCGTGGTCGCGTTCCATGTATTTTATTTAGTAGCGACTTTTTCTTTTCGAGTGGAGTTATACAAATGCATGAAATATTTCATGTGCGTTCAGTAGAAAACTTCACTCGGACATAAAGCAGGACAACATTTTAAAACTTTTAGAAAACAAGTGTATAAAAACAAGTGCTACATAGAATATCTACTTATATTTGAATGTGAATTTAAATAAGTAGATAAAAAACATTTATATTATTACTAATGACCCGCTCCCGGCTTCGCCCGGGGTGCAATTTATATATCCTATGTTTTAAGTTTGACTAAATTACACATAGTTATGAAATTTTATCAAAATGGGTTCAGTAGTTTAGGAGTTCATCGGCGTAAAACATGTGACACGAAATTTTTATATATATTCAAATTAATCTAGACTTTCCTATGGTCTGTGCATATTACGCTTTTCATTTAATAACTCGGCAGCCCATCTGATAAAACTACTCTATATAAGACCTCTGTGAAATAACAGCACGTCTGCTATTGTGTTTTAGGGGATCCTGGTGGAATCACCCTTTCTACTTAGCGTTGCTTGTGTTTTATAGTCTGATGGTAGTAACCAACCAACAAGTGCAACATTAGCTTGCTTAAATACTTATTTAAGTGCAACCATTAAAAATATTAGTGGTTTCCCATATAACTACTAACTTCACTGTTATCCTGTGACTTTCTAACCGTCGGTCATAGTGGGGGGCCGTCCAGCCAAACCTGTATATTTAAATAGGTACTTTAACGTATATATTCATCCATGTTCTCGTGGAAATGGCTATTTTCTAAAAATTATGCTGTGTCAAAGATTGACTTCAATATCGCCAGCTTTTGGTAGTTTGCTAATAGATCAAGGACGATACAATTTTAGATAAAAAAAATATTAAAAATATTACATTTGGATTGAAATTCTTCTAATACTTTAGAATTCTTTTGATATATGTAAATACATAAATATTAATCGCATATCTTATCACATTTTCGCACAATCTGTAAAAAAGAACCAAAGAAAATTTGGACGTATTTCTCTTTTCAAATGAATAGAAATTATAAGAAACTACATATAAAAGTCTAAAAGCGTTTTTGCGTCCTTTATTCATTTTAACTTCTCTCAAAATAATAGATATAGATGGTAATTTTATTCCGTTTCTTTGTAGACGCGCTCGTCGAGGGCGGAAATTGGCATAGCGGGGCGACGACGCCATTGTTACACATTTCGCTTTAAATTGGGGGCTTTCTTGAATTTACACCCATGACTTGCAGTAGGAGGGTGACCGAACACATCATGGAAAATTGGGACCAGTGAGGAAACTTAAAAGTATAAATTTTTGAACAAAATCTTTTATATGTAATAGGAATCATCATCATAATTAACAGCTGGTAGACGCCCATTTCGCCTCCCTCTTAGAGCCCAAAAATGCAAGATTAGTTGCAAAAAGAATTCTATTTCCCTAAATTTAGTAGTATTTTGACGCTTATTTCAAGATCCTGCAGTAATTTTTTTTTTAATTAAATAATAACAGAATTCTTAACCAAAAAAACAGTTCAACTGTGCCATTTTTTTCTAAATTATTTTATCGTTTTACGTGAGCTTAAATAACAAACTATAGTAGAGTAAAAGTTTAGTTTTGTTATGTTAAGGTCGACAGACAGGCTGACGGTTCACTTGATGGTATGTTGTGGCTACCGTCGCCTATAACACAAGCAACGTCATACGTGCTGCAAGTGAGTTGCCGACCATAGAAGGATTAAGGATAAGGGATAAGGAAGGGATGGAATGGGCATGGGTAAAGTCCCATGCCATGACAATACTATACAATATTCATGAATGGGTACAAATATTCGTCACGGTAACATCTTTATACTGTGGTAAAAGTCCGAGCTTGTCGTCACAACTCCTAGTACAAGTTGCGAATCAATTTATCCTCTCTAACCGTTTCACACTCGTTTAATACTAAAAAGGATCTGCGAAAATCTAAACCCAATAGCTAACTAGCATTTTCCCAACAAACAATACAAAACAAATTCGCGATCCCGCCGAATCCAGGTATTAGCAGGATTGTGCATTGTTTCTCTTAAACTACGTAAATTATTCTTAAACTATAGGTTAGGTAAGTTATTCCCGAAATACAAGGCGGTAAATTATGTATTCTTCATTTAAATAACTCAACTTATTTATGCTTAGATAAAGAATTACCAAAATCATAGAACTCATGTTGCTCAAAAAGACATAAATTTTAACCACGCTTCACTAGCAGTACCATATTTGAAGTAAAGAAAGACTTCATTACAAATATGAAATATCTTATGCCGTGGAATACCGCCGCAACGCCGATGACGGGTCATGGGTGGTTCTAATCTACTAAACTACTACTACAGCTGACTTCACGCTGAGCTCTGTATCATCTTCCATTGCTTAAAAAGCCGATCCACTCCATCGGATGTCTACCAAATTCTCAATAAGTTATCAATTTATCACAACACGTGGAATACAGTTTCATTTCAATCCCGTCTTTCTTCACAGAATCCCGCTCAATAAGACCAGCTTGAGGGATCCCAGTATTTCCATATCCCACACATTGCATTCCCTTATAATAGCCTCAAAGAACGCCGCAATCATCCACACACGTTTGTCTATATTCTTTAATTTGTGTTCAATGTGAATCATGCGAAACAATCGTCATTGAACGCTCGCTCCAGACGATAATTTAATGTTCACTTCTTTGTTCTCCATTCAACCCACCAGGCAATTAGTTCGAAGATTTCTGAATGTAAACTTATAGGAGGGATATTATTACGAAATAGGTTGTTAATGTTGATAGCATCTCTGTGAAGAGTTTTGAATCTCGCACAGAATATTGGGGGCGTTAAAAGGGCGAATACAAAAAGATACACAGAGTAAAGCGATGCTACACGAAAAAAAAAGGTTCTGAATAACATTGTTCGTTCTTTATTTAAATATGCATTAAAAAGATATATAACCTTAGAACTTTAATTTTTAAAATTGGCTTAATATTTCTGAGTGCAAAACTAGAATTCAGAAATTGAGGGAATAGGTAGTCTGAACAAAAAGATAAATGCAAAAAAAAAAACAATTACCTACGTCAACTGGTTACCGGATTATCAACTCGGTAATCAGCCCTAACTGTATTTAAAAAAACAAGTAGTATAAGTACCAAGTAGTTTTCAAACTAGACAGGAATGAGTATCTCGCAATTCATAAATTCAAGTTGTCGCTCAGAAACTAGTCACATTCTACGAGTTGCAGAAATATGTAATGTGAAATTATGTGTGTTATACAGAATTTTTATAATATGTGCAACAGCCAGACAGATGTGTCGCTTTTAGGACCATGAAATGACAGGGATCAAATTTAATGAAGAAAGAAAAAAATATTTAATACTTATAAAGAATAAGAAACGAGCATAACAAAAATTTGTTGTAATTTTACAACTGTAGTAGGTATCACAGCAAAATGCCGCCTTGTCCTTTAATCTTCAAAAATGGTCTTCAACAAGGGAATCTCTTTGCCTTTATTGAGCTAGATGGTCAAATATCGAAAAAAAACTATGATTCATTTTGCTTAGCAAAAATTTTCACTATATATTTTTTTATATTTTTCTTCTACTTGAGTGAAGAAACTTGTTACAATAGTCACGAACGGTTAAAGGATGCCTTTAATTCCGCTAAACCAGTTCATTGGAGCAATTATTTTACAGCTAAAAGCGTGGTGGCTGACCACCGCAGGCCTATATTTAGGGGCGCGATACAATAAAAGCACATCGTTGTCCGGTCCATTCCCGCACGACTCTGCAAGATAAATGAACGTACGGAGCGCGCCGAAGGAGACGCGTTCTCACGGCCCGTGCCTGCGTTACATTCTTTTTGTTTTATCTGTTCCGAGTTAGAGGTCGACGCAGTCCGTTCCGAGACTAGAAAGACCGTTGCACGCGCGATTATACAGATAAAAACTGTGCGACAGCCGCACGAACTACCTACTAACAAGGGACATTGCTACCTGCAGCACTCAAACTGTCCCATGTCATTACCCCTGACGTTATAGGTATATGTACCACAAACTCACATGAGACCGGTGAATTCGTTTCAAGTGTTTCAATTACGCACACGGAGAAACTAAAACTTAAGTGTGAATATTATCCCTGGAACTTTGTAATGTGAATACCTCCAAAAGTTTTCTGATCCCAAACAGAACTTGGAGTCTCTTATGTTTGAGTCATAACTGAAAATGTCTGAGTAATATTCGTCATCCACTACACACTGTTGAGTAATTTACACTAATATAAAAAAAAAAAAACATTACAATCGCGTTTTAAAGCTAAAACAAAGTTTTATTTTACATATTTTCTCGGTAATTATGAGCTTTCCTCTATTAATTTCTTTGAAGTCTTATATTTTTTTAATTTATGGAGCAATGAACAATATCTTAACTATCTCCTTATTTATTTTTTAATTTCTGTAAATATCTATTTTACTGAACACAATTAGTGAACTGCCTCATATCTTCATGAGCAAGCTGTTGTTCTATAAAATGCATATTGCTATGTCACTGATATCAGAGTGGTACGTAAAACTGTCACTGTATGCATTACTTCTACTGTTGTCTAAGAAGTCTGTGCATCCGTAAATAACATTACTACCCTCGCTGAAATGATACTTAGAGCCGTTTAAAGCAATGGCGTGAAAGGATCGTGTCACGAGACGTGTGTAAACTGGTCGTGGGCTCTCGCGTTAATTAGACACGGCTCTCTCGCGGCACAACACCTCACCTCATTATTTACCGCTTCATTAAGAGCTCACGACGAGCGCCTGTCAAAATCTCGCCGAACACCCGTCCGTCGGACGCTTGAAATATCGCAGCATTGTACTACAATAACACTGTCGTCAGCCTCGTTAATTGTCTTACTCTCTCCTTCGCGGGATCTCCTTTATTCAAGAACTCCTCTTTGTTCGTAAAATAGACTGTTCGTTTCCGTTTCGAAACTGTAACGTTGCATTACGAAATTCACATTGCCCCACCAGAACAAAAACAAAAGAGTGCCACGCTCATTTTGGTAACGCGCGGAAATGATGAGTCCCAGTAATTGTACACACGCAAGATTATAAACAATAAAATGGTAATGATGATGGACCAAAAAATCAATTTCGTTTACAGTTACAAACGACCGATGCCATAATCGGGAATTACTACTTAGTTACATTACCGTATCGGCTACCAAATGTATCATTATGTTAAAGTATTAGTCGCAATGAAATTAGTTTTTCACCACTTCTAAAGAGTAACAATACGGGACTGTATTTTGCGTTTCCTAACAATATTACAGTAAACCGTGGAACACAAAGCAGTCGGCGGACGTTTCAAAAGCCATTTAAGGGCAAAGTCTGCGTGCCCTGGCATCGTGATTTCTGTACACGTTTTAATGAATTCGTCCTTCCTCCGGCCGTTTCTCGGCCGCTATTCAAAAGAAAATTACAGTCGAGAGCCTCCTCGGAACAAACCCTTTAGGAGTCACGCTTCGTTCTCGCTAAACTTGGTCCAATTATTTCAACTCTTTTTTTGCTTATTTCTACAATGTAAAGGTCATTATTGTTGGCGTCAGTTGGCGAACGTTGAACGCGCCACATGTTCTCGTATTTTAAATTCGTGACAGCCAAGTTCAGATAATTGATTAATGTCTATTGGGGCGGACGTGTTTTAACGTCCCAATCTAAGTTTTTGTCGGAATCCCTGTTAATGATACGGTTCTTTAGACCGAAGAAGCACAATAAAAGGAACATATGGCGCGATGCACAGATTCATTTCGGCAACAGTTGGTTAAGGATACATCTTAAAGATATTTTTACCTGCCTGGACTATGAATAATCCCATTGTGTTTATCTTCTGATCTAAAGACCTTATATTAATTCCAAACTCAATACATACAAACTTAATATAAACCTTGGTATTTCAAAATAAAAGTTTGTGATGATGTTCAGATATTTGGTAAGTTCTCAATATTGCGTAAAAACGCATTTAATTATTGTTTTAGACGAAACTTTGCTCACAGGTAGATCTAAAATTTAAAGAAGTGCCAATGATTTAAGATTTTATCTATACTTATTTCGTATTACAAAAATTTGCAAATCATTGAAAGGCTTTTTTTGCACTTCGAAGTATTGAAATGACGTTCTCACAAAAGACTGATCTGATTGGATATGCTAAGCTGATGAATACTAAGCTGTGGATATGCAATCACATAAAATCTTTCAAGGGGGGAAAAGCTACTAAAAGAATACTAAAAGAAAAATTATAACTAATTTTACACAAAAAATTCACACATTTTATGATTTTTAAGTCTTATTTTTTTTTTAAAGCCTTACTCTTCTCAACATGTGACCATCCATGTTTTGCCCTTGTAGGTTCATATTTTAATGTACTTTGTTCACTTAACTTTGCTCTTAACTTAATCCAACAGTTAGTCATTATTGTATACACTAAGTAATTGATAGTAATGACCTATTAAAATATTGGTCCCCACTAGAATTCTGACACATACTCGTATTTTTAACAAGGCTTTTTCTTTTGTTCCACAGATTGGGTGGATCTGCTATGTCTAGTGGCATAGGCGGTGGCACCCTCAGCGGCGGTCATTGTCAGCTAGCAAACCAGCCTCTGGTTATGCCCGTATTCCCACTGAGAGCCAGCCAGCCGAGCCCAGTTCCAGTCTATTCACCTTCCCGCTTCCACATAGACAAACGGTGTCAGCACCGTTGTACGTGGAAATGCCTCGCCATAGCCATGATATGCCTCTGTGTCATTCTAGCGGCAATGCTCGCATATTTTATAGGTAAGTTGAACTTTTTTAATAATACGTTTCAATTATAGTTAAGGGATCATTTTAACTAAAATTGTGGGCTCTTTCAATTGCTTTTACGAACCTATGAAAAATTAGTTAAATCAGTATAATCTTGGCATCAACTGAAACAACCCCTTTACAGAAACTGTCATGAAATAACATTACAAAGCTATCATTTTTGGTGTGTGAATAAGAAGCAATTTCACTGTTCTCACCTTGTCCTTCCTCGTAACAGGGTCGATAGCATGATGATAGTCGATTCCTCTGACCATCAAATTAATCAGCCTGCATGATGCCTCTCTTGTGACAATGTCACAAGAGTTGTTGGGGTGTTTCTGTCTAGATATATTATGTAGGTAGATAGATATACAAATTTTTGATGAAGTTTCAGAATTTTCAAAAATTATACAAAACGATTACATTATGCATGCTCCGTCCATTAAGTAAGAAGTTTATTGTGATTCTCCAGTTCAAGAACTTATAACTACTCTAGTTTACTAACTTTGATCTGAAAAGTTGTATGCAGCCTTATCTCCGAGGTACCCATCCAATCGGTGGGTTTTATATTAAAGAACTTTATTAAAAAATCCCGCTACGTAGACACTTATAATAAAGACAAAGAGATGATTTGAATAAATCGATTAATATTAGATTTTTGTTCGGTTACAAGTTACATTGTCAATATATCTTTGTTCATAAACTCGCAGCGGGGCGCGGAGACCTCTCGTTAAGACAGTATTTTTATTAACTCGCCCGGAATGCCGATTAAAATATTCATAACATTATTCTTTCTCAATACATTAAACAACGTGAACAGAGATATCAGTGCTTAAACATTTATTAAGCGCTTAAAATGTTTTGCGAAATCACTACGTTTAGAAAACCAAATTACAATGTCCCACTGAATTGTATAAATAGGAAATTCATTAGAATTATTTTTCATTTTCATACAAAAATTCTAAATTTCACGTTAGCGAGATGGAACTTACTTCAAAAAAGTATTTTCTTTAGAATAACATTGTCTACATTTGGGACTTATTACCCTTAACTAATAACCTTAAAGTATCGATATTTTATAATTACTGCGGGCTTGGAATAGTATTGTCCGATCAGTCGAACGAAGCAGTCGGACCACGCGCTCTCAGGGATTTTTTTTAATGTAATGGTTGGCAGGCAGGCTGACAATCCAATTGATGGTATGTACCGGCATCAAAGGGATTAAAAGTGCATTGTCGCAAGGGTAAGGGATGGAAATGGTCAGGGGAATGGGCTTCTAGAATACCTTGCTCACTCACTGAAACACAACAGCGCTGTCAAGCTTCCCAGCTCAGCCGAGTAGGGCTAATGAGTAGGACTATTGCGGCTAGGACCTTTTACTTCTTAAATGTGAAAAATAATCCAGCTAGAAACTTCATACATTACATAAATGTACCTCCATCATTCCCATATTCGTTATATCTTATCATGTTCATACTTATCATGTAAGTACTTCTTTTAATATATATAATATAATATAATATAATATAATATAATATAATATAATATAATATAATATAATATAATATAATATAATATAATATAATATAATATAATATAATATAATATAATATAATATAATATAATATAATATAATATAATATAATATAATATAATATAATATCTTCACACATTCCACACAGCACCATCTAGTTCCACATTAAGCAACTTAATGCTTGTATTATGTATACCAGACAGTTGATATAATACATAGATTACTTTTTTTTTGTAAATACATACATATTATAAATACAAACATCCATGACTCAGGTACAAAGGTAAATGTTAACACATAAACATTTGCCCCTAGCGGGATTCGAACACGCGACCGTTTGGTTAAGGCCAGGCCCTATGAAACTAAGGGAACTTTAAATAAATGTGCTGAGTCAACCACATATCTGATCAATGTGGAATTTACATATATATATTTTGAGACCTTTATCTGTAGATTATCAAGTCAGAAACATAATTAGGTGATTTTCATTCGATACATTTTTTGATCGAAATCGGCGCCTTTTCCGGAGAATATTACATTTTTCTACTAAACGGCTTGAGTTATATCGCCAAAAAACTGCTCGTAGCAAGGAAACATTGTTTACCAGTGATTGTCAAAATAAAATAAACTGAGGTTTATTTTTACTCCTATAATTAACGAAAACAATTTTGAGACTTACGTTGTTTAGTTCCGAGCTAGTGCACACCAAATCATGCTTCAAATAATGTACGCAATATTCAACCTTACGTAAGCTGTATCTTGCGATATATTAAAAAAAATCCTAGAGAGCCGCCGAGCAACTTGTAACTCTCGGGTGGCGGGACGTGGGCGGAGCGAGCGTAGGAATTTTTTTCGTGGGGCCTGCTCTTAACAGCTAGGGTTACTAGCCACTAGACCAAACGTGTCTTTTTGATTCATTAAGTTTAATATTAAGTTGATATAAACAAAACAAATAAAGTACAAGTTACATTACTGCTTACGTTATTTTATTAAGTCGGTAAATATGCGATCGCGTTTGTAGAGTGAACGAACAAAAACGAAGGATGATATAGTTATTGTTTCTTTTTTTTCAGCCGAACATTAACATCTAAAAGAATTTAACTTCCAAATAAAGTTAACATTTCAAATTTTACAGAGCTATTCTTGGATGAGAGCAGGATTTTTTCACCCCAGTCAATAATGTTGAAATTGCATGCATTTTCCCTTCTCCCTAGTTAGGCCAAACGTTGCCCGGGGCCGAATCCTCTCCAATTAAGGGGCAGTTCTTGTCTAAATGATTAAACTATAAACCGAGTTTTCCCTGAGGCGGTGCGGGATTACGGCTGCACAGCTAGCGGGCACAATTTTGCTATGTAACAGTAGCAACAATCGGAGAACTGCAATAATCCATCGCAAATTGCTATTTTTATTTTGTTCCTGTCCTTATTTATGTAATCTCCATAGATCCATTGCACCTTAATATTGTCTGGTACAGAGATGTAAGCTTTAATGTTCCGCTGTAATAGAGGAATTAATTAAGGACAGGAAACTAATCCAAGGAAATTAATCCAAAGATTAATTTATAGAAATAGAACACATAACACAAAAGTTTGTGTAAATTTTTTTTAAATTTTTGTTTTATGTGTTCTATTAAGAAACCTTATCAGCCTTCATGTCCTGGTATCGGTAGCAAATTATTAAAACTACTAGCGACCACGGCTTCGCATGGATATATTGGGTTTAAACAAATGGGGCGGTTAAAAAATATTATTATTATTATAGATATAGAAATCATTGAATATCATATAAATATGGAGTTTTTCATCTCATAAAGGCAAAGAAAATAATAACATCAATGTTATCACAATAAAATTATTTATGCAAATTATCACACATCACATTACAATACAAAATTATGGCCGTCATCATATTAAAATTTGAATTACCACTTGATAAATTAGAATATCCGTCGTAAATGCAAATCAGTCGATTACATATTGATGTTGCAACGAAAACAGACATCGTCCATTAGTCTTTCATCATTCTTTGTTTAATCTTGCAACCGACAAAGAGGAGTTACTTTAAAAAAAAACTAAATAAACATTGGAATAATATAAATGATGCGCCTAACCTAAGGCAACGGGCTGCGTGCCTTGGGCCTTGGGGGCCGTATCCGCGTTAGCGTTACATAATAAATTATCTCGCCTCCACGTCTCTGTATCAAATGCTTGCAATCCACGCCCAGTGAACGACCAATCATAATTTATACATGCCTAATGTAATAAATAAATAGCGAATGCAATCCTCTCTGAATCACCACTCAAGCAGGTACAGTCAAGTGTAAAATTTACTCGTATGTATCTACTTAACCATTACAATAACATGTATGTACCTAGTAAATAAATCATGAAATATAGCTGGTAACGGCGACTTCGTCCCTCGTTGAATTATATGTGAAAACCTTCCTCGTTTAATGCACTTTCAAATAGTGAAAACTGCATTAAAATCGATTGTTAAAAGATCTAAGCGTACATACAGAGAGACAGACGCAGAAAGCGACTCCAATTTATACTATGTAAAGATTTATCTCATCTAGTTATGTAAAGTCTTTTCAAATGTTCCAGTTTTATTAATTATCACACGAGCAATATAATGTGTTCTAAAAATAGACACTCATAGACAAGTTTTGAATTAAAGGAAGTCTTTTTCCCTTTTAATCTAATGAGTATAAAATATATACTTCAATAGATTTTGTTATATTAATGTTCCATAGTGTAATCCACACTAATATTATAAATGTGAAAGTAACTATGAATGTCTGTTACCTTTTCACGCCTTAACTACTTAACCAATCCTGGTGACATTTTGCATACACGTTTTCAGGGATACAGGAAAGGACATAGGATACCTTTCATCCAGAAAAAAAGACTGTACCCGAGAGATCATTTAAAATAAAATTAAAAACTAACGCCTGGTAAAGTGTTTTATAGCTTACATATTTTTTTATCTCAATGCGGACGTAGTCGCGGGCACCAGCTAGTCTTAGATATATTAAAACGTATCCGTGTCATCGATAAAAACGTATTATAAACGTTTATTACAAACATAATATTTAGGTATGACAATTTATATATGCACATTTTAAAAACATATTTGTGAAACTATTCTTTGGATATATATTTTGCACTCGTCCGCTTGTACAGTGTACAGAAGTTATTGGTTCAGTCAATACATGTGAGCCAAAATTACGTTCCGCTAACTGTGAAAAGACATGAAACATTGTAAATAAGGTACCGCCTAGTCGCGAGTCTGCGTAGTAATAACTACTGTACAAATTTGTATTAAGCTAATGGGATTAACGTACACTGTTTTATGTTACTGTTTACCTTCTTCGTTTCTGTTTCTCTTTTGTAACGGTTCTTTGTGAAGATCGAAGGAAAATAATATTTTTGCATGAATGAATTTCTTTTTACGTAAAGTCGGCAAGCTTTTTGACGATCTATTTGATGATGGGTACAGCATGTGTCCTGCCTACTTTGGAATGATAAAATATTAGGTGGAGATGCTGGTTTTAGTTAATTTTTTAAAAGAAATTTCTTAGTTATTATTTCATATAACACTAGCTGTTACACGCCACTTCGTCGGCGTATCTTTATACTCCATGATAATGTAGTTTTTTATAGGTGAAAGAATTTTTAAAATCGGTCCAGTAGTTTTTGAGTTTACCCATTAGAAACAAAATACAAATATTTTCTCTTTATAGTATCAGTATAGACTACATTCCTGTCTTCTTTGCCAGGAATACATCTAATAAATCTTCAATTATATTATTAGAAGTTCAATATTATAATATATATTTTACTTGTTTAGTAATGACATGTACTTAGATATATTTTAATATAAAAATTATAGAAAATATGCCTAAAGTATCTACATATCACAAGGCAGGCATATAAAGAATGTCCATTAAAAATTATACCACTAACTGGCATACGCGTATAAATAACCTAGGAGCTTACCTATTAATTTATCTAAATGAAATAATGGGTAAGAAACATAAGTAAATACACACACAGCTTTGTAGACGAAATTAAGTTCAAAAGTTTCACATGCTAGAGAGATTTCTGGTACAAACACGTGAACCATAACAGAATGACACATTCTTATGTAACTTTAGTAGGAGTTGGAAGTCGTAAAAATGTAAACGTACCCAATTATATCGAACAAATACCTGTTTTTACTACATTTGTCACCGTTTTGAATACTATCCCTAACAATGTTGCTTTTGAATTGTAGTAGATATGACATTTCTTCTGGGGGCCATCATTTTCAGGTGTATTTCCTGAAATTGCAATTTATTTGTAAATTATTGGTATATGTAAAATTCTTGTGAAATATTTGTAAATTAAGAATTAGATTTTAATTTACAACTTGGTTATATTATAGTCAGATATAGTTAGGAACGAAGATTTCTTTTTATTATTGACTGTCATTTCTCTATGTCCAACGAATTGAATGAAAGGTGATTTATAGTAGCGAATTACCCCTACTATAACAATTCTGTTCAACAAACAGAATCCATTGCATATATATTCTTCAATAAGGAAGCAAGGGTTGATCGTAAAAATATACCAAGCAGTATTCTTATAAATGGTCCGTATAAAGTGCAACGTTCTCTACTGTCCACCGAAGCCAGTTATTTCTGAGTGCCATGCAATGCAACGCAATCGACCGCGAGCGAGCAAGTCGTTACGATAAAACTTCAGACCGCAAGCACATGGTAAAGATCCCGAATATAGACGGTAGGTATCTTTGGCGGTAGAGGTGCCCTACTTTCACGTGTGTTTCTGTAAGTCATTGAAGGAACTTGAAAGAATATTGTGGTTTTCAACGAGTTTTGAAACGAATGTATCGAATTTTTATTGGCAAGTAATATCTCTTCTGAATTTATCCGAATAAGTTAGTGGCTGCATTTATATTATTACTAGCTGGTGCCCACGACTTCGTCCGCGTTGAAAAATATTAAGTTGCCTATCCTGTGTCCCGTACATCCAAATGTTTATCTACCAAGTTTCATGAAAATAAGTTAATTCGTTTCAGAGTTATGGAGGAACATACATACATACATACATACATACAGAAAAAAATTCTAAAAATCGTCAATTTAGTTTCAGTATCATGTATAGAGCCTATAAACACGATATCTCTGAAAACAAAGTAACTTACTCCATGACCGACCCTTACAGATTTATTATTAGTATTGATGATGAACTTTGTTTCATTTCTTGTGTCAACTGCGTGCCTGTATACCTCATCATTAAGACGCCAAGTCAACCCATAGTGTTCACTGTTGAACAAAGGCACAATAAATGTATAGCTAATTTACTTTGACAAGGACAAGGCCTTTTTAATTGAATAGGTCGCCACACTCGATTCTCCACCCTCTGCCTCTAACTACTGCCAGCACAATTCAGCGAGCAGTTTGTCGGAACCACAGGGACCAAAAAATTCTTGGAAAATAGTTTTTTAATTCAGTATTAAACATTTTGACGATTTTATGTTTATTAATCATTTAAATATGATGTTCCCATTCGTCGAGCCAACTGGTAGAGTGATTTAGGAACTTACCTTAGCGCTCTCAGTCGTGAGTCCCGGATTTGATTCCCGGCAGAGCCAATATAGCCAACAAATGTTTTCAAAGTGAACTTTGGTCTTAGTGAGCAAGGTATGGTTGCGTTTTATTTCTTTATATGGTTATCCATAACACAAGCCTCTGTAACGGTGCTTACTTTGGTGGCTGTATATAATTTATTATATCATTATATTCCCTAGTAACTTTCCTAATGTATGTATAACTAATATTACTTTGATTCTCATAACATATACATATATAGAAAAATTACTGATACTGATACATTTTTTCTTGGGCTTTTATTTATATGTTTTATATGGGCTTTGATGCAATAATATTATGTCCTCCCATTCCAGTTAAAGCATTAATGCAAAACCGTTTTAATAACCGAGTTTCGAATAGTTTTGATAAAGGTGGTCGTTGGGTGCATGGAGTCACGCGAAACCTTTTACAAGTGTAAGCCTTTGTGGTCACATGTTGTGTTGACGGGTGCACCACGCCAATCGCATTAAACCGTTCACTTGGAGGTAACCTTTACAAACAAATAAAAAGGACTGTAAACATAGTTATTTTACTATTTATAATTAAATTTGACCTTATACACTTACTTATTTCTAAAATTTATTTATTTACTAGCTGCGTACAAAAAAAAATAATGCAGAACTAAAACAAATTCCTAAACTAACTAGATGTTTATTTCTAAACATGCAATTTTGAGTTAATGTTCGCAAAATTTGACTGAGTTATTATATAAAAACACTTTCAGTTTGTCTAACGGTTTTATTGTCCATAAAAAGCGTTGTATTCTTATAATTTTAATACAAAGTGTAATTCACTATTGTTAGGTACGTGGACATGTACGGTACGTAGGCAGACAGTGTATAATAAATTCTTCTTACGTCACTTACGATATAAAATGATATTCAAAACAAATTTGAATTTCAAACACCCACCGGTTGAAGGGTCCGTCGCGTTATAAAAATACGAAATTACGGACTAAAGCCAACACAATATACTCGTGGTTTCATTTCAATTACGTGTGTGGTTACTGCAGCCATACGGACTTAAATTCTAGTTCTAAACCAAATTAAGCGCATAAATAAATTTGAACTTTACATGATTAAAAATATTATTCAGAACATTGCCTACATGTGTACGAAGATACTTTTACTGTATAGTTTCATTTAGGTACTATATAGTTATAAATATAGTAGATAAGGTATATATTTCTGTTTAGAGCACGCCAGAAATTTTCCATTTTCGTATCTGGTTATGGAAAATTATTAATGTGGACGAAGAGGCCATACAGTGACAGAAAAAAGTTTAAAATTGGACCACCGCCGTGCGAAGCCGGTGTCGGTTAGCTAGTACTCAATATAGATTATTGTGGATTGTGGAATTCTTATTACCACTTTTAATATGAAAACTAGACAACGGTTTCAATTTAAGCTTCATTACACATTTTAAATTGCTACTGTTGGAATGTTCTTCAAACACGCCACGTCTTCGACTTTGTTTGCTACTAAAATCACTGACAATGACAACCGACAACTGTCACTGAATTTTATTTTGTAGATTTTTGTTTTCTTCAAATTATTCATTGGATTATATTAAGTTGGATTTGTTAACTTTGCCTCAAGTTACTTACTCTATATGGAGTCACGTTACATAGCGTTTGTATGAACTACACGCCTACGAAGTCAGAGGCATTTACTTAATAAATTAACATTTACTTAATAAATGATTCCATTGAACTAAACTATTAAATGAAATCTGTTAAACTTAACATTTAAAATTAAACTCGGTATATTTTTTGAAACAAAACATGGCTAAAATGAAGCCAAGAGCAAAAGCTAGTTGTAAAATAAATCTGTTACGTTTCAACGCTTCTTAAACGAATGTAATGAACCGGCTCTCAGTATAACGCTTATCTATCGGATCTCAGTTCATTTAGATTCCTATTAAATTAATAGTGACGGCAGATAAGAGGCGATGTCGCATATTGATGCAGCTCTCATCGAATACAAAGTACATTTTTCTTACTAAATTAACTATACGCCTCTAAATTGCCCCAAAGATTAGATCTCGTAAGATACAGTAAAATCTATCACTACTTAGCTGGTTGATTGTAGCAGCTATGAAATTAAATAGGAATTCCTACTTTTGCTGCAGCGACGGTATATATGTTGTAGCTTTATTTTTTATTTTATTTCATCCCAACTAATATTGTAAATGTTAAAGTGAGTTTGTTAAGTTTTCACGCTTTAACTATGGATCAACAGGAATACAGAAATGGAATGGGGTACCTTTCGAGGTAACATCTAAAAATGTAAAAAAAAAAAAAAATCAACACCTAATAATCAATAAAGATTGAATAAATATTTTAACAATTAAGAAAAAAGTAATATATAGAGTTTTATGAAATTAATATAATTATTAAATTAAAATTATTATATTAATATGAGAACAATATATTAAAGGCTTTTTTAAAGCAGGAAAAGAAATACCTGATTGTGTCAACAACTTGAATTTTATTATTATATTTCTTTTAAATATCTTTTACTATCGTAATTCGTAACACCGAACAGATCGAATCCTTCATTGAATTACACACTAAGTATAAAAAATTCAATTAAAAAATATAAACGCGTGTGATCTCCCTCTTTTTTTTCTAATCATTGGGTTTCAGAAACACAATATAATATTTGTTGGGACACGCCCCCTGGCGTTGCGGATATGTACCGAATAAAAAGCGGTTCTGTAGTTTAATCCGACATAAATCTCCTGTTCGCCGGTAGTTCGACTATTGTAATGAAAAAATGTGAACCATCTGTTGCACCCTTCATTACTTGCTGTACGATGAATGGGCCAAATAGCACCGTCAACTTTTTAATGTAATTGAAATTGTGAGGACCCCAAATGTTTTATTAAAGCCTGTTCAGTGTTATGCATTAACGCTCTTAAAGTGCTCTCTACACTCTTTTATCACGATCGATACGCTATCGAATCTAATAATATTAATAATAATGATTCTAAAATGTAGGCGCGAATGTTATTGTTGGAGCAGAGACCTTATGTAAATACTTACGTGAATAAATCTTTTGGTTTATTTTCATCTCTAAATTTGTGGCCTGATTTTTATGGAATTCAATATAGAGAAAGGTGGAATACAAGGAATGGACTTGGTGAATATTTTCTTATTCTTTTTCTAGTGCTTCTCCGGAATTAAAGTTGGCCATTAACTTGTTGAATTCCTTCCAAGGCCACGTAAAAATAACTATATTTATAATTTAATTCCTCATATTGTATGATGTTGAAATCACCTAATTTATCACCTAATCAGATCGACTTTTAGTAACTTGAACACGTAAACATGAGGTAGAAAATTCTATATACAGATTTTAAAATTATTCTATTTTTTTTTAAAGTGAGAGCGACTGATTCTTCTCCAAATAGATAAAGTGATTAGCAAAATGCAATAAAGCGAGAAAGGAAAACAGATATCGTACCTAAATCAAATCACCCGAATCAAACCATTTGACCAGTGACGTCATTTGACAGAATAAAATTAACAAGAGTAATCTCGATGGATTTAAGCAGAAACTCTATCTATGGACACGAGCCGCGTCTTTTTCAATTAGTCTTAGGATAAACTTTACACTTCGTTTAGTCATATGTACTTGTCCGCGCTTCCTTATAAAATAGGGCAAAGAAGACCTCGACCCCTGCAAATGTGGATCGTGTTTATCGAAGACAGGGACAGCGATATCTGATCGTGTACAATAGAGTAAGATAGAGTGTCGCACACGAGGCGGAAGATTTATCACGTGACTAATACCGAGTCGTGCGACGGCGCGTCTCTGTCCCCGGGGACTCCATCAAACGAGTTTCTCTCCCCCAACGCACGATGCAATCTATGCTGAATCGTATTACAATAAATTGTATTAACTCGAAAAATAGTCGAGATAGCAAACATCGTCCATCTGCACACAATCGTCCCATGCATCGCGAACTGAGTGCCCCTCGTTTCCTTAGCAGCGTCGTTCTATGGCGAAAATTTATAGATTTTACGAGGGATCATTGGAAAAGTCGACCACATTGTCATATTTCATGTTTGTGGGCGGAAATTACGTCATCGGAGCATGTTTATCCGCACTGTAACATTGTTTATGGTGCCTTTTATTTTTCTATCATTACTTTTGCTTTCTCTTACTAAGACTTTAACATAATATTATAAATTGTCTAGTTTCTTAAAGAGATCTCTTAATTAGATTCTCGTGTTGTGTTCCCCAAAATTAACCGTAGTCACCTGCTATAATGTAGACATTCCGCCTATGTCTGTTAATATCCGCTGTTATTCTCAATCTTTAACCCAGAGTTATCTATCTAAACATAGTCATATTTAAGACTTTGACTCATTTAGAGATGATTGAGTGAGGCCTTACTTTTTCTTAAGAAGTCTGAATTTCAAAGTTCCAAAACATCGACGTCGATGTTCCAAAACGACTCAAGTCAACTCCATACTACATATTAAAAACTAACCATTAAATCATTTATTTCCGGAAAGTTTAGGTGTTTGTGTAACACCTTCGAATAATGTAATCAAGTCTTGAAAAATATTGTGTGGTGCTCTCCCCGGCTAGTGGCATTCTGGAACGAGTCGCAAGTCTATTAAAGGACTGTTGCATTTAGGAATAATCACCCACAGATGGTGTTATGCACATTTGCAATCTTCAACCAATGCATAAATTAATCGGCTATCTACAAACGCGCCTCTAACTTTACAATTTAAATGAGTTTTTGCATAAAATTTTCTCTTATCTGTTGTTAAATGTAAAATTCACAGCTTAACTTCTATCTCGTTTAAGTAGGATGCATTAAAAATGCATTTCGGTGCAGTCATTGTCAATGCATATAAATTACTTAGTTATCGGAGCCGCTGCAGAGTCGATAAGTGAGATTGTCGTTAAACTGTTTTGACCCTAAAGTTGCCATAGAGTAAATGTAAATTGTCCAATCCTGAGCGCAATCGGCCAAATGGCGTCAACGCATCGTGATCCTTATCAGCGAGTAAATCTTGGGGACGGATCGTCAACGTCGGGGGACGGACGATAACTTAATTGCTTTGACACCGCCCGGGGTTATCCGCAGGAATTATGAAAAACACTGCGGGCGCCACTCTGATCTCTGCTTACGGACTTAAATTTTTAAGGCGACCTGATTTATGCAATCCTTTTTTATCTTGCCGCCTCTTATTATGTTTGTTTTCTAACAAATTAGTAAGTCGGAAAAAGTATTTCAACTAGATTAACCTTATATCAATTAAGTCTACACGGAATGACACATGGCCAGCGCGCATACGGCGTTTGAAATCTATTAGCCGCACATCCTGCGCACGCTCCGAAACAAATAAACATTACATCCCCGATTCCCGTCGTAGCACAAATCCCCGTCGCTCGTTCGCTTCTTACTAAACTAATAAATGTAGACAATAAATTCACTTTACATTACAATGCCGGGCGGTGTAAACTTATTGCTTTCTGACGTTTAAACGTCAGTATATAGAATTATTTTGCCGAAGACACACAGTCTTCAAATCACATTGCTCGTAGAACTGATAACAGATAATAGAACTGGTAACGGTTTTTATTAATTTTATAAAACTGAAATATTCAGCGCCTAATTTATTTACAAAGGCGCTACGTTTCGCTTGAACACTTTCCAATATAAAAAAATAAATCGTGTCAACTAAAAATTTCGATATTCGAGCCCGTGCTTAGTTAGTACCGTGAAAAATTATCCAATTAGACTACGGAGCGAGGCATTGTGTGATCGATTTGATCGGCAGCTACTATCTTACAATGAAGAGAGACATTCTGGAGCAAGAAAATAGTTGGGTGTCACCGAACCACCTACGTGCTCTCTCGCTAGCTCGCGGGCCAGCCGCTCGTCAGCGGAACCAATCAGTCCGTCACACCACCACAAAATGCGCCTCGGCTGTGCTTCGCTTAATTAAAACTCGACGGGACGTCACGTCACGTCGCCTACCCCGAGGCATTCAAGCACCTCTCAAATGTCATAGTTTGGGACGACATCTCTCATTGTGCCATTTCGTAATAAGTGTCACTCGAAACGACACCCGTGTGAGTGTAATAGAATCACACTTCGGCTACTGGGCATTATCGATGCGGGTCGACGATAAGACGCCAACTTAGCGGGATCTTAATTGGAAGGCCAGATTAAATAATAGATTTGAGGCTTAGTTAGTTTAAAAAATGTATGTAATTAATTATTTATTTTTCTTTGTTGCAGCGTTATCGTCAATTAAAAGTAATATAGACAATTCTAATTGCATTCTGGTACAAGATGTGAAAGCAGTTACACATGCGCAGGGGACTAGAGATGCTTTGTCAACATTATCACCTTCAGATGGTAAATTTAACATGATTTAGTTTCTAAAGTTTCGCTTCATTTTGATTCTAGAACTCGCTTGCGTTTTTATGATGATTCAGTGGGTACAGTTATATTTTTTTTCTAGAATCTATATCAACGTCATCATTAGGCGGATGGTCAACGACAGCGGAAGCAGCTTTCGAATCAGCCATTATTCCGCAACAAGCACAACAAGCAGCTCCGCCGCCTTGGTCTCCAGCTCTAGAAGTTAGAGAATTCGACGAATTACATAGCGCTACAATACCAGCCTACCAGTTCTGGAGCTCCGAATTTAGAAACAAGCAGCCTGCCTACGTTAGCCTTAATTTCACTGTACCGTGGGGTGCCAATTTCGCTGTTTACGGCAGAAGAAACGTGGCACCTAGTGTCACACAATACGATTTTGTAGAATTTATTCGAGGAGGCAGAGTCGATCATAGGCTAAGGAGAAGAAGAAGCTCAGACGCATTTAATCAAAACGTGCAATACGCAGACTGGAGTTCATTGATAGCACCGGCACGGCCATTTCAACGATGGAATCACACATTAATCAAAAGATCAACAGATATGAGAGTAAATGTCAGTATACTGCAATACCTCGATACGGGAAGATGGTTTATTTCGATATACAACGACGAACTTCAACCACATAATGTCGAAATGATTGTATCTGAGGCCGAAGGTGTCACAAACTCCTGCCCCGACGACTGTTCCGGCCATGGTTCCTGTTATCTTGGAAAATGTGAATGTATGGACGGATATGAAGGACACGACTGTTCAAAAAGTAAGATTAAACACTAACATTAATTTATTGAAATTTATTACCCAACTTTGATATAATTCATTTGAAATTGTATTTGTAGGTGTTTGTCCCGTACTTTGCTCTGGACACGGAGCGTACGCGGGTGGTGTCTGTCATTGTTCTGAGGGTTGGAAAGGGGCGGAGTGTGATATACCAGCACATGACTGTGAACCGGCTGACTGTAATGGACGAGGCCAGTGTGTTGCTGGACATTGTCATTGCAATGCTGGCTGGAAAGGGCCTAAATGCGACGAAGGTAAATTAATAAATTTCAATTTAATAAAGTCATTCATCATTGTTTGTTTCTTGTCTCTATTGTTTTTAATTTCCTCAGAGGATTGTCTTGACCCAACGTGTGGTGGTCACGGGTCCTGCGTACGAGGTCGATGCGTGTGCCGAGCTGGATGGAGAGGAGCAGCGTGCAGTGAACGTGATGCACGTGTTCAACGTTGCTTACCAGCTTGTTCACAGCGTGGAGTATATGATTTAGACGCTGGGCGATGTGTCTGTGACCCGCTTTATACTGGCGATGATTGCTCTCAAGGTAATTTTCGCTGCTGTGACTATTGACTAACAAATTCACTATGACCTATACGTTGGACTGAAAAAATATTTATTTGTAATTATGTTTTAGTGGTGTGTTCTCTCGATTGCGGTCCTCATGGCGTTTGCGCTGAAGGTGTGTGTCGTTGTGACGAGGGTTGGACTGGCGCACGATGTGATCAAAGGCCATGCGATCTTCGATGCCATGATCATGGACAATGCAAAAATGGAACCTGCGTTTGCACACAGGGATGGAATGGAAAACACTGCACTTTACGTGAGTGAAATCTAAACAAATCAAGGACTGTCTATATTAGTCATTAATTTAAGTCTTATTTAGGTTTGTATTTTTAGTAACAATGTGTTTTTACATAATATATGTCCACAGCTGGTTGTCCAAACGGATGCTCTCGCCATGGACAATGTCTCCTCGAAGACGGGGTGTACAGATGTTCGTGTGCCGAAGGATGGGCTGGAACTGACTGTTCTATAGCTCTAGAACTGTCTTGCAGCGACAATGAAGATAATGACGAAGGTAAAGCTATTTTTTTTTTTCACCTGCTGTAAAAAAATCTAGGAATTTCTCAGTAGAAGGGGAATAAATCAATCTGTACTATTTGCAACTTGAAGATGGAATGACGGACTGTTCGGACTCGGAGTGCTGCACTCGGCCAGCATGCGCAGACCACATCATGTGCCTCGCTTCCAACGATCCTGTAGAAGTACTGCTTCGAAAACAACCACCCTCAGTCACCGCGTCCTTCTACCAACGAGTCAAATTCCTCATTGAAGAAAACTCCGTCCAAAGTTATGCCCATATGGACGAATACTCTGAGAGGTGAGTATAATTCATAAGAGCAGCGAAGCATATAAATTTTAATGTACACCAAATCACTTCATGAGTGTAAAAGGTATTGTACTATTGAAACACATTTGATGGTTGATAATTTTGAAATAATACAATGACTTTTACATCAGGTTTTTGGTTTAGGACTGACCTACCGGTTTGCACAGTTCATTATGATTAATATTTGCACTTTACAATGATTTTAGATACGTGATATCATCGACGTTATTAAAAATCCGTGAGAAGAAACAATAATTCATTTGAACATAAATTAATTAGGAACTAGCACCTTACCATTCGTTATCCTGCTCATCTTCCTAAACCTCTCCGAGGATTTGGTGTGTTTATTTTAATTTAATTGATATAAATACTTTTATGACTTACGATTTATTTTATCATCTGGTGGAAGTGTTTTGATTTTCCTCTGTTTTCTCGCGTGTAATATATTGATTTATCATTTGCGATCCCAGCATGGTTATGTTTTACCATTAACCATAATTTTCCATCACGTTGATTTTTTTGTATTATTATTTTTCACACCAGATCCGATGTGTTGTGTATTGTCTAATGTTTATCCCTTGTGTGTGTCTACCCTTACCAGTTTGTCTTAACAAAACAAAAGCGTCTTTTATGGGTATATTTAACTGGAATTATACAATCTATTGAACGCTCAAAAGCTTTCGAACAGTTTGGTTTGTCTTCTGGCCGAACACGTTAAATGCTATTTGAATAAGGTTAAACACAAATGTACTCGAATCATGACAGACATCCGTTGTGAACAAACGCAGCGCAATTCTCTGATGTACAATTCATCTTTTGTTAGACATACAGCCACATTTGTCTCTACTAGTAGTTTTATATTGAAAAACTGTCTTTCATGATTGGAGCTGATCAAAATTCAAAAGATTTACTTGCCCTCACGTAATTTAATGAAAGCAAATAGATATTTTCGAATGCAATCTTTGTTCTTTGATGAATAAGGCAAAGCAAAACTGAATAAAAGTAGTCAACCCACCTCGCTTTATATGCAAAAGCGCCTCAAAAGTTTGTTTGCATTAAAACACGAGCCGCTTCACTATTTTGTTTAAGTTTCAAAGTCTAGACTGGTTATATTGCGTTCTAGCATTCGTTTCATCAGATCTTAATAAATGTAACATCTGACGAAGCTCCTTCATGCATTAATCATCCAGCATGTTTCTAACTCCGTTTACGAGGAATGCCTTGGTGCAACCTGACAAACGCAACTCGAAATTTTATGGCATTTTCTAGTCGACTTATAAACGTGGTGGCTGTTCTAATGCAAACGAGCTTCGTCTCTTAGTTACAGTCGAAAACGAACAGTTTAAAACGCAAGGTAACCAATATAGACGGACGCAATCGGCCGGAGCGATTGCATAGTCGGGGTGGGGTTGCACTGAGGGATGTAGGTATCTGTGTAGTAATCTGTCCTGTCTTTCTGTGTCCCTGTGCCGCCGTGTCCGCCACTCCTAGCGAGTTCTGGAATTCCTTTACACCATGGTAAGTGTCAGTCAGCCCGCCCTCGCCCCTCAGTGTTCAGTATCTTCCCTTTGGTTGCAACTCCTGCATTATGTGTGTTATGCCGGCGCCTGCCGCGTGCCCACGAAGCGGGGCACGTGAAAGGCGCCACTGTTGCTTCTTTGTTTTAAGTTCAATCCTCTGTCTGTATTCGTTTCATTATCTATGTGTATGTATCGTCACCTGTATATGTTCGTCTTGAATGTTCTCGTGTGGCTGCGACAAAGAGGGCCGGAACATCGTCAAGTTTAACCTCGTCCAAAGTTTTTTGCCGCAGCCACATTTATGTTTCTTTATAATATTTATTTATCTCGTCTACTGTGCTTATATTTATAGTTCACTTGTATACTATATATTTGTTCTGTATAAACTTAGGAAAATCATTTACGCTTTCACGCAAGAAGTCTTGAACACAAATTGGATAGGCTATGTAGGACTTGTGATAAATACCGAATTGAGACGCGAAATTTGTATTGTCAATTGAGCAAGATTTCAGAGAACACGCAAATTTAGCTTCAAATAAACTTACCCTTTTATGTGTTCCTTACCCTTTGTCTGCGTCTTTCATCTGTTAACCAACCCCCTACCCTTCGCCCGAGCTCTTTATGTGTTTAGATCCTCACCCCTGTGACTAACCAAAACACAACTTATTTGAATGTACTCCGAATACTTCACAGCGACAGCGCTCTCGTCAACATTGTACATTACAACCATTTTGCTTAAATCAAACTGTTTTTGTCGAACGATGAACATATTGAAATTGGTGCAAATGAACTTTTTACTTATACATTTTTACTTAGTATTTAACTGTAATAAATGTAATAACTGTAATACAATTACATACTAATTGTAATATTACTAACTGTATAATTTTGTTGTATAGAATTACCGACTAAAAATGTATAATGATTATTTTTGAACAGCTCTACTTTAATTTCATCCATCTATACTTTACTTACCATGTCTAAAACATATTGAATGGGTATTTTTGTGCTAAGTTTTTTCAGGAATCTTAATACTGGATCTGTGTTTTCAATTTGTGCTAATGTTTTGATTTACAGGTTTGGAAATATTTTGATGATATAATTGTAATTTGAAGGTATCATTAGGAGACAACGGGGTATGTCAACTGGTCCATAAGATTTGCTTATAATAGAAAATTCGCTTTGGTCATTAAACTAATTTTTAGTTTATCATTTTCATTCGTATTTTAAAGTAATAAATAAAGCTTATCATCTAATTTTTGATTAGTTTTCGTTACGTTTAGTTAAAAATCATTTAAAGTCTAATGTCGTAATTGCGATTGGGTTCCAATAAATTGTTTTGCACCAATTTCAATTCTTTGACATAACTACAAACATTTAATAAGAATTTATGACGAAATCATAGCCGTGATTTTTGTGTTACATTGCATTAACTGCATAATACCCTCTCTAGGAGAATTTCTGTTTACTTTCAATCTTACCGATTCTAATTTCAATTTTCTTAACGAGTTTCTTTACTTTTCGCTTATTTATTATATGTTATGTTGGTTTGTACTTATTACAAATTGGTTTGAGTGAACCGAAATTTTCCCTAGACGTTTAGCTGATCCTGATAAGAGAATGTGCCATGCTGAAGACTTCTTTTTTTATGTTTTATTTTCATACTTTACTTCACTCTTACAGTTTTTATCAAAATATAAAAGCGCCTAGCTTTAGAGCTTCGCTCAGTTTACGATCGAAGCTCACTCGGCGATACGTTTCACACATCAATAAATTTAAATGCAGCCATTGGAGTTTATTATCCAAGCGTGCGGTAGGTGTGATAAAAAATATACGAGGAATACCTACCGTCAACAATATATTCTCGTGTTATATAACTTTATGCGTTTTATACGATTTTTCGACGCGTTGACAAATTATAAAAGTCGTAACATGATGACAAATTATCTTACTCGGTGATATAGTATTATAATGTGTTTTCGCAATTTTAATTAACCAGACTGAGCCTATATACCTTCCACGTATTTTTTTTATAACCCTACTTGACCTTCAGCTCAGACTTACACATAAACTGTAAAAAGACTATTTAAAATAGATTATTCTATATACCACATAATATAAAACTAGTTCCAAACCTGCAATATACCTTAGAGTTGAATTCGCTTCACCAGTAAATATAGAAATTATGTAGATTTTTTTTAGATGTTGTTGATACTGAAATTTCTAACGAAATCTGGTCATATATTTTACTTTTTTTATTACCTATATAACCCAAATTATATATGTACAGCAGCGTATTGAGTAATAATGGAGCAGAACTTCATCTTAGGACAGCTTAAAAATATTTTTTCCTTAGATACATTGTACCCTGCGTCCCTTAAAAGAATGGCTGTATTCTTAGTTATTAGTCAATTTAGTTATCTAGGTTAAATTAAAATTGCTCATTAAGTCTTATGACTAGATTGTAATCCTAAAAGTATGTACTTTCCCAGGTACATCCTTAACAAAAAAAAATATAAAAATGTACATTTTAACAATAATAAATGTTATTATAATATATTAATTTTATTATATTATTTTGGATAAAGAAAAATATGAGCAATGTCTTCAATGCTACAATGCAACAACAAAAGCGATAAAATGGTGACACCATCTACCAAACAATGCAATTTATTTGAAAGCTTAATTTTTAGATATTTTCTAATATCAAATTTTGTGTAAGTAAGTTTTACTATCAATTATAAAAAGTCTTATCCACAAAAGTCACATAAAAATTAAGAAATCAGTTTCTTTACATATTCATGTCGTTCTTATTCCGCCGCCAGTTATTTATTGAAACTCAGATTTCGCCATGGAAACTTTCGCTACTAACAGCCACTCTAGTGAAATATTTAAGGGACTCAATATTAGTCTTTATAGAACGCTTTGTTCTTTTTTTTAAGTGCCCCTTTATTACTGGAAGTCAGCTCAGAAAACTTCTGCCCGTCCTGGGCCAGACGAAACAGATGTCGGTCCATTACCTGATATTACGTAGCCAGGATTTCTTTCGCCTTCCAAGGCATCGTCTCACTTTTATATTTCCAATTTTGAGAAAGCTATAACCTCTATGAAAGAGAATATTAATCTTAATTGAACGGATTAAGATGGGGACAAGATGGGAAGATGGGCTACTTCATCGTACAGCCACGATGAAGTTATAAAGGTTCCTTTCTAGCCTCTTGTGTGTGGATCTAGCTTTGCAATCCGGTGATACATAAAGTCCTGCTATAATGACCATTGGTCATGGAATATGACATCAATACTAATAATAAATCTGTAAGGGTCGGTTATGGAGTAAGTTACTTTGTTTTCAGAGATATCGTGTTTATAGGCTCTATACATGATACTGAAACTAAATTCACGATTTTTAGAATTTTTTTCTGTATGTATGTTCCTCCATAACTCTGAAACGAATTAACTGATTTTCATGAAACTTGGTAGATAAACATTTGGACGTACGGGACACAGGATAGGCTACTTAATATTTTTCAACGCGGACGAAGTCGTGGGCATCAGCTAGTTGTTAATAAGCTTATTAAGCTGAAAAAATGTCTGTTAAGCTAAGAAAAGGAGGGAATAAATTACTCAGACATAATTATTCAATCCCTTCGTAATAGCTACACCTCAAACTATCACTGAAGCCGGACAATGTCTACTTTGTACTGACTGTTGTACTAATTGCGAAGCTTGTCTAGAATTCGGAACATTAACTTTAAGTTCTGTGCATTGCCTATTAAAAACTGTTCGATATAAAAAAACGTCAATAGTACCTAGTAGATACCTACTTAATTTCTATGACCTCTGCTTTCCATCTTGTTTTCATTTGACCCAATTTATTTTTAAATTATCAGATAAGTAAAGTAATAAACAATTCCTACATCTCATATAAGCTATAACTATGAATCCTATATAAGCACTGCACGAGATTATATCTTTTGCCTCCAGGCCAGGATTTCTTGGAACCTTTTTTTCAATTATTTGATAGCCGTTTAGTAAGAATAGTGTATGGATGGGACATTTCATTGTTCATATCAATAGTCTAGTAAACAACCATTCGAAAAATACCAAACGGATGGATATCTACGTTATATAAACCTATGTATATTTACTTTGTATAACGCTATCAAAGCAGTTCGGTTCTTTTTGTCTACTACATTTTATTATTTTAGCCAAGATTGGCAGGATAATGTGTAAACACGTTCCAAATTCAAATATTCAAATTTATTATAACAGGGTTTTTAAACCAATTTAAATGTAGCCCTGTATCAGTATTTCTAAATAGTAATATCTAATTTGTGTCCGCTTAGGATCGTGTGGAACTGGGTTTGTGACAAATGGTACTAAAGAAGTATCATGATATACATATAAGTATATGATCATGATATGTCATATAAGTATATAAGTTATAACAATAATTAAAATGGTAATAAATAGTTAGGATGTTAACAATACTTGCGTTCAAATGTTCAAAATTTGTCTCTGTCAAATTATTGATATTAAAAACCCGACAGGAAACTTAAGGTTAGGATATTTACTGTAAAAATATTCTTTAATTAATTATATATAAAAATCACGTCACGTGTCACGATGTTCGTTCACGCTAATCTTAAAACCGCCCAATTGATATCAATTAAATTTTGTGATTGTGTACCCTTAAGGTTTGTTATAGTTTGAAATATAGGATTTAATTTATAACGATAAGCGGACGAAGTCAAGAGCAAAATTGTCTTAATTATAGTTTTTTTAAAAGTACATATTACAATATTTCAACTTGAAATAAAAGCTACTTTTGTCATAGTTGTGACCTGATCAAATCAACCTGATTATGAAATTATATAATTTATGAAACTGAAGTTATCGAAAGAAATAATGATGGCTGCATTTGTAGGCATCGGATAAAGTATGCAATGACATAGTTAATAAATAATAGTGGAAGCAATTGATGTGTGAAACGTTTCGTTTGGCGCTCTATTCGTCGACATGGACTGACCTGGTTTATCTGTGCAGCCGTGTTTCGGTGATGCGGGGTCAAGTGGTCTCCCCCCAGGGACTTGGAATCATCGGCATTAGGGTCTCCGTAGACCGGGAGGCTCGCTTCGGCTTCACACTCACAAGGCAAGGTGGATGGTGAGTAACATTTTCATATATTTTTATTATATAATAATAATTTCTTTGATAAATATATGTAGGTAATTACTACAGTGGTTTTATAATGAATAAGGCTCGCTACATTCTACCATTTGGGGTGTGCAAATATCGTATTTTGAGAATATTAGGTACATAACAATACTAAGTAATTAATGACTAGGTACTATCCATTAAGTTATTCGACATAGTATTTTAAATTATACTAACATTTATCAACTAGTAATCAACTAGTAACTGTTTATGTTTTACAAAAACTTTTTAATATGCATTTGTTGTTTCTTTATTTTATAAGGTCGTAATTCATCATAAATATAAGTTTACAGTGAAATTACAGTATGTCTGCTCTTGTGTGTCGATGGATGAGTAAGGGTTGCTAGGGCCCATTCTTTATCCCTTATCCCTAAAGCCTTCGACCCACTAAGGCAGTACACTTGCAGCATCTGTTGTTTTGCTTGCTCTAATAGCGTTAATTGCGAAAATAGATACTTACCATCAAGTGGACCGTTTAACCGACTATCTTTACAAAATAAAGTTTTTTTTTTCACATTTTATAACTAAAAACAATAACGTCTTTGTTAATTGCTTTTGAGAGAGAAAATCATTTAATTAATCTACATTTTTACATTTAAAAATATATTTGTATTTCAATTTTAAACAAAATTTCTATCCCAACTAGAAACATAAAACGTACTCGTAGATGGTGCAACGTCAATTTTATTGCACAGATAGCGAGTGCCGACAAATGATATGCATTGCTTGCATTACATCGCATACGTACATTAATGCACACGGATGGAATGAGGCGCGTCACTGCACACCATGATCATTAAGAGATATGTACTTCCATAGATGACGATGACTCAAAGCCCTGCGACGATATTAAAGTGGACAGCAACATTGATTAAAAAGCTCCACGCTTGTTGTTTTCGTTACGCTTTGATATCAAATCACAGAAACTCGTTAATCATTTAAAACTTCTTTTAAAAGCAAGGAAATCCTCTTAAAAACTAAACAATAGGTATCATAATTCGCACATGTCGCACAACCGGTAATTATACTCTAAATTTCATTTCTTAATTGTTGATCATGGCATCCATACCGCCAATAACATAAATTAACAAAATATAACAAAAAGTACATAACATATGGAATTCCCTTCCGGTATCTTTTGTTTCCTAGCTCATATAACTCAAATCATAGACCTACGTTACTCACTCACCGAAACACAGTTGTGGTCTTCTGTAAGAGGATTTCCACATTCCACTTTCCAACTCCAAAAAGTTCAATTCCAAAGTTGGCCTCACGGGAATCGATCTCGGGACTCTTGAGATAAAGCGTAAAGGCACTTGTCAAATATCATTAATTGTGTCGAGAAGCATCGAAGGACCGAAGAAATATTATTTACCACTGATATTTTGACACCTCCTTAGTGATTATCCTTGAAGGTGGTTAACCTTTAAGACACCCTTTCTAAATTTCCATTTCTTTTCCTTAACTGTACTGCGGGCTATGTAATAAATCTACTGATGACAAGTACTTACTATTAATTTTATTACTCACTCCGGTATTTTTCTAGCAAATCGCTTTTTTCGTTATATATTTATATTTATTAGTAACGAAATATTAGAAATGAATCAGTATTGAAATATTATTGTCTCAGCGAAATTACGTTTAGGTACCATTTAGGTACCTATAGATTATAGGTAGTTAGATATCAATCTAAATTGTTAAATAATATAATATTATCGTATTAGCTACTTTTAGCCTATTTAAAACAGGTCTAATTTCGCAAAAGTGATTAAATTATTGTTCTTAAAAATGTTTTTCAAAACTCTCAAACCTCAAGGTTGTATTAATTAAAGGAACATTTTATTAATTACCCTCACAAACAGCCACAAGAAACGAGTCTTAGGTCTAATTAAAATTATAGCGAAATATTAATTTCCATAGAAATATTAACGACCTGAGTAATTAAATAACTTAACAACTTGAAATTAGTTTTCTATCCTGAAAATTTGTAATTGTCTTTAAATATTTTACGAGTTAAGTACAAAATAACAACCTTTCATTAGACCATAAGGGACCCGATATTAAAGTATCGGGTAGTGTTATTAATAGGTACGTGTTTTGGGTTCCAAGAAAAAATTGTAAATCTAGTTTATTTAATACACTAAAATAATGATTTAAGAAACTGATTTTATAGTTTTCTTTTAATTTTATTGTGCATGATTTGTGGCCAACACTTTTATACTAATTCTACTACATCGTCGTTATTCCTATCTTAGGCATCCATCCATCCATCTTAACCCTTTACACCTTCTGGAGAAGGTACTTTTTTCCGCAAATTTGTGAAGTTATGGGTTTGGCGAACTTTATTTTTAAAATAGTTTGTTAATAAGTTAATAGGCCCTGTTCATGACTGCGTAATATAGTAAAGTTAAATGAGATTTTTTTTAAATTCTAAATATCGTTACACAAAAAATAATCACCATGTATCACAGGCAAAGTACCAGAAGTACATCTTTGATTTGTTCTCCTGTTTAAGAATAGTTTGCCTCTTGACGGTAGTAGTCTGTCCCTGTATTGCATACAAATGACTGACTGACGCTCCAGAGGAGACATCTTAATTAATATTAATTTTTCGTAAATTTCCCTTTAATTTCGTTTTTTAATAATATTTAAAACATTTATCACTATAGCAAGTGCTCTTGCTAATAAAGTCGCGCGTATGTCTTCGAAAAATCCGCTTTTTCTGTTGATATATCAATCGAGATTTCTAAACAAGTCTTTTGTAAATTTCAGGTTCGATGTGCTGGTGAATGGAGGTGGTGCAGTCACACTACAGTTCCAGCGATCGCCGTTCAAGCCCCTGAGGAAGACAGTCTTCGTACCATGGAACCAGATTGTTGTTCTTCCGCCCGTTGAAATGGAACTCAGTGATGAAAACATCAAAGTACCAACGCCAAGGTTAGATACAATTACTCTAACATCATCTTTTGTGTTTTCCTTACGTGAAACCACGGAGCATAGCTAGTATATATATCTCTACATCTAATCAAAATAATAAAATTGCATTTAATAAATAAAAAATATGTCTTTTCACTTTTAAATTATAAAATATAATTTAATTCAATATTCAGAGCTCCGGCCCGCCTAGACTGGTCTCCGACTCCGCAATGGTGGGAGTCAGAGACACCGCCGTGTGCTGCGCATGACCACGATCGGCTGCGACCAGAAGTGGTAGCGGTGCCTCCTCTCGCTTCGCCCGCGGCTTCGTCTGCCGCCACTCCCACTGTCATCTACCCTGAAGCCCAAGTGAGGATTATAGCTTTTACCTCATCAGACCATTGTTATAAAGTTCAACCTATGTATCTGTGTATGGGTGTCTGTCTGTAACATCAGAAATCCCAAATGGGTGGACCGATTTTGATGCGTTTTTTTTTTTGTTGGAAAGCTGACACGATCAAGATGATAATTTATGAAGATCTATCTATTGAGGCGTTTGAAGATCATATAAGCTCATTTCCTAGTTGACGAAGGGATCTCACTAACTCTCACAGGCTGTGTTACCATGACATGGTAACTGACTTGATGCTGCATAATCAAGTAGTCAGCGAGATAACCAACTTCTCGGTACCTTACAGCATATATAGCGTAGGTATTTGGGCTCATTAGAATTAGGGGGTAAGTTTTAATATATAATTTTTAATATTCAGAGTTTACACTCCTGAGTCCGCGCAATTTTCTTAAAAAGGGAATAAAAGTTTTCGCTTCAGGCATTAATATTCATTTATTAATTCGATTCATCTCAGCCGTAGGACGTCCACTGCTGGACATAGACCTCTCCTCTAATTTTCCAATATGACCGGTCACAAGCAGCCTGGATCCAGCACATATTAATATATAGATAATAACATAATATACTTATAAGCTATTATATGAGTCTTGAAAATGAAATAAAATGTATTTCAGATCGTGAGCGAGTCCATCGGCATTCCGGGCTCTTCGGTGAGTCTGACGTACCGCTCGTCGCAAGCGGCGGGCTACTTGTCGTGCGTGCACGTGCAGCTCACGCGGCGAGTCATCCCGGCGTCACTCGCGCGAGTGCGCGTGCGAGTCGAGATCGAGGGCTCTCTGCACTCGCACACTTACGAGGCGGACCCCGACCTCACTCACGTCTTCGCCTGGAACAAACGCAACGTCTACAAGCAGAAGGTGAGACTCATTCTCTACACACTTTTACGAAGGACCAAAGGTTGTAAGTGATAATTGTATTACCAATAGTAAATAAACGCTCTTTTACCATAATTTTCGAATTACGATTACTTAATTGTATTCTATATACATACGCAATAAGAAAAAAGTTATATGCATCCTCAATTTGTAATACAATTTGTAACTGTTCAGGTGTGCAGAGCCTCAGTATCTCAACTTATATGAAACTTACACTTAAGAACATTTACAACCGTTGTTTTGGTCCATTTCTGTTATTTAATATC
This sequence comes from Synanthedon andrenaeformis, assembly GCA_936446665.2. NCBI lineage: Eukaryota > Metazoa > Arthropoda > Insecta > Lepidoptera > Sesiidae > Synanthedon > Synanthedon andrenaeformis. The sequence goes on along the minus strand of OW387781.2, from coordinate 12,568,311 downwards.
ATAAATTTGACATGATCCGAGATGACATTGAATTAATGCAAATTTTCAAGTTCAGATTAGTTAATCATTATTGTAATTTTTTACGGCATCCCATAAACTACATTGTGATTAATTTTTAATTCAACATAATTATAAATTAACTATGGTCATTATTGTGTGGACATTATTATGAGAAATTAAACGTATTAACTAGCTTTTGACTTCATAGCTGTATCTGTAGGTATATGATGCATTATAATTCTGCTTCTATGATTTATATAAATCAGCTATTACAAAAGTGTGGTAATATTAACATCAAAATCTGCCCAAACAATATATATTAAAACAATTATAACATAACAGTATTTTAAAATTTTCTCCTTACCCATTCTAAAAATACTTTTTCAGGTCTACGGTCAAGCCCAAGCGAAGATTTCCATCGGATACGAATATTCGTCTTGCTCATCAATCGTTTGGGAAACGCAAACGGCCACTTTGGCTGGTTTCGATGTCGATATATCTGATATCGGTGGGTGGGGTTTGGATATACATCATCATTACAACTTCCACGAAGGAATACTGCAGAAAGGTGATGGAGCGCTGCTACATTTGAAACAGTATCCTAGAACAGTTCAGGTAAGGAACTCGAACATTATTCCATTGTGTTTTATCCACAATAAAATCTGAAATAAATAATTGTAAGGTCAACAGCGCAGCTGTTATTGCCTTAGGATCTCCTAAGGATAGTCTATATAACCCACTTAACAAGTCTAGTCGCCTGGCAGCGAGTGCTCTTTTTATAAAAAAAAATGTAAAATAGATAAATCGAGTGCTGGTGATTATAATGCCTACAATGAATACTAAATTGAAATTTATTTTTATGTAATATTAAAAAAAAAATCTAAGTTTACTATGAATATATGAAATGATGAATGAATGAATTGATTAATTGGAAAACACAACAACAAGACTACACGAGAATCACAAATGAAAACATATTTCAGGTGGTCATGGGAACTGGTCTGCAGCGTTCTCTCGCTTGTCCCGACCATTGCAACGGTAAAGCGGCCGACTCCCGACTCTTGACTCCCACAGCTCTCACCTCGGGACCTGACGGCTCTCTCTACGTGGGAGACTTCAACTTAGTCCGACGTATCACTCCCGAGGGCACAGTCACCACTGTACTGCAATTGGAGTAAGTTATAATCTACACCCATGTTTCGACATTAAATTTATTCATTCAAATGTGAACAGCTGCTTAGTATTGTATATGGTTATGTACCTTTTGCAGAACCACGCAAGTGGCATATCAATATTACATTTGCATTTCACCGGCCGACGGATATCTTTATATATCGGACTCGGAAAGACATCAAGTGAGAAGAGTGCTGCAATTGGAAAAGGTTCGAGATCCATCGATGAACTCTGAACCTGTGGTCGGAAACGGAGATCGGTGTGTACCAGGAGACGATTCCAACTGCGGTGATGAGGGTCCTGCTATCAAAGCGAAACTGGCACATCCTAAAGGTCAATACTTTAATTATGTCTTAGCTTTTTTACTATTGAAAGTATTTGATATTTATATTTTCAAATGACATTCGTTTTACAGGTCTCGCGATAGCAGCGGATAGAACTATGTATATCGCCGACGGAACGAATATTAGAGCCGTAGATCCAAATGGAATCATCCACACGTTAGTTGGCCACCACGGTCATCACAACCACTGGTCGCCGGTTCCTTGTCGTGGAGCCATAGCTCCTTACGAAGCTCAACTGCAATGGCCAACTGGTGTGGCGTTGTCGCCACTGGACGGATCCTTGTACTTTATCGACGACAGAATCATCCTGAAACTGACAGTAGATATGAAAATTAAAGTAGTAGCCGGTCAGCCTTCCCATTGCAGGGTGGGCAGCGATGGAAAACCGATAAATAAATCCAACAAAACTGATGTGGAATTCAGAGAAGACTCGAGTTTAGGGACGATACAATCGCTCGCTTTTGCCCCAAGCGGTATATTGTACGTGGCAGAGTCCGATTCCAAGAAAACAAATACTATAAAAACTATCGATCCTTCGGGAAAAGTGATGCATTTTGCTGGAAAATTACAAGAGAATTTGAAAGAATTGAGTTGCGAATGTAACGCTTCGATGCCGGCTACAGCAATGCCTGCCAATGGTCGCGATGAAGGAGCGGGATGTCCTTGCAGACTGAGTGTAGCCGTCGGCGATGAACCCCCAACCAGTACTGAGACATTGTTATCATCTAATGCTAAATTCCAAACAATATCAGCTCTTGCTGTCACTCCTGATGGTGTTTTGAATGTAGTTGACCAAGGTATTAATCATTACCATTACATGGTTTGTATTTCTAATTAAAATCGTGAATAATAAGCCATATTATTTTTTCAGGATCTCTTCATATTTTGGCTTTAAAACACTACCTGCCAACGCACGACGAAAACGGAGAATTTAGGATACCTTATCCGCCAACTTCTGAAATATACGTGTTCAATCGCTACGGTCAACACATTACAACTAAAGACTTGACATCAGGAAAAACTAGATACTCTTTTCTATATTCCAAGAATACTAGCTTCGGTAAATTATCCACAGTAACCGATGCCTCCGGAAACAAAGTACAACTGCTGAGAGATTACAGCAATGTGGTCAGTTCTATTGAGAACACACAAGACCACAAACTGGAACTTAAAATATCTGGCATTGGTTATTTGACAAAGATCACGGAAAAAGGTTCATCGGAATTCGAGTTGGATTACGACGCTAATACTGGATTACTCAACAGTCGATCGGGGGTCAGTATAATAGTTGACTTTATTTTATTATTTTTATGATTGCGTGAATGTAGAAACTAATTATTCTTATATTTTCTAGGCTGGGGACACAGTAATTTATAACTACGATGAGCTCGGAAGAGTGACCAAAATCATAATGCCTTCAGGAGAACAAGTGCATATAACTTCGGGACTAGCTAAAAATTACGGCTTAGCTGTAACAGTATCGAACCCATCGAGCACTATACCCGTGGGGGTCGCTAAGAAATGTGAATATGTTTTACACGGACAGTCTTTTAAACAGATAACTATTAATAATGGAAAACAAATAACTGAAGGAAGGATTTATACGAACAACACGTTACTTTTGGAGACTCCGTGGGCAGGAAAGTTCGAAAGTATTGCTGCTGCGAAACATCCGCTTTTAGAAGCAGCTTTACCTATCGAAGCGGAAATGCTTCATATGTGGTCACATCAGACGACCACATTCGGCGATGGATTAGTCAATAATATGTATTCGTTGTACACACTCGTCGGTGATGTAAGAAATCCACAGCAAACTTTGAATCGCGAAATATGGGTCAACGATTCTAGAGTCCTAATTATCGAATTCGATCAGTTCAAGAGTCGAGAGACATTCTTCAATGCTGATAGAAATACTCTGTTCACTATCGCCTATGACGTAGCTGGATTACCATTATCGTTCACTCCGTACGGCGCTGGAGTTCCTCTAAATATTTCTTACGATCGTTTCAACCGAATAAATGGTTGGAAATGGGGTGTGACGGAGGAAACGTACAGTTATGATCCACATGGAATGCTAGCAGAAATCACCAGTCCACAGGACGGAACCAAATTTATATATTACAACGAAGGCAACCTCGTTTCAAAAATCAGCTTAGCCAGTCAAAGGAGTTTTAAATATTTGTATGACAAAGACGGTGGCTTGACAAATGTTATTTTACCCTCAGGGACCAACCACTCCTTCAGTGTGCAGCCTTCGATCGGATTTTTGCGAGTAACCTACACTCCACCAGGTTCTTCCAAGAAGTATTTACAACATTACTCTCATACGGGAGAATTATTGCAAACCGTGTTCCCGGGAGACGGAGCCAGATTGGTGTATCGTTATTTCACGACAAATAAAGTGTCAGAAGTGGTTCACGGCGATGGACAAACGCAAATTTATTACGCCGAAAACAGCGGTTTACCCTCAGAAATATTACACGTCGATCGTGACGTCGACTACCGCTGGGAAGCTACTTACAATGGTGGACTTTTAACTGAAGAAAGGATCGATTACGGCGCTAAGACTGGACTCAGTAATGCGAAGATCATTTATGAATACGATAACAATTACAGAACTACTTCTGTGCAAGGAAGGATAGGAGGACAGACGTTGATTCCTCACCATATAGTGTACAACAGCAAGACTGGATCGCCAGAATTGTTGGGACAGTTCACTGTGTCCAAACAGAAATGGAACGAAACATCCGTATACGACGGAATCGCTATGTTCTCACGGGGATTGAACGAGCAGTTCTTAGAGAAGGAAATATCCGTGAACATTCACCGAATAGAAGTGTTCAGAATGGAGTTCAATTACGATAAACACGGGAGAATATCTCAGACGAGAACGCACACTAGAAATGTCGGCGTGAACACTTACACCAATGTGAAAAACTACACTTGGGATTGCGACGGTCAATTGACTGCAGTGGAAGCACAGGAGCCTTGGGGCTTCAGATACGATGACAATGGAAACATGCTGTCACTGACTTACAGGGGTAATACGATTCCAATGGAATATAATGAAATGGACCGTATCATTAAATTTGGAGAAGGTCAATACAGATACGACAGTAGAGGATTGGTTTCGCAAAACGCGAGAGAAGAAAGATTCCAATACAATGCGAAAGGTTTGCTTATCAGAGCTACTAAACGGGGAAGATTCGACGTTCGATACTACTATGACCATTTAGACAGGTACCTATCTATATTTTCTGTTAACTAACTAAATTAACTAAAATAAATTAACTTTCAAAATCAACCAGTCATCTTCCATTGAAATTAAATCTGTATTTAATCACATTTTTTATGTAAAGATGACAGGCAGGTTGCCAGTCCAATGCCAGTGGTAGCTGTCTGTCGTTGCCCAACTAGCAAAATCATAGGGGTTGAAAATGCTTTTCCGACATTAAAAGAGTAAGGCATAAGGATAGGGGAATGTATTATGTTCTGGTATCCCTTACACGCTCCCTGAAACATAGCAAAGCTACCATTTCTCAGTAGTCTATACTAATATTATAAAGAGAAAAAATTTGTATTTTTGGATGTTTGTAATGAATATATAAACTCAAAAACTACTGGGCCGATTTTAAAAATTCTTTCACCTATAGAAAGCTACATTATCAGCGAGTAAAAGGCTATATTTTATAGTTACACGGACGAAATCACGTGCAACAGCTAGTATTTTATAAAGAGGTGGCTACTACAGCCAGACGTGTCCCAATTTGCGACTTTGAATTTTTTTTTTAAATTCTTTCACAGACTGTCAACTAGGAAAGATAATTTCGGGAACGTTACACAATTTTTCTACACAAACAAGGAAAAGCCGCATGAAGTCAGTCACATTTATTCGCCGCGGGAGAACAGATTTATGACCTTGGTGTATGATGACAGAGGACATCTTATTTACACACAGGTATATAGTGTTTGTCTCTTTGTCTAGAAACTAGATAATAATCAAAAGTCAATAGACGCCCTTTAAACTCTTCTTTTTCGAATTTCTTTCAGGTGGCTCGCCACAAATATTACATAGCAACAGACCAATGCGGAACTCCAGTTATGGTCTTCAATCAGTATGGAGAAGGCATTAGAGAAATCATGAGATCTCCCTATGGCCATATCGTCTACGATTCTAACCCTTATTTGTATTTGCCTGTCGACTTTTGTGGGGGATTATTGGACCAAGTAACTTCCCTCGTGCACATGGCCAACGGAAAAGTGTACGACCCTCTGATAGGCCAATGGATGTCTCCGCTTTGGGAGAACCTCATTGAGAGGATCCACAGCCCGACACAACTTCATCTCTACAGATTCAACGGCAATGATCCTATCAACGTTCAGCCACATTTCAAGAAACCGACTGGTGAATATTGCTTTTTGAACATAATTTCTGTCATTAAAAATTATAATATATTTTCAAAGTTGTTGAAGTATGTGTTTATCTAGATCTGGTATTCAATTGGAAAAATCCAACTTTAATAAAGAAGTCATTCATCCCTTACATAAATCCCTGCAAAATAGCAACACCTATTCTGTTGCGTTACATTGTATGAGTATGCTAAGATCGATCACTAAATTAACTACTTTCCTATCATTTTTTAAATTATCGGCAGCTCTGGTGTAACTCAGTGCGATGTTACAGTACAAGTCTATAGGCGACACTTAACTTAAGAGGCAGCCTAAATTATAAACCCTTTTTGTTTTCTTTTCAGATCATCTGTCCTGGCTGCAACTTCTCGGCTACGACACCAAGAGCTTAGCGCCGCAGCTGTACCCCGACGAGTTGCCCGGAGGCTCAGTGTTGCCCAGTATACCCAACGGTCGTCCAGTTTGGGGCACCGCACCAACAATATTCTCTGCGAATTTGCCCACATACATGTCGCTTTTGCCGAGCGTCACCATAGAATCGGGCTTCCTATCACACATGTCGAACAAGAGGATCGCCGACTTCCGCAGCCTGTCAATACCGGCCATGTCCGCTCTGAAAACCGACGCCCTGAACCTGGCGCCGAAGCGGATCGGCTCCAACACCGAACCGCCTTTCGGAAGAGGAATTCTCGTGTCGAGGAACTCCCGAGGGCGAGCCGTCGTGACCACTGTGCCCTCCGCTAACGCCATTTACCGCGACGTGTACACTTCGGTGTTCAATCGCTCGCATCTGCTGCCGTTTTCGTTCGTGGTGCACGGCGACCAGCAAGACGTGTTCTACTTCGTAAAGGAGGACACGTGGCGCGCGGCCGACGACAAGCAGCAACTGAAGCGCATGCAAGGGAAGCTGAACGTGACATTCCACGAGGTGGCCGAGGGCGGGCGGTCGTACGCGGACGTGAAGATCCACGGGCAGACGAGCATAGTGAACCTGCGGTACGGCACGAGTCCGGAGCGGGAGAGACAGAGGCTGTTGCACCACGCGAAGGCGACGGCCGTGAGGAAGGCGTGGCACCGGGAGCGCGAGGCGCTGCGCGGGGGAATGGGCGGCTCGGTCGACTGGTCCGCGGCCGAGTTGGACGAGATTCAGAAGGCGGGCTCGGCCGCAGGCTACGAGGGAGAGTACGGTCACGACGTGGCGCGCTACCCGGAACTGGCGGAAGACCCGTACAACATCCGCTTTGTTAAGAAGCGCTCGGAACGCGCTGAGAGGCGGAGGCGGAAGCGCGCCTCGTGCCGCGCCCCCTGGTGGCTCGCGTGGGACGCCTGCTAGTGATGTGCCGCCATCCAAATGCCAAATGGTGTGAGTGTGAGAGTGTGCGAACGGTGAAGAATGAACGCGCGAGTGATTGTCCAAATATATTTTGTAAATAGTCTCTATTAACTGTTAATTGTTGATGTATGTATGTATGTATGTACGGTAGACGCGAATCCCTATCGCTGTGTAAATAATAAAGTTTAATTTGCAGGGAGAGAGTGGACCTTGTGAGAGGACTGATATTAAATAAATGTATGTATAAAGTAAGATTTATGTGAATATGAAATTATTTATACTTATTTATCGGTAAAAAAGCTTCGATTGTGTCCAATGTTCTTATAATAAAATTTAGATGAAGACTATTTGAAAGAATAAAAAGGCATACTTTTTTAACCAAATCAATATGTAGTTTTCTTGATATGAACACACCTTTAAATAATATAAACAGAATTTCTGTGTACCTGACATGCGAATATACGATAATATATGAGAGAACCCTCGTTAGTAGAAAATAGTAATGGAATTAATAAATTGTAAGTAAGTAGTAATGAATTGACGACACGTTGGTCTAGTGGCTGGTAACCCTAACTGTTAACCAAACGGTCGCGGGTTCGATCGGTTTATGTGTAACATTTTACCTTTGTACTTGAGTCATGGATGTTTTGTATTTATAATATGTATGTATCTACAAAAGAAAAGTAATCTATGTATCAACTCTCTGGTATCCATAATATACAAGCATTAGTTGCTTATTGTAAAACTAGATGGTGCTGTGTGGAATGTGTGAAGATATTATATTAAATTATATTAGGTATATATAAAATTCTCTAAAAAATTACGATAGCCCAATCACAATCAGATTAGATTCTACACATAGAAGAATCAAATAACAGACAGACGCCGATGTTACGATTACGTTAAGCAAAAAAAGTATGCTGATGTTACGATTCTGGAAACATCCAATTAATTAGTTTATGTAATTGGAATTATTACGGTTGTAATATTTCCCCTTTCAAATAAATCTCCTTTTGCCAATTGAATAATGTATTGTATGAGTGTTTTAATTTGTTAAAAGTTCAGTTCAGGAATTAGAATTTCCGATTGGTATAGTCAGCGGGGTCAAGGTTTAAGGTGTACATAGGGTTATAACAGTTCGATTAATGTGAGGTAAACAAAATATATATATACTTATATAATATTTATTCATTCTCTGACATTCTCTCCAAGTCTATGCACTTTCCTCGTGTGCAAGAACAAAGCCGCGGACTGCTTGAAGGTGACGCCGCATTCCGAACACATGTATTGTCGCTGCTCCGAGTGAAGTAACTTGTGTTTTTTTAGTATCGAACTACCCTGAAAATGTAATAAAAAATATTAAAGTGAAAGAGAAAACCTTGGATATTTTTTAAAATATTGTGCGGACGAAGGAGTGTCATTTTTGTTAAACTTAAAGTTTACAACCGTATAGCCAACTATAATAAGTATGGACCTCAGAGTAAATATAAGCAAGCTATAGAGCGCGAACGTCGCTAGTTGTCCATTATGCCAAGTGTAAGCAGATGTTCTATAGATACTGATAGATAGATGTAGCGGTTGAATAGTGATGTGCCACGATTGATGTCTGAGCGTAAATCTCAGTACTTAATAATTAGTTTAAGTATTAGGTAGGTATGTATTTTGTATGTATGTATTTTTTGTATTATTTTGTCGTACGATCCTGTATGTATTTTATTATATATTTATTATATATTATAATATAATATATTATTATATATTATATTTTATTATATATTAATACTTACTTAAATGGCTTCATTTGGTATGGTATTTATAATAACATATTATTTATAAGTATCTATTATGTAGGTACGTAACATAATCATGTAGGTAAGTATTTATAAATCTCATATTTGTAAAACTAGAATAAAATAATGATTTCAAAGTAAAGAAAAATTTATATGTTAGCGATATTATCTTCAGACGTAAGCAATATTTAACAGTAAGCAACCCTGGCAACACGCCGGGACGACAGCGGGGCGTAACGACGTGAAGGGGGAAGTAGGTATATAAATGGCGGCGTTTGGGACGGTCACGTCCTGTGACGGTTACGTCCGGTGACGGTTCCAAAGTCCCCTCAGGACTGAACCATACCCATCTCGAGATGGAGTTTTAGTGCGCTAAGAATCCCACATAACCTTATGCCATTTGCATTGCATGCAGCATTTATCATAAGGTATTTTCTTCGCTCGTAAAAAAAAGTCAAAGAAGATTCCGTTCTACTGTGTTATTATTTATTCATATGGTCATAGATAGATATTTACTTAACCGTAAGTATTTAACTTCACTGAGTATATTACATACAATTCAAAAGTTTTATTTTAAATATTGATCCATAATTGGTTAGTAGATAATACAAACAATACTTACATATTATTATAACGGAAGAAATCATGTTATTACACAATATTCGAGTACAACGTGGTACAGCACTATCTTCAAGGTTGAGGTGGTGTGAAGCGGGAGGCGCGGAAACGCGTCCTGCGTGGACCCGCCCCCGCGCCTCCCGCAACCTCCTTTCTCGCCATGAGTAATTTTGTTAAAATCCGTGTTTTCTAATCAAAATATTACTTACCGATGAAAATAAATATCATCGTTCTTTTTAGTTTGCTTCCGTGAATCGTTCTTACAGCTTGCTACTGCACATTCCCATTATAACATTAAATTTAAATAAATATCGGTGGGAGAAACAATCAGCGCGCGTGACATTTGTGACTAATAGCGTCGCCATTGCAATGTCGATACTGTTCAAACTGTAACATAGAAAATTCATAACTTCACTTTAAAGAACATATTTTCATTACTAGTAACGCCATCTGACGTATTGGTCCAGTATTAAGTGGTAGTTGATCAATTTAGAAGAGAGTACATATTTTCTGCAGTATGCGGGTGAAGTAAAAATTAAATAAAAAAAAAATATTGGAAAGTGTCGGTGAGGGAAAGAAAAAAAGGGGGACTTGGTCGACAGATGTGATAAGAAGCGGTGGTGCATTTTAGAACACACTGATAAGACAGATTGTCGGAGATAATAATTAATTTGATTTCCAAGTTTGGAAAAATTAATAATACGATTTTTAAACACGGTTGAGCGAGCGGCGTCTGTATGCAAGGGGTGTTACAGGCAAATTCTGTCTGTAACTAATTGCGATTTATTCAACGAGCTTTGGCCTGACCACATGCGTGGCCAGTGAGCTACTAGCCAGCTGCAGCTGCGTGCTTTTGTGCTGTTGCGTCGGTGGACGGCGAGGTGGATGGCATTGGATGGTGAGGCATCCTGCGAGGACCATTCATAGCGTCTCATAGTCTCGACGGCGGCAGTGACGGCGACCTTCATCAGAGGTACCCCCTTCACAATTTTATTCTCCCAATCACACACTTCGGTGTGCTTATCAAGTGCAAGTGCAGTAAAGTGTTGAAGGAAACTATATTTTCGTCACACGATTAGATTAGATTGTAAATAATTTGTAAAGTAGCATAAGCATTTCTTTTGTTAGTATTAGTTAGGAAGGTAATCAATAAATGTGTTGTAGCTTTCGAAAGTATTTTTATTGAGGTATTCCCGCTGATCATTAGGCTCCTCAGTAGCTGGCGCCCTGGGATGTTCATGCTTAGCTGACTGTTTTAGTTGGTGAGTAAAGGAGACAGTCAAACCCGACTGTACCCGTTACAAAGTGGCGCCTCAACTTTAGGGCATTCGAACCCGCGATTGTCTGAAGGACAGAGCGCCGGACACCTCCAAAGCATCGAACTCATATAAATTTGCTGCTGAGGAAAGATCAGCGGAAATCGTAGTATTTTTTTTTTTTTTCTTTTCTTTTTATTTTTATACATACTAGTTTTTTTGTGCATTTTCTTAATAGTTATAATTTTTTGTTCGAAGGCTGCAGCATTTTTTCAATTACCTTTCATGTATTTAATTAGTTTAAGTTTTTATATTTTTTATTGTAGCGTACCTACAAAGTGTAAACAAGATACCCTTCATCTGTCAAATTAATAATATTTTTACATTTGTTGCTTACCTACAAAGGGAGAATTACAATAAATATTTAAAGGTACCTGCAATTTTTTTGAGTAACGTTGGAAGTACCCCAACATTATTTGGGTAAATTGGCTGACAACATCAAGTGTCATAAAAAAAAATTTTCTAGGATTATTTTGTAAACTTTTATGAATTTGTACTCTGGTATCAATTTTAAACAGGCACACTGCATTTAGATATAGAACACTCTGTGTCTTTGTCTTAGTCGACGTCAAATTGACATGTAAGTGGAACGTCAGATGTCATTGAATGTAACACATTACACAAACAGGTACATATTTGTGAATTAATTGTTAGTTTATATTACATGTCATTGGTTTAACAAGTTGTGTAAATGTATTATTTCGCTGAAAGACCAAGAGCAATGGTTTAATAAAGAATAATAACAAATAAGATTACAATATTTTTAAGGGTTTGTACAGTTTGTGACTAAAATTAAATTACAAGTAAATATCATTGAAATAGTTCATATTTTTGATACATTTGGTGTTAGTGAACCTCAATATTTGTTTAAATATAGTAAAAACTAAATTGATCAGTTAAAATATAAAGTAAAGTAATCCAGATATTAAAATTGTTAGTGAATCGTGTGAAATAAGTTTGTAAATTGTTTATCTGTCAAGATGCCTCTGTCAAAATATGTGAAATATCTCAACAAAGACGAGATCGCATCTGAATTAATGCAATACGGTCTAGTTCCAGATGCAAAGGCAGCCGTAGAGATTATGAGAACGCAATTGAGGGGTACGTTAAATGCCGCAAGAAGGGGTAGCATACCGGTTGTAGAACAAGGATCCATTAACATAGATGACGAAATAAGCCAAGCCACTGAAGCCATCACACGCATGGAAGCCCGAGTAGATGCAGGTAACACTTCTGCTTATAGACGTATCGTTGCCCGCTCAAATTATTGGTTAGACAGACTTGCCAGAATTAAAGTTGATGATTCGCGATTATCACCGCTGCGCGCACGTCTAATAGGTTTGTTGAGCATATCCGAGGAGGATGAGGAGGAGATGGATGTAAGTGAGACGCCTGAACGGGAACTGACGGCAATTAGGGAACCATTACATATTTGTGAAAGACCCTTCAATATTAATTCATTGAACCTTAAATTTGATGGTACTACATGTGTTAGGACGTTCTTAGAAAGATTAGAGGAGCTGAAAATCTCTAGAGATATTTCTGATAGACAATTGTTAAATTCACTTCCGGAAATTTTAGATAAATCACCCTTGTTGTGGTATAGAGCTAATAAAAGGAGTTTTACTAATTTTGAAGAATTTAAATTTTCATTAAAGCAAACATATGATAAACCGGATTTTGACTATCATCTTTTAAAGGAGATTAGGGATAGGAAAATGAGTAGTGAGGAGTCGTTGGTTTCCTACATTTCGACAATGCAATCGATGTTTGCTAGGCTTTCTACGGAACCCGCTTTCGAGGATCAATTGGAAATCCTCAAACACAATATTCGACCGGAATACATGGAGACGGTCGAAGTAAAAGATTTCCAATCGATGAATGAGATTCTAGGGGTATGTAGACAGAGAGAAATAATTAAACATAGGCAGGATCAGTTCGAGGAGCCGCGACCACACACGAGTGCGAAGTCACGTGATGTGCGACCACACATCGATTATGGGGGCAAGCTAGCTAGTATAGGCGAGGAGCCAATGCCCAAAAGTGGTAGGAGAGGCACGTGCTTCAAGTGTGGTTCACCGGATCATTTTGCAAAATTTTGTAACAAACCTAAGTTAGTATGTTTTAAGTGTGGTAGACCGGGAGTCAAGACACCACAATGTCCTACCTGTTCATCTAGTCCAAAAAACTAGGTAGGAACTTTTCCAATGTAAATAGGCCGCGTGGAAAAGTTCTATTTAAGAATACAAAAGATATAAGGCCATATATTTGCGTTAAGGTACTAGATTTATTAGTTAATGGTTTATTAGATTCGGGATCTGTTTGTTCAATATTAGGTAGGAATTCTCAGAAAATATTCATGAAATATGGTTTTAGAATAAGTAAAGCTGATCAGTTAAGTAAAGTACACACTGCGGATGGGTCGCCATTGTCCTGCAGGGGTGTAATGTTTCTTCCTGTTATATTTCGGGACGAAGTACAAGTGATTAAATTCTATATAGTGCCTGAGATCGACACACCTGTCATTTTCGGATTAAATTTTTGGAATAGTTTTAAATTGAATAAAGGTATTTTTCCAACAACTAAAATTTCAGCTAATGGAAAATACATAAGTTCAAGCATCTCCACAGGGGGGATCGAAGATTACGAGCGTTTGAGTCCACAGCAAAGAAGAGAACTCAACATCATCGTGGAGAGGTTTGAGGATATAAATACGGATAAGGTGGGACTCGGCAGAACTGACAAGGCCACACATACAATTGATACAGGGGACAGTCCTCCTATCAAGCAGAGGTACTATCCGTTGTCACCTGTCAAACAGAAGGCACTGGAACAGGAGCTGGACCGCATGCTGAGCATGGGAGTAGTGTCGCCATCACAGTCAGCATGGAACTCGCCTGTCGTCATGGTGCAGAAGCCTAGCGGTGACCTTCGCCTTTGTCTGGATTGCAGGAAGTTGAACGCTGTGTCTAAGCCAGATGCATACCCTTTACCGTATATATCCAACATATTAGATCAACTGAGAGATGCCAAATTTCTTTCATCGATCGATCTCAGCGCTGCCTACTGGCAGATACCTCTATCAGACGAAGCATCGGCTGAGAAGACAGCTTTCACCGTGCCTCGGAGGGGATTATTTCAATTTGATGTTATGTGCTTCGGATTAGTTGGTGCGTCCGCAACGATGCAAAGATTAATGGATAAGCTATTCGGAGCTGAATTTGATAATAAGGTATTCGCTTTCCAAGACGATTTAATTGTAATCTCCAAGAACTTCCAGGAACACCTGGAGTTGCTGGAAAAGGTCTTTGAAAAATTGAAGTCAGCGAACCTGACTGTGAACATGAAGAAGTCTAATTTTTGTAGGAAAGAATTAAAGTACCTTGGATATCTTGTCGATGCACACGGGCTGAGGACAGATCCAGGTAAAGTGGAAGTAATAGTAAACTATCCGACTCCCACTTCCCCTAAGGAAGTGAAGAGATTTTTAGGAATGGCTGGTTGGTATAGAAGATTTATACCGAACTTTTCGAAACTCAGCAGGCCGCTATCGAAATTGACGAGTAAGTCGACACCGTTCGCCTGGAACAGTGAAGCGAATGATGCTTTCGCAAGCTTGAAGTCAGCACTGATCTCCGCACCGATTTTAAAATGTCCTAATTACAGCGAACCGTTCTCAATACACACTGATGCATCTGCTTTGGCGGTGGGCGCCATGCTCACGCAGAAGTACGATGGAACGGAACATCCCATAGCTTTTTGCAGCCGATCCTTGAACAAACAGGAAGCGAACTACAGCACAACGGAACGGGAGTTGTTAGCTGTCATATACGCACTTGAGCAGTTCCGATCGTACATAGAGGGACAGGACTGCACTGTCGTTACGGATCATGCTTCTCTCAAGTGGTTCCATAAGCTCAAAAATCCGACCGGAAGACTGGCCAGGTGGAGCATGAGGCTAAGCCAATATTCTTTCAAGATAGAACATCGTAAGGGAAAAGACAACGTAGTACCTGATGCACTATCCAGAATCCAGGTCAACAGCATTGGAGTGGCACCAGAGAAGGATGAATGGTACAAGTATATGCTCGATATGGTGGAACGCAATCCGAAAAAGTATCCAAATTTCACGATAGAGGGCGGTAGATTATATCGTCACTGCAAGAACAAGTATAATATTACATCGGAATCTGATTGGAAATTGGTTGTGCCGGAAGAGAATCGGAAGGAAATCCTATACAAATGTCACGATGAGGTAACGAGTGGTCACCTCGGAATTTTTAAAACGCACAGAAGGTTAACGGAAAATTATTTTTGGCCAAATATGTACGCCGACGTCGTTAAGTATGTCAATAGTTGCGAGGTGTGCAAAACATGTAAACCCGTAACTACGGGCAGACCCGGTTTAATGGGGAGTCCTAAGAAGGCGACGAAACCGTTCCAGGCAATATCTTTGGATTTATTGGGACCTTTCCCGAAGTCGAAATATCAACATACGTATCTATTAGTTTGTTCTGATTATTTTAGTAAATATGTTATGTTGCATCCTTTAAGGAGTGCTACAGGCCAATCTGTTGCTAAATTTTTAGAAAAACAAATATTTTTAGTTCACGGTGTATGTGAGTACATATATATAGATAACGGTCCCCAATTTATTAGCTCACAATTTAGACAGGTATTAAAAAAATATAACGTCCCCAATATTTATTATAACCCTAGGTATCATCCTCAGGTTAATCAGGCGGAAAGGGCGATCAGAAATGTAGTATACGCAATCGCTAGTTATATAAAAAATGATCATCGCAAATGGGATGAAAACATAGTTGAGATACAATGCGCATTAAATACAGCTGTAAACGAAACAACTAAATTCACCCCATATTTTCTAGTACATGGTAGGGAGTATATAGTTGATGGCGAATTATATAAGTCAAGCGACCAGCCAGTCCCTAGTTCGCAATTCCAAGTTGATAACCCGCAGGAAAGATGTAAAAATTTGAATAAGTTGAATTACATTTTTAAGAAGGTGAAAGAGCATTTAGAGCGCTCTCACCAACGTAATAGGAAATACTACAATTTTAGGAAACGTAAAGTGGAGCTTAAAATAGGTCAGATAGTGTATAAACGCACTTTTTATTTGTCAAATGCTTCGAAGAATTTTTCTTCAAAGCTAGCTCCGAAGTTTAAAAAGTGCATAGTGGTAGCCAAGCTCTCTCCAGTAGTGTATACCTTATCGGATATGGACGGTAAGGTACTAGGTGACTTTCACATAAAGGATATATTGAAGCATGATGATTGAGAGAAAGATGTATGCTTTCAGGATGAGAGGAGTATGAGTGTGACAGTCCTATTGACGGTAAGAGTCAGCATTTGGGTGTGAAATATGTTTCCGTTTTATAGATGCTGCCCTATGTATATGCAGTATACGTAAGTGTAACATTGAGCAGGGATCATTCCGTATGATCTAACATGATGAGAAGGCTGGATTGCAGCTTCCTCATTTATTTATCAACACCCATACTCAATAGTGTATCCGAAACGCATACTAGTTTAGGAATTAAATCTCATGAATCATATTACATTCAATAACTTATAGTTTCATAATTTTAAAAGTATATAGTGGTGAGTAGGTACGTAAAGTAAACATTCAAGAAATAAAATGTATGAATTTTATTAATTTTGTGAGGATATGAATGAGTGGTAAATTCGTGGTATGCTCATAGAACGCTGTTAGTTTTTTTGTAGTTAGGTATTATAATTGTCAGTTTTCTGTATTAATTTATATAATTGAAATTTCCCTTACGGAAATTCAAAAAAAATTTTTTTGCCTGCGTCAAAAATTTTTTTTAGCTAAGGTGGGGTGTGTGTAACATAGAAAATTCATAACTTCACTTTAAAGAACATATTTTCATTACTAGTAACGCCATCTGACGTATTGGTCCAGTATTAAGTGGTAGTTGATCAATTTAGAAGAGAGTACATATTTTCTGCAGTATGCGGGTGAAGTAAAAATTAAATAAAAAAAAAATATTGGAAAGTGTCGGTGAGGGAAAGAAAAAAAGGGGGACTTGGTCGACAGATGTGATAAGAAGCGGTGGTGCATTTTAGAACACACTGATAAGACAGATTGTCGGAGATAATAATTAATTTGATTTCCAAGTTTGGAAAAATTAATAATACGATTTTTAAACACGGTTGAGCGAGCGGCGTCTGTATGCAAGGGGTGTTACAGGCAAATTCTGTCTGTAACTAATTGCGATTTATTCAACGAGCTTTGGCCTGACCACATGCGTGGCCAGTGAGCTACTAGCCAGCTGCAGCTGCGTGCTTTTGTGCTGTTGCGTCGGTGGACGGCGAGGTGGATGGCATTGGATGGTGAGGCATCCTGCGAAGACCATTCATAGCGTCTCATAGTCTCGACGGCGGCAGTGACGGCGACCTTCATCAGAGGTACCCCCTTCACAATTTTATTCTCCCAATCACACACTTCGGTGTGCTTATCAAGTGCAAGTGCAGTAAAGTGTTGAAGGAAACTATATTTTCGTCACACGATTAGATTAGATTGTAAATAGTTTGTAAAGTAGCATAAGCATTTCTTTTGTTAGTATTAGTTAGGAAGGTAATCAATAAATGTGTTGTAGCTTTCGAAAGTATTTTTATTGAGGTATTCCCGCTGATCATTAGGCTCCTCAGTAGCTGGCGCCCTGGGATGTTCATGCTTAGCTGACTGTTTTAGTTGGTGAGTAAAGGAGACAGTCAAACCCGACTGTACCCGTTACAAAACCCGTGCTTACAGTTCATACTCGCTAACTAGCACTCTATAGCTTGCTTGCTTATATAAACTCTATGGTATGGACCGACAACCCATCACCCGTTAGACCGGCCATACACGGGCAGCTTCAGCAGCAGCAGTCTGCATAGTGAACTACACACATACACGGAATGTCGGCAGGGGGTGAAATTTCACGATGCGGTCGAGCAGCATCCGCGCTCTTCATTCCACGTCGCGCGCGCTCTCGATCGTTCGTGACATGTCGAGCAGTTGATACCAACTGCTTTCGCAGTTATCAATGGCAGCATCAATGGAGCTGCAAGCAGTTGACTATGACTGCTCGAGCGGTCCGTGTATGTTGATCACTGGCTAACTGCTCGAGCTGCTCGTGTATGGCCGGCCTTAGTAAAAATAAGAACAAAAAATCTTACATAGAATTTCCGTCCGCAAACATCGCATTCGTGATTTCTTGGTCTATACAATCCGTGATTCACCTGCTGATGTTCCTTCAATTTCGACAATGTCATAAACATCTGAAACATGAATATTCTATAAGTTCCTATCAATTACTGAATGGATTTGGATGAAATTTGCCACACAAATAGTTTATTACCTCAATTAACGTATGGGATAATTGAATTTTTTTTAAAAATATGAAAAATTGGGCGCCAAAGTCGTCAAAGCGATAAAAGATGTCAGATATTTTTTAAGATATTATATTTTTCATTTTTCAACGCGTACGAAGTCGCAGGTACCAGTAATAGTATGTTTACTGATGAAATAAATTTATAAACTGCAGTAATTAACAACGTTTAAATGTTCACAAAGTAATAAACGTGATGCATGTTTTGATGAGCGTGATTTATAGATTCTATAATTTTGGTTTCTTTTGCTTCAATTTTTTTTAAATTGCAAAATATTGCATATTTTATCAGAAATAAAACAAGCCCTATAAATAAATTAATCCACTGCTAATGTAATTCAACAACTACGAGAACGGGTGTGCATAGTTGAAGAGAGAGTTTTTGTAACATCAGTTTTTTTAACCGGATTCTAGCTTTACCGGACCAACCTTTTTTTTTTGTTCCTTTAGAAAATTTCAGTACTACCTATACTATTGGAATAGCATTTTATCCTAAGTTTAAATAGAATCCTATTCTAACTTGAAATTGATAAAACTTACTTTGTTACAGTCTTCGCATTTGTACCCTGATTCCTTTAGATGATAAAATTTATAATGCCTCCTCCCATAATATGCCGAAGTAAAATGTTTATTGCATTCAGAACATCGATATCTGTAATAAAACATGGAAATACATTAAAAACCTCGTTGGGAAATTTCGTGGGCTAAATGTGTCTTTCGACAGTTCAGAGGATAAGTATGTACGGAACCAGAAGATGATTGTTTTATGATGATGAGAAGTCAGATTGGCAACTGTCGGAGGGTCGTTCTGAAGTGCAACTGTCTCCGCAGACCA
The DNA here is from genome assembly GCA_936446665.2 of Synanthedon andrenaeformis. NCBI lineage: Eukaryota > Metazoa > Arthropoda > Insecta > Lepidoptera > Sesiidae > Synanthedon > Synanthedon andrenaeformis. The sequence continues at coordinate 12,549,077 of OW387781.2, read as the reverse complement.
CCAGGGACCTAAAGAATGTCATTACCTATCAGAGTATGAATGTATTCCGCGCATGGACGTAGGATAATATAACAGGACCACTTACATGAAAAAAAATGCATTTACCAAAATGAACTGTATTTCCAATAGTTAAAGTATATTTTTCATTGTGCCTTATACAGAGGCTTATCCGAGCAGAGAGAGAGCCAAGCGGAGGTCGTGTGTCTCTTTTTTTCATCTTGCCAGACTAAAATAATGTAGTTAATTAAAAATTTAGAACACATGGACATACATTAAAAAACTCGTTGGGAAATTTCGTGGGATTTAGCCTCTGAGGGCTAAATGTGAGTATTTCGAAAGTTCAGAAGGAAACCATGTACCAAACCAAACCAGAAGATGATTGTTTTATGATGATGAGAAGTCAGATTGGCAACTGTCGGAGGGACGTTCTGAAGTGCAACTGGCTCCGCAGACCACCAGGGAGCTAAAGAATGTAATTTTATTATCTACCGATGTATGGATGTATTCCGAAAGAAACCATAAGGACCATACTCGCTAGCATCCCGGACTCGCTAGCTAGCAAGCTGTAATTTCAGCAAGAGGATCACACTCCAAACAAAACTTCTATCTGCTTTTATTTTATTAAAGAAAAACAAACAAAAAACGTGCTTTTAGGACTTTAATATTGTTTTATTTCCCAATTTAATACCTAAAATGTTAAGATAAAACCCCCGCCACTTCCTTATCCTTTTCTAATTCCTAAATAAACCCCACTATCGTTAGCAACGCAGTGATGGTAGGCCACCATAAGAAAACCTCAAGACACATAATTGTAGCCTTAACATAAAAAATAATAAAGATGAAAATACAGCGGTTTCCTTTGATAATCATATCTGTCATTTACCCACACATAACAATATCTAAGTTCGTGAAGACATCGATAATCTGTGGGTAGGTGAAAATCAAACTAATGAGACTCACCCTTTCACGTGATTCGCACTTGTTCGTAGATGTGCCCTATAATCATGTATATTTTCAAATTGCACATTGCAAATGTTGCATTGCGACATTTTCTTTGCTATCTTCCCACTGTGGGTAGCCATGTGCAGTTCCAACCTATTCTTGCTCTTAAAAGACTTTAGACAGTGATCGCAGGTTAAGTATCCTTTTTGTGGGTGCTTTAGACTGAAAAATAAATAAATTCCCCTTACTGGAGAGAGACGGTAATGATAATAATATTCGTGCCGCGCAATTGCGCTGAGCGCTAGAGCGAAACAAATTCCTTTGGCTTACCTCATATGTTGTTTAATCGAACCCTTATTTCGCACTTTATAACCACATAATTTACAAGTCCTGTGTTCTCTTTTCAAATGTTCCGAATAATCTTCAGAGGTGCTACGACAAAAAGCATTTCGAATTTTTTTAATATTATTATTATATTAACAAACTACCTACTTTTTGCATACGTTATAAATTATAGCCTCTGTCTCTCTAATGTATAAACGATAAGTTCCATCAAAAGTGGAGTTCAGTAGTTTATGCTTGAAAGAATGACAAAAATAACAAACATACATCCATACGCAGTCGCATTCTCACTAATATCACAAATACGAAAGTAAATGTGTTACGCTTTCGCGCTTTAACTACTCAAGCGATTATCATGAAATTTTGCATACTCTTTGCAAGAATAGGGTACGTTTCATCCAGGAAAAAAAGTAGTGTTCCCGAGGGATCACTTCAAAATGAAAATGAAAAATATATCAGCAATAAAGATTGAATAAAGAAAAGGGGTGTGGACCAAGTCGCGTGTAAGGTAAGTTTATTAGTATGTTTTGAAGCAAAGAAGGTGTACTCACGATAAAACCTTCGAGCAAAGATCACAGCGTGTCTGTCCGACCGTTTCGTTGTCGTGTTTGTTCTTACAATGCGATACAATGAAGTGTAGAGCGCGGGCCCCATATTCGCACAGTCGGCATTTGTAGTGCATGTAGTGACGCTCACAATGTCCCTTCAATACAATTGGTGATTTGAAGCGCATTTTACAGACGTCGCAGTCTGTGAGCTCTCCTGGTTTGTTCTGCACAAATCGTATGGAACGAACATTGGTATTGGATTCGACAGATTTCCATCGATGAGATTTCAAATTCAAATGTAATATTGTTTTTCTTTTATCCTAACATTATTTATGGCCAAACTTAAGTACAAGATACTATTGTACAGTCAGCATCAGATATATCGGATCTGTCTAGGTACTCAAATAACACTACACACTTTGAGGACCGATTATATCTACACTCCAAAGTACTCTAATTAATGTGAACATTCATCGCGTCAAAAATATCTAAACAGTCGAATGTCATTATTTTCTATACGATCATATTTTCATAATTACCTAAGTTGTCAGATGTATCTAAATGTAATTGAGAAGTTATGAGCGAAAGATTTTTCAAATTTCGAATGGCCCTCATGCTTTGTATTAGGACGTGTGTTGGTGATCAATAGTACCTAAATATATTTATACCAAAAATTTAAAAAATAGGTGTAACAGTTTATTAATTCTTAATTACTGAACTAAAATTGACAATTTTTTACTGTTTTTGGAATGGTAGACATGCTAACGGTTCACTTTAGGTTAGGTGGCTACCGTCGCCTATAACACAAGCAACGTCACAGGTGCCGCAAGTGCGTTGCCAACTACACTAGCATTAAGGATAAGGGATAGAGATTTTTGGACTTTCGAATGGCACGAGGGCCATTCGAAAGTCCAAAAATCTATTGCAGCTAATTTCCAACTATATTTAAATACTTATATACAGGTAATTTGACAAGTGACAATCCATCTGGCAACTTAGTTGTATACCTAATTATGAAAATAAGGTTGTACAGAAAATAATAACATTCGACTGTAGTATCATGTTGGCACCTTACAAATATGTACATAAAAATATCCTTTGTTTTTGGCTAATGTTTCTGTGATGACTATCGGTAATGACAGTTAAAATATAGATTGAAGATTGAATAATATTAATCGTATTTGTTTTGATTTTTTTTTTCTTTTTTTTTTCTTTTTCAAAAAGCGCTAAATCTATTTCGATGAAATTTATATGGGACCACCTCTGAAGTACGACCTAAGTAAAAAGAATCATCAAAATCAATTTATAATTATAGTCAAATTGAGAACCTCTTCCTTTTTTGAATTCGGTTGAAAATAATTCCTCACTGATGTGTGCTGATGTCATTCAAGTGTAATATGAAAGACAATGTAAGTAGGCGATTATTAACTAAATATGAACCTTAATACAAAGAGTTGAAAGGTTATTCCAAAAAGTGTTGAGATATAATTGAACATTTTAGTGCTTAGCTACTTTTGGCGATCGGATTGTATACATAAGACTTTCCCTTTCTAATGAAATATATGACATATGGGTGTTTAGATATATTTGGATTCATAGAAGCTCAGATAAATTTGAAATCTGTTGTTGCATAGATGTTAATGAAAAATTAAATGCCAACAATTATTTGCCTACTTCAGATGCTCATCTACTTCTGACGCTGACTGTACAGTAAATTCAGAGCCATATTTTGTCACTCAGGACAGGCAGACATTTGTGCCATGCAAAAAACATATTAAGAATAAAACAGGATTAAGTTAAAGGACAAGAGATTAAGCTTAGCATACCTAATTTCATAATAACTCAAATACTGTTGTAAGACAATGGTCGCCTCTGAAAGTGTGGTCACTGCCGCCATTTGGACTGTCCACTTTATGACTTGTGTCATACCTATCAATATACAAATCACTGAGCAAAGAATCGCCGCGACGCCCCCTACTAAATATTTTAATAATAATATTCGTTTTGCGCAATATTGCGCTGAGAGCAAGTTAAGGCCGGCTTTACACGGGTAGCTTGAAGCCGCCAGGACCGACTGCTTCAAGCTGCAACTGCATAGTGAACTATAGCAACTGCTCGAGCTGTCGAGCACTTGTCGAGCAGTTGATACCAACTGCTTCCGCAGTTATCAATGGCAGTATCAAGCTTCATCAAGCAGTTGACTATGACTGCTCGAGCAGTCCGTGTATGTTGATCACTGGCTAACTGCTCGAGCTGCCCGTGTATGGCCAGCCTAAGGCGCATTTGGCAGCCAGTTTCTATTTTCACGCTGTGGAGTAAATGTTGTCCAAAAATACGATATTTTATTACTTATTATTGGGCTGTGACTATTATTATTGACTCATTGTTCTGTAATTTGGTGTAATAAAATCAAAGTAACAATAAGAATAATTAAAATTCTGGTTTTGTATGGAAAGCCTTGCCATCTCTAATTAAGGGCATCGCGGCGATTCTTTGCTCTATCCAACAAGTACATTCACTCACCACATTATTATAATCTATATGACTGTGCTTCATCTTTATGTGTTCATTCAAATTTTCCTCATTTATAAAGCCTATAATACAAAAATCGCATTTGTAAAGACAATTCTGATATTTACGACAACTCCTCTGCTGGTCTCTTCTCTTAAGTACTTCCTCGTGAGTCAATTGTGTTACTAATATCTTTTTCATCACTTCTTCAGACACTTCTGATAATTTGTTGTCAATATCTAAAAGAGTATTAATCTTTTTATTACAAGTAATTTCTTGTTTATCCTTATCAATTTCTGTTTTAATATGCACATTGGTGTTTGTTTGTGACTCAAACATTTTTTTATCAACATTCTCATCATTGATTAAATTTTCCTCTAAATTATCTTTAATATCCTCCTCTGCGTTATTGAATTGCTCAGATTCTTCGTGGTATGTGTGGATTTCTGTGTCTGAATTATAAACTTCTTCCTTAATATTTGTGGCATCGTCAAACTCTAGGTTTAAAGGGTCTTCAATGTGTTTGAATTCAAAGACAGGTTGCTGGTTTAAAATCTCCAAAGTACTTAGACATAATATGTCATCATTCTGGAAAAATAAAAAATAATAAACTCGTAGTGTGACTATTCTTAAGTGACAGTTTATTATTTATAAAAAATAATTAACTGGCTGATGCCTGCACGTGCAATGTGCATCCAAGTTGAAATAAACATATGATTAATAAAACGCCTGACATCTTTATCGCTGTGACAACGGTAGCACCACCACCGCAACAATGACGCCATTTTTTTAAATTTTAGACGATCCCTCGGGAACCTAAGATTTTTCCAGGATAAAAAGTATTCTATATAAACTATCTGTGTGCCAAATTTCATCCAAATCCGTTCAGCTGTTTTTGCATGACAAGTAACATCCTCAAAAACTTTATCATTTATAATATTAGTAGGATTGCAACAGACAATTGTATTGCTTGGCTACTTGTTACCGGATGCACAAAATAGGATATAACATCATGTAGCACCTAATTTGGCTGTAAGTTAAGTTTTCTAAAAGAAAACTCCATACTTACTTAAATAAGATGGTTATTTTGAAATAAGTCTGTTATGGAGATGGAGTTGTTACATCTAGTTATTTTTTTAAATACTTATTATATCTCAAAAAAAAATTCCTCAATATTTATAAATATACAGTCAGACTGGACATGACGTTTTTTAGCTATGTTTAGTTTTTTTATACCTTTATTATAATAAATTAAGATTATGTTGTAGTAAAAAAATTAAACTTACATCTTGGACATCAGTCAATATATTTTGTGCTGTAATTGCTTTTGTTATGAATTTACAAAACCTTAGTATTTCATTACTACATTCCCAACACACTGTGGCTGTTGTCTGAAATAAATATTGTAAATCTGAAATAAATATTGTTACAGAGGAAACTTGGTGTGCTCTAAATTAAATGAAAATAATAGGCCCCAATGGCGAAATACCCTTGGGGCCTTAGAGTTTTCTATAATATGTTTTGTCTACTGCAAATGAGACATTATTACAGCCATATGAAAAAACTAATAAAAGAAAACTTTTCAGTTTTTTATTATATCTCGGCATTCTTAGTCACTGCAATAGTATATTTTGCAATAAAATTAAGATGTACTCTGAAATGTACTGAAATATGAAGTAATTTAAAATTTACTATTGTGTGTTACAAATTTTGTTGATTTTTTATACTTGGCCCCCAGACTGTCTCCTACACTGCTTAATAAATAATCCAGCATTGTAAGTATGAAATGATATAAATATGAAACACACGATACAGGCCTGCATGCCTAGTGTGTGTCTTCATAGTTAACTATATGAATTATGTTCCTGTAAATAAATAAATAAATAAAATAAAATTAAAATAAAAATAAAGTACAATTGGTACAAATTGGCTGTGCAATGATTGCTCATTGCAACAAATTAATGTATAAAAAATTACTATGTGCAATGTTAGAGGCTAGAAATTAGGGTAACAGATGAAATAAATATGCCTGAGAACTACTCTGCTGTGTCTCATCCCATGTCTCTACAACGTTGCAGACAAAACTCACTTAAGTTACATATAGTCATACTTTTTTGCCAATTTTTAACTTAAATAAAATGAAATATTTATAAAGAACGCTGGCAGAACTTCGGCAAATCAAATTACATATAATATTAACTATAAATATGTTTTATAAAAGAGCATCTTACAATCAAAATAATAAAAGTAAATCGAGAATAACAAACAAAGCAAAGAAAATATTTTACGTACCAGCAAGAAATTAAGCTGAATTAAAGATGGGAACTTCGACAGCGGGTATAATTGACGATCCGAACTTAAGCATGTGTGACAAATATTTAGTGCCTTTCTTAAATCCATGGTGAAAATCGTAAGTATGTATTGCAATTAAATTATATAAAATAATTATAATCCCATCGCCCAATGAGTACGACGACAATAATAAATAAATAAAGCTAATGAGCTAAACTATCATTAATTAACGTTATCGTCAAGTTATCGTATCGTACCCCTGCCACTGCCACCGCTCGCGTGAATTTTGACTTTGACAGTTGACTTCACACATCACAGCGATTGTCAAATTTGTTAATTTAGACAAAAGAGTATTATAATATATAGGGGATTGGGGTTAAAAACTGAAAGCTAATCGTAGGTGGCGCCACTGTTGAGTGATCCTAATCGCCGCCATATTGCGTTTTTGGTTCCCTGTATTTACTAGCGAATTTGCCTTTATTTCTACAAAAATGTATTCGACATGGAGTGTTAGCCAGTTAAAAGAACAGTTACGGAAAAGAAAAGCATCTACTTCTGGAAAAAAAGCTGCTTTAATCGAATCCATATATATGTTCAAAGTTTACTTGAGTAAATTTTGATTCAGCAGAGGCACTAGGCTGGTCATTCCCTAGCAATTCAATTTGTGGGTGGATATCTACTTCCATTTGTACTGGCAGTTGTTCATCTCTGAATCGAGGTTCACACTTAATGTCCTTTTGAATTCCGCTAGGACCAGGCAACTGATCATTGGCCGTTTCAAAATATATTTTCTTCCTACTTCTTTGTGCCTTTCTGACCGTTGTTGTGCCAATGGGTTTGTTGTTTTTACTAAAGTAAATGAAAATATGGATGGCACTGCGGTTTTTTTTTAATACTTTGCGTATATTTTCGTCACCTAAAATACAAACAAAATAGGAAAATATAGCGGTTTGCGAGCGGATTCAGGGCGGAGCGGGCGCGCAGCGAATGCGTCCCGAACACGTCGCGGCTGCAGAATGAGGACGTCGCGGACGCGTGACGAATACGCAACGTTTTCGTCGCGTGTTTGCAGCGAGTTTACAACGTAATTGACCCCTAAGCTTGCAAAGACATATTATTTAGATGCCCCTAACGTAATTAACGTAAACACGTTATCTTTTAATTATTATGAGAAAGGGAAGAGAAACATAATGAGAGGAAATAAATAATTTCAAACAGTGAAATAGTTATTTTTCTACGTTAAACTTCAATTCCATTCCATAATATACTATTCCAATTTAATGCACACTTTTATTAAATACGGACATTTTAAGAAAAATAGTTGCATTGCTTAGGTATAAAGAAAATCCTTCGGTCATGAGAATAAAAGTATTTGAGGTGTTCTTAAATAGCTGTTCTTACATTTTTAGGCTTTTCTCTCTTTTAAAGGACAAAGGTATAAAAACGAAGACATTTTATAGACTGTTTACAAGAACAAAAAAACTATTATTGCTATAATAATAATACATATTGGTACAAAGGTGTCAAGCTACTTAAAAATCTAACCAAGGTTGATACAATAGCAAGTTATCGGTTCAAGTCCAACGTTCTAAAGCAAGGCCAGCGAAACAACGAATGTAAACAAACTTTTTTCAATAAAAAAAAAATAACATTTATTTATTCACGAATGATCTTTTGCTTTTTATAAAGCTTATTTGCAAGTCTGTGCACTATCTTCGTGTGCGTGAACAAAGCCCCGGACTGCTTGAAGGTGTCGCCGCATTCTGAGCACATGAATCGTCGCTGCTCCGAGTGAACTAACTTGTGTTCTTTTAGTATCGAAGCTGACTGAAAATGTAATAAAGCAATAATAAGCTAGCAATCTTCATCTGATGCGTGAATCTAAAACCTTGGATCCCTTTTTGAGAATATTGCGCGAACGGAGGAGTGTGGTTTTTGGTACACTTAAAGATTATATGGAGAAGACCGGAGAAAGGTAATATTTTTACATATTATTGTTTATGGTCAAACGTCTAGTGATTATAAATAAATTAGGTAAGCCCGCTAGCTTCCGCATAGAACACGACTGTTGGAATGTGATTGGACTATGATATGCCCAAAATATTAAAAAAAAAAAAACAAAAAAAAAAAATTTGAAATCCACTGTTTTTTTACTTTTTTCTAAAGAAAAAATATATATTGCTAGTAAACTTAGTTATATTATTATTCGTTGATTTTTTAGCAAAACCCACTTAATATAGTCTGATGTTGTGCGCTGTAAGAATCGCGACACAGTGGCCAGTCAATTCATTAGGTTCGCATTATATCTTACATTCAATACTTTTAGTGGCTGGATGTTAATTTCTTCGTTAATTCGCTTGTTAATTTGAATAAAAATAAAAAATCTTACGAAGAATTTCTTTCCGCAAACATCGCATTCATGTATTCTTGGTCTATACAGTCCGTGTTTCACCCGCCGATGTTCCTTCAAATTCGACACTGTCATGAACATCTGAAACATAAACTATTCTATAAGTTTCTATCAACTACTGTACCTCTACTATGAGTTATAATGACCGCACTTACAATGACAATTTGACATTGACAGTTTTTCATATAAATGTTTTACGCTCTCGCTAGCGAGTGCAGTCATTGTAAACTCACGGTAAAATCCGTTCACGGATTTGGATGAAATTTGGCACACAGATAGTTTATTACCTGGATTAGCATATGGGATAATTTTTATGCTGAAAAGTGTTAGGTTCCCGAGGGATCGCTGTGGCGCTAAAATCGTCACAGCGATAAAGATGTCAGATATTTTCTAAGGTGTTATATTTTTGATTTTTCAAATTTTTCATTTTTAAGGAAATATATTTATAAATTGCAGTAATTAATAACGTTTAAATGTTCACAAAGTAATAAACGCGATGTAAATAGAGTAATGCGTATAAATAGTAACATGTTTTAATCGACTTGATTCATAGAATCTATAATTTTGGTTTGCTACAAATATATTTATAAATTGCAGTAATTAATAACGTTTAAATGTTCACAAAGTAATAAACGCGATGTAAATAGAGTAATGCTTATAAATAGTAACATGTTTTAATCGACTTGATTCATAGAATCTATAATTTTGGTTTGCTACAAAAAAAAATTTAATTGCAGGAATATTGCGTATTTTATCAGAAATAAACCCTATAAAGAAATCAAATCCAGCGGCAACATATAATTACATTAGCAGTGAAATTATAATTACAACTACGAGAAGTATCCTACGCAGGTGTGCATAGTTGAAGAGGGAGCATCAAATTTGGCAGTTTTTGTAACATCAGTTTTTTTGAACATTTTTGTGGGCTCACTCACAGTTATACTCAAGCAAACGGTTTTTTTTTTGCCCTAAAGAAAATTTCAGTAGAACCTATCCCAAGTGGATCCTATCCTAAGTTGAAATTGATAAAACTTACTTTGTTACACTCTTCGCATTTGTGCCCTGATTCCTTTAGATGATAAAATTTATAATGCCTCCTCCCATAAACTTCCGAAGCAAACTGTTTATTGCATTCAGGACATTGATATCTGTAATAAAACATGGAAATACATTAAAAAACTCGTTGGTAAATTTCGTGGGCTAAATGTGTCTTTCGACAGTTCAGAGGACAACTATGTACGGAACCAGATGATTGTTTTATGATGATGAGAAGTCAGATTGGCAACTGTCGGAGGGACGTTCTGAAGTGCAACTGGCTCCGCAGACCACCAGGGAGCTAAAGAATGTCATTACCTATCAGAGTATGAATGTATTCCGCGAATAGACATAGGATAATATAACAGGACCACTCACATGAAATAACAAAATGCATTTACCAAAATGAACTGTATTACCAATAGTTAAAGTATATTTTTCATTGTGCCTTATACAGAGGCTTATCCGAGCAGAAAGAGAGCCAAGCGGAGGTCGTGTGTCTCTTTCTTTCATCTTGCCAGACCAAAAAAATGTAATTAATTAAAAATTTAGTTTCAAAAATCTCACTTGTATGTTGATTGCATTTCAATTATTTTAATAAATTTTAAGTCAACGTATTACCTATAATCACATAAATTTCGTTATATGTATATTCGTAAATTACAAAAAGTTAATATTTATTGTTTCAAGCCTATTGTATATTTTATTTTCTACTGGTATCCCTTTAAAGTGACATTACGGTAAATGTCCATAAATTTGTAGCGTTAGTGGATATGATTATGTACCTACATTTGGTGCAAAACTATTATAAGCAATAAAATGAACAACGCGAAAACTACAATTGGTAAGTGTTGGTTAATTCATATTTCAATTTAAAAAAAAATATTTATAAGAAACTATATGTAAGGTATATTACAACATTTAATTTGTCTTATTATTATTATTATTCTTCAGGTGTTTATTTTCTTTCTTAAATTTAATTTTTTTACAATATAAATAAAAAACAATAAATATTATAAAAAACTTAAACCTAGAGTGCCGCAAGTAGGCAATGCCCAACTCTGCAGCCCTAACCGCCGGTTAGGGCTGCAGAGTGAGGAACCTCCTGACAATTCGTTTCGTGTCAAGAAGTACCGCCTTCTGTATCTGTCCCTTGACCCAGCCATCTAGTGAGAGCCTTTTGAGGTGTTATTATAACGTCAGCCTGTCTGGCGACTTTTACATAAGATAACCTCAAGACACATAATTGTAGCCTAACATAAAAAATAATAATGATGAAAATACAGCTGTTTCCTTTGATAATCATAACTGTCATTTACCACGTAGTGAAAACATAATCTGTGGGTAGCTGAAAATCGATCTAATGAGACTCACCCTTTCACGTGATTCACACTGGTTCTAAGATGTGTCCTATAATCACGTATATTTTTAAATTGCATATTGCAAATGTTGCAATGCGACATTTTCTTTGCTATATTCTCACCGTGGGTAGATATGTGCAATTCAAACTTATACCTGCTCTTAAAAGTTTTTTGACAGTGATCACAGATTAAATTGCCTTTTTGTGAGTGCATTTGACTGAAAAAAAAATCACATTGAACACAGCTAAGAAATCTCAGAGCGGAGAATCGCCTTTCTGCCCCTTACGCAATTGCGCTGAGCGCAACTCAGTGCGCATTCGCCCGCCAATTTCTATTTGGACGTTGTAGAGTAAACATTATAGAAAAAAGCTAAAGAAATGCTTCACTGTGCTGTGATTTGGTGTAATAATCGAAGTAAAAACTTGAATAAGCAAAATTCTTGTGTACCATATCACAAGTAATTAAATTATCTAAGCCGCCCCCTGATACACTGGATTTGTATGGAAAGCGTTAACCATGCCGTCTCTAATATCAGGCGGCGAGGCGATTCTTTGCTCTGTATAAGTATGAGTATACAAAATAGTGCTAGGGTAAGTCTAAGACCCTCTTAGAAGTCAGCTAACTTCCCTCATAAGACCACCGTGAAATAACCGCACCTGTGCTGTTGTAACAGATGCTGAAGCTCATTTCACTATTCCCATCTCGTGCTCATTACCTATACTTCGTCTACTTCTTAAGTTATTGATTGGACCACTGCAACCACTCAGTCGACATCCTAAATAATGAGCTATCTACCTGTCAGTGACATTGTTGTGACATACGCATTATTGTCAAGAATATTTTAAAAAAAATGAAAAACAAAGGCCCTTTGCTCACCTCATGATATCTAATCGAACCCTTTCTTTTCACTTTATAACCACATAATTCACAAGTCTTATGTTCTGTATTCAAATGTTCCGAATACTCCTCAGGGGTGCTACGACAAAAAGCATTTTGAAATTTTTTAATATAATTATTATATTAACAAATTACTTTTATAGCTTCTTTGCACTCTGATGTGTAAACCGTTTACCTTAGTTTCGTCAAAAGTTGAGTTATGCTTGAAAGAGTAACAAAACTAACAAACATACACCCATCCGCAGTAATATTAATTCTAATGCGAAAATAAGTTTGTTACGCTTCCATGCCTTTTGCAGGACTGTTACATGTTGCAAGAATTGCAAGGATTACCTTTCATCCAGAGAAAAAATACTGTTCCCAAGGGATCATCTCAAAATTAAAATAAAAAAAAATTATCAGCAATGAAGAATGAATAAAGAAATGGGGCGAACAAAAGCTAAATTTATAATATTAGTATGATTGAAGCAAAGAAGGTATTACTCACGATAAAACCTTCGAGCAAATATCACAGGTGAGTGTCACAGGTGTCCGTTCGACTGTTTTCCTCCCGTGTTCGTCCTCACAGTGAGCCACAATGACGTGTAGAGCGCAGGCTTCATATCCGCACAGTCGACATTTGTAGTGCATGTAATGACGCTCGTGATGACTCTGCGCTACAATTGGCGATTTGAAGCGCATTTTACAGACGTCGCAATCTGTGAGCTCTCCTGGTTTGTTCTGCACAAATCGTATGGAATGGACAAACTTAAAGTCTTGAGTCTCCCGACATTCGTTAGATTCGTTTTTCGTCAGATGCCACTTTGGACAGATAGTCCTTTCGCCAAGTACTGCATTCTTCAGATACATTTTACTGTCTTACATTTTATTCTACAGTTACTGCCCACTCAGATGACGATCGTTTTGATTCCAGAGTGGTGATGGATCCATGTTTCATCCATTGTCACATATCGACACAAAAATTCCGGGCTGTTACGTTTAAACATGGCCAAACACTGCTCAGAATCATCAATACGTTCTTGTTTTTGGTCAACAGTGAGCAAACGCGGCACCCACTTTGAACAGAGCTTTCTCATAGTCAAATCCTCATGAAATATAAAGCCAACACGTTCTTTTGATATCTTTTGATATGTCAGCTTAACTCACGGAACTTCACTTTTCGATCATTCAAAACGATTTAGTGGATTTTTTTGATGTTTTCTAGTGTTACCGCCTCATTTGGACGTCCACTGCGTTCTGCATCATCGGTGTCTACTACCACGTTTGAAGTCAGCAAACCAACGCTTTATTGTTGTTTCTGATGGAGCGGAGTCCCCATAACACTTTTCAAGCCATTGCTTCGCTTGAACGGTATTTTTTCCCATCAAGAAGCAGTGTAAAATTAACATGAAATTGTTTTTGATCCATTGTTTTGAAAATAACAAAAGTAGCGTCACTCGTAGCACAATAACTCACAAACTAATGAATAGAATATCATGAAATTTTAACAGCTGCCTTTTTAAGGTTAGTACTAACTGAAATGCAATAAAACTAGCGCCATCTATGTGTTAGGCCCGGGACTTTTCAGCCCATGTGTTATAATGTCAAATGTAGTTAATGTTATAATGTCAAATGTACAAATGTAGGCTCTGACGAAAAACAGAGCTAACGAATGTCGTGAGATTCCTTGTTCGGACTACTATAGTATTGGTATTCGACAGATTTCAAATTCAAAGATGCCAAACCTAATTACAAAATAATCTTGTACAGCAAATTCAGAGCCATATTTTATCATTCAAGACAGACACAGATTTGTACCATGCAAAAAAAAATATTAAGAATAAAAAAGAATAAAGGATCTCTTGTAGATTAAGCATGGCATCCCAAATTTCATAACAACTCAAATACTGTTGTTTAAACGATGGTCGCCTGTGAAAGGTTGGTTACTGCCCCAGTTGGACTGTCCACTTTATGACTTGTACCATACATTTCAATACAACAAATCACTAAACAAAGAATCGCCGCGCCGCCCCCTATTAAATAGGGTAGCAATAATATTCGTGCCGCGCAATTGCGCTGAAAGCAACTCAAAGCGCCTTTGTCCGAAAGCTTCTATTTGCACGCTGTGCACGAAAAATAGTGCGTAAGCCGTGCGTGTACCTCCACCATGATTTTATAATCACCACACTCGCTAGCGAGAGCGTGAAGCATTTATATGGAAATTTGTCAACTGTCAATGTCAATACTTCTTCTTCTATCTTCTTTACTTTTAATGTCTCGGCTCCATCAGATCTTCTCCAATGATTTCACCAGTCATTTGTAAAAATAGCAATTTACAGTATCCTCTTTTATAATAAAAAAGGGCAAAATTCAAATTAAAATCAAAGGTGGCAGATTCTGAGACTAGTCAGTCAAATCAAGTAGGTACACAATTTTTCTTTGAGTTTTCTAAAACAGGTCCGTCAAATCCAAAGCAGTCAGGTCAAGTCTATAAATATTTTACGCTCTCGTTAGCGAGTGCGGTCAATATAACTCATGGTGGAGGTACAGTACCTTTATGGTAAACTTATGGTAAAGGTACTGGTATTGAATAAACAGTAACACCTGACACGCTGGTTTTGTATAGAAAGTATTGACCTTGCCATCTCTTAATAGAAGGCATCGCGGCGATTCTTTGCTCTGTGCAACAAGTACATTCACTGACCACATTATTATAATCTATATGACTGTGCTTCATCTTTATGTGTTCATTCAAATTTTCCTTATTTTTAAAGCCTAAAATACAAAAATCGCATTGGTAAAGAGAATTCTGATATTTGTGACGTCTCCTCTGCTGGTCTCTTCTCTTAAGTACTTCCTCGTGAGTCAATTGCGTTACTAATATCTTCTTCATCACTTCTTCAGACACTTCTGATAATTTGTTGTCAATATCTAAAAGAGTTTTAATCTTTTTATTATATGTCATTTTTTGTTTATCCTTATCAATTTCGGTTTTCATATGCAAATTGATGTTTGTTTGTGACTCAAACATTCTTTTATCAACATTCTCATCATTGATTAAATTTTCCTCTAAATTATCTTCAATATCCTCCTCTGCGTTATCTGTTTGCTCAGAGGCGGTTTCTGTATCTGAACTACATACTTCTTCCTCAATATTTGTGGCTTCGTCAAACTCTAGGGTTATAGGGGCATCAATGTGTTTAAATTCAAAGAGAGGTTGCTGCTTTGAAATGGCCAAAGTACTTAGACATAATATGTCATCAGTCTGGAAAAATAAATAATATAATTGTAGTATGACTTTTCTTTGACAAACTAGCCGATGCCTGCAACTTCATCCGAGTTGAAGTAAACATATATTATGATTAATATAACGCCTGACATCTTTATCGCTGTGACAACGGTAGCGCCGCCACGGCGACAATAACGCGCAATATTTTATCCCTCGGGAACCTAACATTTTTCCACGATAAAAGTATCCTATATAAACTATCTGTGTGCCAAATTTCATCCAAATCCGTTCAGCCATTTTTGAGTGAAAAGTAACAAACATCCACCCTCAAAAACTTTCGCATTTATAATATTAGTAGAATTGCAGCAGACAGTTGTATTGCTTGGCTACTTGTTACCGCATGCACAAAATAGGATATACATAAGTATATTTATTCCAAAATGTATCAGCTATTTTAGCTCTTTTATGAGAGTTCAATAGAAAAGGCATACTCTATAAGCTCAAACTATTGTTTATAGTGGTACATAATTATAAAGATTTCAAAAGGAATAACAAAATAATATTACAGGCACAAAGTGTACCTCGGTGGATTCGGTATTCGTATTCGGTCTAAAAATAAAACTACGCACATTATTTTAGTTCAGTTCAGACTTGTTTGCTATGCGAAGTTTGAAATGTGTGCGATAATTAGTTGTGATTTTATAAATTCATATGTCAAACAATACGACGTGATTTCTGCAAATGGAGCAAATTGAGCAGCATGCTGTCATTAAGTACCTTCATAAGAAAGGGTTACCACCGAAGGCCATGCATGACGATATGGTCAGTACTTTAGAGGATTCCGCTGCTGTCATATTCATCGGTCAAAAAATGGATAGCTGAATTCATGGCGTCTCCTATGAACGTACACAAAATATCATGGTTAACGAATTGGGTTTCCACAAGGTGTCAGCGAGGTGGGTCCCGCGGCTGCTTTCAATGAAGCAAAAAAGAACGCGATTGACTGCTTGGAGTTATTTGAAGCTCATTCATATGGTTTTTTACATCACTTTGTTAATATGGACGAAACATGGGTTCACTACAGTACACCAGAAACAAAACAACAATCGAAACAGTGGAGAAGACCCGGTTCGCCACCCCCTAAAAAGGCTAAGTCGATTAATAAGATGAAGGTGAGTTGGCAAATAAGGTGAAGGCTTCAGTGTTTTGGGACTCAAAGGGTGTGATTATGGTTGATTATCTTGAAAAAAAGCCGTAATATAAACTCTGATTACTACTGCATCTTACTACGTCGTTTATGGGAGGAAATTAAAGAAAAACGCCCTGGAAAGCTCAGAAGAAAAGTTCTTTTTCATCAGGATAATGTGTGCGTTCGCACATGTGTGCAATCAATGTCTGAAATTCACAACTGTGTTTGAAATACTTATACGATCTCAAAAATTCTTTCATTAATATTTATAAATTAATAGCAATTATTATTATAATTAATTAAATTAATATTTATAATTTAATTCATATTTTCAATTTGATCCAACCGGAACCGTGCCACTTGCGGACCACGAGACGTGGGCGGGGGTTTCATGCCTTCGTAGTTGCTGTTCCTAGATCGCGCACGAAGCGTTTCAGTTCAACCTTCCTTGTCCGAACTGCTAAGGAGTGGAACTCATTGCCTGCGTCCGTGTTTTCGCATAATTACAATCTCGGAGTCTTCAAGTCTAGGATAAATGGGCACTTACTCTGGGTAAACATGGTCCACCTTCGGAAGCATCTGCACCTTACATCAAGTGAGATCGTGGCCAAGTGCTGCTTTTACTCAATAATATATATATATACCTTCAAACTGGACATGACGTTTTTTAGCTACGTGTGTAGTCAAAACCACAACTGAAATGTAGTTTTGAGATCTCTTATGTTTTTTATAACTTTATTATAATAAAATAAAATTATGTTTCAGTAAAAAAAAAAACTTACATGTTGGACATTAGCCAATTTCCTTTGTGCTGTGATTGCTTTTTTTATGAATTTACAAAACCTTAGTACTTCGTTACTACATTCCCAACACACTCTGGCTGTTGTCTGAAATAAATATTGTAAATCCTCATGATATAATATGTTAAATGTCACATGTCACAATAAAATATTTCCTGATGATTCAAAAAATAAACACGTAATGTTTTATTGTCATTGTGTGTCAGTGTAATATATATATTTTCTCTTGTATTTCTTACGATCAATAATTTTGTGCTTAGCTTAGTTTTCACTTCTGACGTGCAGTTCAAGACTGACATGTATCTTTTTATTTTTAATTTAATTACAATTGGTGATGATTGGCTGAGAAAGGTTGCAGCAAATTAATGTAAACAATTACTATGTAAGTAAATTTAATGGTAAACAACTTAAGTTATCACTTGCAATGCAATATCAGAGGCTAGGAATTAGAGTAACAGATAAAACAAGTATGCCTGAGAACTACTCTGCTGGCGTGAAAACATTAAGAATTTGGTAAATTTTCGAATCGGGCGAACAAGTATTCACGAGAATACTTTTTTGCCAATTTTAAACTAAATAAAATGAAATATTATTAAAGAGCGCTGACAGAACTACGGCAAATCAAATGACTTATAATATTAACTGTATTTTATAGAAGAGAATCTTACAATCATAAAAGTGAATCGAGAACAACAAACAAAACGAAGAAAATATTATACATACCGGCAAGAAACTAAGCTGAATTAAAGATGGGCACTTCGACAACGGATATAATTGACGATCTGAACTTAAACACGCGTGACAAATATTTAGTGCCTTTCTTAATTCCATCGTGAAAAATAGTCCATTTAAATAGATTAAGTATTATTGAAAATCGTATGTATTGCATTTAAATTATTTAAAATGATTATAATCCCCCGCCCAATGAGTCGACGACAAAAATCAAACAATAATAAAAATAAAGCTATTCGCGCCCCCGCTCGTGACTTTTGACTTTGACAGCTGACTTCCCACATTGTCAATTTAGACCTCGGACCATAGAGAATAGAGGTAAGGCAAATAAATAGTAGATACCTTTAGTATCTACTATTTAGTTTGTGGTAAGGAGGCCCAACACATGAGAATATGTCCGTCGAATACGCTCAATTGGACGGCGCTATAGGAGAATTGGGGCGTGGCGCTCTAGTAGCTTTTATCAAATTTACGGTGGTTTCATGAACTACGAAACCAACCAATCATAGCAATCCACTAATGCTACCCTAGCGCCATTCTGGTCCATTTATGAACTACTATTTAATGCTTTAAGCTTGAACACCCATGTATGTATCCAGTTGGTACTCCTTACCTCTATTCTCCTTGCCTCAGACCATGGAAGTAGGATAATATATACAAAACTGATTTCCTCAAAAATTGCATTTACAAAAATGAACTGTATTACTAATAGTTAAAGTATATTTTCATTGCACATTATACAGAGGCTAATCCAAGCCGAGAGAGAAACGGAGGCCTTGTGTCTCTTTCTTTCATATTGCCACACTAAAAAATGTAGTTGATTAAAAATTTAGATTCAAAAATCTTAGTTGTAACACTTGTTTGTATTTTAACTTTGCAGAGTCTCAAACATGCTGGCTGCATAATTAAATTTACAACCGTAAAAGAAAAATGGTCTCACTATTCCGGTTGATTTGTTGTACGATCGAATTACTGGGAAAAAAAAGTCTCACTAGTTCGGTCAACTACTAGAACTACTGGGAATAGACCGATTTTACAAGTAGACCTTAGTCCTAATCTATGTTATATTACTAAAAATTAACAAATATTATACAGGTCCACTCCAAAATATTCATAGAAACAGGATTTGCTTGTTCACACACACTGCACTCACGAAGTTGCGTTACACAAATTAAAAGAAAAGATGTGGGTACCTTAGATCAAGGTCGCTGCGTCACCATCGTCGAAACTATACGGCACTTCTTTGTGGACTCGGTAGGATGTCTTACCACCCCAATGCCACCGCTTGGCCACCGCCAGCGCCGGCGTCCTCTGGGATTACTCGCAAGCACGGAGTCTAACTCGAGCCGACCATTGACCACCTATGCGGTCGTGGTGAATGAAACCCTGCTTTTCTCAAGCAGTTTGTTGCAGACGGAATCGTCGTCAACACTCTCCGCTCACAGAAACGTCGCTCGTTGCTTCTTCTCCTACGTTTCTCAATATGAAACTCAATACTTAAAATCGACAATCTGCCTTATCAAAAATCTGTGTACGTCTTATCGCAATCGCAGCCGGGGACCAAGGGAGTTCAAATCTTTTCCTCTCACCGGCATTTTACTTACTATATTTTTATAAATTTCTATGTGCCCCCCATTTAATGAAATCGTATACTAATCAATCATTGATATTATTTACTCAAAAGGGCGCTAGATGGCACTACTAGTCACGACTTTTATACATAATCATTTGAAAATAATTACTGGGACACATAGCGTAGATTTCTACGTTACAAAACTTATAAGCAATAAAATGAACAATGCGAAAATTACAAAATTATTATTCTCATATATATTTCTCATGCCGTATCTCGTGCTATACATCGCGGCTGCAAAGCGAGGACGTCGCGGACGCGTGGTGAATACGCAACGTTTTCGTCGTGTGTTTGCACAGCGAGTTTACGACGTCATTGGCCCTTAGCTTGCAAAGATATATTATTTCGATGCCCCTAACGTAATTAACGTAAACACGTTAGCGTTTTATTATTATGAGAAATAGAAGAGAAACATAATGAGTGGAAATAAACGCTGTCTTAATATTAATCATTTTGTATTTTATAAATTCAAAGTAGGTAATTTCTAACGGTGAAATAGTTATTTTTCTACGTTAAATTTGAATTCCATTCCACATACTATTCCAATTTAATGCATACACTTTTATTAAATACGGACATTTTATGAAAATAGTTGCATTGCTTACAAAGAAAATTCTTCGGTCACGAGAACAAAACTATTTGAGGTGTTCAATAGCTGTTACCCTACACTCTACACTGTTAGGCAACGGTATAAAACTAAAACTTTTTGTAGGCTTAATTTACAAAAAAAAAAAACTATTGCTACAATAATAATATTGGTACAAAGGTATGACAGCTACTTAAAAATCTAACCAAGGCTGATACGATAGCAAGTTATCGGTCCAAGTCCAACGTTCTAAAGCAAGGCCAGCGAAACAACGTAAACAAACTTTTTTTCAATAAAAAAACATTTATTTATTCTTCTGCTTTTTGTAGAGCTTCTTCGCAATTCTGTGCACTGCCTTCGTGTGCGTGAATAAAGCCCCGGACTGCTTGAAGGTTTCGCCGCATTCCGAGCACATGAATCGTCGCTGCTCCGAGTGAACTAACTTGTGTGATTTTAGTACCGAACTACACTGAAAATGAAATAAAACAATAATAAGCTAGCAATCTTCATACTGATGCGTGAAGCTAAAACCATGGATCCCTCTGAGAATACTGCGCGGACGGAAGAGTGTAGTATTTGTTACACTTAAACGCTCTTATTCATAAAAAGTTATAGGCTTATAAGCATGTTATAAGAAATTTACCAAAAAACATTATTCATAAACGTTCAATAGCAGTAAAACGCTCTATAAGTGTTTAATAACGCGTTCATAAGTTATTGAAGCATGAACCCTACTATAAGCCTCTAATAAGGGAATAATTCAAGATGGCCGACTTAAAACAGCTGATTTCTGAATGACGTTTGATGTAGAGATTGATGTTTGTAAAGGAGTTAGTCATATCTAAGATATTTATTTATGCAAAAAGCTGAAATACCACTCAGGGACTGACTGACTCATCGAATTGTTCTCCCAGAAGGAGCTGTGGGGGGTTTCCATATAGGGTCGTATAGGGGGTTCCCCCGTGACACCCAGAAAAATCCGATATCCTCGGTCCACCGTCCTGGTAAAAAGTTGGTGAGAGGTCCTCGGAATCTATGAGGGGTAGAAAGGTGGCCCTTGCGTAGTCATAGAGGGTCATCGGCCGTTACCAAATCGCGACCCATCCCCATCCCGTTCATACATTTTTTTTAAAACTCCATATAACTTTTTTGGACTCATCAAAGTGGGATATCTCCGAAACCGCCGGGGATAGAGGAGCGGTCTCTTCGGGGGATGGCAGTTTCTCCCCAAAGTGCCCGGAAAACAGCTTGGCACCCCTATTTCCGGGCACTTTTACATAGGCAGAGGTAGTTTACCGTATACAGAAAAAAATCAGCTTTAATTTGATGATATAACTTATTCATTTATATAACAAAATATTACCTGCTTATATCTAGCTGCCAAGAGGTTTCGACCATCTCTACGTATATGGCTGTGGTGTGAAGTGTAGTTTATTTTAATACCTAGAATTTTTTTTTTCCTCACAGTCAATAATAACTAATTTAATTAAAAATATTAGCGGGCACATTTTAATCGGCACCCTGCCCAAAACATATTGCCCCTTTTATAATTGTACATAAAAAATGATTTATTTACCACTCGATTGGTACGCATTCTTGCGGCCGGATCTTAGACTATTATTTATATGTATTATTATTCGTTTATTTTTGAGTAACACCCACTTTATATAGTCTGATGTTGTGTGCTGTAAGAATCGACACAGTGGCCACTCAATTCATTAGGTTCGCATTATATCTTACATTCAATACTTTTAGTTGCTGCACGTAAATTTTTTCAATTCTCTTGTTAATTTGAATAAAAATAAAAGATCTTACATAGAATTTCTTTTCGCAAACATCGCATTTATAATTTCTTGGTCCATACAGTCCGTGATTCACTCGCCGATGTGTTTTCAATGTCGACACTGTCAAGAACATCTGAAACATAAACTGTTCTATAAGTTTCTTTCAACTAATGAACGGATTTGGATGAAATTTAGCACACAAGTAGTTTATTACCTGGATTAACATATAGGATAATTTTTATGCTGAAAAGTGTTAGGTTTCTGAGGGATCGCTGTCGCGCTAAAGTCGTCACAGCGATAAAGATGTCAGATATTTTCTAAGGTGTTATATTTTTCATTTTTCAACTTTTTCATTTTTCAGAAAATATATTTATAAATTGCAGTAATTTACAACGTTTAAATGTTCACAAAGTAATTAACGCGATGTAAATAGAGTAATGCGTATAAAATAGTAACATGTTTTGATCGACTTGATTCATAGAATCTATAATTTTGGTTTGCTACAAAAAAATTTAATTGCAGGAATATTGCGTGTTTTGTCAGAAATAAAACAAGCCCTATAAAGAAATCAAATCCAGAGGCAACATATATTACATTAGCATTGACATAATTACAACTATAAGAAATATCCTACACGAGTGTGCATAGTTGAAGAGGGAGTTTTTGTGACATCAGTTCTTTTGAAAATTCTTGTGTGCTCACAATTATACTCAAGGATTCGAACATAAGGTAAAAGTACCAGTCATGGACACTTTTAGATATTTATATATATATTTTTGTAGAATTTCATACAATACATATTTTAGAGTGCAACTTATTTCAAATTGTAAATAAATTCATAGCCCACATGTAAGTGTGTATATATATAAAGCTCAAATTATTTATATTAAAAATTATAAAAAAATATAAAAGTAAACCAAGCCAAGTGCAGTAGTGATGAACAGGTTAAAAACCAGTAATGTGAAATCCAATAATGGACATCTCAAGTTATGAACACTAAAATCAGTCGAAGGTGGTGAATATCTTAGAGAAATAAAAACACCATCGTTTTGAAAATTCTATTATGCAAGGTTCATTACCGGCACCATGTCCAACATTGATGCCACCTACTTTAAGTAGGACAACCGGTTTTTTTTTTTGCCTTTAATTTGGTTGTTTAATTTCAGTAGAACCTATCCCAAGGGGATCGTATCCTAACTTGAACTTACTTTGTTACACTCTTCGCATTTGTACCCTGATTTCTTTAGATGATAAACTTTATAATGCCTCCTCCCATAAACTTCCGAAGCAAACTTTTTATTGCATTCAGGACATTGATATCTGTAATAGAACATGGAAATACATTAAAAAACTCATTGGGAAATTTCGTGGGCTAAATGTGTCTTTCGACAGTTAAGAGGACAACCATGTACCGAACCAGAAAATGATTGTTTTATGATGATTAGAAATCAGATTGGCAACTGTCGGAGGGACGTTCTCAAGTGCAACTGGCTCCGCAGACCACCAGGGAGCTAAATAATGTCATCACCCACCAGAGTATGGATGTATTCCGTGAGAAACCATATATCTTAAAAACTATGTTAGTAATGGTATTTACAACACGAAAAACCACATCTTTTTAAAATTAATATAAAAACAAACAAAATACGTGCTTAGGACTTTAATATAATTTTTTTATATGATTTTTTTTAATTTATTTTAAGATACACCAACAGTACACGTGTTAAAATTATTTACGATATAATGATTCACAGAGTATATCAGCTGACACGCGCACCAATTACAGGCGTATACAACATTAGCCACAGGAACGGTAACAAGAAAACAAAAACATATAATACAATATAACACAGAGACATATAACCTACACTGCATTACACGCAGAAGTTACATATAGTGCAACGCAAATCCAGGATGTCAGAACACCATCAATGTTATCTACCCCGGTGATTCCTACTTAGCTTGAATGCTTTATGAATTTTATTTCTGATCGCTCCAACCGTATCAGAGAAGATGTCGCGCGGCTGTTAGTCATTGTAGGTTGGACACATTCTCACTATTGGTGCGCTTAGGACGACATTGGTTTTACAAGTTCGAACATCAAAGATACCGGCTATGCGCTGTCGCGGATAGTGATAAGCAACTTTTACTGAAATATTCTCCGTGATCGTGGGACAGTCAACAAAGCCGTGTAAGATTTTATGAAGGAACAGCAAGTCACGAGCGCTCCTCCTCTCTTTTAAGGCATGTACCTTAAAGAACTCCAAACGATCATCATACGAACATCTATGAGATATACCTGACGATGAGAATGCCAAGGACCAAGTAAATGAACGTTGAACATTTTCAACACGCTGAGAGTGCCGAGCATAAAACGGATTCCACGATACACTAGCGTATTCGAGATGGCTTCGCACCAGGTAATTGTATAGTCATTTTAGTACGATTAGATTTAAATGTCCTAATTCCTAAATAATTTCCTAATTCCTTAATAAACCCCACTGTGGTTAGCAACACATTTGCAGTTCCTGTGGCTTTGCTTTCGTCACTGACCTGTAACAGGCTGTCCCATACAAATGACAGATAATTTCGTGTACCATTTTGAAATGCCGCCCTCGAGTACCGAGAACTAATTTTAACGTTTGCGTATTTTTATTCCATAGATATGTATAATAGTGTCTTGTTTTATTCTATTTATTGATGTCTTAGGGAGTGTAAGTTTATTTGTGTCCGCTTGAGTTTTGAAACATGAGGAAATGTGTATTCTGTAAATGTTCCATGGACAATTTTCATTATTGCATGACTAATTTTAGTTCCATGTACTTTCGCTCCATAGCCTACAGCGCCAAAATGGCGTTTTTCAAATAGGCATAAAATAATTTGACAGCAGCCTGACTAGTAGGCTGCTGTCAAACGGGCTTATGTTATAAGTGACTGTTATAAGCCACCTACAGTCAAGTGGACCCTCAGCCTGTCTGACTTTTACGTAAGAAAACCTCAACACATAATTGTAGCCTTAACATAAAAATAACAATAATGGAAATACAGCTGTTTCCTTTAAAAGTCATAACTGTCATTTAACACGCAGTGAAAATATAATCTGTGGGTAGCTGAAAATCAATCTAATGAGACTCACCCTTTCACGTGATTCACACTTGTTCTAAGATGTTTCCTATAATCACGTAAATTTTTAAATTGCACATTGCAAATTTTGCAATGCGACAGTTTCTTTGCTATATTCTCATCATGAGTAGCCATGTGCAGTTCCAACGTATACCTGCTCTTAAAATTTTTTGGACAGAGATCGCAGGTTGAGTATCCTTTTTGTGGGTGCATTAGACTGAAAAAATAAATAAATTCACATTGATCACAGCTAAGAAATCTCAGAGCGGAGAATCGCCTTGCTGCCTTACGCAATTGCGCTAAGCGCAACTCAAGGCGCATTCGCCCGCCAATTTATATTTGGACGTTGTGGAGTAAACATTATAGAAAAAAAGCTAAAGAAATACTTCATTGTGCTGTGATTTGGAGAAATAATCAAAGTAAAAACTTCAATAAGCAAAATTCTGGTGTACCATATCACAAGTAATTAAATGCGAATCGAGATTATCTTGGAACACAAAACCTAAACAGTGCCTAAGACGCCCTGAAACGCTGGATTTGTATGGAAAGCGTTAACCATGCCGTCTCTAATATCAGACGGCGAGGCGATTCTTTGCTCTGTATAAGTACGAGTATACAAAATGGTGCTAGGGTAAGTCTAAGACCACCGTAAAATAACCGCACCTGTGCTGTTGTGAGTAACAGATGCTGAAGCTCATTTTACTATTCCCATCCCATGCTCATTATCTATACTTCGTCTACTTCTTAAGTTATTGATTGGGCCACTGCAACCCCTCAGTCGTCATCCTAAATAATGAGCTATCTACCTGTCAGTGACATTGTTGTGACATACGCATTATTATCAAGAATATTTTAAAAAAATTGAAAAACAAAGGCCTTTTGCTCACCTCATATGATATCTAATCGAACCCTTTCTTTTCACTTTATAACCACATAATTCACAAGTCCTGTGTTCTGTATTCAAATGTTCCGAATACTCCTCAGGGGTGCTACGACAAAAAGCATTTCGAAATTTTTAATATAATTATTATATTAACAAACTACTTTTATAGCCTCTTCGAACTCTGATGTGTAAACCATTTACCTTCATCAAAAGTGGAGTTCAGTAGTTTATGCTTGAAAGAGTAACAAAACTAACAAACATACATCCATCTGCAGTAATATTAATTCTAATGCGAAAATAAGTTTGTTCCATGCCTTTTGCAGGACTGTTACATGTTGCAAGAATTACCTTTCATCCAGAGAAAAAATACTGTTCTCAAGGGATCATCTCAAAATTAAAATAAATTTTTTTTTATCAGCAATGAAGATTGAATAAAGAAATGGGGCGAACAAAAGCTAAATTTATAACATTAGTATGATTGAAGCAAAGAAGGTATTACTCACGATAAAACCTTCGAGCAAATATCACAGGTGAGTGTCACGGGTGTCCGTCCGACTGTTTTCCTCCCGTGTTCGTCCTCACAGTGAGCCACAATGACGTGTAGAGCGCAGGCTTCATATCCGCACAGTCGACATTTGTAGTGCATGTAATGACGCTCGTGATGACTCTGCGCTACAATTGGCGATTTGAAGCGTATTTTACAGACGTCGCAATCTGTGAGCTCTCCTGGTTTGTTCTGCACAAATCGTATGGAATGGACAAACTTAAAGTCTTGAGTCTCCCGACATTCGTTAGATTCGTTTTTCGTCAGATGCCACTTTGGACAGATAGTCCTTTCGCCAAGTACTGCATTCTTCAGATACATTTTACTGTCTTACATTTTATTCTACAGTTACTGCCCACTCAGATGACGATCGTTTTGATTCCAGAGTGGTGATAGATCCATGTTTCATCCATTGTCACATATCGACACAAAAATTCCGGTTTGTTACGTTTAAACATGGCCAAACACTGCTCAGAATCATCAATACGTTCTTGTTTTTGGTCAACAGTGAGCAAACGCGGCACCCACTTTGAACCGAGCTTTCTCATAGTCAAATCCTCATGCAATATAAAGCCAACACGTTCTTTTGATAGGTCAGCTAACTCACGGAACTTCACTTTTAGATCATTCAAAACGATTTTGTGGATGTTTGGACGTCCACTGCGTTCTGCATCATCGGTGTCTTTACGACCATGTTTGAAGTCAGCAAACCAACGCTTTATTGTTGTTTCTGATGGAGCGGAGTCCCCATACACTTTTCAAGCCATTGCTTCGCTTGAACGGTATTTTTTCCCATCAAGAAGCAGTGTAAAATTAAAACACGAAATTGTTTTTGATGCATCACTCTTAGCACAATAACTCACAAACTAATGAATAGAATAGTATGAAATTTTAAAAGCTGTCTTTTGAAGGTTAGTACTAACTGAAAAGGGATGAATCCCGGGACTTTTCAGCCCATGTGTTATATGGCAAATGTAGTTTATGTCGAATGTAGGCTCTGACGAAAAACGGAGCTAACGAATGTCGTGAGACTCCTTGTTCGGACTACTATAGTATTGGTATTCGACAGATTTCAAATTCAAAGATAATATTGTTTTTCTTTTATCCTAACATTTTATTTATGGCCAAACCTAATTACAAAATAATCTTGTACAGCAAATTCAGAGCCATATTTTATCACACAAGGCAGACACAGATTTGTGCCATGCAAAAAAAAAAATTAAGAATAAAAAAGAATAAGGGACAAGAGATTAAGCATGGCATCCCAAATTTCATAACTCAAATACTGTTGTTTAACGATGGTCGCCTGTGAAAGGTTGGTTACTGTCCCCCGTTGGACTGTCCACTTTATGACTTGTACCATACATTTCAATACAACAAATCACTAAGCAAAGAATCGCCGCGCCGCCCCCTATTAAATAGGGTAGCAATAATATTCGTGCTGCGCAATTGCGCTGAAAGCAACTCAAAGCGCATTTAGCCGAAAGCTTCTATTTGCATGCTGTGCGTGGCTGTGCACGCAAAATAGTGCGTAAGCTGTGCGTGTACCTCTACCATCAGTTTATAATGACCGCACTCGCTAGCGAGAGCGTGAAACATTTATATGGAAATTTATCAACTACCAATGTCAATACTTCTTCTTCATCTTCTTCACTTTTAATGTCTCCGCTCCATCAGATCTTCACCAATGATTTCGCCAGTGTCATTTGTAAAAATAGCAATTTACAGTATCTTCTTTTATAATAAAAAAAAGGCAAAATTCAAATTAAAATCAAGATTCTGAGACAAGTCAGTCAAATCATTTTTCTTTGAATTTTCTAAAACAGTACCTTTACCATGAGTTGTAAACTCGTAGTAAAGGTATTGAATAAACGGTAACAACTGACACGCTGGTTTTGAATGGAAAGTGTTGACCTTGCCGTCTCTAATAAAGGGCATCGCGGCGATTCTTTGCTCTGTCCAACAAGTACATTCACTCACCACATTATTATAATCTATATGACTGTGCTTCATCTTTATGTGTTCATTCAAATTTTCCTTATTTTTAAAGCCTAAAATACAAAAATCGCATTTGTAAAGAGAATTCCGATATTTGTGACGTCTCCTCTGCTGGTCTCTTCTCTTAAGTACTTCCTCGTGAGTCAATTGCGTTACTAATATCTTCTTTATCACTTCTTCAGACACTTCTGATAATTTGTTGTCAATATCTAAAAGAGTTTCAATCTTTTCATTATATGTAATTTTTTGTTTATCCTTATCAATTTCGGTTTTCATATGCACATTGATGTTTGTTTGTGACTCAAACATTCTTTTACCAACATTCTCATCATTGATTAAATTTTCCTCTAAATTATCCTCAATGTCCTCCTCTGCGTTATCTGTTTGCTCAGAGGCGGTTTCTGTGTCTGAACTACACACTTCTTCCTTAATATTTGTGGCTTCGTCAAACTCTAGGGTTAGAGGGTCATCAATATGTTTGAATTCAAAGAGAGGTTGCTGCTTTGAAATGGCCAAAGTACTTAGACATAATATGTCATCAGTCTGGAAAAATAAAAAATAATAAACTTGTAGTATGATTTTTCTTTATGACAAAGTAGCCGATGCCCGCGACTTCGTCCAAGTTGAAGTAAGTGAACATATATTATGATTAATATAACATCTGACATCTTTATCGCTGTGACAACGGTGGCGCCGCCACCGCGACAATGACGCCATTTTTTTTTGTATTTTTAGACGATCCCTCGGCAACCTAACATTTTTTTACGATAAAAAGTATCCCACATAAACTATCTGTGTGTCAAATTTCATCCAAATCCGTTAAGCCATTTTTGCGTGAAAAGTAACAAACATCCATCTTCAAAAACTTTAGCATTTATAATATTAGTAGCAAATTGTATTACTTGGCTTCTTGTTACCGGATGCACAAAATAGGATATACATAGTTAAGTATATTTATTACAAAATGTATTAGCTATTTTAGCGCTTTTTTACGGGGCACTAGAAAATGCATGCTCTATAAGCTCAAACTATTGTTTATAGTGGTATAAAGATTTCAAAGGGAATAACAAAATAATAATATTACAGGCACAAAGTGTATGTATACAGTAAAAAATTATCCGACATCTTTAATCTATATTCTTAGATGCATAAATCTATTGGATTTGCGTGGAAAAGGCACTGAACTAATTATGATGAAATAATGATTAACTTATTGTGTTATCATGACATCTGAGGTAGGCCCTTGCATTTTTTAAACCTACAAAACATGTACTGCAAGGGAAGAAAGTAAGTATGAAATTTTCTAAAAGAAAATATAAAAAGGTTATTTTGAAATAGTAAGTCTATTATGGAGATAGAGTTTTTATGCCTAGTTATTTTTGAAATACTCATGCCATCTCAAAAATTCTTTCATCAATATTTATAAATATACATTCAAACTGGACATGACGTTTTATAATAAAATAAAATAATGTTTCAGTAAAAAAAACTTACATGTTGGACATTAGCCAATTTCCTTTGTGCTGTAATTGCTTTTGTTATGAATTTACAAAACCTTAGTACTTCGTTACTACATTCCCAACACACAGTGGCTGTTCTCTGAAATAAATATAGTAAATCCTCATGATACACAGTAGGGACGGAATAAACTTGGAGCCTTACAATTTTCTTAAATATTTTCTGTCTACTGCAAATGAGACATGTGTACAGCAATATGAAATGTATATATGCACTTTTTTTTTTTTTAAATGGGATTGGTTTGCTCTTGACCAGCATAAAGGCGTGTAGCAAAGATGAGGCCTATGATGGAGCAAACCTTATTCAAAACCCAGAAGCTGCCCCCAAATATTTTCAAATTCACTAACATTGAAAAGATTTGGGTTATATGAGCTTAGACACCGTCACGGAATCGAATAGGTATAACAAATGAAAGGAAATTTTTCAGATTTGTCACTGCAATAGTTTATTTTGCAATACAATTAAGCCCTCAGTAGCATTGTGTACTAAAAGCATAATGAACACAACAAGCAAAAGGAAATCCATTGCATGGTGTATAAAACATTAGTGGATAGACTGGCCCACAGCTTGCCTTACATAATATGTAACTAGTGATCTGCTCCCGGCTTCTCCTGAGATGTAATTTATATAATTTATATCCCCCAATTTTTTTATAAACCATACAATGGATTTCCTTTTGCTTGTGTTCATTTTGAGTTTTGTACATTTTGCATTTTGTTCATTATGCTTTTTGTGCATAATGCTACTGAGTGCAATTAAGATGTGTTCTGAAATATGATCAATTAAAAAAAAAAGTGTGTGTGTCAGCTCCGACACACGACTGGAGTTTACTCCTTATGAATGATAATAATAAAAATTTAATAAATATATTTAAAACATATTAATATTACATTATATTAATATGTATTGAAGCATATTGTAGCCTGTAACGCGTAACGTATGACATTTGATTTTACTCCCATAAATTTTCAGGAGTAAACATCCAAACATAAAGTTATTGCTATTGAGTGTGATATACAATTTTCTTGCAGTTTCAAGATGATTTTTTTTATACCCCAGGCAGTCTCCTACACTGTTTAAGAATAATAATCCAACATCGCAAGTACAATTGATGATGATTGGCTGAGAAATGGTTGCAGCAAATTAATGTAAACAATTACTATGTAAGTAAATTTAATGGTAAACAACTTAAAAGTGAATCAAGAACAACAAACAAAACAAAGAGAATATACGTACCGGCAAGAAACTAAGCTGAATTAAAGATGGGCACTTCGACAACGGATATAATTGACGATCTGAACTTAAACACGCGTGACAAATATTTAGTGCCTTTCTTAAATCCATAGTGAAAAATAGTCCATGTAAAAAGATTAAGTAGGTATTATTGAAAATCGTAAGTATGTATTGCAATTAAATTATATAAAATAATAAATAATAAAAATAAAGCTACTATTTATTTATTATCGCCCTCGCTCGAATGACTGACTTTTGGCCCATGCTTTTGACTTGACTTTGACTTCCGACTTCCCACATCAATGCGATGTTGCTGTCAATGGATGTAGGATAATATGTATAAACAGGACTGATTTATTCAAAAAATTGTTACCACCTACTGCAGAAAATTATGCTTACAGATTATTGCAGATTGCAGAGCCGCTTGGTGCATCGTGAAATAATGTCTGAGATCGAGTGATGAAGATGCTTTAAATTGTTATAAATAGGTATAGGTACATTTATACTTAACGTCATCCTTAGCGTTATTGACCCTTAAGCATAATGAGGGGAAATAAATCAAACTCTGTTAATTTTAATCAATTTGTATTTTATAAATTCAAAGTAATTTCCAAAGGTGAAATATTTATTTTTCTACGTTAAATTTGAATTATGGATTTTAGGGATGTAGTTTCGGGCAGCACAGAGTATCACTCTAATTGGTCTTTAATTCGGTCGTTTACTTTATGGTTTAAACTTTACGCACCAAAGATTATCAAACAACTATACTGCGTTCCATAATTCGAAGGAGTAATTTGACTGGTCCTAATGTCAAATTTAAAATAATGTTATCAGCGTTTTTTCCGTAGTGCTGTATCGGAACCGTGCAATATCGGTTTTACTTAAATATATTTTACGGTCAAAATATTTTCGATCGTTTTATTGATATTTAACATTTTTATTATTGTTATTTTAAAGTTTGATTTTTGCCTAAAGCAGGATTACAAATGACCAAGTCGATTTGGAATGAATAAAAAATAGTATACTTAATTCATTCCATACCTCTTAGAATAATAACGCCATATCTATTATTTTGTGATAATTTTGTCACCTATGAAAATATTCTCATCGTAAAAATTATAATAGTCGAAAAGAATTGCGTTTTATAGAACGGACTTTGAAAAAATATTAATTAAACAATTGAATAATAATTAATATTAATTCTTAACTAATGCTAATTAATTTTTAACTAATGAATGGTTTGTATTACTACAAACCTTTGATTTTAATAAGTTTGATTAGGTGACATCAGTATTTTTGTAAGTTCAAAAACCTGCAACCCAGGAAATGTCAAATTACTCCTTAGAATTATGAAACGCATAATAGTAGGTATCCGGTAAGGCGTTTTAAGGCGTCAAAATATAACAGACAAGCAAGACACTCAGACAGAGTTACTTTTAATTATTAGTATTGATAAAAAAACATGCTTTTTTTAATCTTTAAATTTTTTTTAAAAAATAAGAAAACAAATGAGTTTGTGTAAAAGTTATTTATTTCATATTCGAAACGTCAATCTCTGAACAACAGATTTTTTACAATATCAATTTATGTACACAAATTATAACACAATTATATAAATTTTATGATACACCCATTTATAATAGACTTCAGAATGTATATCACATTTCACTAAAAATAATATTTACAATTAAACAAGTCGCGCTGGCTGGCTGTAACCATTGAACTGAATATCATTGGGATTATATAAAAATCTGCGGTAAAAAATATATACAAATCCATTAGATCTTAAAATATACATTTACATGTTTCGGATAAACCATCTTTGTGTTACTTTATAATCATATAATTGAGCTATACATGTATAGTTAACAAATGAGATCAACAATTCACACAAACATACCATTCCAATTTAATGTACACTTTTATTAAATACGGACATTTTAAGAAAATAGTTGCATTGCTTATAAAGGAAATCCTTCGGTCACGAGAATAAAACTATTTGAGGTGTTTTAAATAGCTGTATACCTATTTCTCTCTTTAAAGAAGAAAGGTATATAACAAAGACTTTTTTATAGGCTTAATTTACAAAAAAAAACTATTATTGCTACAATAATAATATGACAGCTACTTAAAAATCTATAACCAAGTATGATACAATAGCAAGTTATCGGTCCAAGTCAAACTTTCTAAAGCAAGGCCAACGAAACAACGCATAGAATGTAAACATACTTTTTTTAAATGTAAAAAAAATTATTACGACGTTTATTTATTTTTATTTTTTATTAGTATCTAGTAACGCAACCATTCATAAAAAGGTGACCAAGTATATTGTCAAGATCGCTTTCCTCTACCATGAATACCGTGAAAGACATGAAAGAGACCGCTTCTATTTTTACGTGCGAAGGAAAAAGACAGATATATAATAACTCGATGTTGTAAAACTCAATATGGATCAATCCGTTGTTTACATTGTTTGCGCTGTCTCGTTGGCTTTACTTTGGGTTTAATAATGCATAAGATATTTAAGACATAATAATGGTAATTATTTTAATAACATTGAAACGTATACATGTTAATATCGACAATCCATCATAAACGAACCAATTAATTATACATATATTTAATGATAACTAGAAATATTCGCCTGTCTCGTCAAGTCTCTTAATTTTTTAACGATTTTATGATTACATTTAATGATATTTTTCGTCACTTAAAATTAGATTCTTTTTTAACGATTTATATCTGTTAAATTTTAATACTGAACACAGAGCTACAAAACATTTTCGAGCCATCAAAATTAAAATAAAATAATTTATATATATATATATATGTTACGGCTAAAGATAGGTTTGAACATAAACTTAAGATTAGCCGGCTAAACTTAGGTTTATCTTCGAGGAGATGTTAATGTTAGTTTCATCTAACATTAGCCGGCTAAACTTAAGTTTAACTGCAGGCCCTTGGCTAAAAATGTAGAAACAAATGAAAAAGGAAACGGTATAATAATGTTTACTATTTCGACACGAAAACTTTTATTAAAAAATAATAACTCTCATTACACATACTTATGTAGGTATACAAAATTACAAATTAAAACTTCTGCAGCGTTAATAACTTAAAACAATATCTATTCATTAAAATAAAATAATAAGAAACCATTTGTTCATTACAGATACTTCTGTATTTAAAATTACAAAAAAAAAACTTCTGCAGTGTTAATAACTTAAAACAATATCTATAGTCATTAAAATAAAATAATAAGGAGCGCATCTCTCCCTTATCCTTAATCCTTCTATGGTCGGCAGCGCACTTGTAGCACTAATGGCGTTGCTTGTGTTATAGGCGACGGTAGCCACCTACCATCAAGTGGACCGTCAGCCTGTCTGTCTTCGCGCATCGTCTCCCCTCCGCCCCCTGAAGCGACATGTTCGCCCCGGCGCATCCATCGAAACATTTTTAGCCGTTTTGTTTCGGTTAATGTGCACATTAACCGGCTAAAGATGGAAATTCACGACGCAAACTAACATTATATCGAACTTTAGCCGCCTCTCGAAGATAAACTTAAGATTAGCCGGCTAAACTTAAGTTTATGTTCACACCTATCTTTAGCCGTAACATATATATACCTACAGTTTAATTTTTTGTTTATTATTGGGTTAGACAATGGCTTAATTAATACACAACCACAACGACATAGAGTTTCCTTGTTTATAAAAAAACATTGTAAATACAATATTCATTTATATAAATAGTAGCTTAACCAAATTCGTTATACATGTCCGAAATATGTGACAAAACATGAGCCACTTACTTAAGTTTTTAATGACACGCAACCTAAAATAAATTTTAACAAAAAAATTATTACTTTTCTAATAAGATTGAACTTATTATTTTGTTATTGTAACTTATTGTTACGCATTATGTAAATGTAAATAAGAACTGCTAATTTCAAGGTAAATAATAATTATAAATATTTAGATGAAAAAAAATTCATGCTATGTTTCTAAACTGTAAAAGTTACCGACAAATAAAAGGCATTTGAAAGTTCGATAACTATTGAAACTATTTTGCCTAATAAGCCCTTTTTGGGAGATTATTCCTTATAAACTACCATAGTTTCGCCTGTTCAGTACTGTACTTACTGGATTTGTACGCCCTGTCTTACCAATACAACTAATGTAATCATAATGAACCATAATTACAACAAAACAAATTTAATTTTACAATTCAATATACAGATTAATATTAATTGTCCAACTTACTATGACAATAAAAACCTACTTCCTTTTTGTGACAATTTTGTTCGCTTTATTTATTGGAAAATTGTAATTTCAGTATACAGTGTGAGAAGGTATTAAAATAACGAGTTAGGTACCATCAATTTTATTGATTTCTATAAAACTATAAAACGTTTTAACTTCGTGCCGCCAAACCGGTTCCATAAGAAATGTATGAGAAAATGAATATTATTCACATTTTTTTCCCTCATTATTTAAGATGTTTTAACAGTTATAGTTATTCTGCTATTCGGGGCGAAGACAAATTCTACAATTCAAAATCGGTCTAGTCGTACTCGAGTTATAAATGGTGTAACTAACACAACTGTTTTATAAATATTATATAATAGATTCACCGTTTTGATACATTTGTTTAACAGACAGGTATCTTGTATGTAAAATTGTTTGATAGTGATTTTTTTTTCGGTTGAAATTATATTAAGAGTTGCATCTTTAAATTTGATATACATATATATTTACATGTGATCATTTCATTTATTTTAATTTTGCAAAGCTAAAAAATACGGTAAAATTATTTTTATTGTGGTAATCAAGGCGAAGTGTACTTAAAAATGAAGTACTTAAAAAAGAACACGATCGGTCCTCGCTTGCGTATCGTTCCCATGATAAACAAATGAATAAATTAGATTATGCCGATTAAGTTAAAGTTAGTTACAGGGCCACGAAAAATATCACTAGCTACGAGATACTCGTAATCTGTTAGAGGAAAGGTTTATTTTTAAAACGGACTTTTAAGTCCGCTCCATGGATGAGGTAATGAGGACCAACTCTACGAGAACACGAGAAAGTGCCATCGGCCATCGTAGGAGGTGGATAGAAGGCGCTTTAGTAGCTGTTTATCATAAACATACATCAATATACTACAACTATGGATTTTGCGAAACTGTAGACATTGCAGAATTTGCACGATAGATGCGCAACTAAACTATTATTTAATTGCAATTTTGAAATCAGACATGATTCGCTACAAGAAAATTACCTCAACGTTGTTACTTGAACTTAATTGAAGAAGAAAATATGTCAATTTATTCTAGAGTTTATATAATGTTTACGAGTTCTGCACCAGTCAACAAATTATAGTTTCATTTGGCGTTCTTAAAATTAAGTCACTTGATAAATACCTACGCGAACCTTGAACCAAAAATGAAATATTATATTATCCCTAAAAATATTAAAGTCCTTCAATTCTATTTATTAATTAAGTTGCATTATTTGTACACATTTAAATAACTTAACATAATTAAAACAAGAGGAGTCATTATTCTAAAATAGGTCAAGGTTATTATATTAAATAAATCATAATATCTAAATTAATCTGTTTTAAAATTATAGTTATCGGAAATTAATTTTTAAAAATGTTAATTGCTATACAATTTTCAGTAAACACAGTCTAAAATATTGATCATTTTTTTATGCTGTTTAGAATGCTGAAGGAAAGAATCATAATTAATGGTCGAATACTCAAACCCTAAGATTACCTTAAGTTATATTATACTAATGAGTTGGTCTGAGTCATATCGCTGGTGGTATAAAAAACGAGGGTAATTTTTAAGGGTAGTTTGAATTTTCGACAATGAGTCACAAATAATAAATATCAAATATACAGGATGTGGATATTATATAAAGGTTGATACAAAGTGCAAATTAATAATATAGCTTAGTTAGATATATTAAAATTTGGTGTCACATGTTTGTTCTCGACGAACTCCTAAACTACTGAACCGATTTTGATAAAATTTCGTAACTATGTGTAATTTGGTCCAACTTAAAAGGTAGGATATATAAATTCAACCCCGGGCGAAGCCGGGAGCGGTTCAATAGTAAAATAATCAAATAAAGTAAAAAAAATAAGCTCTTTAATAAAAGTATACAGATTTGTGCTTGCATTACATCCGATTCCTAAATTTCGTACATTTCCCCGGGATGAAATAATGGAATTGTTTCATTTTTTTTTTATAATATAAAGGTGGCGGACAGGCTGGCGGCTCACTTGATGGTAGGTGGTTACCGTCGCCTAAGGACACAAGCAACACCAAGGGGAGTGCTAGTGTGCTGCCTACCCTGTAGGAATTTATTTACAGCTCGCTTGAAGTAGCCCATATTGTAGCTAGGTGGAAACAAATAAAATATTAAAATACTTAAATTTTCTACTAAAACTTGTCGGCACGCTAATTAACTATATATGAATAAATAAACTTCTAAGAAACTTGTACATTAAAATATTATAAGCGGTCCAAACGCGTTACTTCAAACGCCTTGTTTTTTTACCTTACAAGGTCTTGTAAAAAAACTTAAAAATACAAAATTCACAACATTCAATCAATGATCATAATTCAATAGTGCGGTGCAATATCACATCGCTTTAAAAGACCGCATTATTAAGGTTGTTTGTAAATAAAAAAATATATGCCTAATATTTATTTATACATTTACGCAATTAAATTATGTATTTACATTTCAACTAAATAGGCAGTGTAACTAACACGAATTCAGATATTGCTCCAACTTACTAAAAGAGACATTGCTGAAACACCTCTTTAAGAATTATCTACAACACTATTTTCATTGTATAATATTTGATCGATAAAACAAGTCAAATTATAGTAGCAATTGGATTATTATCACATATTTAGGCTAAGGTGCCACTTGCAGAAGTATAAGATAAGTAATAGAAGGAAAAATAAGTACATAATAGCGAAATAATAGTACAGAAGTGAAGTGTCTTAAAAGTGGTAACAATAGGCATGATGACTGATTTTGAAATTCTTATTACATATTTACTATTTCCGAAAAAAAACAATATTTCAGCAATAAACTAACTTAACGCAAATTATTGCATTTTTTTCTATATATTTTTAATTTAAGCGCGAAAACGCTCATAGGTGTCATGGCGTCCGCTTGTGACGTCACACCTATGTAAAAATATTTAAGTCTGTGTTCGAAACAACAACTAATAAAATTACGCAACTAATAAAATTATCAAAACAACTAATAAAATTACGCAAAAATTAAATTGAAACGCGAAATCACAACAAAGGTTCATGGGCATAGAGTAATAGTGTTCTGTGGTATATAATAAGTTACTATAAAGTAATATATATAGCAGAGTAAAGTAAAATATATTAATAAGGGCCTCTGTGAGATCTACATAGGTATGACGTCATTCGATCTGATTGGTGTTTCAGTTAACATGGCCGATTGCTGCATTTTATACTTTTATTTTATTGAAAATCTTATTAATCGTAATGTTTATATTAAAATTACGCAATTTTTTGAAACTCTTTTAACGTATATTTTTCTTTAAAATTATTTCTTCTGTGATTTTTTAACACCGTCATCATGCCTATTGTGGGTTAGTCCAAACAGTTCTACTATTAGTTATACGATAGAACTGTTTGGACAAAAAAAACCCTCCAAGTAGTTCTACTGCACAATATGACAGATTGGACTCGAATAATTTTAATGGTACATGTCCAAATTGTTCTACTATTTTTATAATGGAACAAAATAATTAAAAAAACATGCAATTAGTTCTACTGGTATTGCCACTGTCAATGAAAACCTAAATCTTGTGTAAATATAGTTTTTTTAATTGTAAATACTGTTTGGACTAACCCAACAAGGAAGTTAAAGAAAAGAAAAAAGAAAATCTGCTCGTGTGTGCGTTTTAGAACACCTATAAAGTCTTGCCAACTCTTTCTCCGTTAAGTGATTGATTTGATGATTTTTTTTAAAAGAGAAAGAAAAGTTTTTGTGGAACTTTAATTCACAGCCCCTCGTTTTCTGTAATTAATCTATTGTTTTGATAAGATTTGTATCGGCTTGCTGCCAACAACTTATCTGAAGCAGCAATATAATTTGGACTTTATTAAAAAAATAATTTATAAAATAAAAAGAAAAGATAGCAAATGATTCAATTCATCCTAATGTACAAGATACGAGGTAAAACGTTACGAAGTAAGAAGGAAAATTGTAAAAGAAGCCAGAAGAGGAAAAATGACATTGTTTTCAGTGTCACTTGTTGATTGAGGGACAACTTAAAAAAAAAATACATGATCATGATTATATATTATTATTTTTTTAATTTAAATATGTAACCTAGTGTATAAATATAAATCTATTAAAACTTAAAACTTTGATACAAACAAACACGATTTACCTTTGAATTCAATAAAATTACTTTTGACAATTCCATTTATGATATAAATAATAGGAATAAAATATTCAGTTTGAATATCAAACTCTGCAAAAGTTTTTCAAAGTTTTTTTTTTTTAATATTTAGGTAATGTCAATGTTGGTAACTTTGCCTATTGAGGTGACTCGTTGGAGAAAACAATATTATTCCGAAACTATGAATAAAATATTTATCCATAAATTGTAAAGACACATGTGACATAGTTTAGGAATAATATTGTTTTCTCCAACGAGTCACCTCAATAGGCAAAGTTTGTTGACCAGGAAAAGTTACCAACATTGACGGTATATATATGAATTTTTAATTTTGTAATATTTTTTCTCGGCAGAGTCGGTAAAGGAGGCTCAAGTGTAACAAAGTCGTGTCAGGTCAATTGTAGTAAGTTAGTGCAACAGTAGAATGGTTTACTATGAACTATCCGGGTTCGATTTCCGTCTCACTTGATGAGCGTTCAGCACCGAAGCTTGCGCTTGACTTATGAATTGTGTTGCGCCTGAAAACAACATCTTTTTGTCTATTGTGTTTGCATAATACAGAAATTGTCATTTCTGTAGGTTTGTATACACTTTCAAAGGTTTTATTATACCACTCTGCTAATGACAATATAGTGGAAAAAACGCTCTGCTGCTTTCAGTGCAAAAGCGGAATCGTAACTAAAAATTTTATGTTTTGTATGCAACTTAAAAATATGATAACAGTTCTCCATCCGTATGAGCGCTCCCATTTTCTAAAATGCAGGTGCCAGAAGAGATAGGATTAGGAGATTGATATTAATGGTGAATATATTTTAATTAATTATAAATGGAATAAGTAAACTAATATTATATTGGAATAATTTTTGGTATGAGTAACTAGTATGAGATAAACATATTCACTGCTAAAGATCAAGAGTGAGTCTAATGTAAAAGTATTACTATTATAGTTTGACCAAAAGGGCTGTAACACGCCTTAGCATACCACATTCTGCACATACCACATCTATGCAGAAAGTAACGGGGAGAGTTAAAGTGCCTACACACGGCCCTAAAATCGGTGGCAATATCGGGGCAGTAGTGGGGAGCCCCCTAGATCGCTCCCTTGATCGCCTCATGTGTAGGGAGCGATCTAGGGGCGATCCCCACAACTGCCCCGATATTGCCACCGATTTCAGGGACGTGTGTCGGCGCTTTTAGAGCAATAGTTACCCTGCGGCGTGGGAATGGGCGGAGCGGGCGCGGAGGCGGAGGCGGGCGCGGAGGCGGCCGTCGGAGAAGCGGTGGCGAGGAGAGGGGCGGCGCGTGGAGCGGGGATGGGCGCACGGGGCGTCGGCCTCGTCCCCCGACCCGTCCCCCGCACCACTTGTAACGCCCCGCCGCGCACTGCGCCCTTCACCCCACCGGACATCAGTTGCGCTAAAACAACACGTATTGCATACTATACTATCGCGTTGGCAACACTGCAAACGACGTGCCCAGTTAGTTAGTAAACGAATGTGTTGGTAAAGTCGACTAAATTACATATTATAATTAACTTGAAATACTAATTATCAACTTTGAATTATACAATATGTATATAAAATTTAAGCATTGAGTTTTCACACAAAGAGAAGGTGCGAAAGTGAGTTGTGTGTTACCAAGCTAGGCGCCTTGTATGCGACGATTGTATGTATCTTGTACACAAGCGTATCACCTAGCTTAGCTCTAAGCGTGACATATTTTACCAACAGGGTGGGTAGGGTTCTGTAGGGTTGTGACAGGTTTATGACAGTTTTAGGACATGGTGTGTCCTCTCTGAAAACTACTGAAAACACTACTGGTGGTGGTGAACAGAGCGTTAGCACATTCGTGGGAATACAATGATGACTAGAGTGAGACAACCAATTTAATTCAAGTTGGAGGCGTAAAGTATTTATTTACTATAACTAATTCTGAAATATTTTAGATGTCAAGATATTCTTAGCAACAAAACAAGACTAATCCCGAAGAAGTAAGTAAATTGATGACAAACAATAAAATTCGACTTACCTATTGGCAACGACAACACGGAAGGTTGATTCGTAAGAACGACCGAGGTCGTTGGTGGCACGGACACCAAAAGGCCACTCGAAGCACCAGAAACGTTCAGAGAAAGGGAAATAGGCGCAGATAAACCTGGTATCTGCACTTGCACATTCTGCAAACCCTGTAGTCCCTGAAGACCTTGAAGCGACGAAAGAGTTAGGCCCTGAAAGAGAAAAACGTATGATTGAAACGCTAATTTCATAAATAATTAAGCTAGAAACCGTTAGAAGGAATTAATAGCACAAACAACAAAACCAAATGTTAATTCAACTCACACACGAATACCAAACTGTTACTTTTTAAGTACACACTAAAGGTTAGTTATAGGAAAAAAAAATCATAGGATCGAGAATTATAGAAGTATGTTATGAAATAAATAAGTATTGGAAATTACAGGCAAACGATAAAATACGATCTAGAAACTCAAAAAATTAAAGTTATTTATTAA
The DNA here is from genome assembly GCA_936446665.2 of Synanthedon andrenaeformis. NCBI lineage: Eukaryota > Metazoa > Arthropoda > Insecta > Lepidoptera > Sesiidae > Synanthedon > Synanthedon andrenaeformis. Next base: position 12,506,527 of record OW387781.2, on the reverse strand, counting down.
ATCATTGCTTAAATCATTTCAATTTAACCATATACGGGTTTACGCCAGGGAAAACTATAAGATATTCCAGGAGTCAACATAATATATTATAAAGAGACCCCTCCTCGATAATATATATATATATATACAGGGTTACTTGTAAGTGGACGTACATACATTAAGAGGTGTTAGTATTGATCAAAACTAACAATTTTCATTATATAACATTCTGTCCAAAAATTAATCGTTTTCGAGATATTTAACATTTTAGGTTTTTTCGGAAAAGAGTCACTTTTACATAGTTTTTGGGTTGTATTTTCTTTTGTTGACAATGTTGCTAATTTTTTTTCCTGTTTTTATTTAAAAGATGCTTAGGTGTAACTATTTTGTTGATAAAACTAGAATTTTTTACAACACAATAGATAATCCAGCTTAAAAACGGATATTTCACTTTTAAATTTTTCTAACACTCATAACTTTAGAGCCATCTCCCTTTAAAAAAAATGTATTAAACTGTATGTGCAAATGACGCTAAAAACATCTTTATTTCTCTAGCTATTCAAAATGGTAAAATAGTCAGTTGAAAAATTCAAGGGTTTTAGAAAAAAGCGTCACAAAAGGATACAGGTAGTGGTCTCAAATGAAATGATGATTTAAAGAATTCATAAAGAAGTCATAAAAAAAGTGCAACAAAGTGATTTATGAAATATGAAAGTGATAATTATAATTCATGTTCAATATGACCTCCCCTATTCCTAATAAAAGTCCTCATTCGAAATCGTAAAGCGCCTTTTACCACAGCAGATGTCAGTTACCCCCTAATTTCATTGGCCACAGCGATACTTCTCTCTTTTAATACATCTTCATTCGGAATGGGATGACTATCTCGATATACGATACTTTTCATTCATACGATACACGTAATATTCATACGATACACGTAATATTCATACGATACACGTAATAGTCCGTTTGAAAAATTCTGGGTCCTCGGCATCCGCATTAAGCATGAAACGACAGAAATCCATTCTTCTCACAAGATCACCTTCTTCAATTGCATGAACTGGTGTATAAAGATATGGGTATTGACCTGCAGTGAGCATAGTAAACCATACCTTCCACTGGGATATTCCAAGACGTCGAGCAACAATTTTAGTAGAAGTTGTTGGATCCTCTTGGAAAAGTCGTATTATTTGGTCCTCCTCGTTAACATAGTACTGACGTGGTCTATCCATATCTGTATGTTCTTTGGATAGAGCCAGTTTCTCTCAGACGGCGGTATGAACTATCGAGCACAGTAACGTGTGGTATTCGACGACCAGGATAAACGTCACCGATATTCTGCTCGTGCTGCACGAGATACTGCTTCACAGAATCCGTAACACATGATAATGTCAGCATACTCTTCATTCGAATATACTGCCATGGTGGAGAATGAATAAAAAAAAACAAAGAAATTCATAAACAGATCAAAGTCCAATTTACAAAGCCGGGTCACGTTTAGGTAGTAAATAACAGTCCAGAATACAAGCCAAGTGGCGATTTTACGGATTTTATTTTGACAGATACGCATGTACAACGCACAAATTACGAAAGCACACTAAACTTGCCTCTATTCTGTTCATAGAAATAATAATTCGGTTATTAACAATTACTGAAGTGGTAATTCTGTTCGACCAATCACAACTTTCCTTATTTAAAAACCACTACCTGTATCCTGTTATGACGCTTTTTTCTAAAACCCTTAAATATTTTACCTAACTATTATACCATTTTAAATAGCTAGAGAAATAAAGAAGTTTTTAGCATCATTTGCACATACAGTTTAATACATTTTTTTTAAAGAGAGATGGCTCTAAAGTTATGAGTGTTAGAAAAATTTAAAAGTGAAATATCCGTTATTAAGCTGGATTATCTATTGTGTTAATAAAAACTCTAGTTTTATTAACAAAATAGTTACACCTAAGCATCTTTTAAATAAAAACAGGAAAAAAATTAGGCAACATTGTGAACAAAAGAAAATACAACCCAAAAACTATGTAAAAGTGACTCTTTTCTGAAAAAACCTAAAATGTTAAATATCTCAAAAACGATTAATTTTTGGACATAATGTTATATAATGAAAATTGTTAGTTTTCATCAATACTAACACCTCTCAATGTATGTACGTCCACTTACAAGTAACCCTGTATATATATATATATATATATAATTATTATGTCAAGCGATCAGTATTAATAAAAATTATCAAGAATTCACAAATCGTGAGAAGTTAAAAAAACTTGACAGATTGTCATTAAGACATTTTTAATAGGTCAATAATCTGGGTCATATAATAATCGCTCTAAAAATGTTACATTTTGCCTAATTTGCAATATAAACACACAAGGCGAGATCAGCGCGTGCACACACACACTAAAACTCTATTTTATTCTGACTGCAAAACGTAGGGACACCTTAACAATTGTTTTATTTATATTAGTGAACAAAAATTCAAGTTTTTATTAAATACTAGTGACCAATCCCGGCTTCGCCCGGCGACCAATTTTTTTTACGTACAAACCTACCCTGATTATCCCTCTATCCATAACCGAAGACAGAATTAAAATCGGTCCAGCCGTTCTCGAGTTTTAGAGCGACAAAAACGAACAGCAATTGATTTATATATATATAGATGACATATACCGCCACAGAAAAACCTTAATACCTCTATGATATGATGCTTTAAAATGTGAAGTAGGACTACTAATTGTCGTTATCTTGAAAAAAGCATGGCAATCACGTCAATCTATTTTCACCAAAGAAATATGAGAGAATTTGAAAAATTATTTATGCATTTGATAGACCAATTCTTGAGGCCATTTGTTATTAGTCGAACAAAATGAAAATAATTTAGAAAAACGCTAAGCGAAAAACATATAAGCACGGGCGGACGTTGCAACGCAATATGTTGGGGTTGGTTGCCGAGTTATTAATCGAGTTCCCTTACAATTGTTTTCCGTTTCTGTTAAGATCCGAGAGCCGATTTGTTTCATTGAACATTTTAACGACCCCATAACAAAAGTGCAGTCAAAATGAAATTCCCCCACAGACCTGCAGACAGACCGGCTGCGTCTGGGCAGCGGCTGGATCGCCCAACAGGTGGTCAGTGTCCGAGACACTAGACGCGCTTGACGCGGCGCCAACGGGCTCACTCTCACAACTATAACCGCTCAACACCTGCGGCGGTACACATTAGTACACAACCATACACGCAGTGCACTCATCGAGTGGATCATTTGTGGCATTTTCATACACACGCTGTCCTCTGAGAGGAATGTTACGACTATTTAATTTGTGCCATTTCCATACACACGTTGCACTCTGAGTGGAATGTTACGACTATTTAATTTGTGGCATTTCCATACACGCACTTCACTCTTTGAGTGGAATGTATGCCTTTTTTTTTTCAATATACTTCGCTTCGTATTGATAGGATTTTTTTTCAGAAAATTATATAAACAAACTTTCCTCGTTTATCGCTCTTTTCAATAGTGCAAACCATAACAAAATCCTTTGAGTAGTTTAAAAAAAATAGTGGAGAAACAGATACAAGTAGACTACTATATTTTATAATGATATATTATGTATATAGATAGTATGTAATTACTGGGAATTACCTGACTGGAAAATTAGGTGTCCAATTTCATTTCAACTTAATTGAAAAGTACATCTGCAAGTTCTTTTTCTTGTTTTTTTTTCTCATAAACTCAGTATGTCGCGAACGGGTTTGTTTTGTAATTAGATGTGAAAATATGTGTTCTAAATTAGGTCCTATGTAATGAAGATATTTTGAAGTTAGACTAAAAGACTAGAGAATTGTTTAGTTTATGGCCCTATACAAGAAAGAAAATTTTGAGATGCGAATGGATTTTTACTTTATAATCACTTTAGTTTCGACTTTAATCGGTAGATGGCGCGATACCTGTTGCGTGTAGGTGGGTAAGGTGTGCGAAGCGGTGGTGGTGGTGACCAGCCTGGCGCCGGCGATGGAGACGGTCCTGCCGAGCAGCTTGTGCGCGTCGATGGCCTCCGTGGTGTGGGTCATCGCGGCGGGCGCGCTGTTCAACAAGTTCACTATCGTCGCGTTGCTGCTCGCTGTCGTCTTTGTTGCGTTCTGACTAGCCGCTGGAAATATACATGTCAATGTAGATTTAACCCCTGACGCCCGACGCCAAAACTGGGTATAAATTTGACGTGTGCGTGTGCGTGTGTTTTTTTCGTGTATATGTGGAATCGTAGCTCCCAAACCGATAGATCGACTTTGATCTGTTTTTTTAAAGCTGACGTGATCGGGATCGCTCTTAGCTATATACTTCATGAAAATCTATTCAGGCGTTTGAAGACCATCCAGCCCATTCCCTAGTTGACGAAGATTTTTCACTAACTTCCACGTGTTCGATTGATGCGAAATTTGGCATTTCCTTGACGTATTGACCTTGACCTGATGCTACAGCATCAAAGGTACAGTCTGCGAGATATTCAACTCATTATTAACTTACAGCTGAGTGTGTTTGTCATGACCATTGTGTAGTAGTCAAAGTGATACCATAAACTGATACCAAAGTATCAGAGTGAAGCGGCTCACCTTGTCCTTGCTGAAACTGTTGAGCGGAGTTCATGAGGCTGGTGACGAGGGCGCTGATCGCCGCGTTCGTTGTTCTCGGCTTCGTCACGTTCGCCTTCTGCTGCGTCGTCGGAGTGTTTGTGTATTGAATATTTTGAACCTTAAATAAAAAATTAAAAAAATGTTCACGACACATCTTTGCCTACATGTCGCAAATGATTTTTTGTCTTTGTCGATACACAATTGTATTGTCCGAGTCTTTTTAGATCAGATATATAGACCATAGACACTTTATTGAACATTTTCTATTTTATTATTATTTTACTATACAATTATTAGTTATTCTTTATTTTATTTTATTATGGTCTTATTGCGAACTTTTTAATTAGACCCTTCGCCCAAGTGGTCAAGGTGCTCGTTTTAACGCTTTGTCTCAGCGATCCAGGGTTTGATTCTCAGCGGGGCCATTATGAAGTGGCAGGCACACTGCGTTTCGCAGTCATTTGGGCAGCCCGTCTGGCGGCAGAAGCCACGTTAAATACAGAAGACCACTGTGAAATAACAGCATGTTATGCTGTTGCGTTTCGATGAGTTTATTATTTATTAAAGGCTTTTAAGCAGCTGTCTACGATTGAGATGAGGTATACCTGTGACGTGCCAGCACTGGACATGAGCGGATGCTGTATGTGGATGATGGCGGAGTGCATCTTCTGAGGGTTGAGGGGCTGTGGGGGATTCGTCAACTGTTGGGCGAGCAGCTGATTCGTGGTGACCGCTTGTGTCGAGTGAATATCGTGCACCTAGTAAAAAAAATCGAGTTCGACAGTCATCAACTAGGCAATTATGACTATCATTATAAAATGTCACAATAAATGCTTCAAATATCGACACGAACCAGGTAAGATGCAAATTGGGAAGTTAACTCCCGAGTATTGAATTAAAATGATTTCTTACTTGCGGTGAGAGCCTTGACGTTGTCGGCGAGGGTTGTTGCTTTAATGCAATATCCGCTGTGGCAACATGTCCTATTGCCGCAACGTTGGCCACGTTTCCAACATTAGTAACGTTGTTCACGGCAGCGCCACTAGCTGTCCCCACGGTACCCACTGCGCCGACGGTGGCTGTGCTCCCTACCGCCCCCACAGCTCCGACTGTCCCCACTGCGCCGACTGTCCCCACTGCGCCGACTGTCCCCACGGCGCCGACTGTTCCCACAGCACCGATTGTCCCCACAGCTCCAACTGTGCCCACAGTGCCAAGAGCCCCAACGGTGCCAACCGCTCCCACGCTGCCCACCTGTTGCAATTGTGCCTGCTGTGTCATACAATGCATAATAGTGCAAACATTAAAATATGACATATTATTGTAACAAGTCAATAAAAGCAGATTGGACAATAAGAATGATTTCGCCAATTAAATATTTCATGCTTTGAATTAAATAATGTTAATTAATTTTAAATAAAATTTGCACTGTATTGGTGAACTTAATTAATTTTATTATCCCATTCATATAAACCCTGCACCAAATTATTATTATTTTTTCATTAAACTGGTCATTAATTATAATTCTTCTCTAAAAATATATGTTAATACTAACCAAAATGGGAAGTTGTCGCGCATTCACATGAGTGTTGGGTGCCGTTGCTACGGTCGATGTGCTGTAAACATTTAATTTTTCATTTAAATCTGTTTTAAGGAAGATGAATAAGTTTTGGGTACAAAAGAACAAAAAAATATATTAAACACAGGTATTTATGTTGTGACTCTTTGGACCTAAGTATCAACCTAAGGTGAATAAATAAGAATTCAAAAAACTCACACGACAGGAGCCGCAGTGGCGTGCGTCTGTACGGTGGCACAGTTTGCTGCAATCGCGCGCTGTTGAATTAACAACTGATGCCCCTGAAATTTTATATTTTAACTTTTAAATCTATGTAAGTCTTATTAAAAGAAATTTAAAAAATTTACAGCCTATATAAACACACTCGCAATTATTCTAATTTTGACACCAGTAAGTCGAGCAACATGGATTTAGAGAATGATATTGAACATTATACCCCGTTTACATATGGCCCATTCCCATGGCCATGAGCAGGGACATGGGAAATAAAATGGGCAACGCGAGCTTGTAAGTAGGTCGCTTCCCTTGCCGCTGCCGTGTCCGCTCGCGAGAGAGCGAGAGCGGCCATGTCAATGGCCATATGTAAAAGGGGAATTAGACACACCATTCCTCCCGTGAAGGAGACGCGTGGCATCTGTCCGGGCACGATGTGCTTTATGCGCACCGACTTGCGACCCTCCTCAGTGAATATCTCCGTAAATTGTTGGATATATTTATTCGCGTGCGCTCTTGTACCTGAAACACATTTATACCAACATGAGAAACAAAACGGGTTATGTTTAAATGCATATATAAGAGCTACCTCTTTGGCTCAATCTAAATGTACGTCACCTCGCACACATACCCGGTAGTTTGATACAATGATGAAACAAACAAAATATATTGAGAGTTGCTTAGGTTAAGGTGTGTACATTTTTGCCTGTAAGAGTTGATCGCATCACACTCGATTTGGGGTCCTTTTTTATAGTGTGGCTTTAGCTTAATAGTCAATCTTTTATAGAATCTTTTATAAATCATATATAAGTAATTTATTCAATATGTTTGTATTTTGTATAATGTATAGAATAGTGTATGTATAGTGTATAAATATGTGTATAGTGTTGTAATATGTTTGTGTAGCGTCGATGTTGTGTAGTGAGTCCCAAACGATGCTGGCTGAAAATCAGGGCAGCATTTGCTTGTCTAGCACCTCAGCACAATGCTGAGTGTCTTTTACCGGTTTATAAATTTCAGTTTTGTCATTTTTATATTAATGTTTGTGTCTTTGTTTTGCGTGAATAAAATTCTTTCTTTCTATTCAGTAACCAATCAATAGCACCTTGGAAAAACTTACCTAAAGTAAATCGACATGCCGCTCCGTTCTTCTCGCCCTCAACGTAATCGCGATCGACGTATAACTCTCCCAGAAACTCCTGATCGGATGGCCTCTGCAGTATGGACAGCTTGATGTGGAAGAATCCGGTGCCGGAGTGCGGTGAGGTCTTCTCCGTCTCCAAGACGTATTCCTCGACGAGCTGCGGTTGACAGTCGGGAGTGGGCTTCGGCCTTTCGAACGAGCGAGCCAGCCGCAAGGGGGCGCTCAAGTCCGAAGGTAAGGCCAGCGCTATACTATCCATTTTGGGCACATCCACTGGTTTGAATACCTGGTGTTACATTTATACAACGATTTTATCACGTTCACTATTATACCAAATTATTTTATTCATTGACGACACGTTTAGTCTAGTGGCTAGTAACCCTAGCTGTTGACCAAACGGTCGCGCGTTCGAATCCAGCGAGGGGCAAATGTTTATGTATTAACATTTACCTTTGTACCTGAGTCATGGATGTTTGTATCTAAAATATGTATGTATTTACAAAAAAAAAGTAATCTATGTAGTATATCAACTGTCTGGTATGTTTTCATAATACAAGCATTAGTTGCTTAATGTGGAACTAGATGGTGCTGTGTGGTATGTGTGAAGATATTATTATTATATTTTTAGACGATCCCTCGGGGACCTAACATTTTCCAGGATAAAAAGTTAAGAATTCCTGATAAGTTAAAATTCTAGATAAGACAAAAAAAAACAAAAACGTTACCTACCTAAAGTGTATCGAAGGACAAGGGTCTATGTTAAAAATAAAAAATATCGATGTGAATATAGGCAAATCAAAATTTACCTCTGGAGGCTTCTTCGGGTATTTGGAGGAAAATGTCTTAGTTGGAACTCCTTGACGACCGTTCTTTGCTCTTTGTCTGTGAATTATGTCCAGTAACTCCAGGCCGTGATAGTGTGTGAATTGGTCCAATTTTCTTTTTCTATTTATAGCAACCTGAAGAAAAAACAAAACAATAAAATCAATGAAAAAAAAACTACAAAATTTACTACTAAGCAAAAATACGAGTAGGTTCAACATTCGTAATTGAACATATACATAAGTAGAAAACATTAGTACCTTTTTATTTGTTTGTGAAAAGATTTTCCTTTTTTTTTTGTTTAGTAGCTAATAACTAGCTTTTAGTGTTATAAATGAAAAAATGGCAATAGTTTTTTTTTACCCATAATGGTCGAATTTTAAACTATTTTAGTAACTGATTGAACAAAACATTTGTCATATTTAAAAATTTAATTGCAATTAAATATTTTAAAAAAATTCAAATTTATCTGCCACATAAGCTTTGATAAGAACAATCTCGTACGAAATATTCGAAATATTAAAAAAAATTACAGTCAAGCCTAACATTCTTGAGTACTTCGATTATTGGCCTGATAAAATTGATTTTTGTATAGTAATATTACTAATGAAAAATTTATAAGTGCATCTATAACATTCATATACAAACACAAACATCACCCCGTTTTTGCATTGGGGGTTAAAAATATAGTTTCTAGTCCGTTGGTTCCCAAAGTGGTCCAGGTGGACCCCAGGGAACTCAGCCGGAATGCAAATTTCCATAGTTAGATCTAGTCTTCACATTTTTGGGAATATGGTAGAAATGTAGCTTCAGGTGGTCCACCGGAACCAGCTAAATTTTGAAAGTGGTCTATGAGAAAAAAAAAACTGGGTACCCCTGCTCTAGTCAAATGGCAGGTGTCAAAGTGGACCTTGCGCATGGTCGGTGGCGTTGTTGAGGTAAAAGGTGACCAACCTGTGAAAATCTTCTAGCTTGCCGTCGTATCCGCGGAGTGTTTAGGAGCCGCGGCGCTGAATGCAATCGCGCGGCCAATAGGCCCACCGCTGGGCGTGGGTCGAGGCATAGGGGAGGCGCGGCGGCCGCCACCAGGGCAGCCTCCAAAGCCTCCAGAGCGCCCCGCTCCTCACCCACCCAACCGCATCGCCCGCCGATGCACATTGCATCCGTTATTATACTCTAAAAAACAAAACTAAATATTACTCAATTAGCAGATGCCCGCGACTTCGTCCGCGTTGAATAAAAACTGTAATCGGCAATGTGCTGTGCGTTATATTAATGTTTTTTGTGCAAATTAATAGTTACAGAAAGTTATTACGCCTAATTAAATATGAAAAGCAATATTATGCCTGACATACATTGACTCCTGACATTATACTTTTGCCAGTGTCTATCCTGAAATTCTATTCTAACCATAACAAACACACAAACAAACAAACTTGAATTCTTTGTAATATTAGTATAGATAAAATAAATATTTACATTGATTGTTAATTAGCTACCTGATTTGTCGGCCGTAGTAGCACATGATGGGTATCACATAGAAAGCTCGGATATGCTTGTCTGTAATCTCTTATTTGTGCAATTATACATCCAGAGTAAAATAAACAGGAGTGCTCCGCCTCCAATAGATCAAGTAACACGACGGGTAATTCTTCATTATCAATGTAACTAAGGAGCTCCTCTTCCTCGTAAGGCCACCTATGTGTCTCTAATAAGGTCTCCTCTTGACTTGATGATGCCTGTTTTAAGATTGTTTAAAAACATATGACATATGTATACTTTCGTCAATGAATATCTACTTTAGTATATATTATAATGTGCGATTCACAATAATTTGGACAACCCGTCTGGTGGCAGTACGCACCCGCTTACAGAAGTAATAAAATGAACAATGCAGAGTGTTTATTATTTTGGACTAGCAGTTGCATACGACTTCGTCCGCGTAACTCTATAAAATATAGCCTATGTTACTCACTGATAATGTAGCTTTTAATAGGTGTAAGAATTTTTAAAATTGGTTTTTAAGTAGTTTTTGAATTTATTCAGTACAAACAAAAATACAAATCTTTTCTCATTATAATATAGAGAATATAGCGATGTATGTCCGTAGGATGTATATTAAATATGTCTAACAACAGCAGATTGTATTTAACAACTAAAAGTAGTCAAAAAATTTAAAAAAAGACTTACATTAGCATCTGGAGGAATAATCTGTTGTGTATTGCCATTTATTTTTAATGACAGTGAATATCCCTTATTTCCAGGATATAAGTTTATTATGAGAGTGTTGAGATTATATGTGGCCAATAATTTCTCTAACAAATATGATGTGCTCTTGAGCCCCTGCTGTAATAATGACAAGAAGAATTCACCATTAAACACATTGTTTATGTTACCATGTTACAGTGGATATCGGTTATAACGACAACGACGGTACCACTCAATTTTTACTTGTACATTACTCAGACACATTACAAGGAAGTTGTTATTCTATTTAAATGTTGTTTTTCTTTGATCTTCATTAATTTTTGATTTGTGTTATAGTTTTTTTTTTGTTCTTTTTATGTCTTTATGTTTGGTTTCTGTTCTCTCTTAAATGTAATATCTATCTGTGGACACTCTTGTGGAATATGTGTTTTGTTTGAAGTGAATAGTTCTTTAGACGAGTTTGTCATTTTTGAGATGGGAAAAAAACAATTGAACTCACAACCTGTAATTGTGTTACCGACACATATATATAGTATGTACTTTCCTGATGATTCAAAAAATACACATGTAATTGTTCAAGTTTTCACTAATGTCGGCACTCCCAGTGCCACTGTTTTTTTTTTGTGTATTTTTACTGTATTTTTGTTTTTGTCTCTGCTTGGGACTCATAGATTAACAAAAAAAAAGTTAACTTATTTGTCTTTTAAACAATAAAATTTAATAGTTTATTTATTATTTTGATACATAACAGATTCCAATTGCATATTTTATTAAGAGGCCATATTTTGTCAAATAGTGCTCATAAGCACTCGGCACTTTTCTTATATGAAAACTATTCAGTAAGGTCACAATGTTGAAATCTCAGAAAAGTGCACATAGTTATAGCAGATTTTGACTTGACAACTATTTTTTATAGATACAATTGTGATGGGCTTTGGATTTTTTTTCAATTAGTAAGGTTTTAATTTTAATATAAACTAGCTGGTGCCCGCGACTTCGTCCACGTTCAAAATGTTATATAGCCTAAAGCCTTCCTCAATAAAAGGACTATCCAACACAAAAAGCAATTCGAACCAGTAGTTCCTGAGACTAACACGTTCAACCAAACAAACTCTTCAGCTTTATAATATTAGTATGGATTAAATACTCACATAGTTAATGTGTAAAGAGTCATCTCTACTTATATCATTGTATAACTCATGGAGTTTTTTGAACAAATCAAATTTCTCTGTCTTCGAAATGACAGTGCCGGATGAACTCCGTTGAAACCTCATTCTGGAGTCATCGACTGGTTCCGTAAAGTGCATTTTGTCATGGCTCCAAGTCATTTTGTGATGATCTTGAACACCACTGTCGAACTGGGATAAATTCGCGTTTACATGTTTTGCACGATTTAAAATTCCCTGTAACGAAATAGTTAAATAGAATGTTCGAAATCGGTATCGAAATTAAATTGCAAGGCGAAATACATTAAATAAATAAGCGAAAACAGCGATATACCTTAGCTTCCAATGCCGCGTGAATTAAACCATCCATAGTGTAATTAAAACAAATTATATAATTAGTAATTGTATTTTCGATTATTTTATTTCATATTATCTGTTTAGGCCTAAATATTAAGTCATGATTTTTATAAAAACTAATACGCTTTATTTTTGTTTCACACTGCATGACAGTAAAATAACATGTCCATCAACATTTTTGACGTTTGATGTTTGATTGAACATTTGATATTTCTCTAGAATCGAGTTAACTTTGAACACAGGCCAATTTAGTTTGTTAGCTCAGACTATATAAATGTTGTGTACAAATTCTCATTGATTTATAATACACTAGGTAAAGCCCGCGACTTCGTCCGTGTTGAAAAAAGGGAAAAATAGTAATGAGTCCATTATTATAACGTCTGACATCTTTATCCCTGTGACGACGGTGGCGCAGCCAATCGATTTTTTTATAATGCTTATACGTTCCCTCGCGAACCTAAATTTTCCGAAAAGTATTCTATATTTAATCCAGGTAATAAACTAAATTTCATCCCCATCCATCCGTACCTACTGATTAATATTAGTAAGATGGGATTAAATTTTGCCCACGACTTCATGCGCGTTCTAGACTTGTTTTTTCTGCATGAATGGAACCCTATGTCTTTTTCTGTACCCCTGACCAAAGAGTATGTAATCACTAAAATAGTTGTGCGGTTTTATTTTCATACTTACTCTCAGATAGCGGTAAAAACAAAACAAGAATAAAAGAATTAAGCATAAACGTGCAGGTTTGTAAGCAAAAGGAAAGATTCTCATTAAGACAGTTAGCTACAAGTACGTCGTGTATAAAAAAAAGTTATTGAAACATATTTTATTTATTTTATGATATGTAGGTATGTCCCTCTTGGTAACATGATAATAAAAAATCATTTCATTTTATGCCTGTTTAGAGAACACGAAAATAATTGATTTAAAAAAAATCATAGTATATTTTTTTATAATTTAAATACCTATGCACTTAGCTGTTTTGAGGTATAATATGTATTTGATTAACTAAACAAATGATGCTAACAGCCCTGTCGGCAATCAATTCCTAATTCTTATTTTTCAAAACTAGAAATATTGCAAATTATTATTGGGACGAATTCTTCTTTGTAAAAACACTTAATTTTATTGATTCTTAATTTTTCGAATGTCTCATTTTCCTAATTATATATAGTAGGAATTCGTTTTTTTTTTAACAAGTACAGTCATATATTTAATTCATAAATTTGTCTAATTTTATTGTTGATATTATTATCTTTTTATACCTTTTTTTTTCTTTCAAAATTCAATTTACAAAAGATTTACACATAAGACAGGATATTTACTGATATTCTGTTGATACTTAACACTTTATCTATTGATTATTAATTATAACGCAATGAGTTTCTTAGCAAATAGGTGATATAGTAAACTTATGTTCTTCATACTAAATGAATTGTCACATATTATTATGAATTTCAAAAATATATCTAACTGTATTTTCTTCTATGAAAAAATAGAATTCATACTAACTATAACAAGAAAAATGAAGCATTCAGAAAATTAAGAATTAGTATAAGAGTTTTCATAAAGAAGAATTCATCCCGATAATAATTTACAAAACTTTGCAGGTGGAAAGTTAAGAATTCTGTTCTGGTAATAAGAGGGAAAAAAAGCATTAGATTTCTTGTATTAAATACATGTTAATAAATTCAGAATATGAGAGATTGACAACTTTTAATAAAACACAACTTATATTACAAAAAAATATGTATTTAGAAAAACTTCACTATTTTTTTTAATTTATGCATTTTAACAATTAATCATCATTGGAGGCCATGTGTCTCATCAAATTGGAAATAAATTTGTCTATCTTTCTCACATCCTGCTGCACCTCTGTTTTGTATTGTAGACACTGGGAAAAAAAAAATTACAATTATTATCAAGAAAAGATACAAAGTACATAGCAAAGAAAAGATATTGTACATAGTAGTGGCAGGGCACACTGCGTTTCACAGTCATTTGAGCAGCCCATCCGGTGGCAGTAACCACTCCCTTACAGAAGACCACCGTGAAATAATAGCATGAGTGCCATTGTGTTTTGGTGATTGAGTAAAGGATGCCAGAGCAATTAATATCCCTATCAATAGTTTGCATCTGTTATAGGTGATGGTAGCTACCCACCACCAGGTAGACCGTCAGTCTGTTCGTCAACCTTAACATAAAAAAATATTAATTATAATATGTTTTATGATGTTAATAAATGATGTTAATAATGTTATAAAATGATGTTTTAAAAAATATTTAGGTATAAAATATCAACAAAAATCATTAATGGATGCTAAATTACATAGTACTGCAGAAGCTGGTACAAAAACTCATTATGACAACTTGGTATTAATGTCATAATTGTATTTATTGTTGTGCTATCAGAGAGTATTGTATTTTGTTGCCTTTATTATCCATAAGCAAATATTCAAATAAAATAAGTAATTATTATAGCTCAGTTAATTTTAAATCATTGAAAGAACAAAATCAAGGTTCAAAATATAAGTAAAAGAGAATCTTCACAAGATAACACTATTATTATTATTATTTTCTTTGCGGCTATTTCTGGTCTGCTAGAGAGCCAGTATCACTTCGTCCATTGCTGAAATATTGTGATCGCCACGTAAACTAAAGCTCTCTACCTATACCTACCGCGTTTAGAAACTGTAGTACTTTTTTGATAGAGGCATAAGATAACACTAACCTTCTTATTGTCTGTAATTTTAACCACAAATAAACCTTTTGAATGGGAATATTTTGTACTATAACGAGTGTTTAGCGGATCACGTAAATATAACATCTCCGCCGATTTTTCGAATTCTTCCCAATTTGGTATAAATGTCATGTTTATTTGTTTTGTTTCCGAAGATGTAGGTACGTTTTCTAAACCTTAAAAATATGATTTTATTCCACTTTATTTATAATTTTTATAATAGCTTCGCCTCGCCACAACTAATGTTTACAGTGCCACGCAAGTCGAAAACCCACCGAGTTATAACGTGTTCAGTGACTAGGTAGATATGGTACTTGGTCAATTAATATGTGAGAAAATAGGAGCTACAAACCGCAAATCACAGTTTTTTTTTAATAGGATTCGAAAAATTAAATAATTGCATTAAATGAATGACATTTTCAACAAGTAAATAAGCATATATATAACCAGGCAGGCGCAACTCAAAGGAAAGAAAATGATGTATGAACCGGGGGAAATTTGTAATGGCGGAATAACCCGACTAAGTCAAGGCGATTGCGAAACCCATTAAGTTATTAGACATCGCCGATTCTCTAGTTTTTCCGTATTATACATCAAAACCACAAACAACCATCGGCGCCATATTGATGTGTTGCAATATGGCGTCTTTCATTTCAACTGTGTTTGTTTGTTGTTTATTTTCGAATTTTTCGGCAAGCAGAGTATTGATTTTTATAAAACTTGCCAAAATTTTAGTGTTTAAATACTCTTTCTTCGTAGTGTTATATTTGGTGTATCGTGTTTAGTGTTCTAGATGCCGAAAGTAAGCTGCGAAATATGTGGCCTAAGAACGAGTCGCATTGATAATAAAAAACGAATATTTTTGGCCCAATTCCCGCTGGATGAAGATAGGTTAGTACATATTATATCTTGCTGCTGTTCTATAATATAATTTATTACCATGTATAATATAATTTATTGGGACTTTAGTTCAAATTCTCGAATAAATTTGTATTGCATGTAAACAATAGTGCAGTGCCATTTTTTATCGACAATCGGCAAAAATTTCTTTTTTATTTTATTGCACTCACTGAATGATAAGAAATGAACACATGCATACACCCCAATGTACCAAATGGTTTGTTTTAGTTTTATTTTGCCTTTCTTTTTTATTTATATGTATATTTTACTAAAAAATAACATTTATTATTCATTTACTTTCTAGGTGCAGGCGAGACTTTGAAAAGAAAAAAAACAACAAATGAAATGCTGTTCCATGTATCGGAATCTCTGCCAATCCATTGAACGATGAGGTTTTTAGTGAATTCCCGCTCCATATGTATTGCTAAAAATGCTGTAAGAGATGTACACATGCATACGCCTCAATGTACCATTTGGTTTGTTTTAGTTTTATTTTGCCTTTCTTTTTTATTTATATGTACATTTAACTAAAAATAACATTTATTATTCATTTACTTTCTAGGTGCAGGCAAGACTGAAAAAAAAAACAGCTGTACAAACAATAAATGAAATGTTGTACCATGTATCGGAATATCTGCCAATCCATTGAACGATGAAGTTTTCAGTGAATTTACGCTCCATATTGCTAAAAATCCTGTACAAACAACAAATGAAATGCTGTTCCATGTATCGGGCCATTGAATTACTTTATGAAATTATTAATACGTTATACATGACATAATCCAATTTTTATGTGTGTTACAGAACCTTCAACGTCGACCTTGGATACTGCCGTAATTAACTTAAAAATAAATAGATCCTGCAGTCCTCAAAGATTTTATGTGAAGTTACTCTTGTGGCTAGGGAGCTGGGTGCCAATCGGCGATAACCGTAAACTGTATGATAGTAATAAAGCAATGATTGTAATTATTTGATTTTTTATTTGTCATTAAATAATATTTAAAATTCTGTAAGGCCTTTTTTGGGATTTTCATAAACCATAGACTATAGTCAATTATACTATCGACCTCATTTATCGAAACAATAGCACATCCTTATTTTTTTGTTCGTTATGTTGGCAGCATCATACTTTTTAATTTTGGTTAGGTTAGTACTGGAGCACTTCGTCGCTGGCATGGAACAGTGAATTTCATTGTATGGGAGTCCCGTCTCTTGTAACGTAGTGATTATATACTCTTTGATATAACTTGACCAGTGTTGCCAACTGTACTATCATCTCTGTAGCTAGATCTTTTGCAAAAAGTTGCCAGATTCCCACATTATCTTGCCCCAAAAAGTAGCTAGAAGTAGCCAAAGTTAAAAAAAACTAAACTAATCGTTAAAATCGTTTTTCTACATTAAAACTAATGGATAACTTTAAAATTAAAACTAATGGATAACTTTAATTTCGTAATATATTTATAGGTACATACTTATGGTAAAATATTATTAATATAACTTAATCTAGGGAGATGATGTAAATCATAGATCTATGATACTACCGTTCCGTTAGACTATAATATCTTTGATGTAGATGGTTGTGCATCCTGAGAATCCAGTGAGTAAACCACAAAGAGTAAACCACCTACGACAACATACTAACAAAATGCGTGAAATAGAGAAAGGTAATTATTAATAAGAGATAGTGAGAGAGAATAAACACAATCGCAATGTTTGTTCCAACAAGTGAAACTATCAGGGGAATCCTCTTCCTTGGGCGTGTACCGTACCGTATCGCGCGCCCTTTGTGCTTTATATCTATGGTCTTACTCAGACAAAATGCTGACGAGGTGACGACCGACATACTGCTTCCACCTTCCACAGATCAATGATATAGATGGTCGCTATGTTGAAAAATTGCTAAAAAAAGTAGCTGAATCTTATAGCTACAATTTCTAAAAATAGCTAGATCTAGTTATAAAATAGCTAAGTTGGCATCAGTGAACTTGACGTGACATTACATTAGTCAGTTACTAAAACGTAGTGATTATATACTCTTTGTCAGTTACTCTTTGCTAGTAGTGTTGCCAGCCCCACACCCCAGCATAGAGCAAAACTGTAGATATGCTTGACAAAAACTGTAGAAACTGTAAATATCAAATAAAAAAAACAGTAAAGCTACATCTTTATATTTTTAATATTTTGTATTATTTAATGATAGTAATAAATAGAATACAACAACGGAGGGAATTAATAACAAGAAAATTCATGTTTATCAAAGTTTTAATCAAATTAAATTAAAATTAAAGTAAACTAGTAATATTTAACATAGTATTAAAAACTAATAATGCAACACTTCAAGTGCGCTGTTATAGGAGCTCGCACCGGGCGCTTAAATGGCTAATTACGGCACTGCCTATGCATAACAACGAGATAGGTAGTAGTTGATGATACTTGTTATGCCCCCTTCATAATGGGCCAGCGCTGGCCCAGCGAGATGGCCATGGTTGATACGCAACTACACTATGGATGGTGACATTCAGTTGTGATCTTAACGTTTTCCGAGATGGACGTGGAAGCATTTGCCGCTGCGACAATATATCCCGATATAATATCTATCCCAATATTTTTATTTTTATTCATTTAATAGTTACACCGTGTAAAATTTCACAAGTACATTAAAAAGACACGAGTAATTAAAAAATTATAACAAGTTATATTAAAAATATATATAGTAATATGTATATTGTTATATTTTTTTAATTTTTAAGTTTGCATATACTGTATGATATGCTTATATAATTATAGATAGATGTATTATATATATTTAGTAAACTATTACAAATGTATAGTTACTAAATACAAATGTACCTATAGTTACTATTACAAATGTATACACAAAGTACTTCATTATGAGGCCACGTATTAGTCATTTTTAAGAAAATTCGTTAATTAATAAACAAAGCGTGAACGTCCACACTCAACCGCGTTCGAGCAGGCCACTGGAGCAGGCACTGAGGAATGGGCCACGTGTAGGAGCGTACCGCCATCGCTGGCCCACTTTGATGTGTGGCGGAAAAACCGACATCGACGCCATCCCACGACAATCGCACGCGCCATAAGTCATCCGACGCCAATACGCCTATTAGTGATTATATACTCTTTGAATACGCCCTCCACACGCTGGCCCATCATAGTTGGCCATCGCTATGGGCCAACATGAAGTGGGGCCATTAGATAGTATCACTAGCTGCTATCTCATTTTCAATTTGTAAGTCTTGATTTTCCATTTCATCTTTTTTTTGTTGAAATCGTACATATTTTTATTGAATTTTTTGAAATGTTCATTTGTCACATTACTCGAAACAATTTTTAATTTCTGACTGTGTGCAAGGTATCTTTTATTGTGGTTGTAGAAAGTTTATTTTTTAGTTTCGTTTTCATACTCGAAAACAAGCGTTCTACGGACTACGTAGCAAATAAAATAGACGCTAGCATCGTAAATATAAAAACTGTAGATTTCGAGGCCTAAACTAAAAACTGAGAGAATTTCCAAAAA
Source organism: Synanthedon andrenaeformis (assembly GCA_936446665.2). Taxonomy (NCBI): domain Eukaryota; kingdom Metazoa; phylum Arthropoda; class Insecta; order Lepidoptera; family Sesiidae; genus Synanthedon; species Synanthedon andrenaeformis. The sequence continues at coordinate 12,487,227 of OW387781.2, read as the reverse complement.
ACTGTAGATCTACAGTTAAAACCGTAGGGTTGGCTACACAGAATACAAGCACTAACCTACAATTCTACTTGCAATTAGTTATTATTTAGTCATGGTATGGTATAGGGAAAATAAATGCTGGTACCCCTCGCATAACGAGGTACCTTATTATACTTAAAATTATCTACACACACCGGCATATTTAGCGGAACATAAAATAAAGTTTTGATATCAGTATCATATAAGGTTGCTGGCTGGTTTATACGTCATTTAATTTAAAAAGAAATATTTTCAAACTAAGAAAACAACTGAACATCACATTTTATGCAATTGTTTTAATTTTATTCAAATACACCTTATCTGGAGCGAACTTCGAGTATTTCTTCCTTCAGAGTTTGATTTAAAATTTCATTGAAATACTGTTTTTTGTTAGTTTTTTTTAATCGCGTATCTTTCTGGAGTTGAGGACTGAATTATGCCTGACTTAGCCCCAACGGAGATTGCCAGGGCACTCGAAATGCGAAGAAATGGTCAAACCTACAGAGTGATATCCAGAGATCTTCGTCGACCAGTTTCAACGATCCATCGCAGTATCCAACGGTTCAGGGGCACTTCGAGTAGGGATGATCGTTTCATTCGGCTTCGTGTACGTAGGAACCCCCGTTTGACGGCCGTCCAAGCCCGACATGAGTTAGAAGCAGTGCGGGGTGTTACCGTAAGTGAGCGTACGGTACGAAGAAGGTTCGAAGAAGCTGGTTTGGGTTCATTTGTGCCCGCCAAGGCTCCAAGGCTCGAGGTAAATCATCGTAGAAACAGGTTAACTTTTGCTCAGGAACATCGACTTTGGAACGCGGACCAATGGAGTAAGGTATTGTTTAGTGATGAGTGCAGAATTCTCTTAAATCAAATTGACGGCAGGCAAAGAATATACAGACGCAAAGGAGAACGATACATTCAGACAAATTTTGAAACTACAGTTGCATACGGTGGTGGATCAATAATGGTTTGGGCGGGCATTTGTTTGGGAGCTCGCACAGACTTGGTAGTGATTGACAGAGGGAGTCTGACTGCAGACCGCTATATCAGAGAAGTTTTAGAAGAAAATGTCGTACCGTTTGCCCCATATATCGGTGACGATTTTGTTTTTATGCAGGATAATGCTCGGCCGCATACCGCTCGGGTAACTCAAGCTTATCTTAATGATATGAATATCACTGTTATGGAGTGGCCGGCGAGATCACCGGATATGAACCTAATAGAGCACGTTTGGGACTTGCTGAAAAGAAAAGTTAAGTCCAGAATTCCAGCTCCTGCCAACGTGGGTGAACTGCGAATCGCCGTAGTTGAGGAATGGCGGAGACTATCCCAGGAGACCATCGATAACATCATTCTCAGTATGCCTAGACGGGTAGAAACTTTAATAAGAGCACGTGGAAGAAATACGCGATATCAATCACCATTTTTCTAATTTAATTAATTGTTATTTTAATATTAATTTTCACTTTTCCCGGTTACATGAAAAGTTCAAAATGTACCATTTTTCACAAATAGCCTTTACTCGCAAAATCTGTTGTGATGTGATCTCATTTTAAGTAAAACAAATGAAACTTTAAATAACAAAAGAAGTGTAGTAAGTAGATTTTAAAATAAAACCATATTTTTTTAATTATTGACCTTTTTTTGTGTTCCGCTAAATATGCCGGTGTGTTTAATTAGTAAAATATAATTATAATTTACATTTCTATTTGTTTTTGTTCAATCCAATCGACACCGTAGCCTCTTTGTGGCAGAAGTCTAAAAAAAATTCTCTTGTGTGTTTTCTAGAATTTCGAATAAATTGCTTAAGAGCATTCATCAATTTGATAGAATCACGCTGGAGTCAAAATTTATGATTTCAGTAGTTTCAGATGTTTTAGTTTGCAGATAAGATGTTAACGTCATATTATTTGTAGTTGTATAATCTAGTAAATAGCTGAAAAATATTTTAGTGAATTTTCATTAGAACATTTTTAAACAGTCCTTTTTTTAAACTAGCAGTCGACGGCCTACGCATATAAATATACAAGTTATTAAAAAAATTATAACACAGTCTTTTAGAACATTAATGACTTCACATACTAGGTCTAAGAAAAAACAGAAATATCTCAAATTTGATCCTAAAATAACACGTTTAATATCACGAAAAATTACTAAAAGTGACACTTTTGATTATACTTTTCTTGAATGAAAATTTACAGAAATCGGATGTTTTTTTGGACTATAAACTAATAAATGATATGAATTTTTGGAAAATCAATATTTTTATAATTTGTCGCATATAATTTTACTAATATCTCGCTTCTGCGTCGACCGTCAACCGCTAGTTTTAATTTTTCGACAATTATCTAGTTTATAAAACTACAAATAATATGATGTTAATATCTTATCTCCAAACTAAACACATCATGCCATTATGATCCGCCGGGAATCATAAATTTCTGATTCTGACTCTGTAACGCTCTTAAACTTAAATTAACATCAATATCATGTTCCATTACAGCTCTCACGTTGCCCGCGCGAACCTGTGTCCGCATGTGCAGCTCGGGCTGGACACATGTCATAGCTTTTCAATTTCGAATCGAATATTATAAATAATTTTTAATGCGCTTATCTCACTTTACAATTTCAAGGAGTCCAATAACATTGTTTATGTAAGTGGCCAGTTCAGGAAACATATAGTGTGGCCCTATGTATAATAAGCATAACATAGCAATATAACATTTCTAGCAAACCCAAGCAAACTTTATTCTCTCTTTAGTTCTCGAAAAAGATTTAAGTGCCTATCTAATTTCGGATATTCCCGTGTATAAATGAATATTTGATAAGCATAGAACAACATGTTCCTTTCACTGTAAAAATGTTGCCAGTTTTTGTACGATTTTGTTTAGTATAAGCAATCATAAGGGAAAAAATCTTAATAATATAAGAGTATCACTATAACTATATCACTATAGCTATCATATTGTTAACCTCATTTTAATAAAGAAATAAATGATCTGTAAAATGTGCTTATATATAGACAATATGTACTTTAGATTTATTAAATATTTTGCTGGCTTAACACCTAAAAATTTAAACTTGTAACATTTTCTGACCTGCCAGTATTAACTAGATAAATGTGAATATTTTTTTAATCAAACGGCAACCCCACAAATAACGCAACGAACTGCCGTGGCCCGTGGTTGTCGGAGACGGAACGCAAAAATCAATACATTCAGTCAACGATGTGTTCGTCTTTTTAAAATGAGAACGTGACGAAACTTTAATTCATCGAAGAAAAAATTTTTATTTAAAAAGTATCCGTCGAGACTCGATCTTCAATTTTTTTATTTATTTACATAGTGATGGTTATTATCGTAGTTACGGCGTGGTAGAACGTTCTCCGCGTTCGATTTTTTCGCCTTTTCTTCGGATTTAACTCTTTTACGGTTAGTGGAAACCCTTTCATTGTTTTCTATTTGGTGTATAGTGATCTTTCCATATCGGAAACTCTGCATTTTAGGTAAATAAATGTATAATTTGGACTATCGACCTTCGCCATTGTCTGCATGGTGCATTGCGTTTTTAATACATACATATATACAGAGTTTTGCTGTAAGCTCAAGTGAAATATTTCATTAAGTTTGGAGGAATTTATAAATTAATTAATTAATTGCGCATTGCAACAGCTTCTGTAGATTTAAGAGCTATGATATCTTCTTAATTCCTTCATTAAGTGTACCTACCTAACTTGAAAAATACCTACCGGATTTAAGTAGCTACATTGTAGGTCCGGCCGACTTGGTATAAAAAGCCTTCTATTCATTCTCGAAGTAGGCATAATTTGATATAAATAATATTCATTGTTCATTGCAGTGTTTACCACCGTTATATAGGTGGTTACTGTTTTGTTCTCTCGTTTAAAAAAAATCGTTAATTACATTTTATCTACGAACATCACATCATTACATTTGTTAATAACGGCTACCTGTTAAACTACACAAGTTAATATTTACGCCTGTCCTGTTAATGTGAACTTGGAGGTATATGGAGAAAAAGAAAATATTTTATGTAATGGATTCTTTGAATTATGGTTGCATATATGTATAGAAATATTTAGACATTTTGTTGATTCAATAAATTTTGTTGATCTATAAATTTATAAATGTCTTTTTAGCTTTTATACGGTTAGGGGCAGCCTGGTTGCTGGAAGGAATCCATATCAATATTATAAATGTGAAAGTAACTGTCTTGTTACTTTTTCAAAATTATTTTTTCATAATGAAATTTTGCACAGGGATACAGGAAATGACATAGAGGGGGGGGGGGGGGGGGGACGGGGGGGGGGACCATTCATCCAGAAAATAGTACTGTTCCCAATGGATCATCAAAAATAGTATGCAAGCTAGTATGCTATATTTTAAACACTATTTAAAATGACATTAGTACATTAGTGAAAAACATATCTAATCTATTTGTTTATTTGTCTTTGTATGACATTTCTAAGCACCCACTTGATGGGAGGGGAGGTACCTATATAATAAATTGATTCAGTACACATTTGTCAGATTCCGCTTTCGTCAATCATTTTATTTTTCCATATAGGTCAGAACTGCAATTATTGTAATGCCACATTCAACAGATTCCGCTTTCATCAGATTAGTTGTATGAACCGCTCCTTCCACTTGGATCCACAGCTTCGCTCCACATGTGGATCCGCGGATACCTTTATCTCCTCTTAAATCCACCTGTGGATTCATGGATACCTTTATCTCCTCTTAAATCCACGTGTGGATCCATGGATACATTTATCTCCGCTTAAATCCACGTGTGGATCCAGCAATTTGTTTGAGTTTAGTTTTAGTTTAAGCATTAGCCAAGCTGTGGATCCAAGTGGATGGATGCTCGCTTTGCCTAAAATGCTTTTCATTTTGTTTAATTACCTTTTTTGACACAATAAATAATTAATTAAATCTGTTGTTTAAATAATATGAACCTACTTTAATACACCACTGTGTACCTATCTCAAAAGAAGATCCTACGCAGACACTTGTCAAATCCTTGATTTGTCAAATAAGAGATTGGTCAATACCTAAATTGGTCAATTACTTGATTCGTCAAATGAGCTATTAGTCAAATACGCTTAGGGACAGTCAAGGAGAAATGAAATAAAAAGATAGGCATATATCTTTTACCACGTCTATTAACTTAACATTAACCTATTTATTTTTAAAACTAAAAACAAACAAATTTGTGAAAGTCTGTCTTTGTCTGTCTGTTACCTTTTTATGTCTTAACTACTCAACCGATCATCATGAAATTTTGCATACATATTCTCCGAGATACAAGAAAGGATATAGGGTACCTTTCATCCGGAAAAAATTTTACGGCTTCAGAGGGATCATCTAAAATTAAGAAAACTATCACAACATTATCAATCTTCATCAGACGCAATATTTTTCTTCTTTGTGATGAGAAATAATTAACATTTTCGGATTTTATTTTATCATTTAAATTTAAATTTTATCAAGGGGTTTTCAGAATAATATTTATGAGAAAAAGAACAAAGGTCCTGAAATCATAGTGCTTCCTTCCACTTGGATCCACACTTAGCGGATTGTGGATTCAAGTGGCATAGAAAAATATTAGTATTTTTGGATCCCCTCGTTTGTGGATCGAAGTGGCATATAAAATAATGTGTATTCTTGAATCCCCTCAATGGTAGATTTAAGAGGAGATAAAAGTATCCGTGGATCCACATGTGGAGCCAAGCTGTGGATCCAAGTGGAAGGAGCCGTATGAACCTTTCATAATATCTAATCCCAAATACCAATCATACTCATCGTACCACACATAATAATAATATCAAGTTGATAGAAAACAAGATTAGCGACGGTGATCTCAAAGGTGCCGCCCGTTTATTGTTCTCAAGCGACGTGCTATCTCCAGAATCCCCAGACACTCTTTTGGCCCTACAGACCAAACACCCCCCAGCTCCAGCAAACCCTTACTTTTTGGACCCACCAACAGCAAGCCAGGCTTGCCTGCAGATCAAGAATAGCGATGTGACAAATGCTATTTTATCTTTTAAGACGGGTTCTGCAGCAGGCCTGGATGGGCTTTCACCTCAACATTTAAAGGATTTAACATCTCATTCTGTGGGCAACGCAAGTCAAAACCTAACAAACTCCATTACAAAATTAATTAATTTCATGTATTTAGGAAACGTTCACCACGACATTCTACCGATACTGTATGGTGCAAACCTTATCGCCCTTACTAAAAAAGACGGAGGGATAAGACCAATTGCTGTTGGAACAACACTCCGGCGTTTAGCCTCCAAAATTGCTGTTCGACATATTATATCAAAATTACAAACATCTTTCGAACCTACTCAACTAGGCTTTGGTGTAAAGGGAGGTTGCGAGGCGGCAGTGCATGCTCTCCGCACTTTCCTTAACACCACAAAATTTGAAGTGTTACTGAAAATTGACATAAATTTTTTATGACATAAATTTAACATACATTAAATTACTGTAAAGAACGCTTTCAACTCCGTGAACAGGGATATATTACTGTCAGAAATTAAATCAAACATTCCCGAAATATATAACTATTTACTTCATTGTTACGCGGATCCGACTATGTTAATGTACCGATCACATCAGTTATCATCAGAAGTCGGATGTCAGCAAGGTGATCCTCTGGGACCAGCAATATTTAGTTTAGCGATAAATCCGATAATACGAAATTTGGCATCAAAATTTAATATATGGTACCTTGACGATGGGACCTTAGGAGGTGATGCCAACACTGTACTTTCAGATCTCTCCTCGATTGTGAAAAAATTCAAGTCCATCGGTTTGGAGCTAAATTTTAATAAATGCGAACTTTACATTCAAAATTCTCTTTTAGATATCGATCTTATTAAACATAAATTTAATCAACTTGCACCAAATATAAATATAGTTAATAAAAATACTCTTCACCTCTTAGGATCTCCCATTTTTGATGAATGCATACCAGAATATATTCAAAATTGTATTACAAAATTTCAAAATTATTCCCATCGCCTTCTAGAAATCAGTCCTCATTTTGCATTTTCGATTATGAAATTTTGCGTTTTTGTTCCTAAATTAACTTATGTGTTACGCTGCTGTCCCCTCTGGAAATATAAAAATCTTCTATCAAAAATAGACAATTTGCTCAAAAATAATTTAGAATCAGTTTTAAACATACAGCTAAACGAGCAGTCCTGGACTCAGGGATCTCTTCCCATCCGACACGGTGGTTTAGGGATTCGTAAAATTTCAAGCGTTGCTTTACCAGCTTTTTTATCATCAGTTCATGCCTCTTTGAATCTCGTAGGTAAAATCCTATGTACAAACTGCGAAATTCAGGGCCTGGACGATGCTAATAAAGCCTGGCTAATTGCTTGCCCCGGTCAAAATTCAGTGCAACTTCCAAATTTTCAGCGGAGCTGGGACGATATAGTCTGCAAATTATCATTTGATTCCCTGCTCAGCCAGTGCTGCACTACGGGAAGAGCCAGACTCCTCGCTGCTAATACCAAAGAAGCAGGATTCTGGCTCCAAGCACATCCGTCAGCAAGCACTGGTACTTTTTTAGATCCCACAACTTTTAGAATAGCAATTTGCCTCCGCCTAGGGGTCCCGGTCTGCGCCCCGCATCAATGTCCCTGTGGCAGTATAGTCGACCGTCTTGGTCACCACGGACTGTCGTGTCAAAAAAGTGCTGGCCGCTTTTCGAGGCATGCTGCCTTAAACGACATCCTCCGCCGGTCTCTTGCGTCAGCCAATATACCAGCCATTTTAGAGCCCTCAGGTATATTGAGAAACGATGGTAGGAGACCGGATGGGATGTCTCTGATTCCATGGAGATTGGGTAGAGTGCTGGTGTGGGATGCTACCTGTGTAGACACACTAGCCCCTTCGCATCTCCATGGAACATCTACAAAGGCAGCAACCGCAGCAGAGGCGGCTGAGAAAAATAAAATTCTAAAATATAGTGGCCTCGGCGCTGAATATACTTTTGAACCATTTGGAGTTGAGACACTCGGTCCGTGGGGCCCTGCAGCAATGGGCCTTTTCAAAGATATTTCGAAGAGGCTTATTGATGCGACGGGAGACCGAAGAGCTGGCGCTTTCCTCGGCCAACGTATTAGTTTGGCCATTCAACGAGGAAATGCTGCCAGCGTCCTTGGTACAATGCCGCAGGGTCCATTTTTATATTGAGTTTTAGTTATAGGTTTAGTTTTAGTTATGTATATTTAGATAATATTTAGTTTTAGGTAAATATGTAAATATATTTTATTATAACAATAACATTGTAACCATAATAAAAATATTACAGTATCTTGCATTCAACAGCCCTCATACCTAAATTGTTTTGTTGTAAACACCTACTTGAATAATAAGTGCCTGGCTACACATCTTACATTTTGAAAATTAATTTTATTTTTGTGAAAATGGATGACAATGGTATTGTCTTTGTTAAAAGACTATTTAATTTAACTAGCTCGAAGTTAAAAGCGGACATGTGGTCCCTTCTGTTACACTATTTGGTAGAAACTGAAGAAAGTGTTATTATTGGTTTTCAACATTCGTCATTCATGACCAAAGTAAACTAAATTTTCATAAATTTCGTTTTACGATGAAACTGGAATCTGACTGATGTGTACTAAATCAATAAATTTTCATTGGAAATTGAATGTTTCAAAAATTATTTTACGCTGTTTAGATTAATTATTCAACCAGTGGCTGTAAATGTGAACACAACCCACTCATTTTATATGTCGCTATAATCAATTTGAAATTTAAGATTCAGTCAGCCACGAGATCTCTGATATTGAATTCAACTGCCAATATTCTATGATAAACTCTGCATGAACCAAAATTTCTAGTGTTACACTTTCTAAATATTGCATACTAGTGACCCTGCCCCGGTTCTGTACAGTCACAATTATCAAAAAAAATTAGTTTTTGAGAATTTCAATGCATTATAAAATAAACATATAGGTATTCTAAATTTTGCTGTTGCTGTGTGCTGATAATTTTATAACAAACAATTTTATAAGTATTGATTATGTCTCAGTAATGGGTAGCCTCTATTCAATAACAAAGGTGTTAAGACCATTAATAGTACAGATTTCCTTCCATCTGACGACACGTTTGGTCTGAGTCATGGATGTTTGTATTTATAATATGTATGTATTTACAAAAAAAAAAAAGTAATCTATGTATTATATCAACTGTCTGGTATCCATAATACAAGCATTAAGTTGCTTAGTGTGGAACTAGATGGTGCTGTGTGGAATGTGTGAAGATATTATATTATTATTATTATCATTATTTTAGACTCGACCAGGATTTTAACTTACATCTGCCATCTTGGCAGCCAAGCATTTTCAACCCAGTTCTTCTTGCTGCTGTTATGAAATTTTAATTTAGGGTCCAAACAATACTTTCTGTCCATCATATAGATTCTTGATAATTTTTTATTTATAATTGATAATTAACTTAATGTTGTTACATTTTTCATACGTTTTGCTTCACAAATTCCATAATCTTCAGATATCCAGTTTTTTTTTAATGATAAGGTTGACAGACAGGCTGAACAAGCAATGCTGGAGTGCACTGCTGACCATAGATGGATTAAGGGATGGGGTAGTCACGTTGAGAAATAACTCTTACCTGGCAATGTCTTAAAAACAACACATTGTTTTTTCTTGAAATTAAAAATAGTTTCGAAACTAGTTTTTACATAAAAGAAAAATAATTGTGTCAATATTTTCTACTATTTTAATAAATATGATTCTGTTATTTGATTCTCTTGCTAACCTATTGTAATAGCTACTTTTTACATAATATTATGACAATTAAAATGCTTGTCATAATGTGTGTCACTATGACAATAATAGTACAAAAGAAATATCTGAGATGTTTCCATCAATCTACAAATTAATGTATATTTCAAGCTGTAGTTTGTGTTTATAAAGGTCCATTGTGGTTTCTTATATATATTTTTTTCTAAATACATATTTGTGCGTGTGTGCGTGCGTGCGTGCGTGCGTGCGTGCGTGCGTGCGTGCGTGCGTGCGTGCGTGCGTGCGTGCGTGCGTGCGTGCGTGCGTGCGTGCGTGCGTGCGTGCGTGTGTGTGTGTGTGAAACCATAATTTCTAATTATGTGAATCTACTTGTGAAATGGAAACGGCCATGACATCTAAAAGCTACATCTGCCTAACGCCTATGCACCTAACATTAGGCCGAGATCGGATAGGGGGGATTATTCTATTTTATATTTTATCTATACTTAAAACGTGTAGGTGATGTTTGGTGATTTCAGTTATTGGGTTTTAATTTCCAATGTATATCATGAATTAGTAGTATGTTACTTTAGCTTAGTGCACTCTGGTTATTGGAGTATTGGAAATGCGCTTCAATTAATACTTTTATATTAATTGTATTTCTTTTAATTTCCAACTTTTGTTACAGATTTGTTGAGGTTACAATATATTTTACACCAACATATTTTTAAGGAAAAATGGAAGAAATTAATGGGGAGCTTTTTGGGGACGGTCTAGTTAGCATTGGAGATGAGGGTTCTCTGGAGTCTACTGATAATGGAAAACAAGAACAAAATTGCAAAATATGCGAGTAAGTATATTAATTTAATAATTTTCTTACTGTTGATCTCTAAATATTATCTTACTTTATTTGGATATTTAATTTTGATACCTATTTAATTTCTTAAAGAGTAATAATATAGTGAAACTGTTCATTTGTAATTCTGGGAAAACATAAAAATTACATAAATGACATTACCATTATTATTTTATAATTATGTTTAGCTACATGAGAATTCTTATAATTATTTTCAGCAATAAACTATGCAGCCCACGTGTGTTGTCTTGCCTTCATGTTTTTTGTGAAGCGTGCATTGACAAATTATTAGTGAATGAAGCAGGAGATTCTCTGAAATTTGATTTGGCTGTTGAGTGTCCAATATGCAAACAAGAAACAAAGGTAACACAATTTTTATTTTATACCTTTTCATTTATTAGGTTCTACTCATTTATTTATACTTATTCAGGTGCAATAGAGTTCAGCTTTTACAATAGAGCTTATTTTCCTATTTTTATTAAACAGATACCCGGCGGCGCCGCCGTGTCTCTGCCATCGGACTATGTACTCACCAATATTTTGGATGTGTCTGCTATGGATCAGTCTGTCGTGTGCACCTGCTGCAAGAGCAAGGAACCGGCTGTCGCCAGATGTACTGATTGTTCTCATTTCCTCTGTTCCAATTGCAATTCAGCTCATGAATTTATGAGGTGCTTTGAAAATCACAGAGTGGTACCCTTTGATGCTCTACGATCGTCGAAGGAGAAGGCCGCGGTGCACAAGCCGATTTTCTGCGCTCGCCACGTCGGAGAAAGCCTCAAATTTTACTGTTGCGAGTGCGAAGTTGGCGCTTGCACTGAATGCCTCACTGTCGATCATAAAGTTGGCGAACATCGTTGCGAGCGTATTGTCGACGCTGAACCGAATCTTAGAGCCGAACTGCGAAATTTGATCGCCGAAGCGAATTCAAGAGCTGCGGTCGCCGGCAGTGCGTCCTTGAAACTCGACGATTCTCTTGGCGATTTGCAGCGTCAACGCGACGACGCCGAGGCGATAATCAATAAAGCGTTTCACGCTTACAAGGCTGCTCTGGAGAGACGTCGGGAGAAAGCTCTTGAGGAATTGGAACGCTTGCATAAGGAGCGAGAGTTGAAAGTTATGGATCTGTATGACCGCGTCGACAAGACTGTTCAACGTATTAATTGTGCCTGTAACTTCGCAGCGAGACTTTTGCGTCGCGGCGACGGTACAGAGATCGTTATGCTAAAGAAGACTGTGGCCTCTCAGTTCGCGCGCTTACTCGAGGGCGCACCCGAATTTGATGTGGACTATTCTCTCGAATTCGCCACCAGCACTGATAAGTTTGATACCGTGGTAGAAGAGACCTTTGGGCTGTTCCGCACCGAGACTACTATCGCCGAAGAAAGGAAGCGTGTGAGTGAGTCTTCCGCTATAGTGTCTGTGGCGTCCAACTGTCACTCGCCGGCCGTGTCTGTGACAAACGCGCCCGTGTTTGATGATTTTCCTATGGGAAATATGCGTCGGGTTACAGGCGTGGGCAGTCTGGTCGGTGTGTCGGGTGTTGGAGTTTCTGCTATTGGAGTGGGATCGGTGAACAATGCCAACGTCATGTCGGTGGGATCTGTGAACAATGTAGGGAACGTTGGGGCCGTGTCTGGTGTGGGTGGAGTACCAGCGCTGCCTTCGATGGTGGAGTACAACCTTCAACAGCTCGCAAGCATTGCCGAAAAGGACGTTCCTCCCCCGCCGCACGCTTCGCCGGCACCGTCGTTCACGCTAGCGGAATTGATTGCCGGAGATCTCAATTCGCCGCAGGCCTACAATAACTTGCAAGCTCTTGCCAAACTCGGACTGAATACTGGTAAGTATTTTTTTTACCTAACTGGAATCTATAAAAACGTTTGTCCTGACTATCAACTCACAGCCTAAACTACTAAGTCTAAAAAAACTGAAATTTGGAACATAGATTATTTTTATAATGATGTATTTTTGTAGTCATCTCTTTGTGTGTGTGCCTCAAGTTTATGTTAAAGTTTCTTCTTTCTTCTTTCCGTAAATGAAAAAAAAAAAAGACTTTTTAACCCACTAAAATTGAGTAGTCTGTAAAGAATATTGCCTATCTTTTGTTTTCAGAAGTGAACGGGTACAACGCAGGTGTAGGCGGTATCGGGGCCGTGGTGCCGCGGGGCGTGTCCCCGGGCAGGCCTTTGTTGACTGCGGCCGAAGAGGCGGCGATGGTGGTGCCCGCGGCGCCAATGGTGCGCGCCACCAAGGCCACTCCCATGCACATAAGGTTCAAGTTCGGCCAGCTTGGCGGCGGCAAGGGACAGTTCAGTTCGCCGCACGGCTTCTGCTTGGGGAACGACGAGGACATCATCGTCGCCGACACCAACAATCATCGCATTACGGTCAGTGCATTGAACAGTATTGCATCTGTTTTTAACAAAACTACTACCAAAAATTTTCCCTGCATTGCGCTATACGTTAATAAACATAAGTTTAATATCACATTTAGTTGTAATTTGAATACTTATATACAAAACCGAAATTTATTTACATTTTACAATTTGTAACAAGAACAACAGTCATTGTTGAACAGTATCGGAAATATGCGAGACATGTGAAAAATGGTATATCGTATGTTGGTAGGTGTTTGATAAGTCTGGCACACACAAGTTCAACTTCGGCGTGGCTGGCAAGGAGGAGGGGCAGCTGTGGTACCCCCGAAAGGTGGCCGTCGTTCGAGCCACCGGCAAGTTCGTCGTGTGCGATCGCGGCAACGAGCGCTCGCGCATGCAGATATTTACCAAGAACGGACACTTCTTGAAGAAGATTGCTGTAAGTAACTTTTCACAGTTGACTTCCGTTTCTATAAAATAGAAAGACCGCGATTGATTCTATTTCATTAGTCATCTGACATAATTGAAAAGATGAAAAAAATGTGTAAGGCTAAGTTCACATGACCGAACTATTAACCAACAAGATCAAACTGAGCAGTGTTTCTTGTCTATATAACCGCGCGGCGCGGACCTGCGCGCAAGATCTTGTACCGCCCGCCAGCGCGCGGTCACGAGCGGTACAAGTTCTACAAACATACAACATGTATATACAAACCTGTTCAGTTGCACCGCGCAGTTGTGACGGACAGACGCATAGATTAAAGAAATGTTGATGTCAGGCTGCCGCGCGTATATGCTGTCATGTGAATGCATTCATTTTCATGTGAACTTAGCCTAAATAGAAATTAGGTTAATTTTCAGCCGCGTAATAAAGGTAGAGTCGCAAAAGAGTATGCAACTGGATCCTGTTGGAGTATCGCAATGTGCGAAGGGCGTTAATGTAATAATGTTTGTTTCAGGTGCGATTCATCGACATAGTGGCCGGCTTGGCGGTGACGGCCGAGGGGCTGATAGTGGCGGTGGACAGCGTGACGCCGACGGTGTTCATTCTGTCGGAGGAGGGCGAGCTGCTGAACTGGTTCGACTGCAGCGAGTGCATGCGGGAGCCGTCGGACATCGCCATCTCGGGCAAGGAGTTCTACGTGTGCGACTTCAAGGGTCACTGCGTGGTGGTGTTCGACGACGAGGGCCGCTTCCTGCGCCGCATTGGGTGCGAGAACGTGACCAACTTCCCCAACGGCATCGACGTGTCGGACGCCGGCGACGTGCTCATCGGCGACTCGCACGGCAACAAGTTCCACGTGGCCGTCTTCTCTCGCGACGGCGTGCTCGTCTCCGAGTTCGAGTGCCCCTACGTCAAGGTTAGTCATCGGGGACACCAAAAGTATTTTTACACTTCATTGCAATCACGTAGATTGTTGCCGTTGCTATAGTTAGTTAACCACTGTGTTGTTTCAGGTTTCTCGTTGCTGCGGTTTGAAGATAACCTCCGAAGGTTACATCGTCACTTTGGCGAAAAATAACCACCATGTTCTAGTCCTCAACACCCTTTACATTGTCTGAGGCGTAACTCCATGGCTGTAAGTCTGCATACTACAAGATCTCACATTTATTCCCTATATTTTATAATATTAATTAATTGCTGTTTTTTTACAATGCTTAACATTTTTTGCTAAACCAGTATTTGACATGTTTCGTTGTTTTATGTTAAATTTCATGTTATGTTTTAATTTGATTTTTTAAAAAGGTATCTATCCAAACGCAGTAGGTGATTGCAATTTCATTACCAGTGTTTTGTTTCTTTACACTGTTAGGAACGCCATGTTAGCTCTGGATTAGAATGCACTGCCTCTGGATAGATATAACGAGTCATTAATTCCTAAGTACTTGCGTATTTTTTCTTATTTTTCAATTTGTTTTCATTATCACTTTTTTTTATATACAATTGCATTTAGTTGTAGTAACAGATAATCCAAAGTTTAGTATAGTAATTTGAATTTTTTTTATTTAATTTTTTTTTACCTAATATATTTTGTTTCTAAATTTAGCAGCTGGTATGGTTCCTAGTTCGAGTGAAGTTAATACATGTCAATTAGGGGACTGCGTCGGGTGTCGCCTCGATACAATATTATATTTGTTTGATGGAGGCGTACGCACAATTGTGTTTTGTTAAAATTTCACTCACTCATATATGACCAAAGGAGGCGACACTAAAATAACGTGCCATCTATAGTTTAGGTTAATCTCGTATACAATATTATATATTGTCCGTTAAAATATATTTACCATTTACAGAATTCTTGTGTCTATACAAAATGTTTTTCATGTACTCTTGTTTTGAGAGCCTATTATTACATAATATTTAAACGTTTTTCGATTGGTAGGCTATGACGGCGTAAAACGTGCCATGAAAATGGTAAAATTTGAGGCTTACTGAAAGCTACTTGTGTTGTGTGAAAAAAAAAAAAACTTTTTGTTTGTATTTTAATGGCACGTCTTACGTCCATGTGAAGTTTGGTTCATTAAAAAAAATATTATATATAAAAATGTGAACCAGCACAATACTAAATTATTGGAAAGCCAAGGTAAATTAACTTCGCAATAATTCGTACAAGGTTATTTGGATAGTTGATACGATATACGAATTGAGTTTATTTGGCATCAAACATGTTCAGTTGGAAAGAACTTCATCATTTTCGATGGATAAATAGAATAATTATTCCTTTATAATAAATAATAAATAACTAGTTGAATGTTATCGACACTATGTATATTAACTAACACGTAAGTCGTTGATATTTCGTCACAAACCTGTCACAAAAACGAGGCAGGTATTTTTCAAATTATTCAATAGAGTAAATGAATTATATGTATGGAATTTCCATTTTTTGGTTGTATAATGGATTTGTAAAATGCTTCGCTGCTGTGCTATATTAGATTTACGATAGAACGCCCACCGCTAGTAGATTTTGAATTAAATATTGTATGAAGTACTTCCCAACGTTGAATGTATCACAACTAGAAATTGCCATAATAAACGTTTTTTTATAAACAATTATATATAATATATAAATTCAACATTCGTATACCAATCGCCAAATATGTATATTTTTTATAACTATCCACATTATTTTATATTCAAAATTGTTATTATTTTAGTGTTTAAATTTACAAAAAAAAAAATTTAATATTTTTGCAGTTTTTGAAACTGCCGTTGTGTTTAAACAGATTTTCACGTTAAAATGGAGATGCACTAATAATAACCACAAGATAATAATAAATGGGTGAAATGCAAAATTTAATTTGGATATAATTTAAGTGGTCTTTCAATTAGTCGTTCTAAACCTTCATGTCCGAAATTTCGATTTCTTTTCCTTGTAACCCCATGTTGAATCCCACAATGTCGAAGTTTTTTTGATTCAACATTTTTTTCATAATATTTCGCGTTTTATGTTTTAATGAATTTCTTTCCAAGAGAAATACTACAATTCTAAGAGAAATACTACCTACAACACAAACAAACATCACATTTTGGGAATATATAATTTAGGTATTCAACATTTTAGGTTAATATAATAATATGTTTAAAGAATTCAACATTAAAAGAAGTCGTCATTGTGTGGACCTGAAGGTTTTTTATATTAGGACATTTTTTAAAATCGTTAGATGAAAAAAAGGTCAAGTTCACAATAATAATATAATCTGTATAATTCCTAGTTGGTATTTGGTATTAGTACTTAATGTATATGATATGATATATACATAAATATGAATTAACAATTTAATGAACCAGACCACCTTGTAAATAAGTGTGATATTTTTTTTTGTATTTATTTCAATGCTCTCTTTGAATTTTTACACCCGAAAAGTATTGGGTTCCTATTTTTTGTTATTAACGATAATAATATGATGTTGAGATGGAGTAGTGAAAATCTGTTGGAACATGATTCTTCTTTTTTTTTATTTAACAAATTTTTATTTACATTTTGAATTTGCAATGACATATTTCGTACACATAATGCAAAACCACCATATCTGCAAAAACGCTATATTCAAAAGAAAATTATTTTAACATTACACAAAAACTACAAGTATTTTACACAAATAGTAGTTATCAGATTATAAAATAACCCTTTCTACAATAAATAATTACAGTTAATCTGATTTTTTAAGAAAACTTCAAAGCCTTAAATTATTTTTTCCCACAATAGTGACAATTAGCAGATATGTTTGTTTTGCATTACGTGTGCGATTTGTCTGTCGAAATGTTGTTTAATTATTTTTGTTTATCTCTTATAAAATTCTTAAGATTTAAACGTAGTATGCGTAGTATGAAATGTTTGTACTTAATTAGTGATATTTATTTCGTTTGTTGTACGTCGCGGGACAAGTTGAAAGGTATTGATGTGATATGAGCAATAATAGAGAGACACGAAACAGCTGAAGGAAAGAAACGAGTCCACAGTTGTATTGGGCTTGTATAGAGTTGTAGGGTATTAGAAAGTGGAGTCTTGACACGAGTCTGAATTCTCTATTAATTAGTGAGTAACTTTTGGGTTTATTTATCGTATTGTTTTTAAGTTATTTGTTCAGGATTTTTGTCCCCGTTTAGCATTAGGGAATTTTATTTGATTTTATTTGAAGTAGGTTTAATTGTATTGTAAGGAGTCTGCCGCGAGCCGCCGCGTCACCAAATACTCTATCGTTTTATTTCCGTTTTGATTTATAGTATATATATATATGTATGTACGGGGCCTATATTTGATTAGTATTTTTGGCCGGTGTGTTTAGGCCTTTGGATTTATGAATTTTACTGTCAAATTATTTTCTTACACACACATATATATATGTGTGCGTACACACATGGTAATTATATTATTGTATGATATTTGTGAAGTTACAAATTGTTGCCAATTTTTTTTTTGTTTTATAATTATTCAGTGTTTTCATATTTATATAATATTCAATTTTTAATTTGTTGTAATTTGATCAAAATTATTGCGTGTTAGTGATGTAGATGTAACCGTTGAATAGACCATAACTAAGGCCCCAAAGGGAGCGTTTAACGCTATAAATGTCGCTTTAGGGTTGCATAAAATAATTAAAAGTGGTGTGATAAGTTTTGGATAATTTTACAAGTTATACTATTTTATGTGTGAATTCCAATATTTAAAATAAAATAAATTCAATGTTAATATTTTTAAACGATTCGAAACAATAAGTACTGTATGATT
This sequence comes from Synanthedon andrenaeformis, assembly GCA_936446665.2. Taxonomy (NCBI): domain Eukaryota; kingdom Metazoa; phylum Arthropoda; class Insecta; order Lepidoptera; family Sesiidae; genus Synanthedon; species Synanthedon andrenaeformis. The sequence goes on along the minus strand of OW387781.2, from coordinate 12,468,933 downwards.
CCTCTGTCGTATACATATGTAACCGAAAGTATTATAAACCCCATCCTGCGTTGATATTTTTACACGTGACTGCGTTTCCTTCGTTCTTGCCATATATCTCGTGTAGGTGTCTGTAGATATTTTAGTAGTGGTTATATACGATATAATAGTGAGGTTCAATTGAATATACACGATCTAACACGAGTTTGCCTATAACGGTGCGTTGTGCAGTGAGACTGTCGGCGGGATGCAAACCAGTCTGCACTGACTAATCAGAGGTCCCACGCGGACCCTACTTGATAATAATTGTATCATTAGAGAGTACATTACAGTAGCCTTTGTCGGGAAATCTTAAAAAGTTACCTATATACACTTTAAAAAGCAATTTTGGTAAATATATTTCTCTTAAAATCTATATTATATTCCCTTATGATATGTATCCAGCAATAAATTACTCGAGTAGTTGTAGTGTCACCTCGCATGGGCACCGATCACATTCATGCTCAGCCCGCTCGCGTTTCCATAGTTCGCGGTGCAATTTATGCCTCTAGCACACACATATCGTTTCGTTCGTTTCGCCTTCGTGCAGTAAACCTGTGCCCGTAGCCAAGTGTGCTTTCTACAATCGTTTACGTTATACGCTATGCTAAGAGAAAACTTGGTGATTGGTTATTGTAACGTCAAAATAAAATTTTGACCAATCACAAAGTTTTCTCTTAGCGTGTCGTAGCGTAAACGACTGTAGAAAGCACATTTGGCTTGGCCCCCTGACGTTTGAACGGTACACCGAAATTACTATAGAGGTCTCTGCACCGGGTTAGACATTTAAACCGATCGTGGACGCAATGCGAACTGATTCCGTTCTTGTTGCGTGTGCTAAAGGCCTAAAACGTCGGTTGATGCGGTCGTTTTAAGGCAGCAATGCAATATAGAGCTTGTTCGCTGCGCAGTTGAGTACTCGGCGAACCGTGGTTTGGTTCCATATTGAATTGGTGCACTTAGGGTGGGTGTGATGCGTGTGTGCCGATTGGGGTGACGTGGTGTGTAGGGTTCGCAGCGCACAAGGTGAGCTCTTATGTTGGCCTCCCTATTGGAGGTGGGCGTATTGCCTAAATTGTGGCATCGAGCACGGAGAGAGGGACGTGGCCACCGTGGCCAGGTCTCCGAGTAAATTTAAATACAATACAAGGTTGTGAGCTCTAATCTCTTTGGAATTTAAGCCACACGTGTGCTCGTGCAATAAATATCACAGTTTGGAATCTAGGCTTTTAAATTAAATATAGATTATATACATTGTTGAGCTGATTATAAAAATTTAATATATTATTATACCTTTTAATATTGTTAATGAATTCTAATTGCATTCCACATGTTAGAGTGAACGAATTTGAGATGACCGTTTTTTCAATCTACAATTATACACGTTATTTTTTTTACAATGTAGGATTATTAGCGTTTGCCAATGTTTTTTTCCTTTAGTCAGTAAAAGTACAAATATTTTAATATACAATTCTTGGTATTTACTTATTGTAGTGATCTTATTTTTAATTGAATTAATTCTATAACTTTAAGCATAATTTTCTGTTCACGCGAAACGGCCATTTGAATGTTTCTCTCCATCCTGAAAATTATTCTGGTAACGATAAAGACATATCATCACACAAACGATTGATTTATCACACGATGTTTTTTTGTAAAATGTGTGATTCGCTCGAGACAACGTTTTCCTGAATACGATTTTATTTTTTAGATGTACGACGAAATGGCTATACTTTTTGTTTTAGGTTTAAGTATATTCAGGTTACTCTGTATTAAGTTTCTTGTCATTTTTACGTTGAGAATGTGAAATTTAATGTATTTAGTGTGAAAGGTGCACGTGTGTCAAGTGCAAACGTTTAATTTGTTCCAAAGATATGTTTATTCGTTTATTTTTTATTAAATTATAATGATTTTTCTCATCTTACAAAATGACATTAGTGGAGTGTGCGTCGGTGATTGACACTAGGATAGCGATTTTTTTCCGTAGCTTTGGTGCAGCCGAGCAAATCTCTATTATTCTCATAAGAATATATTGCTCAATGGTTAATCGTTTAGTTCTGTTAAAAAGTATTTTAAACGTAGGCGTGGCCCGCACCGCTGTTTTTTAATGCGTGCGGGCTTCTGTAACACGAAATTATATTTATCAGACAATACCCTCCGTAATATTTGAAAGCATTGTAAAGGTTGAAGTTTTATTAGATGTAGTCGTTCGCCTTCTCGGCCGCGGGGGGCCTATTTACTATTTTGCCCCACAGTCAACGAAAATTGTTATGTAATTACATACAGGAGTCTCTGCTGCATTGTGCCTAGATCTTAGAAGTTAACGGTATCAAAGTAGAATTAATTAATCTCAAATATTTTGGCTCTTTGAATATTCCATGATATTATTTTTGTTTTTCATGAAATGTATTTACATATAATTATATTATACATTGTAAACACTTAGTAATATTGTATACATGAATATACATTGCGTGGTTTGTAACTTGATGTTTAATTTTATTGTAACGTCTGACCAAATTGTGCGGGCAGCGCCCCACCCCAACATAATATGTTATGTATTTATGTATGATAAGTTTATTCTTGTCAACTGTGGCCAGGATTGAACAGCACAGAGCAGTGTAATTGAGAGCCTGCCTAAAATATATTTTTGTCATGATTTTATTTAGGTATATACATGTTATTATTCACATATTACAGTTTTTCTCAATATTTAGCTTGTATTTTAATTAAGAAATAATCATATTTAACATTGCCAGGTGATCAGCGACCTGCACTTTAATATTTTTGGAAACTATTGAACTTAAATTGTACTGACTTTATAAATATATTTACTTCAATAAAGATTTTCCATGCCACTAAAATGTTGTTTTATGTTAGAGCATTGGGCAAAAAAATTAAAACAAGTTTGGAATATATATAAAATTTAATGTCATTTTCAATAATAGTGTTAATAACAAACATAATATAGTAATTGCTGGTTTGAACCAAATAAATTTAACACAGCCGTTTGGTATTATGTCAACTGAATGTGGTTATGCATTTGACTTGTAAACGCACTCTCCGGCGATCCACGTCTCCAGCACTAGGAGTCGTTTCGGATGCAGTAAGATGAAGTCGGCGTCGCTGCCCACGTTTAGGTTTCCCTTTCTGTCGTCGATGCCCAAAGCCCTCGCGGGATGCAGCGAGGCTGCTTCCAGTGCGTACTCCAATGTGCAATCTGTACACAGCGTTTATTAGGTAGTCCTAATACAACAACTTTTTAAATCGACAAATTCTTAAATTAATTCCCCGGTCCGCTGGGGTAAAACAAGTAGTCATTCATTTTGAGCCGATATTTTGATTTAGTAAACATTCGTCAGATTCCACTTTCGTCATAAATCGAAATTTCTGAAAATTTAGACCAAATAGTGTAACAGAAGGGACCGCATGTCCGTTTTTAACTTTGAGCTAGTTAATTTTTTTGCTGCGTTTTTATTTGCAATCAGTCCGTTCCAAACTGTCCTATAAGCAAAAGCTAGTTAAATTAAATAAAACTTTTGCTTTTAACAGACAATACCATCGTCATCCATTTTCACAAAAATAAATTTAGTTTTCAAAATGTAAAATGCGTAGACAGCATTTATTATTCAAGAAGTAGGTGTTTACAACAAAACTATCTAGGAGAGGCATGAGGGCTGTTGAATGCGAGATTAGATATATTATGAAAGGTTCGTCCAACTAGTTATCTGCGGAATCTGTCGAATGTGGAATTACCATAAGTGCGGTTTCGTCATCAGTTTTAAAATTCTGACCTATACGGAAAAAGAAAATGATCTGACGAAAGCGGAATCTGACGAATTTTAGTGTATGATTTTGTCAATATTTATACTTTGACCTTTTTGACATTTCACAACTGAAGGCCGAAGTAAATCAACACACCTTAGTAAGTTGTCGTTTTCGGAAGTTGTTTCGGAAATTGTCTATTTTGGAAAAGACGTTTTAGGAAGTTGTCGTTGTCACCTTGAGGGGCTGCAAGTTCGCTGCCGGTATTAAGAAGCGATAGGGAAGTAGGCTCTGGTAAAAACACTACTAAAAACACAACAGCACACATTGGGAGTAGACATTTTCATACAGTGAACATTTTGATAGTGGAACTAACGCCACTGAACCATTCTATTATTTCACGGCCACTGCCAACTTTGAAAAGTTTGTTTTCAAAGTTGACCCAGCCCCCGAGACCAAATCCAAATCTAACCCGGGACCCCTGAGACAGAGCGTTAAGGCAAGCGCCCCAATGCATTGCTTACCCGTGGATTGCTTGAAAGTGCGAACGCATTCGTCGAGAGCCGCAGTACTACCGCACAACACTTTGGTCCCGGTGACGAAGGCGTGGCCTCCCACCACCGACACCGACTGGGGGCCTATCGTGTAAGTGCCGTCCTGCAGACCCTTCGCGGCCACCGCATCGCTCACGAGGACCAGACCTGCACCCAGCGACATTTTAAAAACCAAACCATTTATTTAGACAAATAAAGAATGGCTTTTCTAAGTCTCCTTTTGAAACTCCTTTGACACAACTGAAAGACTGAAATTCTGAAACTCTGACGTTATGGGACCAAACCAGCTCAGCGGTGATTTTTTTTAAATGTTACCTCTTTTATTAAATCATATATGGAAGTTCACGCAAAACCCACTGAAGGGATCTTGACAAAACTACAGTAAAGGAGCCGACATCAGAGTAACTTATAGGCGGACAATAGCTGCTAGTGCAACATAAATCCTACGCCTTTCTGATAGATTGATTACTATATCGGGCAAAGTAACTGCAATGCAAAGTACTGAAGGTTTATAATTCTTTTATTGAAAGTCAGAAATTTTACACGACTAAAAAACCTAACGTCACAGTATCGAGTTATTGCCACATTATATTGATTCTACGCACAAATGCTGTTAACGATAATCACAGAAAAGAAAGTCCAGAAAGTATGTATGTATTACAAAAAAAAAATTTTTTTCGATAATAGACATATTTTACGTGACTATTGTAATGTGTGAAAACTGCCATCATAGCGTGCCGCTAGTATAATTTATAGCGGGTTACCTAAATTGCCTGACCACTCCAGGGGCTCTAGCCAAGAACCAAACCAATGCAAACGTTTCGTTGCTTTCTTACGAAACGAAAGAAATAAAGCCCGGTGATTGGTTGTTGTAACGCCCACATAAAATTTTGAGCAATCACCGGGCTTTATTTCTTTTGTTTCGTAAGAACGCAACGAAACGTTTGCATTAGTTTGGTTCTTGGCTAGGGGTAGAAAAATGACGTATTGTCTTTATACTTTAATGTCGGCATTTTAAATTGTGTAGGTACAAGTTGCCATAACCAAATGGAATATATTTATTTACCTTCCGGATTAGTCCTGCATGCTATCCGTTGTGCAGCTGGATGAGTGTGGGTCCCATCGGATATGATCCCATAAAACACTTGCTTATCTGTTGTGGAAGCCAACAGACCTACAAGACCTGGATCACGATGGTGAAACTGGAAATTCAGAATAAACTATGCTGAGAACTATGTACTGAAGCTTGTACACAAAATATAAATGCTACTTAGCGTTAAGTGCTATAAGAGTATAATTTCGTTTGGCAGGTGTAGACAGACAAATTTTATTTTAATGATGATATAAATCAAAATGTTTAGTTTCTAATTTTTTGCATTTAATCAATTTGTGTATTAAGAATCCATACTTTACATTCTTAATTTTAGTATATAGTTACTAATCTTTCATTGTAGATAGCGTTTTGGGCGCTTTGGGTATTGAATAGCATGTAACTAAAAATAGATATAAAATGTCCTGAGCTGTATTCATGTGAAAAAAACCTTTAATTTTTTTTAAATAAATGTTTTTTTAACTCACTGGCAACATTGCATTAAATAAATGTGTAATGATATTGGCTCCATTCTTGACGGCTTCTTCTCCTTGTGCTAAACTGGCCGCTGAATGCCCGAGTGCTACCCTCACTCCTCGACTAGTCAGAGCTTTTATGGCCTCTTGGGCCCCGGGTAGTTCTGGAGCCAAAGTCACTATTTTTACATTGTCCAAACTTCCATAAGTGTCAATAATTGATTGTATTCCCTTTTAAAAAAAAAAGAAAATATAAATAAGATTCTTTTTACCCCAATAATGACTGTCTTCCTTTCTTCCCCCTCACAAAATTAATTACAAGTTTACATAAAAAAAATAATTATTATTAAAATGAAGTGATGACAAAAGTACTTCAAAAAAATAGCTCGATTAAAATAACTTTTTTATCAATTCGTCACCTCTGGTTGGAATCGCAAGCTGTAAGACTATTAATTTGGTTACTTATTATTGAGTTATTTCTTACATAAAATAAATAGTGATGCAATTATCAATAATAATAAAATACAATTCATAATAAATGTTGTAAAACAAGAACAGTATTGATAACAAAAGTTGATGACCGATAAATGATTTTACCTACATACTTAACAAAGTAGGTTATTGATAATATTATTTACTTTTAAATAAGTATCTACTTACACTCACTGCAATAATGATAAATGAAATAAAAATTCTGTATTGTAAATGGCATACAAATGTTTAATCTCAGCAACCTTTAGCCTTTTTCTTCTTTATATATTTTTTTTAATATATATATATATTTATAAAAAGTCAAGTGTGTCAAGTGATATTCATCAATCTGCGATTACGGAAGGGTTTCCTAGGTGAAACCCATCCGTAATTATTGTAATGTTTAGCCAGAATTCCATCTTTTTTATAGAATACTAGCTTTTTCCTGCGACTTCGTCCGCGCTCCTATTCCTTAGGTGTTGAACCATTTATTCCATTGCTAATATATAATAATAATTATAATAATAATGAATATTTATTTTAAAACACTAGTTACAAATACAATATATTTTTGAATTTTTTATTTTTATATGATGAAAGGTATTAAATATATGTCCTTTTCTGGTCAATGTAACAAACACACTTTCGCATTTATAATATTAGAATATTTCATTACTGTATTATTCTCAAATATTAATTTCATTTTAACAAATATTCAAACCCAGTACTATACAGCACTCTTTGTGGTTTACATGTTTGCAAATGCAAATTTCATTTTTCAATCCTCAACAAAGTTCCTGATTACATGTGAAACAAGTGAACCTATTTAATGACAGAACATTTGTCGTTTATTGCCATTCGATTGTACATGAAATACCAGGCCTCTCAAGCAAAACAGAAAGAAGTTAAAAATAATTAGTACTTACTTACATACAAATAAACCTCTGCAAATACTAGAAATCTCGAGGAAAAAGTAATATATTTGTTACAAGGTTTCTCAATGAACCTTGACATGTTTGATCAATAGCATGCTAAGTATTATAATTTGGTTACCTTGTCTGGTGTTTGAATGAATTCGTCTAGATGAGCCCCCTTTTTGGCTAGGCTTATGAAAGGTCCTTCTAGATGCATTCCTAATATTGTCGCTCCGTGTTTACCTCCGGGAGTTTTTTTTATTTGCGGCAAGATATCTCTATATTTATCTTTATCACACGTGACCATAGTTGGACAGAATGATGTGACCCCATGAGATAAAAGTTCTTTGGCTACTTTCTGTAAGCCTTTTTCAACGTTTTCTGAAGCATATGAAAAATCTATGCCCCAACCACCTATAAAATATTATTATAAGTAACTAAAGATGACTAAACAGTAAATAAATTCAATTTAAGTATCAATTGTTTAAACACTGGGCTTGGCTTGACTCATTTGGCTTTATCAAAAATATTTCCAAGTTTTTATTAACAAAACTGATGATGACAGGACTGTACCTTTTTCAGTGATCAAGTATAGCAATTCAAAGAGGTAAATGCAGGCAGTATGTTGAGTACCTTGCCACCTGGACCCCATTTTAATTGCCTTAATACCTAATAATTTATAAGTAGGAAGTTTCTTTTTATTATATATATTTTTTAATTACTTTTATTATTTCTTAAGTGGTTTTATATTAATACTAGCGGTCCCAGTAGGTTCAGGAACCTTCAGGTCCTATTGTGAATCTATACCATTCAGTGGCTTACCAAAATCGGTCCAGGCTTTTAGGAGGAGTAGAAACATACACACGGACAGAAGAAATATATAATTAATAATTAATTATTGTAGCTAATCAATTGATATACGTGTTTTGTTCTCAGAGTAGTTACTTTAAAAATGTTCTCTAAGTTTACTTTAAGTTATATATTTTAAAATAACTGACATAACTATTGAAATAAGGAGAATGCAGTTACCGTTAATTTGCAAGTCGATGAAACCGGGTGCAATAAGCAGGTCCTCACAATTCACAGTTATATCGGCTTCCAATTGTTCGACATAAAATAAGTGCTCAGGATTCTCAATTTTACCATCCCTAATCCACAAGTCTTCTTTTATTATTTTGCTATCACGCAAAATATAGCAGTTGTGGAATCGTGTTAAGCCTGATTTGGGTTTCATTTTAAACACTTAAAATTTAAAGGAAAAGATTTAAAAAATTAACAATATCACAGCAGCAAAGTGAAGTGAATGACCTAAAATAAAAAATGATCAATGTTTTTATTTATATTTTTATAATTCAACCAAATTTAATGCACGTACAATCTATGAGACAGCTATATGATTTCACATAAGTTAAAAAGAGATAGTTACATTGTCAAGAACGTGTGTTTTTAAAACGGTCGCACATCGGTCACGTCATTTGAGATGTCAAACTGACATTGGATTTGTAATACGCCAATGTCGCTGTGACAACCAGGAGTGTTGCCACTCAACATAGTGTTGCACACAAAATAATATTTTATTTTACATAACTGTACCTATTGTAATTAATTCCAAATGCTTTCTGAAAACATGCATGATACCCCATTTCCGGATCATAATTAAATTCATTTTTAGGTATTTTTTTAGTTTTAGTCCATTTTTTACTACCGAGGACCTGTGTTACGGCAAAAGTCACTATGAACACTTATTAATTAGATTAAATTTGCAATTGAATGGGAATAATTCTTACCAATACCTAGGAATTATAAATTACCAATAGTTGGCAAGAGCCAGAGGGCGGTAAAAAGAAATTATTGTTTTGTCAACCATTTATTTAACTTTCGAAAGCTGCTTGAGAACATAACTGTGCCATGATTCGTAAAAGTAAAAAAAAAAAAAACTATTTATACCTACTGCTTAATAATATCTGATGAGTTGTTCCAATTAATGCCTACACCAAGTTATTACCACCGTACTGCGCGCCATAGATGCGGAGTTCATCCGCATTACTTCGACAAGGTGCTATAACGCACTATGCACTAGGTCCGGATGAGTAGAAACTTTATCCCGCGGACTCACGAGCTTTGGAACAATTTATCTCAGGTGTTTCCGATATGGGGTTCTTAGCTATATGGGGTTGGCAGGATAGGGGTTGCAGGAATTTCCTGCAGGATGGGCAGCGCACCAGCAACCCCCCTGGTTTTGCTTGTGTTCCTAGGCGACGGTAGCTTCCTACCATGTAGTGGACCGTCAGTCTCTCGGACAGCCTTTATAGAAAAAAAAAACAGTTTTACCTACCTTATCGTACTGTAGTTACATAATTTATCGCAAGGGGCGTTAGTTATCAAATATTGAACCAACTGTTAATAACTTGTTCGTACTAACAAAAAAGTCAAATTATAAACTATTAAAAGTACTGACTTAGTCATAAAAATAATTAAACTTAAATGGTTTATTTTAAAATAGGCGAAATTCTTACCGCCTCAGAATAAAAACCCGTTCCATACAAAATGCATGAAAAAATGAATTACCATTTTAATATTAGCCCAGTCAATGAAGCCGTAACTTTGCCATTTTGACCTGGGTGAGTAGAACCAACGAGAAAATGTGCGTTAATAATCCTGCAAAAACATATCAAAAATGCAGGGTCCTAAATCACCGGAATGATTTGCAAAAAAATTGCAAAAAGGTGAAAAAATGACTTTTTCTCAAATATCTCGAAAACTATAAGAGATATGAGAAAAAGTTTCAAATAATAGTTGTAGAGGATTTAATTCTCTACAAAAATGATTAGAATAAATTTTTGCGTATCGGACACCGTTGGCACGGAAATCACGTTTAAAGTATGAAAAATTAAAAAATAATTTTTTTTTTGCTCAAAATAATTTTTTTTAATTTTCCAAATAGGAGTGATTTTTTCTGCATCCCCCGAACATTTCCTAAGAGATTACCCTTTCATTGTTGTACATTTATATTGTTTATAAACAATTAAAAACTTTAAAATTCATTTTTAGCCATCTTAAAATTATTTTTTTGATTTAATTTTCACACCAATCGATTTAGAATGAAGTTTTCTATAAGATTAAGTTATTTTTTTAGACAAAAAAAGATTCATCGAGATTTAGCTTAGAAATGGGTTTTGGGGAACTTTCTCAGGGATCCGACACTGGCGATGAGAGAGAAAGACTATAGTTATGTCTCGCTCGCACTCACACAAAATTTCTGCGCGTGCGCGGCGTACGATTCAGAACTGAATCGATTACACCTATTCCTGTTTTTGATTGTTTTTTGTATTTTTTTTAAATTAACTAATAAATGACTCATTTTTCATCTGGAAAAACGTCATTTTAACCCATATATTAATCGATTCAGAAACTGAATCGATTACACCTATTCCTATTTTTGATTTTTTTTTGTAATTTTTTTTTAAATTAACTAATAAATGACTCATTTTTCATCTGGAAAAACGTCATTTTAACCCATATATTAATCGATTCAGAATTGAAAACTGAATCGATTACACCCACTCTTATTTTTAACTTTTTTTGGTAATTTTTTTTTTAAATTATCTAATAAATAAGTGATTTCTACTTCTAAAAAACGTCATTTCAACCCATATATTAATTTTTGGGCCTTGGGTTGGAATGACGTCCGAATAAAGACGTTTATTTCTCTATTTAACAGTAAAATGTTGGAAGAAATAAATAAAAAATAGGAATAGGTGTAATCGATTCAGTTTTGTTCTGAATCGATTAATATATGGGTTAAAATGACGTTTTTCCAGATGAAAAGTGAGTCATTTATTAGTTAATTTAAAAAAAAATTACAAAAAAAAAATCAAAAATAGGAATAGGTGTAATCGATTCAGTTTTTCTGAATCGATTAATATATGGGTTAAAATGACGTTTTTCCAGATGAAAAATGAGTCATTTATTAGTTAATTTAAAAAAAAAATTACAAAAAACAATCAAAAACAGGAATAGGTGTAATCGATTCAATTCTGACTTTTTCCAGATGAAAAATGACTCATTTATTAGTTAATTTAAAAAAAAAATTACAAAAAAAAGTTAAAAATGGGAGTGGGTGTAATCGATTCAGTTTTCGATTCTGAATCGATTGATATATAGCTTAAAATAACGTTTTTGGAGATCGTTTATCAATAAAAAAATTCCGCAACTCGGAGCCGAACGCGATTTTTTGAGCTGAGCGGACCCATGTCGCTCTGTCCTTCTCGCTCTTATGTAAAAAAATCTGTCTTTGTCGCACTTATACTCTTAATGGCTGTGCGCACGCGCCTCACTCTATCCTTCTTCCTCTCATTTGGAAAAAGTTGGTCTCTCTCGCACGCATGCTTTTTCGTACGCCGCGCACGCGCAGAAATTTTGTGTGATTGCGAGCGAGACATAACTATAGTCTTTCTCTCTCATCGCCAGTGTCGGATCCCTGAGAAAGTTCCCCAAAACCCATTTCTAAGCTAAATCTCGATGAATCTTTTTTTGTCTAAAAAATAACAATCTTATAGAAAACTTCATTCTAAATCGATTTGTGTGAAAATGAAATCAAAAAAATAATTTTAAGATGGCTAAAAATGAATTTTAAAGTTTTTAATTGTTTATAAACAATATAAATGTACAACAATGAAAGGGTAATCTCTTAGGAAATGTTCGCGGGATGCAGAAAAAATCACTCCTATTTGGAAAATAAATTATTTTTTTATTTTGAGCCAAAAAAAAATTATTTTTCAATTTTTCATACTTTAAACGTGATTTCCGTGCCAACGGTGCCCGATACGCAAAAATTCATTCTAATCATTTTTGTAGAGAATTAAATCCTCTACAACTATTATTTGAAACTTTTTCTCATATCTCTTATAGTTTTCGAGATATTTGAGAAAAAGTTATTTTTTCACCTTTTTGCAATTTTTTTGCAAATCATTCCGGTGATTTAGGACCCTGCATTTTTGATATGTTTTTGCAGGATTATTAACGCACATTTTCCCGTTGGTTCTACTCACCCAGGTCAAAATGGCAAAGTTACGGCTTCATTGACTGGGCTATATACAAATATAGCTCGAGATCTGTCATTTGCGGGTGTTTTTTTTTGCAGCAATTTACATTTAATTGCAGTATATCTTAGAGCTCAATATATATATTTTTAGTTTTGAAGTTTATTCTATAGATTTGGCCAGATATCATCTGCTCAGATTATCATCTGCTATGTTCAGTATGTCAACTTTAAATGTTTATTGCATAAACATTTAAAGTTGCAAGTCTGAGTACAAACACTTTCCTACTTCAAGAAAGAATACGATAGAATCAATACTATTTTATGTAAAACTAAGTTTTTGTGCAATTCCTGTGATGCGAAGACGCTCCGCCGAGCTCGAAGCGGCGATGTTCATTGAAATATCACACTCACCTGACAGCTAGATGTTATTCAGGAAAATTTCCTTTTGTGTAGATGTTCTTGTAGCTCCGTGAGGCACATGCATTGTTCATTTTAGTTATTTTAGGAAATGTGCATTGAGCACATTGAGCAGAACTCCATTGTGAGACGTCGACTACATTTATTTATTTATGATTCTCAAAATATTTTCACACGAAGTTTTAAATCAGTTAATAAAATCTATACAGGGATATTTTATTGTCTTATTTTCCTTTTTGGCAAAACAATCCTTTAGTGGATCTACCTTTGTTGTCTATGTAGCAATCTACCTAGTGAGGTCATAAGTTCTGTGACATAATCAAAACTTTAGAATACTGGCCACAAATATATTTACTGAATTCTAATTTAGAATCTTTTATGCAACTTTTTTGAATTACATTTATTTTTTAAAAATGGAGTGGACGCTTAAAGAAATTTGAGTTGCGTTGGAGTTGCGGTTATCGCGCAGCATCGGTGCGGTTATACGCCAAATCAGATTTTATAAGTACTGAAATATTTGTATATAGGTAACCAAAATAATCTTGCAATGATTTTTAATCCGCGGCGGCGGCGTCACCGTCGTCACAGCGATAGATATCTAGCGTTATTTCCTATAAATTTTTTAACGCGGAAGTAGTTGCGGGCACCAGTTTTCTTATATAAGTGTTACATGCATAAAATAGTCGCTGTCCATCTTCTCAGCAAGTAGCTTTCTAAACTAACCTCAATTACTAATGGAAGGGGCGATATACGAGGTAGGTTTGTGTTGCAAACTTGCAGAAAGAATAACATCCACGCGAAGCCGTGAGAGTGACGCTTGTGATGAATAAACTTATTTGTAGAAGAATAATAAAATGTAAGTAAAAGTTTTGGAACCGTGATCGTACCTTCTTCGTACCGTAAGTACTTGCTGATTCATTCCATTACCAAAGAGATAAACTGGCTTGCTCCGTTGAAAGTTTAAAGTAATGAAATCAAGTCACATGCGGTTAGCGTAAAAAGCGCTACACAGTGCTTTTAAAAAGTCTCACACGATTTTATAAACAAATATACATTCTCACTTCACTATAAAACACGAAAAAAATCTATTTTTATTTTGTACTGTATTTTTTGAAACGATTCAACTTTTGGGTGATATAATGAACTTAAATAAAAAAATAAGTAATAAAAAAATATTATTGACAAAGACATAAAAAAACTAGTGAAATAAAAAAAAGTAGTTGTTATTTGAAAAATACAGATAAAAATTACCAAAAAAGTAATTAATTAATTATTTAATATATGTAATTTTTATTACATATATTTAACGCCTTCGTCCGTTATAGGCTATCCATAAATAATCTATTAAACTTAACTAAAAAAAAAATAATGAAATTTTCTCTTGAAATACAATGGTATAGGAAAATGGGCCCTGGCATCCCTTACTCTCTAATAGAAACACAACAGCACACGTGCTGTTATTTCACGCTGGTCTTCTGTATAAGGGAGTGGTTACTGCCGCCAGACGGGCTGCCCAAATGGCTACGAAACGCAGTGTTCCCTACCACTACTTAAAAGGTATACATGATTCTATGCGTCACCAATCTGAGCGCGCTCGATGTCGAGTGGTCTTGACTAAACCCGATTCAGCGTCACCGGCCCGAGCGTGACGGTTCACTTACGTTCACTTCTTAGCAAATCGCGCCTAAAGAAGTTTTCTCTTTAAAAAACACACAATTGAACTATCAGTAACTAGGCATGAATGAAAATTAAATAATAGCACATAATAAATATTAGACACCCTCAAATATGGATATAAAAGTCACTAGTATTATTATAAAAAATCCTTAATTGACAATATCCCTGCGACATTACATGCGTGCGACTGCGCGAGCTCTACGTAGACGTAGCAGAGTGCACCGCGTAGGCCCTCGTAAGCGACGACGTCAGTCGGCTAACCGCTGCTACGAAGGCGCTACGAATCCTCGTGGCGTTGCGACATTCTACGCGAAGTGCAAACACGTAATGTATTCTAAAACACGCGCGTGATTGCATGATTTAAAATACTTAACAGTGACAGTCCAAGTGATTAATATAACCAAACAACCAGGTGAATTAAGTTTATAAGCTTTTATTACATTGTTTTCTGTGTCTTCAGATTTTTCCATACAATTGTTCGCTTTGAGGATCAAACTTTTCGCATCTCTATTACAGCTATTTGTCCACTTTCCGCAAGTAATGGACGCGATATATTTTCTTTTAACGACACTGCATCATTAGTGTACCGCGAGCGGTGTATTGTGAAGTGTTCTTTATTTCTCTGTTGTGTTTTTCACATTTTTAAGTTTTTCCATTGTGCATGACTCTTAGTTGTTTAATTGTGGCTTTTAACAAACGCGCAACCCTTTGATTATATCACACAAATATGATGTTAAGTTGGTTTGTATACCCTTCAAAAAGTCGAGAGTGGGTAGACCGATTTCAATTCGGTTTTCACATATGGAAAGAAGGACAAATGGGGGAGATTTTCATATATAAAATTTCACCTCGGGCAAAGCTGGGTGTGAGTTGCTATAATATTATAAATGCAAAAGTGAGTTTGTTTGTTACGCTTTCACGCCTTAACTACTAAATTGATCATGAAATATTGCATACATGTTGTCAAGGATACAGAAAGGGACAGTGGAAAAAATCATGAGAAACATTTCTGAATAAAATTATTAGCAATAATGACTGAGTATTTAACGCAGATCGCAGACGTAGTTGCGGCCAAAAGCAAGTACTTAAATAAAAAAAGCGTAAAATGTAGGTATTTCTAAGCACAAAACTCAAGAAGGGCTAGACCAATTCGGTTTTTTTGCTTTTTTTTTTGCTTCCGCGAACATGAAGAGAAAAATTTGGGAAGAATGTCCAAAAAAATGTAAAATCCCATTTTTATTTTTTTTATCCGAAGTTCCTAGCTAACAATTTACATATTGACGTCAAACACATCAACGAAAAGCAAACTGTGCGCTCGAGGCTTTAGAATTTGATAGTCTAATTGTTAAGGTCCGACATTTTTAAGGTCGTAAGAAGAGCCGACCGACATGTTTTCTTTTTAATGCGTGGGTAAGGATTGTCAGAACTCTTATTCCAATTCTTACCTTATTCATTATCCTATCAGTTACCTATTAGGAACGCACTTTCAGCCCTATGGCGTTGTTTGTGTTTATAACCCCGACTCCACACGTTAGCGCAAGTATTGGCCCTTATATTATTCGTCCAATGTTTGGAACCAGAATATAGCATTGGCCCCAACGTTGGTTCGAGCGTTAGTAGGAATCTGCGCCAACGTTCGCGCTTGGTCTATATGTTGGATTATGTTGAAATGATTAAAATGGAATGTATAGGTTTGTACTGGTTCCGTGTTTTAAGATCTTTCGTTCATCGTCATCCATCGTGTTCTTTGACTGTTTCTTTATTTTCTTAAATTACACCTTTATGATCATAATAAATAATGGTGAAGAGAATATAGCTTTCAGAAGTGGGGATAATTATAATTATTTTGAAGTCATAATTTAAATGACATTATAAAAGTGACATTAGGTGTATACTAAACAATCTAAATGTCAATTTGAGTAACATGTAAGTCGTAAATAATTGTCTAATACTGTCTTCAATTTGCATGTCATTATTTTAAATCATCAACATTTCACATTAGTTCTATTTTAAAACGCGCCTTTTGATCTTTCATCTTTTGATATTAAATCTACAGTAAATACATGTGTAGCTTCAAGTTTCGTTCAGCCTTAGAAAGCTCTCAAGAAGACAAGGCTTGTGAGAGGCTATAAGCTCCAGTTTCCGGTCGCTTTAAATACTTCCTGCTATAAACCGGGCTACCTGTAAAATGTCTCAATAAAAATGACGTCAATAGATTGTTGAATTTCTTGGGACCTTTCACATATAGTCATATGAATTTTTATGCATTTTTGGTTTCTATTGTAATGTTTGTTGTAGGAAACAATTTAATATAGTATTCCCTATTTGCTTCAGGTTTTTAGTCACCTGTAACGTCCTTATGTAGGTTAGGACTTACATACGGCTACTACAACTATCTACACACTTGTAAATGGTTGTAACAGAACTGCAATTAGCATAGTTGTAGTTTTGAATCTGAAAATTATAGATTTATATATTATAGATATTTCTTACATATTTTTCTATATATATATAACCTACATAAAACCAGTAAGTAATCCTTCTCCTGTCTTATTTCTGTTTTTCACACTGTACCAAACTTGTACTCGGTTCGTTATTTCTTATTACTATAAAAAATCTATTTCTATTTCTTTGTCAAATCTGAACCGATTTTAAGCAATATCTCAGTAACTATTTGAGAAGAAAATATTATCTGTCTTTGCTTTTTTAAATATAAAAATATATAGTATTATTTGTATAGAGAAACATTTTTCAAGGCGCTTAAAACCATATACATTTTGAGGATTTTTGGAATGTGCCATCACTTTTAAAAAGTAAATTATTAAAAAAAAACCTACAAGATACAAAAATATATATATTCCTAGTGCAAAATCTCGCAAAGGAAATAATGGACTACATTTGTATGGAGGACGTTTCTTCAGAAACGGTATTTCTGCCTAGAAATGTTGGAATAATCATCTGCCCTCGCATTCTTTAAAACAGTCTTCGTTCTTCGCTATTAAATTTGCAAAAGAGCAATTTAGTTTCTGAATTGAATTGAACACTATTCAATGGCGAAGCTTGAATATCGTTTAATATTAAATAAGTCTTAGAAGCATCGACATATAAATAAATATTGATTGAAGTATAAATTTACTAGAGACTCGCTCTCGGCATTGGCTGATGCAATTTTTTATATACACAAACTCTCTAATTGAAAACAAAATTAAAATTCATTGGGTGGTTTAGAAGTAGTTAGCGGAGAAACAGACATGATGGATTGGTAATATATTAAAGTTTTAATAAGAGAAATGGTTATTATTAGTAAAAACGGTACCAAATAGAGATATGCCATCGCGGAGTTTTTTTTTTAGAATTTTAGAGCAACCAACAAAATGGGTTGCTAGCATATTTAAATTTACTTGTATTTAAAAATAAGTCAAGTTTAAAAAATATTTCATCAAGGTTAAGTTTAGAGATATAAGGATATAAGTACAAAATACGTTTTTTAGTCTAGATACCTAGCTATAGGAAAGTAGGACTAATGAGTTTCTATAATAAAATAACTTTATTTTTATATATAAGTATTAAGTATACACGATGAAAATTCAATTAGCCCACCCACAACTTAATGAGGCAAAGGTGTTCTCGTAACACAATGGATTTTATTTTATAAAGTAACAAACAAACTTCTGCAAACAATTTGGTTGGAAAATGTCTAATCTTTTTTTGTAACTTTGTTTAAAGTATATTGTGCTATAGTAAACTTGGAAATCAATATTTTCAATAAAAATAAACAAAAATTGAGGTTAGCTGCAATCTACTCTACTAACTTTTTCCAGCTACTTCGTCCGCGCCCTTTAATGCTCATACATTTTGTAAGGGTTGAATTTTTTATATTTATTTTTAGATAATCCTTCGAGAACAGTACCTTTTTCTAGATGAACGGTACCTTATATCCTTTCTAAATCTCTGACAACGTGAATGCGAAATTTCATGGTGATTGGTCGATTAGTTAAGGCATGAAAGCATAACAAATGAACAAACGAACTCACTTTAATATTTTTTAAGTTATAGTTAGGATGACGTCATTGTTTAAAAAATAAAAACAGTAAAACAATTATTATAGTTTTACCAAGAGACTGTTATAGTCTCAATAGTCTTACCAAGAAATGATGCACAAGGGACGGGACACCCATTCTCGGTAAATTGTTGAGGCGCTACAATTATTATTAACATAAAAGCAAGATCTGTCTTATCTACTCCACGCACTGATACTTACATCAATACCACTGCATACTAAAATACTTGGTTTCGGTCTTGATTTACCTAGGCTGTTTTGTAGGACTACATTTTATGAAAATGTAGAAAATTAATTTGTTTATCTTTAAGTTTGCTTGAAGATTTTTTTTATTATTATTAGGAATTTTTTTTTTAAGGTCGGCAAGTGCACTGCCGATTAAGGTCTTACTCTTTAGGACTGAAGGATCCGGAAATGTACTCTATAATGTATATTTTGTGTCACCCTCACAATATAAATTATCAAGGAGTTTAGAACTAAACGTACATAAAAGTAATTTTATAACATTTTGAATAAAAATGGTTTCGTTAAATTAAAACGTAGGCTTGGGACAAAATATGTTGAAACTGGTCATCCCACATTATAATATTTAGGTAAACTCAGGCATTACGAGTTGCAAGGAGTATAAAAACCAGAAAGAGCGAGAAAAAAACCAACGATATTTTCAATAATCCCAGGAAACAACAAATACATTAAGTTTTGATTTTGATTTATGTCCCACAATAAAAAAAGGATAACATTTAACTAAAACAAATACGAACCTTTCACGGAACTTTTCACTTTTATGAACTTTTCTAAGGAACCTCTAAGTTTCGCGGCATTTACGTGTATTTTCATAAATAAAGCTTAAATTTTATCTAAATGAATAGAGGAAATTGTAACTAAATACGTGAGCTCCGATAAAATCTACGCTAGAGGCTACGAGTATGCCAAATATACACACTAGATATTAATGCTAGATCAATCACGGTGGAAAAAGGTTTTAATGATCGTTTTATGTTAACGGGCGCTCACAGATTCCGTATTTTATTCTCTCATTTTATTATTGTATCACAAAAACATGAAACTCTCTTTTTCTATATCGTAAATAAAAACAAAAGTTCACCACGGATAACTTCATTTGTCTGCTTTGATCTGGAGCATTTAGTGGCAGGGCACTGCGGTCATTTGGGCAGTCCATCTGGCGGCAGTAACCACCCCTTTACAGGAGACCACCGTGAAATAAGTAAGTTTATTTTGTGAGGTGTATTGCGGTGAATAAGGGATGAATGAAGCCAGAGACCATTTTCCTTTCCTTTCCTATCTTTATCCTTATTGATGACGATAGCCATTTACCATCAAGTGAACCGTCAGCCTGTTTGACGACCTTTACATAAAGTAAGTAAATTTTACTTGGTATAAGGAAAAGTTTTTTTTTAAACGTGCACTAAGCTTTGTCATTTTTAGCAAGAATTCTGACCGGACTGAAACTCGTTTAAAAACTTACATTAGTAAATGATTTAGATAGTTTTTTTAAATTGTAAAACTGTCAACATGAGCGAAGAAAAAGACATTGTATGTTGTATAAGTTCCAAAAAGGAACTCTCGCGATGGAGATAAGAAAAAGTGACATTGGAGAGGGCGCAATAAGTGCTCACATTCCCATACACTGAACAGTATCCATGCTTTAGGTAACCTATCCATGCCTTTATTTTCTACGTATATTGTTAATACTTTGATCGTATTGTTAATTTTTAATGTTTATTTTTTAAAAAGCGCTAGTTGTTTACACAAATGGAGTAAAAAAAAAATACAAAAAACGTCCAACCGACACGGGTTCTGACAGTGACTTATGCGTTCCCGCCCCTTTTCTGCCGCCCTGCAATTGTCGCCACTCACTTTCCTGAATTGTTACCTTAATTAATTTTTGGCCTCTGCCACTCCACTTTTTGATGTCAGAAATTTGACCCGACTTTTTCCTCCGTAATTTAGCTACAACTCATAATTTAAGATGAATTTTTTACAAGAGATGTTTATTTTGTGAGGTTGACCCACTTGTCTATGGGCATATTACGAAAATATTCCGTTGTATTAATTCGATTTATTTTATATAGCGACCCGCTCCCGGGTTCGCACGGATAGAATCTCTTATCGCTTATAGTTTTTGAGTTATTAGCGAAAAACTAAATACCTTTTTTCTCATCACTTTTGCAATTGTTTATATGCTGCTAAAACATTTTTATAGACATCATATTATCGAATCCAATGAGCTATGGCACATATTATCAATTTGAACTTGTGAACTAAACTATAAGTATCACTCGTATCTCCATCGCAATAAGCTAAAATGACAGTGTAATCAAAGCCTTGATTTTATGACAATATCATGAAAGTAACGAAGATCAAGGTCTGATATAATATTTAGATAAGGTCTTGCCAGTACTCCATCAAAAACGATAGCCAAATCTTTCTTGTGGACCACAGTTGTTCGCTTACCTTGCTGGACCCTTAATCTAAATAAATACCTATAATGTTTAGGTGAGGAGTGCTTTGATGGTGAATTCCTGGTTGCATCATTTCTCTCTTTATTAAAAATACTGTGTTTCATAATGCATCCTGGACCTTATATCCAAAGGGCGGAAGGGTAAACACCTGAGCAGCGAGGCCGTAACCAAATTGCTTTTAGAATCTAAATATAAATGGCTAAGAAAGACAAGATAGTTCAGTACCTTTTTCCTATCTGTTTGTCAACTTAGCTACAAGTTTTTTGTTTACTAGTTTTTGACGAACTTTAGTTAAAAATAAATAAAATTGGATATTTTTCCCACGTTCTAAATGATTATGATCAAATTTCGACTAGCTATTTTTTTTATATAATATAAAGGTTTTTTTTTATAAATTTTATATTTTTTTATAATATAAGGTTTTTATAATATAAGACTGGCAGGCGGCTCACTTCATGGTAGGTGGTTACCGTCGCCTAAGGACACAAGCAACACCAAGGGGAGTGCTAGTGCGCTGCCTACCCTGTAGGAATTTGTTTACCCCCCGCTTGAAGTAGCCCATATTGTAGCTAGGTGGAAACACCTCAGGAGGGAGATTCAAAGTTCCAAAGTTCGCGCGTCCGCGGGATAAAGTTTCTACCCAACCGGACTGTGCGTAGTGGCACCTTATCCAAGTAATGCGGATGAACTCCACATCTACGACGCGCAGTACGGTGGTAAAAACTTGAGGTAGGCATTAGTTGGAACAACTCATCAGAGCACTCTCCATTGTACAGCCGGTAGAACACACAAAGAGAGGCTAGATCCATTCTTAAACTAAGGGGTTCTAACCGTTTTTGTGTGAGCATTGGATCGTTAACAATTCGAATAATTCGACGTTGCAAGGCGTCAAATGGATCTAGTTGGTATTTTGGCGCGCCAGCCCAGATATGAGAGCAGTATTCCATATGGGGCCTAATCTGGGCCTTGTAGAGAACAAGGCGCTGCTCCGGTGTGAAATGCTTTGCTCTGTTTAACATGCTCATTTTTTTGGAAGCTAGAGTAGCCTTATCTTTCAAGTGACACCTGAACTCGACTGTGTTCGAAATGTCCACACCCAGGATGCCAATGCTCTTGGATATTTCGAGCGGAGTGCCCTGAAATTTAGGTGTCGCTACAAATGGGGCCTTTTTTGCGGTGAATGCACAGACTTGCGTCTTATGGTGAATGCACAGACTTGCGTCTTACGGTGAATGCACAGACTTGTCTTACTATTACTATATGAACTTTTTATCTTCCCAAAAATTAAGTATTTGTATTTCAAACATATATTTTATTTATCACAAATTACAAAAACAAGTGAAACAAAATACAGGGTAATTTTTGCCTTTTCTATGAAACGTTACGATTTTTTTCTTTATGTAAAGCAACATCTACCCAAGATAAGTTACACCCGATAACGTAAACAATAGCTTGGATTGGGGTCTCCAAAAATATGAAACAATATTAAACATCTTTTAATTTTAAATTTCAAGGATGAATAAACCCATATTGGATCTCAGTAGATAATGTTTTATTATATTTATATATTAATATTACAATATTTGTTTTGTTGTAGCTTTGTGGAGACGTGCTTTTATCACAAATTAACTTTTTTTAGAATAGCTTTCTTTTGGCAGAAAGTGCGTCTCTTTTCTGTTTTCTTCTTTTGTTTCGTTCTGTAATGTGTAAGCAATACTGTTTTGTTTGGACATGCTCTGTACATATATTTTGGGCCTCTGTCCAGTTCACTTCAATGTAATTATATCTAATCAATGTATTTAATGTCAGTGTCCTGTTCTGACAATGTCCTTATTAAAAAATAAAAAATAAAACAATTGAACATTGAAATCAGGCACATAATTTTATTTTAAATTTTTTTTTTCTTTTTAAGTATTTTTATTTTTTTACAAATTTAATTATAGCATGTACCTACACATTGTGCCAATATTACAATCATACTATTAGGATATCCATAATGTTTACATGTTATGTTTACATAATCCAGTGTTAGATGTCCTAATATTAGAATTGCAAAAGTTCGTAAGGATTGATACATTTGTTATTATTTCATCCAAAAGCTTCTAAAACGGATTTGATGAACTATACCATATATACAAAAACTTATATATATATATCTCTTTATAGTATATAACTGTACTTTATAGATACATAGTATGTTTAGGAAAATATCCTTTGCCATGCCGTGCCGTGCCAAATTGATAAATTCGTAAGTATTGACGTTTTAAATATATTTTCCAGCGCTTCCGTGAATATTATCGGACCTTTCCTTTATACTAGTCAATGGCTCCGTAAATAATAAATAGTTTTATTATTATCTTGCCTACTTATCTCTTTTTGCTTTTTACTTGCATTTCAGATATTATTTATGTATTTATGTACCTACTTCATTACATTTCATTAACTCCTTATATGAGTATATGGTGTTGCTGTGTTCGTTACTAGAGCACAGTTACCCATACACATATTTCCTTCTTCAGTATTTATCTATCTATCTGCTGCCCGCTGGTAGATGGCTCCGTCACATATGATGACAAGTAATATCAAGAAATGAAAGCAAGTGTGCTGCCAAATTTGATTGATTTGTCTATCTGCTCCTTATTTCTCTATCCTAACAATGTTGACAACGCTGTTGCTATGCCTATGACGTTGCTTGTGTTAAAGGCGATGGTAGCCATCTACCACCTTTCAACCTGTTAAAGGCGATGGTCAAGTTTACCTTTACAATGAAAAATCTACATTGATTACTGTGAATTTTATTATATGAAAAGTTAGATCGTAATACAAGTCTACACATTAAAGCTAACGATCTTGTAAAGGTATTTCCGACAGTGATAAATATTTTTACAAGTCCTTTAATTACCGTTCAGTCGGTGGACGCTGACCGTTTTTTCTTTGCACCTTCACATTAATAAAGTGCCTGCTTCGTTTACTATCATTTTTTAACACGAAGCTTAATTAATACGGGATAGGTTAGTTACAGATACAGAAACATACTTTTTATTTACTTAAAAAAAAGAGGAAATTTAATACTTACCCTTTTTTTTTCAAATACATTATCATCATCATCAGCCTATGTTTCTCCACTGTTAGATGTAGCTGGATGTGCTGGATGGATCACACTTTCCCAAGGCTACACCACTCTGCGCTTTGCATCCAGCCGCTTCTCGCGAAGCCTTTTAGGTCGTCTATCCACCTGGCTGTAGGGCGTCACATGGTGCGTTTTTTAATTGGTGGCCTCCATTCTAAAACTCAACTAACCTAGGAGGTTCAAATATGTAAAAGATTATAAATTGTAATTAAATAATATTTCGACGTTTTACACACAAGTGGTTAAAATTTAATATTCGGAAGATGCCCTGATTAAATCTTAGTTAAATTTGGTATACAATTTTAATTGCCACTTTGTGTTCTATTATATTTCATATATTTATTATATAAATTTAAATTTGATACCTTTATAATGTCTCAAGAAAGATTTTATCCACTAATATTAAAATATAAAAGAAATAAATTAAAATTGCCTCGGGCAAGGTATTACAATCTCAACGTTTTGATTGTAATAATCTTTGTAGCAGATGTAACGAACTGTCTACCTTGATATTGTTCTCTTTGATTCTATCCCGGAATTGCCAAGCAAAATTTAAGGAAGTTACATATTTCATTTAGCCTTGTAATATTAAAATCTTCTCACACAACTACAAATTTCCTCTGACTACGAAATACTATGTCAATTCACTGCCCGATGCCATATGTTATATGTTTATTTTATGTTAATATGTTCTGTAAATGAAAATTGTCAGGTTGTGATGTGGCTGCATAATAAACGAATTCTCTACTTAGAACTAACATAAAATTGCCCAAAATGTTCGTGCGGTTCTTATCAATAGCATAGCTAAAATAAAAAGAAATACTTTTTTCTTTTAATTTATTATTCCAAATCAATCATAGATCATGTCCTAATAATTTAAATAAAGTATAATAATTCAAATATTTTTGACAACATATTTAAAGTAAGTAAAAAATAGATAGCAAAATAAAAAAGTGGGATGAATGTAGTTAGTTAGTTATGTTGTATTCGTTAAAAGTTTATATAATACAAAAGTGGTTTCACAAGGAAGTGGAATTCTTCAGTGGAGAGGCTGCAGCGAAACTTTGTGAAGACGGGCATAACTTACAACCGAACCGTATTTTCATTTTCCTAATAAAATATGTAAATTACCAAATAAATAATTTAATTACAGAATTAAAGACTACTGTGAAATAACAGAATGTGTAACCACCTACCACTAAGAGGACTGTCTGCCTGTTTGATTAGGTGAACATAAAAATAAATAAATAAATGTTTTAACTGCTAAGAAAAAGGGACGCGAACGAAGCGGCGTGTAAAAGCCAGTTAATTTTCTTCAACGAATTTTAAAATTTAAATTGGACTGAGTTGTTTTAATGTTAGACGGCGTAGATAATAATTATTCAGAAATTTATTATTGAACCACTTGACGCTGTGTGACCACGATCGAAGAAGATCTGTTGTTGAGAGAGCAATTTAATTAAAATTGAGTCCTCCATTTCGTATTTATTTTAATGTTTATTAAATTCAAACAGTTCAGTTGTGTTGTTAGGTTGGATAATTTAAGAGCTGAGGTATTTATAATTTATTTAGAGTAGTCTTGTCTTTTGTTTTTAAGCCCCGACGCCCGACCCAAAAAAACGGGGTGTTATAAGGTGCGAACTATGTAATAAATCTACTACATGTATCTAGTTTTTTAGATTCTAGGTATATCGCTATATTTGACAAAACAATTTGGATATTTTCTAACAAATATACAAGATGTCTTAAGTTTGTAAATACTAGAAAATATGAACTGGCACATCAACATTACTGCTTGTGATTCCAAATAGCCTGCCGAAGAAGTATGGTTAGGTGTCTTGAATATTTGGCACCGCACCAACGTTCCTTGTGCTGCGGCTTTTCATACGTTAATTTATTATTTTGCGGACTATCTGTAGGCAAAGTACCACATAAAAAGGTGTGCACGGTACGTGGCTAGGTAAAAAACTTGCGTTGGAGTTTTTACACCTCTCTCATTAGGCAGCCGCTGTAAAAAATTCTCCCGTCCATAATTGTGAAAATCCACGGTATAACCTTTATGGGCTGAATAATTTAACCTCGGATATTACTTTGAATAGAACTGCACGTCCTCTTTTATTACAAAAAAGTAAACACCATTTTAAACGCAAATTAGAATTAACCGAGTATGTATAAAAAGAGGATTACAGTGCACTTTAAATGTATACTAAATACTTCGAATAAACGAATCTGGTCTAGGAGTTTGGAGATTATCCGCAGAATCCTTCGCTACATTCAACTGATGGTCGCCTTTTAAGGATATTCTAAGGAAATACCTCAGTAAAAACCCACAAAGTAGGGTTAATTAAAATTTTCTCCTGTATTACTTTGTAGAAACTTTTTAGTTTTCTTTCCTACAGAGATTCGGCTTTTGTACGTGTAAAATCGTTAATGAGATAAGTAAAGGTACGGGGGGCGTTGGTCTGTGGGCACGAAGCGGTCACTCGTGTATGATGTATGCGAATCTTTTTATAGCCATTTAACTGTGGCTGCATACATTTGGAGACAACGGTAGAGTTATGGCCAGCCATTTATTCTGTTGACAGAGGTTATAAACGGGAAGAGATCAAACAAATTTTATTAAAATAAAATAAAGGAAGTGCAAATAAGAGTACGAATTGTTCATCTTACTGATATTATAAATTCCAAAGTATGGTGAGGATGTAACAACATTATGTAACACATATTATGTTGATTACTCTTTCACGTAAACACTACTGGATTTGGATAATATTTAGCACACCGATAGTTTATTACCTGGATTAACATATAGGATACTTTTCTGGAAAAATGTTAGGTTCCCGAGGTTTTGTTTAAAAATATAAACCAGCTAGTAAGTATAAACTGGATGGCAGAGACCTAAGCTTACAGAAGTCTAACATGTCTTTTTGTAAAATATATTAGAGACTTTTCCTAATCAGACTCCCCATGGTGGATTTGCACATATTTTTAATGCCTGTCGCGAGTTTATTTTCAGTTTATTGAATATACAATGTGACGAATTTATTTGTGGCAAAAATATAATAACGTCTTAAACTAGTAGTCATTTATGATCAAAGTCTGTATACTTGAATGGATCTCTTTTTTGCTTATGTAATAGGTGAGGGTATTCACTTACATTTGATTGGAACGTCTGAGGAAATATATCTTAAAAGTGATGTTTTACTGCACGAAATGAAAGGCTATCCTGAAATGTGCAAAATTTAGTAAATCTAGTATGCCTTTGAGAGATAGATGGAGATGAGCTAGCGATAAGCTCAGTTCAAAGAGACATAAATGCTAAAGTTCTGCCAAGAGATTCAGGATTAATGAAACTTAATGAAACTTTGGACATGATTATAATAAATACTATACAAATTTTGTTTGGTATCTACGTTTATAAAAAACAAATCAAAATAAAAAGCTATTGGTTTTTTTAAATGTCATGAAAGGCGAAAAGAATTTTTTTTGTGACTGGTAATGCAGTGAATGCATAAATATTAGACTCTATAGACAGAAAGCATTCTATCTAAAGAATCCTATAGAGAATTATATAATACTAGCGAACCGCTCCTGGCTTTGCACGGAATCAATTTTTTTCTGTAATTTATATACAAAAATGTTCATCTTTTATCGCTGTTTCCATCAGTGAATATCGTGTACAATTAGTTGGGTAGTTTAGAAGAAGTTAGCAGAGGAAAAGACAGAAAAGGACGGCGAATTTATTTTATAATATGTATAGACAAAAAACATATAGAATATATATAAAATACATATATGTAGATATAGAAAAGTGTTGAAAAGTGGTTTCTTAGAAAAAAAAGGGAAAAAACTATGTACAGTTTGTGTTGAATGAAATGCACTAACGACCCCTAAGCGCCAAGACGAGTTTACTAATTAAAACAAACGCACAACTTTAGCACTTGCCCTAATTTCGAAATGCATAATAATTGTACGCCTAATAAAATTGACGCGTTAAAGTAAAGATAAGTAAGATTATATTGGAGCTGTATAAAATTCTTTACATTTCCACCATAATTCTATTAATTATAACGCACGAGTACTAGCAAAGAGAAAGACCGAATAACAGACGTTTCAATGGTTTCACGGACCTCTTGTAATAATAGGACGACTGAGTAAGGCCATTTTAAAGAATGTTAATGTGAAAGAATTTTGTTCAGATTAATTTACACACTAGCTGTGACCCGCGGCGTTGTTGCCCTTAAATTTGCACATATATAAAAAACTTCTTAACAAAATATTAAGATTTGTTTCCATTAGATAGTGATCCTTGTCAAACGGTTCCCGAGTTTATAGATTTCGGACATATCATCGTTGTCAAATCAAAATATGCTATGTGTACATTTTTGAGATTCAACATTTTGGCCTTAGTGAATAGTTCAATGCCTTATCAATCGTGAACTGCTAAGTGCCTCGAATAGCGACCTCTTAATAAAATATGCTAAGTGCAGCAACTAGAAGCTTTTATGTGCAAAATTTATCTACACTATAATCAAAATAATATATAAACTATTAAATTTTCATGTTTAAAAGACATATATTGTTATACGTAAACGTATACAATATTGACAAAATATGTATTTTAATAGTATATATTGTTTCGCTAATAAACAAGTTAAAACAATATTGAATCATTGCTTTGAATAAATCATTTAGAAACAAAATTTCCGCTGCCACCTTATTCATTTAAAGCCTCCAGCAAAAGGAAAGTAAACTAGATTAATTAAATTATCCTCAAGGATTTCTCTACAAGTACACGCCAAGGAAAATTTGCTATAAAAATTATTTATAGCATACAGTTTTTAGCATATTTCGTCACAAGTATTACATTTTATACTGTCAGACTGTACAGTTTATGACTGCGGACCGCAGTGCCCTTTTTTTAACATTGGGAAATCCTCTTGGATACCCGGCAGTGTAGGGGACGCTGCGGGGTTACGCTGGATTCGTACCGGCTAAAATCCAACGACTTTTAGCGCGGCCGTAAATGGGCGGGGTCGCGGGGACGTTATGACACGACGTCGGTGCCCCGCCACTACTATACATATATTTTTTACAAGTTGTGCTCGAGACTTTTTTGTTTGTAAACCGATTGGAATGAAACAAACACTAAATTTTAGGGGAAGCTTGACACAATAGAACAGTGATAACCGCATTGAAATAAGTTAAGCCGTTTCTCAGATTAGCGTGCACAAACGCACAGAAAAACATATAAAAATTATAAAGTCGGACGAAGCAGTCGGACCACGCGGTCTCAGGTCACTGCTTGGGATTATTTATAAACATATTCGTCTATATTTTCCAAAAAAATTAAAACTAAAACAGTTATTTAAAAAAAGTTACACGGTTAAATAATCTTTTCCAACTCCTTATTTCGTTATAATATGTAATACTGTGGTTCACCAATTCGTAAATTGTAGCGTACAAATCGTTCCGTATTTTCCTTATACTTTTTTTTGTATTTATACAGGTACAAAATAAGGATTTTGTATTCACATGGCTCGTTTGATAAATTTAATGATGTAAACATTGTAGGCCTATAATTGGCTAGCTTAATATCTATAGTAATATTTAATTTAAACACTTGCCCGCAACTCTGCTCATATTATTTTCCCCTAGGTGAATGTCCTCCCCTAGGTGCTCCACTAACATGCGTAAATGAGTCTAGACGTACGATTTGGTAATCTATAAGATAAGCCTATAAACCACATTTGTACGTATGTCGACTATTAATGACGATGACGTAGAATGATGACAGGAAGTTTAATGGAAAGAACAATTGGCACTTGATTTCTTTTGATTTTCTGCCTCTAAAGAAACGACGAATATCGCAAGGAAACTTTCGCGTCTGTGAATACTGCTATCGTTGAAATCATGAGAAATTCTCAGTTCGTTGTGCTGGTATGGTGGACTAAAACCATATACCTCCTTACTTGAATATTAGGTCAATAAGAGTAGGGAGTTATAAGCTCACAAGCACAATCGGAAATAGGTATTTTTAATTTAGCGCTGCACACGCGGCCTTCACATCCTGTGCCAGCAACTCTCTTAAGATCATTGTTCCAGCGAGTAGGCGCTCTACACTTTAAGATTCTTTTGCCCTATAGAATTAGCGAATCCCGCTGACCGCTGGCGCGGAGTTTACCCCCAATGTTCATCCGCTACCCGACATACATGTCCCCGTTAATTCCCACTTCAGCAGATTGATTCTTTGAGCTAGCTATATGATCACTTTAGTTCTCCTAAAGTCTGTCTGTATTTTAGATTCATATCCTTATCTTATGAAGGATATATCCTTCAGAGAAATATCGTGCTTAGCTCTCTCTATAGCTTCACGAGAGACAGGCAACTTGTGGACTATACATTTCGTCAGTGCTAAGGGAAGTAATATAGTAGCTACTAATTAATGTACTGTAACTAATGATATTAAAATAACTATTAGAATTATCTGAAGAGATTAAAAAACAGTAGTTCATAATAATACAACAAATTATTAACTTGACCAGTGTTAGCCTGGTAATCAAAATTCGACTATAACGAAAACATCGGTTTACAAACGGAGAAAAAGGTTTCTTTTGTCTTTACCTTATGCATGGATTAGAATGAATAGTTATTAAATTACTTGTTATCAAGTAAGTATTTGTTAGCTGTCTATCCGATGTTTTATTTGAGAAATGGACTAGAGAGATTAGCACGTAGACAGCGGATAGGTTGTTAAGCGGTTCCCAAGGGAGAGATCGCTATTTAGACGGCGCGGCGCTACTTATTGTTAGTAACACATAGTAACTCTTATTTCATCTGTGGTAACACGATAACTAGGGTACAACATTAGCAACGTTCGGTGTATGCGTGAGCATGAATTCAATACTTATCTCAATTTGTGAGGAGCAAAGCTGTGGCAATTAGTCGAACAACAATTTGCATATTGTTATTGGGTTTGATACAATTTAACTATGTATATGAACTTATTCAATTAAGATTTTGAACTGCTTATAAACATAATGTTAATAATGTGTTATGAAAGATTCACTCATTTTACACTCCACCTTATCCACTAATCTATCAAACACATGTTTCGTTACTTGTGTTAATACTCGACGGTAGCCACCTACTATGGAAGGTGTCATAAAAAATATTATATTATTTATGTCGTTTACATAAAAAATATATAATAATTTGTTACAATTATTTAAATATTTTTTACATATCTTACACACAGTTTACACACAAACAAGTTTAGGGAAATATCCGAAAGAGATAAGCTGCGCCCTTTTGTATCATGTTTTTCTTTACCGCATTTTTAACATCCTCACGTTATAGCAGTTAAAATTCAAATAATGCACACATTTACCGATAAAATATAGTAATTACTTTTTGCATCCAAATCATCCTGAAGATTTTTAAGAGATGGTTAGTTAACATGGTTAGCCGAAAGTGCTGTATAGCAAATATGCTCTAACAATTTCCACCTCTCAAAATTCCGCTTCAAGTGAGACATTATTACTGAAATAATAGTACTAACATAAACATTACCGTGTACTCTCCCTGAATAAATGTTATTCAACGAAATAAAGGTAACGCCAATATTTATTTTGTCGCGAAAAGAATTTAATACGTGAAATGAACACAGCGAGTACAAAGTGTTTCTCTTGGCTTCGTCCCACAAAAATGTTTCTAATTAAATATAAATGTACTGCATAATGGGGATAATGATACCTAATAAGCTTCGGGTGACAATGTTGACGAGATATTTGCAGTGTCAAGGAAAAGGACTGGACAAAACCGAATTTATGGATATTACACAGTGTTTCCGTAATAATATAGCCGCTAAACGAGCTTCATTATGTGGCTTACGTTCTTTGATATTCTGCTTTATAAACGCCTCTAAGATATTTCCTTATTACTTCCCCCTCTATTAGCCCGTTTCAAGCTTTGACAACATTTTACATATATATGTACTCTGACTTTAACGAAGATATCATCCCAATTCTGCCTTACATTAGTAAAACTGAAATTAATGAGACCATTAAGTTATTTTCTGAATTTTATTTTTTACTAGCTCACTAGACATATGTCGTTCTGTCATAAGATAAAAAACACAGCCCAATTACTGTGACAGCTAATGTGAAATTTAATAATAGAAATTCGGAGAAAAAATTCATTTCCTAAGACATACTTACACTGATTTTTCTATAAATACCATTTTTCTGTCAATTCCAACATTTTCCTAGGCTATTTCAACAATTTCCCAAGCATTTTAAACATTTTCTTAAGCAAAGTCAACCTTCTACCAAGCTATTTAAACATTTTT
Source organism: Synanthedon andrenaeformis (assembly GCA_936446665.2). Classification (NCBI taxonomy): domain Eukaryota; kingdom Metazoa; phylum Arthropoda; class Insecta; order Lepidoptera; family Sesiidae; genus Synanthedon; species Synanthedon andrenaeformis. The sequence continues at coordinate 12,436,484 of OW387781.2, read as the reverse complement.
CCAGTCAAATTCAAAATTTTATCAGTTATTACACTATTCAATTTGTAGAAAATCCAACTAGGAAATCTGAAGGTGTCATCGCAGTTAGAACTACTATTTAGGTTCCTAAATTGGTTTCCTACAAATTGAATAGTGTAACAACCGCTTTAGCTTAACCAGGTTATTTGAAAAAAAAAAAATGACCACTAAAAGTTTTTGCGTCTTAAAGCCTTAAAATATTTTCTACGCAAGTATGCTATACAAGTACTGTAAACGCATCTAACCTTTTCGCAAAAGAAATAAAGAAATATATACTTCAAGTTATTCCCAAATACACACGGTGAAGATTTTCGTCCATTATCCTAATATAAACGAGACAGGTTGAGTGTAAGATTAAATGTGTCAACGTACGCCCTTTCAAAGCAAAACGGTAGCAAATTTTTTGCGACATTAATTTTGGAGAAAATAGACGCATCTCTATCTTTATTTATGTAGGACGTATTATTCTTTATAATGAATGCCTCGTAAAACTTTTTATAAATATTGTGACAAATACATCACACACCTACCTAATTTTTTACATATTAAAATATATACCATTCTTTTACATATAAAAAGCGTCAGGCAAAAGACGGTCTATTTGTTACGCCGACTTTGACAGGATAATGAAAAGGCATAGGAAATAGGAGAATTGGCTTTGACATCCCTTACTCATTAACCTATGCATTTTTTTACATTACTGATACAGGCTGACAGTTCTCTTGAGGCTACCTATGTATGTCAAAGAAAATACAGGCCCTGCCTAGTTTAGTTTTAAAGATAATGTTTTGTAAATGTTCATTTGGTATACGTCTATACATATAAGCATTTAAAGTTTAGAAGGTTGGATTGTTGGACGCAATTGTAGTCATTTTGGTAGCCGTCTGGCGGCAGTAACCACTCCCTTACAGAAGAACACCGTGAAATAATTGCATGTTTACTGTTGTGTTTCAGTGAGTGAACAATGGATGTCAAAATTTATTTTATCCCTTCCCTATCCCTTCCTAATCCCCTATCCCTAACTCTACTAAGATCCACAGCGCACTTTCAGCACCTATGGCGTTGCATGTGTTAATTGGCGACGGAAGCCACCTACCATCAAGTGGACCTTGATTTTATGTGGTTAAACTCCCAGTGCAACTCTAGCCGTCATCTCCATAAGTATTCAGTGTGATAATCATAAATCTTAATCTTTAATTTAATTCATTCGGTATCCTACATATATGAAAATCGGAAATTACTACATAACTTGCTCTAAACTTGTTAAAACTTTAAACAGTGACAAGTATTCCCGGCAAAGTGCGATATCATACATGTATGCATCATCCATATTATAATAGAAAAGCATACATTTGTGCGTTACTGTTTACGACACCCCGTCGTCGTGAATACAACACAAATCTTCCCTCAGGCGAGTTGTTACCCCCGTCACCCGTTTCACGCGACCACCGCACCGCCCTGTTATCATTCAGACGCGAAAAGCTTCTGAAACATACTCTAATTTTATTGAACCTTAGCGACCCTGCAAATTGAAAGAAAAAAAGTGGTTTCACATATTTCTGTCTGGCATGTGTGTTATAGTTTCAAATGTTATCTGTTATTATAAAACTTAAGTTATGTACTGAAGTTAATTTTAGTATCTAAGTAAATTAAAAAAAAAAGTCTCAACCACCTGCTGCTCTCAACCAAAGAAGAAATTAGAACAAGTCTTAAGAAGAAACATAGTGGTCGAAACATTTTATTTTACGTTAAGGACGTTGCATTGCATATACTTGCAGTAGGTGACTTAGTTACCTACTGCAAGTGCGCTGCCGACCATAAAAAGATTGAGGATAAGGATTAGGAAGGGATAGGGAAATGAGCTTTGGCATCCCTTATATTACTTACCATGAAATACAACAGAAAACATGCTGTTATTCCACTGTGATCTTCTGTAAGGGGGTGGTTACTGCCGTCAGTCGGGCTGCCCAAATGACTGCGAAATGCAATTAAATTAATTAATGAAATGCGAAGTGTGCCCTGCCAATTAGATTATATCAATTAGATGGTATTTCATATTAGAACAATTGACTTGTTCAGCAATTTTTTAGTTTTCAACACGAATTCTTATTCAATGTCATTCTGAATGATAAGTTATAAGTGGAAATCTATACTTAATATCATTAAATTAACCTGTAAATTAATACAATTGGTGCCCCCCACGTCATCCCTCATCGATGTGTTTGTGGCACGAACGTAGACAGCCTCGGACACCACGGGCTGTCTTGCCAACGAAGCGCTGGTCGCATTTCCCGACATCACACTTTAAATGATCTCATTCGCCGGGCTCTTATCACCGCCGGAGTGCCAGCTATACTGGAACCCTCTGGCCTGGCTCGCGACGATGGCAAGAGACCGGATGGAATGACACTGGTCCGTTGGAAGGCGGGACGGGCTCTTGTATGGGATGCTACTTGTGTCGATACGCTTGCTCCGTCCCACCTCCAAGGCACTTCTAGTATTGCTGGCGCAGCCGCAAACCATGCGGAGAACCTCAAGCGGCGCAAGTATGAGAACCTCAGCGGAGATTTCATATTTGATCCGTTTGGGGTTGAAACCTTAGGCACATGGGGCCCGGGTGCGCATAAACTTTTTAGAGAAATTTCAAAAAAACTAACGGAAACCACCCGCGACCCCAGAGCCGGCAACTATTTGGCACAAAGAATAAGCCTCGCTATCCAGCGAGGCAATGCCCTTAGTTTGCTAGGTACTCTACCAGATGGAGATGGCCTGGGGCATTTTTTTTACTTATAGCATTTTCTAGTGAGTAGTTTTAATTTCTTAGTTTTAATTAATAACAATAGTTTTATTTGTTTTATATATAAAATTATAAAAGTAATAAAAATAAATTAGTTGAAAAAAATAATAATAATAATACAATAATAAATTATTTGTAATAATAATTAAATAATTAATTGTAATAATATAATTAATACAATTGCGTATACAACGCGTTACTCTATGCGTTTAAAAATTCTAAACATTTTTTCTACCAATCCAGATTTTATTAACCCAACTTGGCCTTAATACTCTAACGAAGACTGACCATTTACAAAAGAAAAAAGAAAAACCTACAGTTTTGTAAGAAACTTACAACAATAAGAAGAGAAAGATTGAACAATTTGTTAACTACAATATAATATTAACATGAAACGACAGGCGACTAAAAGAGTTGCGCGGTGACGTCTTTATGATATGAATACTGATGACCGAAGTCCCTTCATTGCTTGATTAGCATTCAGAACGACTCGCGACTCCAAGCTCGGTATTCTTGTAACAATACCCGGGCACAAAATAAAAGCTTTGCACGTCCACTCGCTGAAAGGCGGACTTCCTGAACTTACGGACCCTGTTCCACTTTTTATTTTCGTGTCAAAACAAAAACACACGGCTTAGCTTCAAAACGAGCAGCTTTTTGGAGATCGTTTAATTAGCGTGGGAAAGCATAGGTCGCAGTTTATACATTATCTCTAAGAGCGCCATTTTAAATTTGCATTATATTTAACTGTATTTTTAAAGTAGATGGAAGCAAAAAGAAAGATTATTGACTCACTATCTACATATACTGAGTCCGATGAACTCAGTCCAATGATTCTCAGTTTAAACTGTGTCAGTATCTTTCAGTCCACAACGTAAAATAATTCCATAATAAAAATCAGATGCGTTGTTATTATGTATCTAAGAAACATAACAATATTTTTTGTGTTAAATAAAAATAATAGGTTCAAAGGATGTAGTTTTCCTGAAATTACAACTGTCATATCATATGTCGAAACAAAGTTGGAGGAAAATCGGATTTATTATTAGGAAGCTAATATCGAAGCTAGCATTCGAATTTTCGTATCGAAACAGAATACATTAATTAACCTTCTAAACATATTTCAAATTATTAGGCTATGTAATTTTGCTCATAGCATGCTGGTTCAGCCGCAAAGCACTATAACATGCCTTACAGAAGATAACCGTGAAATGTTCACTTAACACGTTAATTGCCACATAACGCGACGTCGCGTGAAGCGGTCTATTATGATGTGACCGTTAACGCGAAGTCGCGTGGTGATGCCTTACAATAATATACGAATAATAAAATAGCAGCCGCAGCGTATTGGCTTCTGGTAATTGTTTTGGCCACTAGGGAAATACATTCAATGATTTTATTATTTCGGACATCTAGGTAAGTTCTGCATTTCGGCTTGGCAATCAACGTGTTAACTCCTTAATGTTAAGGTTAAGATTGCTGAGCACGCACTAAGACTTTATTTCCAAATATTAGCATATAGAATCAGTTAAATTAAGAATTTCTTTTATAAATAATACAAACAATTGAAAAATAATAACAACTATAAATTGCATTCATAGTTATAGTTATTAATTATATTACACCTACACGTATCATTGTATCGTGATTTCGTTTACAATTTTCGTAATAGACCTCGCTAGCACCGTAGCGAGCGCGCATCAAGTTGTTTCGTCAGACACCAACTTGTCTAGCATTCTCGAGGAAAATAGCGACGGGAAAACGGAAATATAAAGCCTTCCGTTTGCACAATGCGTTTTCGCAACCAAACAAATAGTTTTCAAACAGTAAAATGCACTTGACTTTGCACTTGAATGATATTGCCAAGTTTGCGTTTAAATATAACATTTTATATAAGTAACTAGCGAGCCGCTCCCGGCTTAGTCCGGGGTGCAATTTTTATATACATATAAAAATCTTCCCCGTTTATTTCTCTTTCCATTTGTGAAAACCGAATTGAAATCGGCCTATCCATTCTCGAGTTTTTGAAGCGTACACAAACCAACTTTTTATTTATATTTTTAACATTTTTATACTTTACAAAGATTTATCTCTTTCCAACTTAGTTTTTGGTGCCGCTCTGGACTTTCGGGCGAGCATGATCACCACAGGCCTTACAAATAAAAACCGTTGGCAAACAGAGTGAGGAGGCAGCTGGCAGATGCGATCGCGTTGGGGGGAGAGAACGACCATGTATATAAATATATCTAATCGGAGTGTCAGACAGGACTTCCCCTTCACCTTACTCTAAAATTATAAGATAGTAGCGACTCCTTTAATTATAAAATTAATTAAAAAAATAAATTGTAGATTTTAATAATTATTAAAAACATGCTACGATTTCAAATGCAAGTAAAATAAAATATTATCATTGAATTGTACACAAGTAACAGTAGTCGTAAATTATATACAGGTAGAACCGCAAATCTCGCAACGGTCAAGTAACAAAGTTTTCATTGAACAATGCCGTTGTAGGCACCTCAAGCTGTAGACTTAATTAGCCGTGCCCAATGATTGTGAAGGGGAAAATTTTAGCAGAGAAATTCTACGCTAATTATTTTAAAAACTTTTGCTACAACATGGATTACATCATCAATACAAAAGAACGAGTTATGCTTAGCGATTCATAAGTTCTGTAGTGGCAAGACACACTGCGTTTTGTGCTAGCTGTGAAACGGCACGTGCTGGGTCTCCTCCCGTGTTTTCTGGCCCAATAGACTGTCCCACACAGGGCCAAGAGCTGGTCGGCGTCACTGGGATACTACGGTAGCGCTGTCTGGTTGTTCTGGCGTCTGGGTCTCAACAGGTGAGAGGTGTGGTGGCCTATTGATGTTCCAGTGGGTCGCCCCAGGAGTGGAAAGCGGCTTGGCCGCAGGAGATGGGTCCGAGAGGACATGGCGGTGTCTGTGGGGCCCAGGGATAAGGCCTAGCTGTGATGGTGGAAACATGGGGAGGTTTTAGTGGGTAGTCCCGGTGTTGTAAGCCGTGATACCGCGTGGTGCGACGGCTTCGTTCAACTGAACGGAAGGCCCGCCGTGAAGTCCCTCATACCCCCTCGCCGACTGCCGTCGTTGGCGAGGGATAATCCGTAAATTGTAATTTCCCCTCCTAAAAAAAAGACACTGAGTTTCACAGTCATTAATTGAGACCTGACGGTAGTAACCACCCCCTTTACAGAAGACTACCTACTATTGTGTTTCGGTGAGTGAGTAAGCGATTCTAAAATCCATTTCCCTATCCCTTTCTTAATCCCTCATTCACCTTAAAACATTTTCAATCACTATTATTTTATTTTTACCATAAATAAATTGATAATAGTTCGCATACATGAAAAATGATTATTATTAAAAGTAAGCAGAAGATGGTTACGTGTGTAACGCGCATTCGATTTGTCATTATTCAAACGCGCTCTTTCTGTTTACAAAGCTTTGTGTTCTGCCTCCTTTTACATCCACATATCATGTCTCGTGTTACAAAGAAAGCAATAAATAAAAAGAGTGATTCGCATTCCTCAACAAAGCACCATTTGTTTACAATTTGTTATTTAATTGGAGTTTTTTTAAGCGTTCCACTTCTCTTACGCCGTTAAAACCACGTTTAAAGGTTTTTTTATATAATTTCTGTTTTAGCAGTGCTTTTTTATTTTATTTTTCTCTTCATTGAATAATGTTTTAACTTACATTTTTTCCATTGAAATTAAAGAGATCAAGTAGTGATATTTAATGGCCTAAATACATTTAGAATAAAATCTACCTCTGCACAAAAAGACACAGTAAAAAATTATTTTTAATTTTTGTTCATATCTCAGAGAAATCACAGAGGAAAATTTTATTTATTTGTGTAGATGTGTATATGCATTTCTAGTGACATTTAGTTTTCTTTAGTTTAATTCTACGTTGCAGTAAATCTATATTTATACATACGTGTATTGGTTTTCCCCATATTCTCGTATGGCGCTGAGGACGATTCGGTCTCTGGAGCGTAAAAATATAGATGCCTTTGAAATGTGGTACTGGAGACGGATGTTGCGCATTCCATGGACGGCCAACAGGACAAACATCTCGATCCTCAAACAGCTTGCGATTCGGATAAGACTATCCGCCACCTGCTATCAAAGAGTTCCCAATTACTTTGGGCACATAGCCGCCAGAGAACCAGAAAACTTGAAGAAGCTGGTGGTGATTGGAAAAATCGTGGCCGGTCTCCTAGCCGGTGGACAAACCAAGTTGTGTATCTTACAAGCCTTACAGTTGCGAAGGCTTTAAGAAAGGCTGAGGATAGGGTGGAATGGAAACAGCTGGTGGTCGATGCCACCAAGGCATTTCAGAGCGGGCACGACCTTCAGCAATGAAGAAGCCGACTCTATCTATCTATCTATACATTTAACTATTATTACTATATTTAGTAGTGCCAGGGCACACTGCGTTTGGGTAGCCTGTCTGGTGTCAGTAACCACCCCCTCCCCCTTACAGAAGACCACCGTAAAATAACAGCATGTATGCTATTGTGTTTCGGTGAGTGAGTAAAGGATGCCATATCCTTTTCCGATCCCTTTCCCTTATCCTTAATCCTATTATGGTCGCCAGCACACTTGCCACGTTGTTTATGCTATAGGCGGCAGCTACCTTCCATCAAGCGGACCGTCAGGCTGTCTGTTGACCTTAACTTAAAAAAAGTCATAATAATAAAAATATAATAATCTTAAGACGATCCCTTAACTCAGCATATGACATGTTTAGATTATGTCAAGTAGAGTATTTCTTAAGGTGACAATGTCTGTGTAGATTGTGTATTTATTTTATATATGCGCAATATTTATGTGGGAGACGTACGCTGTGCAACGTTCTGCTTGATCCCCTACTATCGATCTTGGATTACGCGACCCGACTCGCATAACTTTGCCGTAAAACACTCAATTCATGTTAAGAATACTCGTACCTATTTGTGGAAAGCAGCAACAGTACGTTGATAAATTCCTTTGTTGAAGAAAATAATATAAAAAGCTGAGACAACCGTTGTCAAATGTTGCGATAATAATAGTGTTTTACGATATAATTTTTTAACCTTATATTTCTTTTAGCTGACTTGTTCAGAATGACAATAGATTTTGTGTGAAAGGGACAATTTTATACATTTTATACAATTCTATACAATATAATAGATAATATATTAAAATAAAGTCGCTATCAGCCTCTGTCTGTTTCTCCGGTTACCTTTTTTGAAGTTTTCAGAAAGGGGTAGAGCGATAAACAATGAGCTTTATGAGTAGCTGTTTTTTGAGTTTTTATGTTATTTGTTATTTATAAATTCTTTTGTACTTTAATATTATAAAGAGTGAATTTTGTAAATTTCTATAGGAATTTCTGTTTGAAACATTCTTTCACTATGTGAAATGTACATAATTCCAAGTATAGGATACATATTATACACATTTAATCCTGATATAGACGGGGTCAGTGACTGGACCCAGTGACTCGAATTTTCGGACCCAGTTACTGTTATAATGTGGACGGGATCGCCAGTACGGGTGGGGTGCACCATATCACTGGTTAAAGTAAAGGTTGACGTCAAATTTGTCACTAACAATAACGCTGCCTAACAGTTTCTGCGAAACGCGTTGCACCGGCATATTTGTAAGCTAAGTTAAAGTTACCAGGGTTACCAGTCTAATGAGTTGTAATTTACCTCAGAATCGTTCAGAATGTTTGTGGGAAATATTTTTGGATATTGCAACACTAAAGATAAAGTCATATTTTCGAGCTGTCACCTCTATAATTTGAATCAAATTTGAATTAAAACGTAAAGTGATAAAGGCATAGGGAAATGGGCCCTGGCATCACTTATTCAATCACTGAAACACAACAGCACACATGCTGTTATTTCATGGTGGTCTTCTGTAAGTTAGTTTAATTAAATTAAAAACGTGTATTTAAAAAAATATTGTTTATTATTTCCTCATATGCTTATTGTCGTAGTCTGCTAAAATAATTATTTATCAGTTGTGACCTGTTGCGATCATCATTCCTTGCCACTGTATGTAATATATTTTCTTCATTACTGGATGATGTAATATGGTCCTCATTCCTATTTGGCTCTAATGGCGGCAAAGGATAATTAATTTTTTTACAAATATTATGCAGTACAGCAGTTGCCACTATGGTGGGCTGGACTCGCTCTAGGTTCGTCCTTATTTTTATTGACAGGACAGGAAATCTTCTTTTCCAACATCCAAACACCCTTTCTATTACGTTTCTGGTACGTATTTGGCTTTCGTTATATAATATCTCTCCATCAGTAATGGGATCACGCAGAGGTGTTATTTTGTAGAACGATGCCTTTTCCCTTTCAAAATGTTGGAGTGCCGCTTTCTCTATGTTTTCAACAATTTAATTCCATGTCAGTGTTCCGTTTGTATTTTGTCTTGTCATATTCTTCGAATTGGAAAAACTGTTTTATATATAATGTATTACATTTTAAATAAACAACATGTATACTGAATAAAGATAGTGTAATTAATATAAATATAATGAATATAAAGCCGATATAATTCGACGCGTTCATTTGACACTTGACGTTATAGTTAACAATAACAATAACTTTAACCAGCGAAGAATAAGCGTTTACGGTTACGGTTAAAGTTATGACGTCATTTGATCTGGTGCAACTCATTTTCGGCCTAACCGTGACTTTAACTGAAGTTGCGACGTTTGTTAAAGTTAAAGTAAGATGGTGCAACCCACCCTATCATTTAATTTACGTGACAGCTACTGGGCCCGAAAATAGACAGGCAGGCTAGTCAACTGGACTGACTTGAGGGCGCGAAGTCAGCACTGGACTGACTTGAAACTAGTGTCTATACAAGAACAGTAGCAAGTCAGCGCTGGACTGGGTTACTGCACTGCCTTGTTACTGACCCCGTCTATACCAGGCTTAACTCCCCTGAGCTTTGACGCGTCGGTCTAGTTATTGTATAAATACATGATAAAATATGACTGTAATTTTCTATTATATACAATCATTGGGTACAATTACCCAATGAACAATTTGAACTCAGAATCCATGTCACTGTCCATAGTCCATGCTTGATGATTTGACGTAATTTAAAAGGTATCGGACGCAGAATAGCATTGTCCGTGTTAGTTTGCACAATCAGAACACAATTCTATTTAACACAAGTTAGAACGTTAGTGTTGTACCTAAATGAAGCCAATTAATCTACATATAAATACGTACAGACTAAATACTAATACTAAGACTAGGTATTTCCTCATTTTTGTGAACCGATTTTTTTGCTTTCTATCTATCTATCTAATTTACTGATGGGCTTAAGTGTTTAGGAATATTTATTTTGCTTACCTTTGAAATTATAATAATTTTTCTAATTTAAACAGTAGGTATAGTCTAGGGAAAAAGCATTTTGTAATAAAATATTACAGAAAATTGGATCCTCGTTCGAGTTACCATATTAGGGGTTGTGCAACGATGACATGGCCGTACCACTTCGATGATTGATCGTACACAGCCGCGGACCAATTAAACTTGTCCACTACACTGACGACATGAAATTCAGCAAGATAAATTGGACACCAAACATTGATAAAAACATTGATAGTCGACGAGAAACGTGTTAAAATATAACTGTACAGTTAACTGTAAAAACGGGACAGTTTTTATACTTAACCAAAAATAAACCGGAATCATTTTGCGTAATGGACTGTATATAAAGCCTATACACTTATTCGCTAACCTTTTTCTTTTGGTTTTGGTTTCTTCGCTAACCAAAATCTTTTCTTTTCTTAATGTGTTATGTATATATCATCTCGTATTAAATAAAATGACAAAAACACGTGTATGGACCGTGTGTACCAGCTCTCAGGCAGGAGTCTGATTGATTCATGATTTTGCTTCCTTTCATTTTCCAGATAAGAAAATGAAAGGAAAAAATTAATTTTCTTATCTGGATATCCACGTAACAGATGAATGCAATGGAAGCAATATATGATCAAGCGTATCGTCCAATTTTCATTATGTGTTTACGTGGCGCCCGTGTCGGATTAGGTAATTTTAATATGAAGAAAACCTATAAAATGCGTCATATATTCGTCGAGTTGTCGAGAATTTATACCAGAGATATTTCCATGCATTTTTTGTTGTGCAATTTGAGCGTGGTTAAGTTTAAAAGCGAGTGCGTCTTGAACGAGCCGAGTAATGGTGCTCTTGGGTGCTATTCTAGTTCGTGGAAATCTCACGGATCCGACACGGGCCCACAAAAACAGCCTTTTTCAATTTTAACATCTGTATGTATGTATGAATTTTATGAAATATGAAACATATTTATGCCATGGTTTTCAATTATTAATATAGTATGTAATGTATTTATGCATATATGATTCATTAATGTGATTGAATTAATCGGAATAGCTCACCAGCTATTCGAAATAATAATATCTTTGCAAACAGTTTATGGCTGCAAAAAGCAATGTGCACTCGTAACTAACTTATTAAGTAATCAATTCGGTAAATAACAGCACCTAATGACATTGTGTTAATAGACGACGGTGGTCAGTGGACCGTCAGTTGCTACATAAAAAAATACTAATATAATAAAAACAATAAATTAATGTAAAACCATAAAACTTCTCATGTACACATCTGTCACAGAATTTCTCTCGCGGTTTTAAAACAAATCTGATTATGCCGATAAATTAAGAATAACATTTAATTTAAACACAAAAAACTTTAAAAAATTGAAATTTACTATTCTTAAATTTTTAAAATTTAATCCATTTGGATTTTGAAACCAAAATTAGCTCTTTATGTTGAACGTAGTGTCAAAAGGGTGCTACTATTACAAGACTACAAAAATATACAGTAAAATAATATTAAATACTTACACGAAATGAGAAAATTTAAAGTGTACGTTTCATCACAAAGGAGGTCTTTCCTTTTGCCCTCTTTTTTTTGTTAAACTAACAACGGAGTTAAACCTATCAAAGGGGCTGCTCGAAAAACTTTTCGTTAGGAGTTAGAGGAATCGAAATATTGTTCCAATTTTAAATATTTGTAAGAGTTAATTGTAACTGAATGTTTCTATGAAATTAGTTAGTTATGATATTGATTGTAATTGCTACTATAGAGCACTTAGCTTGAAAGATATGTCATCACAGTTTTCATGCAATCGTCATTAGGCTCACTCTAGAGAGATGAGTTGATTTGAGGCGTTTATTACTTCACTCGCCAGCCTCATCGTCACTAATATGGTCATGATGGTGTTTCAATTCAAGTTTATGGTGCCATAGTGTTGAGGTTAGAGGTTATTGCTTCATACTAAACTAGCTTTGCGTCCCCAGCTTTGCACCGATGCATTTTTTCTGCAATTTATATACACAAAACTTCTCCGTTTATAGCTCTTTCCATTATTGAAACTCGTATCAAAATCCGTTGGGTTTTTTTAGGAGGAGTTAGCGATTATACAGACAGACAGACTATGTAATGTACTAAGTATTATTTGAAATTATGTAGTATAATGAAAATGTTTTAATTAATTTGAAGCATCGAAATAATATAGTATATTTTATAATATGTAAAGAAGGTAATTATAGATGTCAAGTGTTTTATCACCTATTTCTAGTTTAATAATTAACTAGACCAATTTAAAGCTTTAATTATAAATGAGAAGTGAATTATTAATACACAAAAATTAAAATTATCCTTTAGGTCTTCAGCTTTGTTCAGAATTAAGCTATAATTTTATAGTTGATACTATATTTTCTGAACCAGGACAACCGCAGAGAATAATGTAGTAATTTTACTAATGTCAAAAGGTAATATTTCTAATTTAACAAGTGTCAAGGTTAAAAAAAAACTTTTATTAATTACTTTACTTTTTTATTATGTATTACGGACCAGCCTTAGGCTTTGCATGGATTTTCACTTCCTACTATCAATTGATGTATGTTATATATATGATACTTATCTATATCTATACATTTTATAAAATAAAGTAGCTTTCCGCCTCTGTCTGTTTCTCCGCTAAATTCATCTAAACCACATAACAGATTTTAATACGGTTTTTTCGCTTATGGAAAGCTCGATAAACGAGGAAGGTTGGTGTAATGTTTTGCATAGTTTTACATAATTTGCAGAAAAAATTGCATGGATGCAACTTTTTTTCGAAGTTGGGGCGGGTTTCTATTTACACGCTACCATATTGTAATTAAATTGTAATGGTCTATTAATATAATAAATGTGTTAATAATGACGTTAGAGACTCAGGTATATATAATTTTGGTTCAGTAATTTAATGCCACAAATTCCATTTGAGACGTACATCATTACGACAGTTAGACGGTTAGGTACGTGTTGGTTAGACATTTTGTGTCGATTGTGTGTCAACATTTAGTTCGTTGCCTTGTTACCTGTTCAGATAAGTGATTTAATTACAATTAGGCTTGTTCAATGTGAAATTAGAAATAATTGGTAAAACATTTGTTTTTTAAAGTCGGGAACGCTTACTTGAATCCAGGTCGAGTCTACACTTCTAAGTTCTCCTGAAATTATTACCCACTTACTTTATGGTGGAATAAAAAACATTTAATGTAAGCGTATAATTTCTATATATTTTTTTATTATACAGTCGCTGTCTGCTTCTGTTTTTTTTACAGCTAACTTCTTTTGACGACCAAAGGGGTTTTGATATGGAAATTATTGAAAACGTAATTTCTAAGACACACTTTCTTTTACACAATTTAATTTAATTTTTTTTTATATAATTTCTAGAAATTTCCAGTAATTATATACCACCTACACGTTTGTATACATAATTTTCAGAAAAAAATACATATACGCGAAGCTGAGGCCGATTCGCTAGTTTAACTATATATTTGATGATATTGATAATATATAATGTAGCGATTTGAAATATTATGATGATATTGAGAAGTTCTCTATGCTTTGATTATAAGACATACCTATAACAATGTGAAATGACACAATATAGTGACTAAAAGCCCATATATAATTGAGATGGTTAGTTCTAAATGTCTTCGTAGGATACTCTAACTTTTCGTCTAAGTCTTTGATGAGGCGAACTCCAGTTTCAATAATTAAGGAATGTGGTCACGACCGACCTAAAGGATAGTGCCCATATTGAGAGAGAATGAAGCTGTTATAAGAGCAAATATGTTGGCTCGCAGGTTTGGACAATGTATCAAAAATGTTGTTGACTTTTAAAGAGCGTATTATACATAATTGTATGTACATGTCCTATAATAAATAATAATAATATCCCATTTTACTTTTTCTATTATTAAAAGTAATTTAATTTTATAATGAGGTTATAACAGTTATTCCAGTTTGTAGACTATTCTGGAAACGACAGTTGCAATTGGTTTGCTGAAAAGCAATCAATTATTGAATCCAATTTCAGCAAATTTATTTTTAAAAATAATACACATCGATACATCTATAAATATGATTTGAGCGTTATTTTTGTTATTCTCACTGAAAGGAACCTCAGTTTTGAATATGTAATTGGGTAAACATTTTTATTGGTTTTATTCTTTTATTCATTATTAAAATTCATTACGAGTAGATACACATTTGAATATGAAAAAATATTCTGAAAGGTATATGTAAAACTTTAAATAGATTATTTATGTATGTATATCTATTCCACTTAAAAAGGTTTACAAAAATATCAGAGACTTATCGCTTCTTTCGGTTGCCGACCAATTTTTATCTACAATTAAGACCTTTACATTTTTATTTATTGCTTTTATTAAATACATAAAATTATTATTTATGTATTTAATTAAAGCAAATTTAACGTAACGGCTATATAATTTATAAGTACTTAGAACAAATTCCAAATTTTAACATCATGTAAGAATTTAAATATTATAGAATATGAATCAACAAAAAGTACAAATAGAAAAATACTTAAATTAAATATTTACAATTTACTTACCAAAAAAAATATTTAGATGATTTCTAAATATAGTTACTCGAAATTACATAATAAACATAAATACACATAATCAGTATACATATAGATACATAGACTTGTATGTATATTTGGTTATATTCAAGGCCTTCCGAGTTTTAAGTAAAGAATACCTCAAAAGGTTGTATTGTTTTATTGTTGTATAACACACAGTAATAAATCCCACCTATTATAAAATGTGGAACTCTTGCGTATAAAACAACAGTACAAATCCCTCGGGACAGAACACCGCCCGCCTCCGCCCCATCCGATCTTCATTTTCAATTTGCGTTTAATGTTTTTACTATACGATCGCTCCCCGAAACATAACATGTGCTTTGTTAATATAAAATCTACTTACGCCTTTCATAATATATTATATTATTTCGCCACACAAGGACATTTTTTTAGATTATTGAAGAATAGTTTCAAAGTATTTTAATGTTTTGTGTTATATATCCGCACATTTGTCTAATTGTTCTTGTGGGTCTGCCGTCTGGCGGCAAACACTCATGGGTCATGAGGATTTCCCAACGTTAAAAAATTACTATGTTTGTTACTCTCACGCATGCACAGATTAATGGAATTGGATAAAATTTGGCACACAGATAGTTTATTACTTGGTATAACATATAGGATACTTTTTATCATGGAATCTAATATAAATTCCCGAGGGATCGTCTAATATATATAAATATAACAAATTGAGCGCCACTGTTGACAGTGGCGGCGCGATAAAGTACCGTAGTCACAGCGATAAATATGTCAGGCGTTTTATCAGACGAAGTTGCGGTCAGAAGCTAGTTATAAAAACACCTTTTGTCAACATCGCAATTGGAACATAAGTCCGGTCAAGTTAGCTCAAAAAATTAGGGGTAAGGTTGCATAGAACTGAAAAAACTGAAAACTGAACTGAACGTCATTAAAATTGAAATGTGAATAAATGGGAAAATCATTATAAATAAAGCCCCTTTCGACCCCATTTCTGCAAAAACAATTTTTTAAAATTTAAGATCAAAGTTCGCAAACATGTTTTTTTTTTGCATTTTTTAGCCAAACGCTAAGTTTTTTTTTATCATAAAAATAGAATCATAAAAGAGGTCAGACAAAAATTGCAGATAATGTTAATTTTTTTTTATTGATGTCTTTTTTTTTCACTCTTCCGTAATTACTCATTTATTATCTTGTGGACTGTCACATCAATTGTTTCTTGAATATTTCAATTTTTTTTTATAAGTTTTACATCTACATCTATTAGAATTGACTTTTTCTATCAAGACTACATGTGTCAGTATTTTTGCTAATAGATAATTGTTTACGTGACCCCTCAATGCAGTCTATTCAGTTGTGAATGTCTAATTACTCTATTAATTAGTATGTGACAATCTATAATAACGCGAGGCATTGCAATTACGTGCGCTAATTACAATGGAGTGTTAGTTATATATGGGTTATTTGTTCGCAAAAAGCCTTAAATGTTACTAACAACCCTGTGGTGAGATCTAATTTCAAACGCCACAATTAAATACTATGTTATTTGAAACGATAAGTGGTGGGAGTTATTTGATTTTGTTAATGATTAACAGGTATATTGCTATCAAATTGTTTAAAAAACCATTTCATGGCTACATTTAGTATTGTGAAAACAACATTAGAGGAGTGTTGTCATCATAGTTTAGACGATTACTATTTGTGTTTGCTTGCAGAAATGTGGACTGCTATGGAGGTGCTAAGGTGAGGGCGCGCGGCGGGCGGCTTGCTCCGCCTGCGCCCGCGCATGGCCCCTACCATAACACTCAGGTTAATATTTTAAAAAATACTAATAACTTATTTATTAGTTACATTGCAATGTATAAAAATGGTAAAATTTAGCAATTCTCAACGTGTGTCTTATCTCAAAATGGGTACCTAAGGCTTTTTAAAATGAAAAATGCCATTAGCCAATTGGGGTGCTCGACTCCTGGAATGAAGTTATAGTAGAGCGTTGCTTGATAATTTTCGAGAACGTTTATTAGCACACACTTGTAGTACGGCACCTCAAACTCGATAAGGCCATATTGAAGGGCAAGTTGCTGATTAATGTTTCTGTCTACTTGTTTATGTCTGCAGAAATACTCGCCTAGGACCTCACTGTTATAGAGGTCCTTGGCCGTTATAGACTTCCTTGAGATTTACATTCTTATAACCAATAAGCGTGCGTGCGTGTGTGTGATGTGAGCCATTGAGAAACCCTATCTAAGCCACCATGCTCATCATTATTATATCTTGAATATAAATAATTATTTCAATTAATAATTATTTTATAAATGTATTAAATAGGTGGGTGGTACATTGGTTGGCGTGCATAGCGGCGTGGGGAACTATTTGCGACGGAGGTCAAGCCTATTCGCCATCTTTGATGCCAGCGATCGCACCTCCGTGTCCCACGCATTGTATCTGCCTTTCACAGTCACAGGTAAATTGTTATTTTAACTACCATTTAGCAATTGTAGTTATAAAGAGACAAAGTAACAAAATAAGCCCAAAATTTAAAATTCTTCTTATGATTTTTTTTTCTTTAGATATAATATTAAACTATTACACTTTTTAATTTGTAATAAAATTTCATCATTATGTTATTTCACATAAAGAAGCCAAATAAAATAAGGGGTAGACAAATAAGGGTTTAATCAAATCACGTGCGTCACCTTGTAAAACCTTAATAATTTACTTTAATTATATAGCTTTTATACTAATTACTATAATGTTACAATATGTTTTATAAATTAATTTAACAAACTTCGAACGGTTTCATATAACTATTAGTTTACAATTGAAACTAGAAACCTTATAAAAGTTCTTCAAGTACAAAATTTTATATAGTTTGAGCGTTTCAGGCTCCAACTATATAATAGAGAATATGAAAATTTTTCCTTCTAATAAATTAGTATGACGGATTCCTTAAAACATGTAAATGAATGGCTAAAAATAATTTCATTTAATATCCGGTCGCTTCAGAAGACCCTTGGCGAAAACATTCTGTTATTTTTTTCACGAAAGTTACAGTTATGTAAACCAAGGTGTGTTGTACATTTGGGCAGCCCGACTGGCAGCAGTAACCACCCCCTTACAGAAGACCACCGTGAAATAATAGCATGTGTAGGTACTGCTGTGTTTCGCTAAGTAAGGTAGTAGGTAAGTAAGGGATGCCAGAGCTAATTTCCTATCCTTAATTCTACTTTGGTCGGCAGCGAACTTGCAACGCGTGTGGCTTGCTTGTGTACGGTAGCCACCTAAATCCAGTGGACCGTCAGCTTGTCTGTCGAGTTTAACATAAAAAATAAAATTTGCATAAAAAAGTCATTATTTGGCGTACGGCCCAAAAAGATTGATGATACATAAAATAATGTACTACAAAAAGTTCCCCAGGCCTATGTCTATTATAGTGGAGTCAATTAGTTAAACAAAACACGGGTAAAATCGAAAATGTTAACACATTCGTATCATATTACTTATTCAACTATATAGTTTCATAATCAAGATTGATTTTGTACACGTAAATTTCTCTTTTAATTATTTGAAGCGGACCTTTCGTTTAGATAAGTTACGACAGGTATAAAAATGCTAAAAGAAAAAAAAAATTACGGTGTGTGGGAGCAGCTTTAGTCATTATTTACCTACACATTTTTTGTTTTAGTTTATTATATTAGTTTTTATTAATAATATTATAATTATATTCATTCATATCTTAAGATGAAGTCCACGCGAACGAAGTGTTGGGCATCGGATAGTTGATACATAATTAATGTAGATGTGACGAGTTTTTCTCGAAGTAAATTACACAAAAATCTAGGTTTAGTTTTAAAAAGCGCATTCAGTCTCCTTTGCATTCTTAATTAGTGTATAAGGTAGCACAATGACATATCCATATATCTCTTACCAATTCAGTTTCTTTGAATTCATATTAATTATATCTGCGTTTTCGCCAATAAATTTTATCAGTTTTCTGAGTAGATTTAAGAAAGTAAGAAATATTTTTCTAAATTTAGCATTTATAAATGAAATAAATAATATTTCTTTTCTAAATGTAATTACTATATCTTTTTCAGATAACAATAAACTCAATAATACGCAATAATTATCTATTTGCGATCGTATCAAATAGTTATAGAGTTTCTTGTTGTTTCTTTGTTATTTCAAAGCCTATTATATTTATTGAGTAGTCAGGTAGTTTGATTTTCATGATTGACCTTTCCATTGTTTATTCAAACCAAGCAGCGTGCTTCAGTATTATACTAAAACATTCACCTCAAGTATACCCTACACAATGGATAAATAAATAGATAAAATCTCAAATCGAAATTGATATTTGTATTGGTCTATTATTTGTGAAGCTTAAGTTTGGAAAATTCAATCAAAATATCGAGTTGCGCGTGTGTGATTAATTTTATCGACATAACAAACACAGACGAAATAAGCTGTGACGCGGCAAAATCGACTGTCCATATTTCCGGATTTCGTCCTTTCAACGCTACGAGAGAATGAATTGATTTTTTTTAAATCAAATTACAAACAAACAAATTGTTATTTTTAATAAATATATTATTAATATTTTTAACGATTTATAAAATCTAAAATATTTGATAACTGTCTAAAAGATAGTGTCTTTTATGGATTTAAGCTGGCAACCGAGCGTTCTAACTAAAGGCTTTTCATTAACTACTACTTTTAATATTTTATTTTAATGTAAGGGTCGAAAGACAGGAGATGGCTTTTGATGGGAGGTGGCTATTTTCGCCTAATCATCGCCATAGAGGTTGCAAGTGAGCTGCCGAATTTGGTACGATAAATGATATTTAAATAAGAGGGGATGGGGAAATGGGCTCTAGCATCCCTTACTAACTAACCGAATACACGGTGGTTTTCTGTAAGAGAGTGGTTACTTATGCCAAATTGGCTGCCCAATTTATGACGCAAACACAGTGTGTCCAGCCACTACTAAAACATTAGAAATTTTTAAATTATTGTAATCTTATACATTTGAAGACAAATGCCTTGCATTGAGACATGTTTTAAATAAATATGTTTCACTCGTATATATCTGTTTTTGTTGCAGGTTGTGTGTAATAGTGCGACTCTACGTAATGTACCTTCGGCGTTGAGTCCAACGGTCACTCAGTTATCGCTGTCACGCGCTGATTTAAGAACTTTGCGCTCGGATGCGTTTGCGCACGTCCGCCATTTACGAAGACTTGCACTCGACGCCTGCAATCTCACTAGAATCAGACCATTCGCTTTCCGTGGTCTACCGAGATTACGTGAACTATATATCCAACATTCACCGCTCGCAACTGTCGACGCGTTCGCGTTTGCCGCATTGCAAAACATCACATCAATAGTTCTCTCCCACAACAGAATTGCTCAGATCGAAGGCTATGCTTTCGCTGGAACAAATTTTATAAAACTAATATCTCTTCGTAATAACCCGCTAAGGAAAATTCTAACACACGCTTTCTCAGGCTTGAACGATGTGACCCAAATCGAACTGCCTTCTGGGATAAAATCAATAGAACCCATGGCGTTTTCTGGGTTAGAAGGAGTAGGCGTGTTGGAGCTGGCTTACATGGATTTGCCAGCATTGTTACCAGATTCGTTCCGTGGTTTGACACGCGTCGGACGGCTCGCTTTGAGGGAATCCGATCTTGGAGTCATACGGGTCGGAGCTTTTGACGGTTTACAGCGCGTCGACACCCTGGAGATGTGTAACAACAAAATCGACCGCATCGAGGAGCTTTCACTAGTGCAAAACAACAGTGTGCGAACATTTAAATTGACGGGTAACCACATGTTGGAATCACCAGAATCAGTTATATTAGAGGTTGATAACATAGTTATACGCGGAAATCATATTCCGTGCGAGTGTGGTCGAGATCCTCTCGCTAACCCACTTGCTTTGATGCAGGACTTTGCCGAAGAGAACTCTTGTATATCTCCGTTGAAGGTTCGCGGGCAAAGTCTGGCTAGCGCAGCTAGTGCAGCTTGCAGAGGGGAGACAGGGGGCAGCGCTAGAGCCAGAGCTGCGGCAGGGGCGGGACGCATAGGTGAGGTATTCGAACAATATAACCTCGCATTTATCATCACCGCACTCGCTTTGCTAGCGACTAGTTAAGCGCCCTCGGTGTTCATTTACGTAAACTTTTGTAAATATTGTAATATAACATTAACTATAATAAATGCGTTTTACAATGAAAGGGTCCGTTCAATGAGTATACGTTGGACCATGAATAAAAATTGCCTTTTGAAATTGTTTTTATTTGTCTGTTGTTGAGTAATAAGGAGTAAACTTTCTGAATAAGAGTTTTTCATGTTCTTCTCGACGAGCTCTGTTTGACTTCGTTTTGTTTACATTACTGTTCATAATGTAGTCATTGTGGAAGAAGTAGGGAAACTTCGCCAAAGAAATGTTGCGTTATGATTATTTTTTAGTAGATATGTAATGTCGCCTGTATTTCATATGACTATTGAAAATAAATATTTTTTATCGGTTTCAGTCGATTTGTTATTTAATTACTCATCTGTCTCATTGTACAAAGCTTAATTAATCAAGATCATCGTTATCAGCCCCTTTTATTAACTTGATAATAAATGGATTTTATTTATTAACAAACTAGACCGAAGCGCTCTGGGTTCACCCGGCTGCAAGACAGGTTGGTGACTGTCAACCTGTCTGACAACCTTTACATAAAAGCATCTCCATATAATATTGAAAGATAAATATTATTTTAGTTAGTCAAAGGGAGACAAATAAAATCACATCTGCCAAATCAGATAGAATAAATTAATGACATATTGTTACAATCGTGCTCTGAGTATCTCGTCTGTGGAAATTAAACATTTATGAAAATCACTATTTTGTGTTACCTAGTGTTACTGTGTTTTAGTGCGTTAGCGAGGGTTACCAGAAACCATTTTTATGATAAATGACAGCAAGTTGATGTTCTTTTTGGTGTTAACACAAACAACCTTAAGGTAAGTATGCAAGTGCTCTGCCTAAAAGGGACCTATCGGCTGTCAAAAGCCTTATGTTATCAAATTATCAAATTTATGACTGTAGTAAGCAGTCAAGTGTGTCCTGGCCATACTAAGTTTATACGCTTAGTACTATTTCTTTCAATTCAATGACTACTCATTTAATAAGCTGTCTGACTGTCTATAACACTTTCATATAAAGAAAGAACACCAATGTGGATTACGCAATAAATCTATAAACCTTAAAACACTTAGCGAAAGAACGTCGTAGTAATCCTGCTCATTAGTTACAAAGACGTTTCAGTGCTGATCTGCAAATAGACATTTGGAGATTAATGGGGGAATAAAAATAGAGTTTTATCTGCATTTCCAGTCAATTAGCGGACGAAATCAGATACGGCTGAGTAATGCCGCGTCTTCGTTGAACGGACGCAGCCGCCCGTCGCGGTGAGCTCTCTCCGGTGGAGAAATATACTTCTTCCTTATATCTCATCTCATCGATAACGTTTCAATGCGGAAACTCGATGTTAGCAACCACTCTAGAAACGCCACTCGAAAAAGGTTGATCAAAATTACATTTCTTACATGAGAACACTCCTAATAAATTTAAGTTATATAAGCCAATTTTATAGCTATCGTATAAAGTGACCGACTAAAGAGAATTTATGGACAAATAAGTTGACTATATATTTCCCCAACGTTTTGTCTCAACAAATTCATCTTCATAATTGCATTAACATATTTTTACGCAAATTTTGAAAGTTTACAAGAGACGTTAGTGTTACTATTAAATGCCAGAAATAAGTAAGTAAGTGTAAGTAGCCTTTGTGCTTCTTTAGCAATAATAAATACAATAAAAGTCTATGTAATTAAAAACTACATAGATTTGTAATATCTAAGGCATGACTGAAGAATAGAAAGAAGACGGCGTACTGGAGGGCGGAATAAATCCTGGCTATGTAACATCAAGCTCGATATTGAAAAAAATAATTATATACCTACATATATCTTTCTCGTTCATCGCTCTTTCTATTAGTGAAAATTCTTTATCAAAATCTGTTGGGGGCTTAGATGAAGTTAATGGGAAATCAGATGGAAGCGGACAGTGACTTAATTTTAAAATATGTATAACTCTTTGATGTGTATGCATTGTGTATGTGATTATATTATCCAAATTTAAACAATTAAGATAGTGTGAAATTAGATTTAGATTAAAAAGATACAGAATTATATAGTGAGGTTACTGGAATTTATTTAATAATTAATTAATTTTCAAGTGCATTACACCTATATAAATCTCTAAATGGTTTCTCTTCATCAAATCGTGGTATGAGTCAACAGTAAGGTTACA
Source organism: Synanthedon andrenaeformis (assembly GCA_936446665.2). Classification (NCBI taxonomy): domain Eukaryota; kingdom Metazoa; phylum Arthropoda; class Insecta; order Lepidoptera; family Sesiidae; genus Synanthedon; species Synanthedon andrenaeformis. The sequence goes on along the minus strand of OW387781.2, from coordinate 12,413,288 downwards.
TTCAATACATTTCTAATACTAAATTCAAACTTTAACCATTTACTTGTAAGTTGTACTGTAAATTCCAATTGATTGAGTTGAATGTAACCAACAACTGTGTGACGGGAATTGACTAGTAATTGCGCGTCGACACCGCAATTGAAATTCGTAATTAGGTTTTGTCCTAATTGAAACAGGGTTGATTTTTGGTCTAGCGGCTGATCAGTATTCAAGAGAAATGCTGGCTGATAGTATAAGAACAAGCGGTAGGTAATGTTCTGTTGAAACTTTCAATTAGCCGTTATCTATATCTATATTAATATTATAAAGAGAGAACCTCTATTAAATTTTTAATGTTTATAATGAATAAACTCAAAAATTACAGGAGCGATTTTGAAAATTTCACCTGTACACACAAATATTCCTCGTTAATCTCTCTTTCCATTGGTGAAAATGAAAACCGCATCAAACATGCATGGGTGATGAAGAAGACTTTAAAGTTTCGATTTCCAAGTCAAAAAAATCTCAACATCGAGGTACATAAAATAAAATTTTATTTCACATTGTAATGATGACATAATCGCTTTTATGATATCTGTGACAGACAACCCATATGAAATATCGCTCAAAGAGCTACATAACATGTGAAGTATCTTTGTAACAAAGAATTTAACAGTAAGGAGAATTGCATTGGAGACAAGTTTAGGATAATAGAATAGGTTCGCATCGTGGCACAACAGCACATGTAAAGCTTGTCAGACATGCTAATGGTCCACTTGATGGTTTGAATGCACTTGAAGCCTTCACTTATTACCATAAGCAACGCCACGGGTGCTGCAAGCCAGCTGCCGACATTAGCATTAATGATAAAGGTTTAGAAAGTATAACGAAATGGGATCACTCTTTCCAAAATACAAAAGCACAATTCACGGTTATTTCACGGTTGTCTTCTGTGGGGGTGGTGAGCCCCACTAAATGGGCCGCCCGATTAGACCCCGAATCGCAATGTTCCTGTACTAAAACACCCAGAACAGAACAGCCAATTATGAAAAGTTCATTTACAATATTGTTCTTGCCGGGAATTGGACACTTTAGTCAGAGCGTTAAGGCAAGCAACTTAATTATTCGGCCAATGGGCTCGTCAAATATTTGACAGTGAATTTTCATACATAAATATAATGAGAGGGAAAAGTTGGATGCTTTGTAAGGTTATAACAGTTCTCTTACAATGAATTCTATATATTACTGTTTATTATGGTATCGTGTTGATATACAGGGAAATGCACGGTTCGCGAGTTCGCAATTTTATCAATGCTCAGAGCGATGTGTGTTGCAGCAACTCATTAGTGAGATATCGTATGAAAGTGTACATTTTTTCTCCTTTCAAATTTTTATTGTATGTATGTCTTTTTATTGTATTTTTATTTATGTATGTGCTCGTATATTTATGTGTAGTATTAGTAATATAAAATACTAGCTGAACTCGGACACACCTCGCTGCAAGGTGCAAGGCGCATGGGGCGCCCCTGTTCTTTAAAAAAACCCGTGATAACTATGCAAATATAACTAAGATATTCATGAATTATACACATATAACATCCTCAGAAATTCCTCTTTCCATTGATATAATCATGAAATAAATCTATTCACAAATTTTCGAGATTAGCGCATATGTGTGCGCTAATATCTATAGAGAAAAAGGAGGACTTTATTTTGTAATATGTATTGATAAAGCAATGTATAGATATCTAACTATGGTATGTTATGTAATAGGTCTCTAAAAAAGATATCACCTTACGCGATAGCATAATCTTCATTAGTGTGTGTATGAATTTACTACCTTCCACAATTGATTTACAGATGTGTGAGTTCTATAAATAGATTTGTTTGTAGTTGAGTAAAGTAAAGCTTCCCGGTCCCGATAAAGTTTATAATTACCTACCTGAAGTATTTAGTGGTGTTTCACAATCAAATACAGGGCAGCACGTTTGCAGGCAATTAAGACTTCCCTTCCTATGTGGTTTTGCTTTATTGCGTAAATAATGTCTTAGACCATTCCTTTGTTAAGTCCTTTTTCAATATTACGCGAGCCTTACACAACCTTAATAAAATAGCACAATTAATTGACCTGTTCCATTGCACACTGAACGAATTTAGTAGGGCGGGACTATTTGTGATATCTTATAGTAGGTAATATTAGGTTTATTGTTAAGTATTCTTATAATTTATTGTACATATTTTTGTAAATTTTGTAATTTTTAAAATTCATATATAATTGATCTATGTAATGTAAATAATTTAAATAATGTTTTATTACATCGATTAGGAACATATACATTGAATTACAATTAGGCAGCGCACTTCCATTCTCCCAGTATTTTTTTTATGTGAAGTTTATCAGACAGGCTGACGTTCCATTGATGATAAATGGCTATAGTCGCCTATAACACAAGAAACGCCACAGGTGATGCTATTTAAGGATAAGGTAAGGTAAGATTAAGGTTAAGTTATAAGGAAGGGATAAGGAAATAAGCTCTGGCATCCCCCTTGCATTGCACACCGAATCACAACGTCACACATGTTTTCATTTCATTATGGTCTTCTTATAGTGCCGCTAAACTAGCTGCCCAAATGACTGCGAAACGCAGTGTGCCCTACCATTACTTGCCAGATCCAGATAAGGGCTAACTTTGAAAAGTTTATTTCCAAACTTGGCATTCCCACTCGATCCCGGGAACCTTAAATCAGAGCGCTAAGGCAAATAACACTGGGACTTGGTCATAAAAATAACAGAAATAAAGTATCAACATTAGATTAATTTTATGTTCAAATGGAGATCCAATTGACGAGATTATGAAGTTGGAGATTTTCACTTTACCTTACAGGTTTATTGACGATACGAAAAAGCAAATAACAATTACTGAAATGTAAATACATACTAGGCACAGAGGAGCAATTTGCACAGCATCGTCTGCGAAAATTCAGGAACAAACGTTTACTCTACCAGTAGTGAGTTGAGCGCTGATGAGTTGTTCATAAGCATTATTAGGATCATATCTCCACCGACTACGAGGAGATCGGTAGGGTATGTGTGACTTCTATATAATAAAAACCTGCGTTGATTCCTCACGCCGTCTATGGGAGGGGGGATATAGGTACTTACAAATTTGTGCAGGGTTTGTAGTCACTGTTCCAATTTTCTATTTTGTAATCTTTGATAAACAATAAATAAACAGTGTGTATTGAGTTCCGCCATGATCCCGTTAGGCGGTGTGCCGCTAAATCCATAGTTGTAGATTTTTGAGTAAAGTCTAAAACTATAAATTAAAGAAATAAACTCAAAGAAATATTCCGTGGACTGCGGACAAAGTTTCTATAATTAACCTTGTCAGGAATTATAAACTTGTAACCCTTTCATGGAGAGCTAATCTTTATAAAGAAATTGTAGTATTATATTTCACATTTTTGAGTTTTATGAAACATAAAATTGTGTTGTTTTGTCGAGGGATTTAAAGCAGCAAAATAATTAAATATTTTCATTGGAGACGATTGGTCGACGGCGCTTATTAGGCACGGCAGGCGGGGTAGCAGTTCGATGTCGTAGCGGGGTCTACGAGTCCTAATGACCTCGGACTCACCTGCAGGTGACGGCTACTAAAGGTAAAAGGGGACAGTAAATAAAAGAAATAAAAGTTTCTAATATTACAGTAGGCTTAATTTGAGTTTATAAGCTATATTTTAAAATTTGTATAAATTTCATGTGTATTATAAAATCTATATCAATAAATATACATAAATTTACTGTTTGTTATATAAATATATGAAAAAAACAATTATTTTCGTGTCCATTTTGCCAGAGCCGTAGATATATATACGAAAAATTCCTCTACTTGTATAATGTTTATTTTTAAATCATGGCGTTGATTTCTTTAAAAAAAAAACGAGTCAAGCACTAAGGGGCAGAGACAACTACAAAACCAAGCGGTTAAAGGGTTAATGTATTAAAACAAATTCGTATATGTGAGGGATACCACTTAAAATATTCGAATCAAGAACGGTAATGTCTGTTTAAAAACCACAACATTTTAATACACTCCCTCTATCAGCTAATAGCTCACAAACTGCGGAATTAATCCGATGAAATGAATTGAGCGCTCACTCATACACATACTCGTACGTACTTATGGTCCACATATGCACCTCGCATTAATACGATGAAGCGCTGAAATCAAGTTTCGACGATGGCTGCATGCAGCATTGGCAGCTTTTACCCTGAGTAAAAGCTGTTAATTGATTAATCTCTCTCCGAAAATGAAATGATTGGATGTTATAGTACTCTCTAGACGCCTACTTTATTGGATTGACAATCGAATAAAGCGATAAACATTTTTAATTTAACTGTGGCCGTTCTCATTTTATACAGACCATGCCTAGTGTGGGGCAGTCGTTTTTTAAAATATTTTCCTGTTATTTTGTATGTTTTCACGTAAATAAAAATAGTTAATATTATTAAGATAAACTTATATCTCAATAATATGAACAAAAGAAACTGTAAAATTTATAAAACATGTTTGAAAAGATGTTAAAGTAACAATTATTGATTGCAAATATTTTTTTATTTTTTAGCAAATTTTTTCTTGTATTAATTGTTTTGTAAAATTTTCTTTTATTCTTGTATTGTAAATTGTTTTGTAAATTAGTTTTTATTCTATTACTTATGTTTTTTATTGATTTAAAAAAATATACGTATTTGTTTCCTTGTGTATTAATTTCCAAGTTGCCATGTTAAATTTTAATTCGCCAACTTTGGATCAATCTCACCTCTGAGGTGTTCTCCTTAACTGTCTACCCTTTTTAATCATGCTTTACTTTATCTATTATCACCCTTCAAGTGGGAGATTGAAATAAATAAATAAAAACTAAAAAAATAGTCTATACTCGTATGTGTTCCCTGTGAAATAGACGCAGAGAAACTCTCTCTCTCCCAGCGCCTCTTTAGTCCTGAAGGTTGGCCTGAATCGGTTTCTGTCAAGAGCCAACTGGAACAGAGTGACTTTGCCTCGACCGAAACAAATCCCAGTCTTTCTTAACCACGATTTAGTTCTTCGCCCAGCGCATCTGTTCCCTTCTACCTTACCCATTATGATTAACTGAAGCAGACATCTGTCGTGTCTGAGCACGTGGCCAAGATATTCAGTCTCGCTATTTTTGATGGTTTGCATAATTTTTCGGGGCATTTTGGACTATAAATTGTATAATATAATAATAGTATCTCCGCAGATACCCATGTTAAAACCGACCACAAAAGCAATCAGTGACATTTTCATAAAAAAGAATAATCCATTTATTATAACTTTTCCGTTCACAATTTGTGTTATTCTGGTGCGTTTAATTGGTAAATAACAAAACACTTCCTGTTAATAGCATTAACGAAATAGCATTAAAACTATTTCGTTTCACAATTCGAACGAACTGTCAATTATATCGCCTCCTGACCGATGATTCAATCAGCTTGTCGAGGTTAATGGTTATTGCGTTGCTTATCTCATTATCAAGTTACATTTAATTTATATAAAGAGCACACTTCATTGTTCAAGCACGCTCTGCATTGTTAATTTTCTATTTTTAACTTAATTACATTATTAATTTTGTAGAGGAGCACCGGAAATACTTTTAATTTATAGCTGTGTAGTGTTGTGATCAGAACCATCGATAAAATATTACTCAATCAGTAGGTATAGATTTTTAATCACGTTAATTGATACTGTGCTTTATATCTAGATGATGCTACTGTAAATTGTTTTTTATACGTTTCCGTTTTATAACAAAAAAATAATAATAATATGAAATCGACACAATAATAAGCCGCTTCCGGTTCCGGCTTCATCCGGGGTGCAATTTTTATATGTAAAAATCTTCCCCGTTTATCCCTCTTCCCATATGTAAAAAACAAATTAAAATCGATTTACCTATTCTCCAGTTTTTGAAGCGTACACAAACCAATTTAATATTTTTATTTATAAAGAATATATGTGTGTAGTTTTAAATTATGTAAACAGAACGTTAAGCTCCCGCTGAGTTGATTACAATCGATTAGGATTACTCTACCTAATAATCGAAATATGACCTGCACCTGGATCATCGCAACGCACCGATTATTACCTAAGTTTAATTACGAATAGGAATTAATTATGCTCTAGTATTTCGTAGTAGCACTATGTATGTGGAATCTAAGCATTGCACATCAGAAGCGGATAATATTTAGATTTGAAAATATTACTTTATTCCTTAAAATAATTCCGTTAATTTATAAGATTGACGACACGTTTGGTCTAGTGGTTAGTAACCCTAGCTGTTAACCAAACGGTCGCGGGTTCGAATCCCGCTAGGGGCGAATGTTTATGTGTAACATTTTACCTTTGTACCTGAGTCATGGATGTTTGTATCTATAATATGTATGTATTTACAAAAAAAAAAATAATCTATGTAGTATATCAACTGTCTGGTATCATCAATCAATACTAATAATAAATCTGTAAGGGTCGGTCATGGAGTAAGTTAATTTGTTTTCAGAGATATCGTGTTTATAGGCTCTATACATGATACTGAAACTAAATTGACGATTTTTAGAGTTTTTTTTTCTGTATGTATGTATGTATGTTCCTCCATAACTCTGAAACCAATTAACTGATTTTCATGAAACTTGGTAGATAAACATTTGGACGTATGGGACACAGGATAGGCTACTTAATATTGTTCAACGCGGACGAAGTCGTGGGCACCAGCTAGTCCATAAAACAAGCCTATAGTTGCTTAATTTGGAATTAAACGGTGCTGTGTGGAATATGTGAAGATAAGAGTAGAAAATAACTAAGGAGACAGTAATTCTCGTTATAGTACTTATGAGCCGTTTATCAATATATAATCAACACATCGAAAAGAAAGGATTTTGTAGTTTAAAGGTGCTGAGTAAATTGAGTAAGAGCGAGTAAGTGAGGTGGTAATCACCTGGCAAATTACTGAGTTTGAATAATTTTAGATAAATTTACAAATCTAAGATAGCGATAGAGTAAGATAGAGTACATAAATAGGGAAGATGCATTTAACATTGCGTTAAACCGGGATCCCTGAAACAGAGCGTTAAGACAAGAACCCCTTACTCCCTCATGCAACTTTACAATGTAAACTTCTTAGTTTATTTCATAGGCTTTGCTTTCTTCACAAATAGTACTTTTATTGCTGCTATTTCATTGTTATATTCACCGCGAAAGCAGACGGGGCCGCTATTAAATACATTTATAAACTGGAATCTTTAAAGGCATTAAAGTTTTTAGTGTTACCATTAGTGAAGATTTATGAACATAAATATAGCACGATCATTTACGGAGTATAAGACGATGTATCGCTTGTTATATTTTATGTATCAATTTTGAAACGAATTCATCTTAGTTTACAAAAAAACGATATTTTTCTTTATATTTTTTTCACATAAAAAAAACATTTAATATATTTTACTTGAAAGGTTAGCAAAATTATGCTACTAGTTTTCGCCCTCGACTTCGTTCGCTTCCTTCTTTTCTACTCAACTCACTCACCGAAACACAAAACACCTGCTGTTACCTTATGGTGGTCTTTGTAAAGGAGTGGTTACTGTCGCCAGACGAGGATGCTCTAATGACTGCGAAATGCCCTGCTATTATAACTAGTTAATAATAATTTTTAATGACAGTTTTTGTCAATTGTGGGAATATTATATAATAGATATTTTATATTGTTAGACATTGTGTTGCCAGTGATGACATATGGTGCTGAAATGTGGTCTCTAACTATGGGCCTTTTAAGAAAGCTAAACGCCGCTCTACGAGTTATAGAGAGAGGGTTATGTTCGGGGTTACACTACGAGGTAGAATTAGAAATAAAGAGATCTGTAGACGTATGAAAGTTACTGACATAAGTGGGCGGATCAGTATAAGTACCACATAGTACGGAGAGCTGACGGCCGCTGGGGCCGAAAGTAGGCTTCTCGAGTGGAGATCATGGACCGGCAAGCGTAGCGTAAGATGTCCACCAACAAGGTGGATGTACTACCTGATAAGGGCCGCGGGTCGATGACGGATCCAGGCTGCTTCAGGTTCTATTGGAAAAATAATAGGGGAGGCCTATATCCAGCAGTGGACGTCCAGCGGCTGAGATGATGACGATGATGATGTAGACAAAACTAAAAAAGCATGACAGTGCGTATGGTTTTTTAAAAATATATTAATGTTACAAAAAAGAAATTCACATGGCACATTCACAGTTCACGTGAACTAAGAATGTCTATTATCTCAATAGAATGTTGGATAGAGCTCATCAAGAGTGCCGAATAAAGAACTTGGTGGCGACTAAACGAGAAAACGTATAAAAGTCTAGTATCAATTGCTGTAATTTGTTGTTAGCACTAAGTTTGGAGAAAGTAATAAAATTTATACTCCCACGCTATTATTCATGTCATTTGCCTGAACGATCTCATTTTTACGTAGTAAAATACCCGGGCACAACATAATGCCTAATGACCGAATGGAAATGAGGGACAATCAACATCAGTCAGGGCGGTTTTTGTTGACACCGAAAGAGTGTAAAAAATGAGAGGGATGATATTTGAAATATACATAATAGAGATGGTAAAATGGTTTTAACAGTGGCAAGAGATTCAGCGGAGGAAAGAGCTAATGAGGTTACGTTGAGAGACTGTCGCTTAGTTTAACTATCTAGGACTTTTCAACGTCTGATGACCTCATTCAGAGCGAATATCTCGAGGGAAGAAGGGTACTTTAACAGTACTTAGTAAACATTCAAGATGGCAAAATAACAATACTAAATACAATTACAATGTTACTTCAAAAATTTCGTTGTACCCCATTTATTTATTTAACACAAGTGATTTGCCTGGCTTCGCACAGATATAATTTGTTTTCTTTTTCGTTTATCGTTTTTTTCATTAATGAAAACCGTATCAAAATCTGTTGGGTTGCAGATTTTTACAATACAGATTTTTACGGATATTTAACAATAATTCTTATTTATTGAAAATATGATACAATAAATTCATTTAAGTAAATTTAAGCAGGTACAATTCTATTCTATTATACCATTCTTCGTTTGCTTCTCATCTCGTTTGAACTCGGAAATGTTTGGTTAGTAAGATTAAATGGAGTTTCCTGCACTGCTTCCTTGAAGCGTCTTATTTTGCTTTCAAAATGGCGCACAGTATTAGATGAGCAAATCAGCGTTCTTATTCAAGGAATAATATAAAGAATAAAACTGTTTAAGACACCGTCAATTAGGACACAGTGAAGTTAATTAAAAGGAATACATTTAAGTATTTTTCGCCTTTTCAGTTTTGAATGTGTTTTCGTACGACATCAAGTATATTCATTTTGTATATTCTTATGAGAAAGATGTAAAGACGAATGCAAAATACAGTCCTTACAAACATCGTGGACCCTGTTTCTCATACCATGTTTAATAACAGACACTGGATATTCCTGCAAAATTGTGCGCCTACACATAGAGCGAAAAGCACCCAAAACTGCTATATATAAATGGTTAAGGTAACATAAATGGTTGAATAAGCTTAGTTAGCATAAGAAGTAGTAAGTTTCTTTTAGTATATAAAGGTTACGATAAACATGTGACAGAACTTATGATCCGACTAGATATAATTTGGAATATTTATTCGCCTCCCATAAAGCTTTCTTAAGTTACATAGAAATCCAATTGTACAAAGTTTAATGAATCTTTTTATTGTTATACAATTGGATGTATAATTAATAATTTTGGAAATTGATACTAAAAATTATATTTAATCATATTGACATGTTAACTGAACCCATTATTCTATTATAGAGTGACTGTATGATGAAGATTTGTCTTGTGAGCTAAAATCAATATATCCCGAAACCCAATACTGTCGATAGGCGTAATAGTTTCTGTACGTATAGATTATGCATTTGAGGTAATGTTAGGCATATTACGTACAAACTAAACACAACCATATATAATATGTAATACTAACATAGAATTACGCTGTATTCTAGCGCGCTAGAAATATTTCATAGCATGGTTTTAGATTTTTTTTTTATTTAATTTAATTTAATTTATCTCATTCAACCCAATTCGATGCACCAGTACTCCAATCAAGCAGTTCATCAATTGTGGATAACTGTGGATGATGCTACACATCATTGGTTATCCACAGTTATAGGTAGAATTTCAGGTAATTTCAGGTAAATCGCTATAAGATTCCATCCAATTAAATTAAAATTACTGAATCAAGAATATCTACGAGATAAGGCTTCATGCCTAAATGCTAATTGAAGTAACTTGAAATATCATAATGCGAAAATTTCCTTTATAGTCAATTACATTGTAATATAATTCAGAAAAGCAATTCTCACATGCTAGATAATGATGATGTCTATACTCTTGATACAATTTTGATAGTGATTAGATTTCAGTGACTGATCTATATTTTATTAAGCCGCATGTGAACATATTTATATACTTTAAACATTTATAATATTGTGAGATTAATAAGAAAAGTAGGAGCACAATAAATCTATATATATATATATAAATCTCGTGTCACGATGTATGTTCGCGATAAACTCTGAAACTACTGAACCGACTTTGATCAAACTTCATAAGTATCTGTTATTTGGTCCAACTTAAAAGATAGGTTGTTTATATCTCATTTTGTTTATTATTATTTTTTAAATTATATAATATTATTAACATAGCGCCATCTGTTGATACTTATTCAATACAGCAATTATTTGTTAAAATTATCTGTGAGTTCCATGACAATCTAACAGATGGCGGTGTAAGACAATCTAACAGATTGCACCCGTGCGAAGCCGGGAGCGGGCCACTAGTTTATTATTAAATTTTAAAGGAGATGAAATAAAAGTAATTTTTTAAACGCCGAAAACTTCTTTGTTTGTTAAAAAAGTGAATATTCCTCGATATTGAATACCGGATCAGTCGGAACATTAGAGAAAAAGAGGAGCATACAAAACGTAGAAAAAGTATGTGCGCGAAACAATGGTTGTTACGAGCAACGGTAGCCAGTTCGCTCGTTGTTAAAGAGAGAAAAAACTGTTAAAACTGTTCATACTCCAAGGATCTATTCATTCCACGCTTCAACACCCCATGCAGTTTCACAAGCTACGATATTTGAAGCAAAACTTCTAGTGATTATAAAACTTTGCTAAACGTTCTTGCTGTGAGTATAGGATATACATTTTCTATGTACGTCCCTGCGACCCCGCTCATCAACGGCTGCGCTTGAAAGTCGTTGGGTTTTAGCCGGTGCGAATCCAGGAATAACCCCGCAGTGTCCCATACATTGGGTTAGAGTGTTTCTGTAATATAGTATAACAGGAGAAAATAAAAACAAGTTAAGATCGGAGAAAACGCGATTCATTAGGACTTACGTATGCCAATTTACACTTCGTCGAACAACTTATTTTGTTTTTCACAGCTCGTATACGAGTATTAATCGATTTATTGATGTCCTAATGCTGATATATTCCTGGATATGGCTGTAGTCCTGTGGGGAAGTTCGCGTATGAAGTATTTTTTTCCGGGAAAGTAAGTATTTTAGACTTGAGTGTATATTCGTCACCTGGTAAATTTTTTGGATAGGACGTAATCAATTAATTTGTATGAAAAAAACGTTTTTCTTCAGAAACCTATCGAAACTTATAAGAAAATAAATAAATGTTTGAAAATTTGTAATGGGAAAATAAAAACTTTCTTTCGTTTTCACAGATATCACATAATTTTATATTTGTATAGATTAATTAATATAATAGAGATATATTTTCACGAGTCGTACTAATTTACTGAGAATTTGTTTTAGAGTTTCAACTTAAATTTGGAATTCCTACAAGTACGTGCATAAGAAGTGAGACACGGCTCGGGCGTGATCATTAAACGTTTGAACCATAAAATAAAACTTGAAACATGATGCCTCCGATCTCCACCTTAACATTGTATGATGTACTCATCTTTCGCTACATTTCAATAGTTCTAGGACGAACAGAATTTCTATTGTGCTGGCATTTACAGCTGCTCATAAAAAAATAAAAATGCGAATAATTTTCGGCCACGTACAAAACTTTTATTTGGTAATAATACCCCAGAGCAATTCTACTTTGTTTAGAAATGAACTTTCTGCTTTTTGTAGTAGGGATAGGCAAATCGATTTATGCAAAACAGATAGCGCTTTTTGTATGCAAATTTTTTTTTTGTTTTTTTTTTTTTAAACAGATTGAAATCATTGTATTGCGTAGTAGAAAACAATGATTCCTATTCGGTCATAGTAAGTCTGTTGTGCACATAATTACTATAATAAATAAGAACTTGGATTGGAGGAGTCTATAAAAAAGATACATTTTAATAGACATTGTTATTTGTTGTTATTAACACTTCTCAACCAAGCTACCTCAATAATCGCTGAGTGGCTAAAGATGTATGTGGTCTGGCGTTATCATTATGAATAATCACACAAGCCCTGGGGTAGCGGTTGTGTAAAGAGCATGTATTTATAAATGACATACAAATGTACAAGGAATATATAAAAACTCAAAGAAAAAAAGGAAGCGCTCCCAAATTAGACCCTTTGATAAACAGTGTATTTCCAAAATTTTACTTTTTCACTAAATTAGGATCCGCTAAATTCTCGCGAAAGCGATAAATCACTGTCGAATTCGTCAGCCAACAGTTTTATTTCTTTTCCTTTCACACCGAATTCCATCTTAACAAAGTTACGCAACTAGCTACTGTCTCACATTTTTCTTTAAGGCTGTACCAACTTAAACCGAACTAAGTTCAACGGTAGGCAGATATACCAGAGATGAAAATTATTGTATCTCACAAGACAGTGTTGTGTTCATATGAGAAAAAATATTGTTACAAGTAAGTGACGTATGTATTTAAATATGTTGTATTTACAAAATACACAGTGATAAAAAAATAAGGTATTTTGAATTAAAATTGCACATACGTAACTATTATTTTATCTGAGCCCATACTAAAGGCCAACAGTTATAGTTATCTATAAACCAAGAAACTATAATACACAAAGAGTTAAGAAAATTATAAATATGTATAGATGGTGCTTTTTATAACAAACAAAAATATCCTTACCATTTTTCAACCATATGCAAATATTTCTACACAATGCTAGCAGCAAATAACAATGAGTAGATTAGAAGCTATCATAATTCAAAGAAACCGGATTCTAGTCAAATTACCAAATTAT